>CATIUR010000005.1:59529178-60741776 GCA_949592205.1 Helichrysum umbraculigerum | reverse complement strand
TAAATTTGCCACTCAAAAAGTGTGAATATCGTATTTGCAATTTATTTTCCTTAAGAGTCATATTTCACATCCAAATACAAATTAGGGGCGAATTTGTCATTCAAAAAGTGTGTATATCGTATTTGCAATTTATTTTCCATAAGAGTCATATTTCACAGCCAAATACAAATTCGGGGCAAATTTGCCACTTAAAAAGTGTGAATATCGTATTTGCAACTTATTTTCCTTAAGAATCATATTTCACTTCGAAATACAAATTAGGGAAAATTTGCCACTCAAAAAGTGTGAATATCGTATTTGCAACTTATTTTCCTTAAGAGTCATATTTCACTTCGAAATCCAAGTTAGGGGCAAATTTGCAACTCAAAAAGTGTGAATATCGTATTTGCAACTTATTTTCCTTAAGAGTCATATTTCACTTCGAAATACAAATTAGGGGCAAATTTGCCACTCAAAAAGTGTAAATATCGTATTTGCAATTAATTTCCTTAAAAGTCGTATTTCACATCCAAATACAAATTAGGGGCGAATTTGCCACTCAAAAAGTGTGAATATCGTATTTGCAACTTATTTTCCTTAAGAGTCATATTTCACTTCGAAATACAAATTAGGGGCAAATTTGCCACTCAAAAAGGTGTGAATATCGTATTTGCAGTTTATTTTCCTTAAGAGTCGTATTTCACATCCAAATACAAATTAGGGGCGAATTTGCCACTCAAAAAGTGTGAATATCGTATTTGCAACTTATTTTCCTTAAGAGTCATATTTTACTTCGAAATACAAATTAGGGGCAAATTTGCCACTCAAAAAGTGTGAATATCGTATTTGCAACTTATTTTCCTTAAGAGTCATATTTCACTTCGAAATACAAATTAGGGGCAAATTTGCCACTCAAATAGTGTGAATAACGTATTTGCAACTTATTTTCCTTAAGAGTCATATTTCACTTCGAAATAAAAATTAAGGGCAAATTTGACACTCAAAAAGTGTGAATATCGTATTTGCAACTTATTTTCCTTAAGAGTCAAATTTCACTTCGAAAGACAAATTAGGGGCAAATTTGCCACTCAAAAAGTGTGAATAACGTATTTGCAACTTATTTTCCTTAAGAGTCATATTTCACTTCGAAATACAAATTAGGGGCAAATTTGCACTCAAAAAGTGTGAATAACGTATTTGCAACTTATTTTCCTTAAGAGTCATATTTCACTTCGAAATACAAATTTGGGGCAAATTTGCCACTCAAAAGGTGTAAATATCGTGTTTGCAATTTATTTTCCTTAAGAGTCATATTTCACTTCGAAATACAAATTAGGGGCAAATTTGCCACTAAAAAGTGTGAATATCGTATTTGCAGTTTATTTTCCTTAAGAGTCATATTTCACATCCACATACAAATTAGGGGCAAATTTGCCGCTCAAAAAGTGTGAATATCGTATTTGCAATTTATTTTCCATAAGAGTCATATTTCACATCCAAATACAAATTCGGGGCAAATTTGCCACTCAAAAAGTGTGAATATCGTATTTGCAACTTATTTTCCTTAAGAATCATTTTTCACTTCGAAATACAAATTAGGGAAAATTTGCCACTCAAAAAGTGTGAATATCGTATTTGCAACTTATTTTCCTTAAGAGTCATATTTCACTTCGAAATACAAATTAGGTGCAAATTTGCCACTCAAAAAGTGTGAATATCGTATTTGCAACTTATTTTCCTTAAGAGTCATATTTCACTTCGAAATACAAATTAGGGGCAAATTTGCCACTAAAAAGTGTGAATATCGTATTTGCAACTTATTTACCATAAGAGTCATATTTCACATCCAAATACAAATTAGGGGCAAAATTGCCACTCAAAAAGTGTGAATATCGTATTTGCAACTTATTTTCCTTAAGTGTCATATTTCACTTCGAAATACAAATTAGAGGCAAATTTGCCACTCAAAAAGTGTGAATATCGTATTTGCAACTTATTTTCCTTAAGAGTCATATTTCACTTCGAAATACAAATTAGGGGCAAATTTGCCACTAAAAAGTGTGAATATCGTATTTGCAGTTTATTTTCCTTAAGAGTCATATTTCACATCCACATACAAATTAGGGGCAAATTTGCCGCTCAAAAAGTGTGAATATCGTATTTGCAATTTATTTTCCATAAGAGTCATATTTCACATCCAAATACAAATTCGGGGCAAATTTGCCACTCAAAAAGTGTGAATATCGTATTTGCAACTTATTTTCCTTAAGAATCATTTTTCACTTCGAAATACAAATTAGGGAAAATTTGCCACTCAAAAAGTGTGAATATCGTATTTGCAACTTATTTTCCTTAAGAGTCATATTTCACTTCGAAATACAAATTAGGTGCAAATTTGCCACTCAAAAAGTGTGAATATCGTATTTGCAACTTATTTTCCTTAAGAGTCATATTTCACTTCGAAATACAAATTAGGGGCAAATTTGCCACTCAAAAAGTGTAAATATCGTATTTGCAATTTATTTTCCTTAAAAGTCGTATTTCACATCCAAATACAAATTAGGGGCGAATTTGCCACTCAAAAAGTGTGAATATCGTATTTGCAACTTATTTTCCTTAAGAGTCATATTTCACTTCGAAATACAAATTAGGGGCAAATTTGCCACTAAAAAGTGTAAATATCGTGTTTGCAATTTATTTTCCTTAAAAGTCATATTTCACATCGAAATACAAATTAGGGGCAAATTTGCCACTCAAAAAGTGTGAATATCGTATTTGCAACTTATTTTCCTTAAGAGTCATATTTCACATCCAAATACAAATTAGGGGCAAATTTGCCACTCAAAAAGTGTGAATATCGTATTTGCAACTTATTTACCATAAGTGTCATATTTCACATCCAAATACAAAT
The DNA here is from genome assembly GCA_949592205.1 of Helichrysum umbraculigerum. Taxonomy (NCBI): domain Eukaryota; kingdom Viridiplantae; phylum Streptophyta; class Magnoliopsida; order Asterales; family Asteraceae; genus Helichrysum; species Helichrysum umbraculigerum. The sequence goes on along the minus strand of CATIUR010000005.1, from coordinate 60,738,886 downwards.
TAGGGGCAAAATTGCCACTCAAAAAGTGTGAATATCGTATTTGCAACTTATTTTCCTTAAGTGTCATTTTTCACTTCGAAATACAAATTAGAGGCAAATTTGCCACTCAAAAAGTGTGAATATCGTATTTGCAACTTATTTTCCTTAAGAGTCATATTTCACTTCGAAATACAAATTAGGGGCAAATTTGCCACTTAAAAAGTGTGAATATCGTATTTGCAGTTTATTTTCCTTAAGAGTCATATTTCACATCCACATACAAATTAGGGGCAAATTTGCCGCTCAAAAAGTGTGAATATCGTATTTGCAATTTATTTTCCATAAGAGTCATATTTCACATCCAAATACAAATTCGGGGCAAATTTGCCACTCAAAAAGTGTGAATATCGTATTTGCAACTTATTTTCCTTAAGAATCATTTTTCACTTCGAAATACAAATTAGGGAAAATTTGCCACTCAAAAAGTGTGAATATCGTATTTGCAACTTATTTTCCTTAAGAGTCATATTTCACTTCGAAATACAAATTAGGTGCAAATTTGCCACTCAAAAAGTGTGAATATCGTATTTGCAACTTATTTTCCTTAAGAGTCATATTTCACTTCGAAATACAAATTAGGGGCAAATTTGCCACTCAAAAAGTGTAAATATCGTATTTGCAATTTATTTTCCTTAAAAGTCGTATTTCACATCCAAATACAAATTATGGGCGAATTTGCCACTCAAAAAGTGTGAATATCGTATTTGCAACTTATTTTCCTTAAGAGTCATATTTCACTTCGAAATACAAATTAGGGGCAAATTTGCCACTAAAAAGTGTAAATATCGTGTTTGCAATTTATTTTCCTTAAAAGTCATATTTCACATCGAAATACAAATTCGGGGCAAATTTGCCACTCAAAAAGTGTGAATATCGTATTTGCAACTTATTTTCCTTAAGAGTCATATTTCACATCCAAATACAAATTAGGGGCGAATTTGCCACTCAAAATGTGTGAATATCGTATTTGCAATTTATTTTCCTTAAGAGTCATATTTCACTTCGAAATACAAATTAGGGTCAAATTTGCCACTCAAAAAGTGTGAATATCGTATTTGCAACTTATTTTCCTTAAGAGTTAAATTTCACTTCGAAATACAAATTAGGGTTAAATTTGCCACTCAAAAAGTGTAAATATCGTGTTTGCAACTTATTTTCCTTAAGATTCATATTTCACTTCGAAATACAAATTAGGGGCAAATTTGCCACTCAAAAATTGTAAATACCGTATTTGCAACTTATTTTCCTTAAGAGTCATATTTCACTTAGAAATACAAATTAGGGGCAAATTTGCCACTCAAAAAGTGTGAATATCGTATTTGCAACTTATTTTCCTTAAGTGTCATATTTCACTTCGAAATACAAATTAGGGGCAAATTTGCCACTCAAAAAGTGTAAATATCGTATTAGCAATTTATTTTCCTTAAAAGTCGTATTTCACATCCAAATACAAATTAGGGGCGAATTTGCCACTCAAAAAGTGTGAATATCGTATTTGCAACTTATTTTCCTTAAGAGTCATATTTCACTTCGAAATACAAATTAGGGGCAAATTTTCACTGAAAAAGTGTGAATATCGTATTTGCAGTTTATTTTCCTTAAGAGTCATATTTCACATCCAAATACAAATTAGGGGCAAATTTGCCACTCAAAAAGTGTGAATATCGTATTTGAATGTTATTTTACATAAGAGTCATATTTCACATCCAAATACAAATTCGGGTCAAATTTGCCACTTAAAAAGTGTGAATATCGTATTTGCAACTTATTTTCCTTAAGAATCATATTTCACTTCGAAATACAAATTAGGGAAAATTTGCCACTCAAAAAGTGTGAATATCGTATTTGCAACTTATTTTCCTTAAGAGTCATATTTCACTTCGAATTCCAAGTTAGGGGCAAATTTGCAACTCAAAAAGTGTGAATATCGTATTTGCAACTTATTTTCCTTAAGAGTCATATTTCACTTCGAAATATAAATTAGGGGCAAATTTGCCACTCAAAAAGTGTAAATATCGTATTTTCAATTAATTTTCCTTAAAAGTCGTATTTCACATCCAAATACAAATTAGGGGCGAATTTGCCACTCAAAAAGTGTGAATATCGTATTTGCAACTTATTTTCCTTAAGAGTCATATTTCACTTCGAAATACTAATTAGGGGCAAATTTGCCACTCAAAAAGTGTAAATATCGTATTTGCAATTTATTTTCCTTAAGAGTCGTATTTCACATCCAAATAAAAATTAGGGGCGAATTTGCCACTCAAAAAGTGTGAATATCGTATTTGCAACTTATTTTCCTTAAGAGTCATATTTTACTTCGAAATACAAATTAGGGGCAAATTTGCCACTCAAAAAGTGTGAATATCGTATTTGCAACTTATTTTCCTTAAGAGTCATATTTCACTTCGAAATACAAATTAGGGGCAAATTTGCCACTCAAATAGTGTGAATAACGTATTTGCAACTTATTTTCCTTAAGAGTCATATTTAATTTCGAAATAAAAATTAAGGGCAAATTTGCCACTCAAAAAGTGTGAATATCGTATTTGCAACTTATTTTCCTTAAGAGTCAAATTTCACTTCGAAATACAAATTAGGGGCAAATTTGCCACTCAAAAAGTGTGAATAACGTATTTGCAACTTATTTTCCTTAAGAGTCATATTTCACTTCGAAATACAAATTAGGGGCAAATTTGCACTCAAAAAGTGTGAATAACGTATTTGCAACTTATTTTCCTTAAGAGTCATATTTCACTTCGAAATACAAATTTGGGGCAAATTTGCCACTCAAAAAGTGTAAATATCGAGTTTGCAATTTATTTTCCTTAAGAGTCATATTTCACTTCGAAATACAAATTAGGGGCAAATTTGCCACTCAAAAAGTGTGAATATCGTATTTGCAACTTATTTTCCTTAAGTGTCATATTTCACTTCGAAATACAAATTAGTGGCAAATTTGCCACTCAAAAAGTATTAATATCGTATTTGCAATTTATTTTCCTTAAGAGTCATACTTCGCATACAAATACAAATTAGGGGCAAATTTGCCACTAAAAAAGTGTGAATATCGTAGTTGCAATTTATTTTCCTTAAGAGTCATATTTCACATCCAAATACAAATTAGGGGCGAATTTTCCATTCAAAAAGTGTGAATATCGTATTTGCAACTTATTTTCCTTAAGAGTCATATTTCACTTCGAAATACAAATTAGGGGCAAATTTGACACTCAAAAAGTGTGAATAACGTATTTGCAACTTTTTTTCCTTAAGAGTCATATTTCACTTCGAAATACAAATTTGGGGTAAATTTGCCACACAAAAAGTGTGAATATCGTATTTGCTACTTATTATCCTTAAGAGTCATATTTCACTTCGAAAAACAAATTAGGGGCAAATTTGCACTCAAAAAGTGTGAATAACATATTTGCAACTCATTTTCCTTAAGAGTCATATTTCACTTCGAAATACAAATTAGGGGCAAATTTGCCACTCAAAAAGTGTGAATATCGTATTTGCAACTTATTTTCCTTAAAAGTCATATTTCACTTCGAAATAAAAATTAGGGGCAAATTTACCACTCAAAAAGTGTGAATATCGTATTTTCAATTTATTTTCCTTAAGAGTCATATTTCACTTAGAAATACAAATTAGGGGCAAATTTGACACTCAAAAAGTGTGAATATCGTATTTGCAACTTATTTTCCTTAAGTGTCATATTTCACTTCGAAATACAAATTAGTGGTAAATTTGCCACTCAAAAAGTATGAATATCGTATTTGCAATTTATTTTCCTTAAGAGTCATACTTCGCATACAAATACAAATTAGGGGCAAATTTGCCACTAAAAAAGTGTGAATATCGTAGTTGCATCTTATTTTCCTTAAGAGTCATATTTCACTTCGAAATAAAAATTAGGGGTAAATTTGCCACTCAAAAAGTGTGAATATCGTATTTGCAATTTATTTTCCTTAAGAGTCATATTTCACATCCAAATACAAATTAGGGGCGAATTTGTCATTCAAAAAGTGTGAATATCGTATTTGCAACTTATTTTCCTTAAGAGTCATATTTCACTTCGAAATACAAATTAGGGGCAAATTTGACACTCAAAAAGTGTGAATAACGTATTTGCAACTTATTTTCCTTAAGTGTCATATTTCACTTCGAAATACAAATTTGGGGTAAATTTGCCACACAAAAAGTGTGAATATCGTATTTGCTACTTATTATCCTTAAGAGTCATATTTCACTTCGAAAAACAAATTAGGGGCAAATTTGCACTCAAAAAGTGTGAATATCATATTTGCAACTCATTTTCCTTAAGAGTCATATTTCACTTCGAAATACAAATTAAGGGCAAATTTGCCACTCAAAAAGTGTGAATATCGTATTTGCAACTTATTTTCCTTAAAAGTCATATTTCACTTCGAAATAAAAATTAGGGGCAAATTTACCACTCAAAAAGTGTGAATATCGTATTTTCAATTTATTTTCCTTAAGAGTCATATTTCACTTAGAAATACAAATTAGGGGCAAATTTGCCACTCAAAAAGTGTGAATATCGTATTTGCAACTTATTTTCCTTAAGAGTCATATTTCACTTCGAAATACAAATTAGGGGCAAATTTTCACTGAAAAAGTGTGAATATCGTATTTGCAGTTTATTTTCCTTAAGAGTCATATTTCACATCCAAATACAAATTAGGGGCAAATTTGCCACTCAAAAAGTGTGAATATCGTATTTGCAATTTATTTTCCATAAGAGTCATATTTCACATCCAAATACAAATTCGGGTCAAATTTGCCACTTAAAAAGTGTGAATATCGTATTTGCAACTTATTTTCCTTAAGAATCATATTTCACTTCGAAATACAAATTAGGGAAAATGTGCCACTCAAAAAGTGTGAATATCGTATTTGCAACTTATTTTCCTTAAGAGTCATATTTCACTTCGAAATCCAAGTTAGGGGCAAATTTGCAACTCAAAAAGTGTGAATATCGTATTTGCAACTTATTTTCCTTAAGAGTCATATTTCACTTCGAAATAAAAATTTGGGGTAAATTAACACACAAAAAGTGTGAATATCGTATTTGCTACTTATTATCCTTAAGAGTCATATTTCACTTTGAAAAACAAATTAGGGGCAAATTTGCACTCAAAAAGTGTGAATATCATATTTGCAACTTATTTTCCTTAAGAGTCATATTTCACTTCGAAATACAAATTAGGGGCAAATTTGCCACTCAAAAAGTGTAAATATCGTATTTGCAATTAATTTTCCTTAAAAGTCGTATTTCACATCCAAATACAAATTAGGGTATCGTATTTGACACTCAAAAAGTGTGAATAACGTATTTGCAACTTATTTTCCTTAAGAGTCATATTTCACATCCAAATACAAATTAGGGGCAAATTTTCAATGAAAAAGTGTGAATAACGTATTTGCAACTTATTTTCCTTAAAAGTCATATTTCACTTCGAAATACAAATTTGGGGTAAATTTGCCACACAAAAAGTGTGAATATCGTATTTGCTACTTATTATCCTTAAGAGTCATATTTCACTTCGAAAAAACAAATTAGGGGCAAATTTGCACTCAAAAAGTGTGAATATCATATTTGCAACTCATTTTCCTTAAGAGTCATATTTCACTTCGAAATACAAATTAAGGGCAAATTTGCCACTCAAAAAGTGTGAATATCGTATTTGCAACTTATTTTCCTTAAAAGTCATATTTCACTTCGAAATAAAAATTAGGGGCAAATTTACCACTGAAAAAGTGTGAATATCGTATTTTCAATTTATTTTCCTTAAGAGTCATATTTCACTTAGAAATACAAATTAGGGGCAAATTTGCCACTCAAAAAGTGTGAATATCGTATTTGCAACTTATTTTCCTTAAGAGTCATATTTCACTTCGAAATACAAATTAGGGGCAAATTTTCACTGAAAAAGTGTGAATATCGTATTTGCAGTTTATTTTCCTTAAGAGTCATATTTCACATCCAAATACAAATTAGGGGCAAATTTGCCACTCAAAAAGTGTGAATATCGTATTTGCAATTTATTTTCCGTAAGAGTCATATTTCACATCCAAATACAAATTCGGGTCAAATTTGCCACTTAAAAAGTGTGAATATCGTATTTGCAACTTATTTTCCTTAAGAATCATATTTGACTTCGAAATACAAATTAGGGAAAATGTGCCACTCAAAAAGTGTGAATATCGTATTTGCAACTTATTTTCCTTAAGAGTCATATTTCAATTCGAAATCCAAGTTAGGGGCAAATTTGCAACTCAAAAAGTGTGAATATCGTATTTTCAACTTATTTTCCTTAAGAGTCATATTTCACTTCGAAATACAAATTAGGGGCAAATTTGCCACTCAAAAAGTGTAAATATCGTATTGGCAATTAATTTTCCTTAAAAGTCGTATTTCACATCCAAATACAAATTAGGGGCGAATTTGCCACTCAAAAAGTGTGAATATCGTATTTGCAACTTATTTTCCTTAAGAGTCATATTTCACTTCGAAATACAAATTAGGGGCAAATTTGCCACTCAAAAAGTGTAAATATCGTATTTGCAAATTATTTTCCTTAAGAGTCGTATTTCACATCCAAATACAAATTAGGGGCGAATTTGCCACTCAAAAAGTGTGAATATCGTATTTGCAACTTATTTTCCTTAAGAGTCATATTTTACTTCGAAATACAAATTAGGGGCAAATTTGCCACTCAAAAAGTGTGAATATCGTATTTGCAACTTATTTTCCTTAAGAGTCATATTTCACTTCGAAATACAAATTAGGGGCAAATTTGCCACTCAAATAGTGTGAATAACGTATTTGCAACTTATTTTCCTTAAGAGTCATATTTCACTTCGAAATAAAAATTAAGGGCAAATTTGCCACTCAAAAAGTGTGAATATCGTATTTGCAACTTATTTTCCTTAAGAGTCAAATTTCACTTCGAAATACAAATTTGCCACTCAAAAAGTGTGAATAACGTATTTGCAACTTATTTTCCTTAAGAGTCATATTTCACTTCGAAATACAAATTAGGGGCAAATTTGCACTCAAAAAGTGTGAATAACGTATTTGCAACTTATTTTCCTTAAGAGTCATATTTCACTTCGAAATACAAATTTGGGGCAAATTTGCCACTCAAAAAGTGTAAATATCGTGTTTGCAATTTATTTTCCTTAAGAGTCATATTTCACTTCGAAATACAAATTAGGGGCAAATTTGCCACTCAAAAAGTGTGAATATCGTATTTGCAACTTATTTACCATAAGAGTCATATTTCACATCCAAATACAAATTAGGGGCAAAATTGCCACTCAAAAAGTGTGAATATCGTATTTGCAACTTATTTTCCTTAAGTGTCATATTTCACTTCGAAATACAAATTAGAGGCAAATTTGCCACTCAAAAAGTGTGAATATCGTATTTGCAACTTATTTTCCTTAAGAGTCATATTTCACTTCGAAATACAAATTAGGGGCAAATTTTCACTGAAAAAGTGTGAATATCGTATTTGCAGTTTATTTTCCTTAAGAGTCATATTTCACATCCAAATACAAATTAGGGGCAAATTTGCCGCTCAAAAAGTGTGAATATCGTATTTGCAATTTATTTTCCTTAAGAGTCATATTTCACTTAAAAATACAAATTAGTGGCAAATTTACCACTTAAAAAGTGTGAATATCGTATTTTCAATTTATTTTCCTTAAGAGTCATATTTCACTTAGAAATAAAAATTAGGGGTAAATTTGCCACTCAAAAAGTGTGAATATCGTATTTGCAATTTATTTTCCTTAAGAGTCATATTTCACATTCAAATACAAATTAGGGGCGAATTTGTCATTCAAAAAGTGTGAATATCGTATTTGCAACTTATTTTCCTTGAGAGTCATATTTCACTTCGAAATACAAATTAAGGGCAAATTTGCCACTCAAAAAGTGTGAATATCGTATTTGCAATTTATTTTCCTTAAGAGTCATATTTCACATCCAAATACAAATTAGGGGCAAATTTGCCTTCAAAAGTGTGAAGATCGTATTTGCAATTTATTTTCCATAAGAGTCATATTTCACATCCAAATACAAATTAGGGGCAAATTTGCCACTCAAAAAGTGTGAATATCGTATTTGCATCTTATTTTCCTTAAGAGTCATATTTCACTTCGAAATACAAATTAGGGGCAAATTTGCCACTCAAAAAGTGTGAATATCGTATTTGCAACTTATTTTCCTTAAAAGTCATATTTCACTTCGAAATAAATATTAGGGGCAAATTTACCACTCAAAAAGTGTGAATATCGTATTTTCAATTTATTTTCCTTAAGAGTCATATTTCACTTAGAAATACAAATTAGGGGCAAATTTGCCACTCAAAAAGTGTGAATATCGTATTTGCAACTTATTTTCCTTAAGTGTCATATTTCACTTCGAAATACAAATTAGTGGCAAATTTGCCACTCAAAAAGTATGAATATCGTATTTGCAATTTATTTTCCTTAAGAGTCATACTTCGCATACAAATACAAATTAGGGGCAAATTTGCCACTAAAAAAGTGTGAATATCGTAGTTGCAACTTATTTTCCTTAAGAGTCATATTTCACTTCGAAATAAAAATTAGGGGTAAATTTGCCACTCAAAAAGTGTGAATATCGTATTTGCAATTTATTTTCCTTAAGAGTCATATTTCACATCCAAATACAAATTAGGGGCGAATTTTCCATTCAAAAAGTGTGAATATCGTATTTGCAACTTATTTTCCTTAAGAGTCATATTTCACTTCGAAATACAAATTAGGGGCAAATTTGACACTCAAAAAGTGTGAATAACGTATTTGCAACTTATTTTCCTTAAGAGTCATATTTCACTCCGAAATACAAATTTGGGGTAAATTTGCCACACAAAAAGTGTGAATATCGTATTTGCTACTTATTATCCTTAAGAGTCATATTTCATTTCGAAAAACAAATTAGGGGCAAATTTGCACTCAAAAAGTGTGAATATCATATTTGCAACTCATTTTCCTTAAGAGTCATATTTCACTTCGAAATACAAATTAAGGGCAAATTTGCCACTCAAAAAGTGTGAATATCGTATTTGCAACTTATTTTCCTTAAAAGTCATATTTCACTTCGAAATAAAAATTAGGGGCAAATTTACCACTCAAAAAGTGTGAATATCGTATTTTCAATTTATTTTCCTTAAGAGTCATATTTCACTTAGAAATACAAATTAGGGGCAAATTTGCCACTCAAAAAGTGTGAATATCGTATTTGCAACTTATTTTCCTTAAGTGTCATATTTCACTTCGAAATACAAATTAGTGGCAAATTTGCCACTCAAAAAGTATGAATATCGTATTTGCAATTTATTTTCCTTAAGAGTCATACTTCGCATACAAATACAAATTAGGGGCAAATTTGCCACTAAAAAAGTGTGAATATCGTAGTTGCAACTTATTTTCGTTAAGAGTCATATTTCACTTCGAAATAAAAATTAGGGGTAAATTTGCCACTCAAAAAGTGTGAATATCGTATTTGCAGTTTATTTTCCTTAAGAGTCATATTTCACATCCAAATACAAATTAGGGGCGAATTTGTCATTCAAAAAGTGTGAATATCGTATTTGCAACTTATTTTCCTTAAGAGTCATATTTCACTTCGAAATACAAATTAGGGGCAAATTTGACACTCAAAAAGTGTGAATAACGTATTTGCAACTTATTTTCCTTAAGAGTCATATTTCACTTCGAAATACAAATTTGGGGTAAATTTGCCACACAAAAAGTGTGAATATCGTATTTGCTACTTATTATCCTTAAGAGTCATATTTCACTTCGAAAAACAAATTAGGGGCAAATTTGCACTCAAAAAGTGTGAATATCATATTTGCAACTCATTTTCCTTAAGAGTCATATTTCACTTCGAAATAAAAATTAAGGGCAAATTTGCCACTCAAAAAGTGTGAATATTGTATTTGCAACTTATTTTCCTTAAGTGTCATATTTCACTTCGAAATACAAATTAGAGGCAAATTTGCCACTCAAAAAGTGTGAATATCGTATTTGCAACTTATTTTCCTTAAGAGTCATATTTCACTTCGAAATACAAATTAGGGGCAAATTTTCACTGAAAAAGTGTGAATATCGTATTTGCAGTTTATTTTCCTTAAGAGTCATATTTCACATCCAAATACAAATTAGGGGCAAATTTGCCGCTCAAAAAGTGTGAATATCGTATTTGCAATTTATTTTCCTTAAGAGTCATATTTCACATAAAAATACAAATTAGGGGCAAATTTACCACTTAAAAAGTGTGAATATCGTATTTTCAATTTATTTTCCTTAAGAGTAATATTTCACTTAGAAATAAAAATTAGGGGTAAATTTGCCACTCAAAAAGTGTGAATATCGTATTTGCAATTTATTTTCCTTAAGAGTCATATTTCACATCCAAATACAAATTAGGGGCGAATTTGTCATTCAAAAAGTGTGAATATCGTATTTGCAACTTATTTTCCTTGAGAGTCATATTTCACTTCGAAATACAAATTAAGGGCAAATTTGCCACTCAAAAAGTGTGAATATCGTATTTGCAATTTATTTTCCTTAAGAGTCATATTTCACATCCAAATACAAATTAGGGGCAAATTTGCCTTCAAAAAGTGTGAAGATCGTATTTGCAATTTATTTTCCATAAGAGTCATATTTCACATCCAAATACAAATTAGGGGCAAATTTGCCACTCAAAAAGTGTGAATATCGTATTTGCATCTTATTTTCCTTAAGAGTCATATTTCACTTCGAAATACAAATTAGGGGCAAATTTGCCACTCAAAAAGTGTGAATATCGTATTTGCAACTTATTTTCCTTAAAAGTCATATTTCACTTCGAAATAAAAAATAGGGGCAAATTTACCACTCAAAAAGTGTGAATATCGTATTTTCAATTTATTTTCCTTAAGAGTCATATTTCACTTAGAAATACAAATTAGGGGCAAATTTGCCACTCAAAAAGTGTGAATATCGTATTTGCAACTTATTTTCCTTAAGTGTCATATTTCACTTCGAAATACAAATTAGTGGCAAATTTGCCACTCAAAAAGTATGAATATCGTATTTGCAATTTATTTTCCTTAAGAGTCATACTTCGCATACAAATACAAATTAGGGGCAAATTTGCCACTAAAAAAGTGTGAATATCGTAGTTGCAACTTATTTTCCTTAAGAGTCATATTTCACTTCGAAATAAAAATTAGGGGTAAATTTGCCACTCAAAAAGTGTGAATATCGTATTTGCAATTTATTTTCCTTAAGAGTCATATTTCACATCCAAATACAAATTAGGGGCGAATTTTCCATTCAAAAAGTGTGAATATCGTATTTGCAACTTATTTTCCTTAAGAGTCATATTTCACTTCGAAATACAAATTAGGGGCAAATTTGACACTCAAAAAGTGTGAATAACGTATTTGCAACTTATTTTCCTTAAGAGTCATATTTCACTCCGAAATACAAATTTGGGGTAAATTTGCCACACAAAAAGTGTGAATATCGTATTTGCTACTTATTATCCTTAAGAGTCATATTTCACTTCGAAAAACAAATTAGGGGCAAATTTGCACTCAAAAAGTGTGAATATCATATTTGCAACTCATTTTCCTTAAGAGTCATATTTCACTTCGAAATACAAATTAAGGGCAAATTTGCCACTCAAAAAGTGTGAATATCGTATTTGCAACTTATTTTCCTTAAGTGTCATATTTCACTTCGAAATACAAATTAGAGGCAAATTTGCCACTCAAAAAGTGTGAATATCGTATTTGCAACTTATTTTCCTTAAGAGTCATATTTCACTTCGAAATACAAATTAGGGGCAAATTTTCACTGAAAAAGTGTGAATATCGTATTTGCAGTTTATTTTCCTTAAGAGTCATATTTCACATCCAAATACAAATTAGGGGCAAATTTGCCGCTCAAAAAGTGTGAATATCGTATTTGCAATTTATTTTCCTTAAGAGTCATATTTCACTTAAAAATACAAATTAGGGGCAAATTTACCACTTAAAAAGTGTGAATATCGTATTTTCAATTTATTTTCCTTAAGAGTCATATTTCACTTAGAAATAAAAATTAGGGTAAATTTGCCACTCAAAAAGTGTGAATATCGTATTTGCAATTTATTTTCCTTAAGAGTCATATTTCACATCCAAATACAAATTAGGGGCGAATTTGTCATTCAAAAAGTGTGAATATCGTATTTGCAACTTATTTTCCTTAAGAGTCATATTTCACTTCGAAATAAAAATTAGGGGTAAATTTGCCACTCAAAAAGTGTGAATATCGTATTTGCAGTTTATTTTCCTTAAGAAGTCATATTTCACATCCAAATACAAATTAGGGGCGAATTTGTCATTCAAAAAGTGTGAATATCGTATTTGCAACTTATTTTCCTTAAGAGTCATATTTCACTTCGAAATACAAATTAGGGGCAAATTTGACACTCAAAAAGTGTGAATAACGTATTTGCAACTTATTTTCCTTAAGAGTCATATTTCACTTCGAAATACAAATTTAAGGTAAATTTGCCACACAAAAAGTGTGAATATCGTATTTGCTACTTATTATCCTTAAGAGTCATATTTCACTTCGAAAAACAAATTAGGAGCAAATTTGCACTCAAAAAGCGTGAATATCATATTTGCAACTCATTTTCCTTAAGAGTCATATTTCACTTCGAAATAAAAATTAAGGGCAAATTTGCCACTCAAAAAGTGTGAATATCGTATTTGCAACTTATTTTCCTTAAGAGTCAAATTTCACTTCGAAATACAAATTAGGGGCAAATTTGCCACTCAAAAAGTGTGAATAACGTATTTGCAACTTATTTTCCTTAAGAGTCATATTTCACTTCGAAATACAAATTAGGGGCAAATTTGCACTCAAAAAGTGTGAATAACGTATTTGCAACTTATTTTCCTTAAGAGTCATATTTCACTTCGAAATACAAATTTGGGGCAAATTTGCCACTCAAAAAGTGTAAATATCGTGTTTGCAATTTATTTTCCTTAAGAGTCATATTTCACTTCGAAATACAAATAAGGGGCAAATTTGCCACTCAAAAAGTGTGAATATCGTATTTTGCAACTTATTTACCATAAGAGTCATATTTCACATCCAAATACAAATTAGGGGCAAAATTGCCACTCAAAAAGTGTGAATATCGTATTTGCAACTTATTTTCCTTAAGTGTCATATTTCACTTCGAAATACAAATTAGAGGCAAATTTGCCACTCAAAAAGTGTGAATATCGTATTTGCAACTTATTTTCCTTAAGAGTCATATTTCACTTCGAAATACAAATTAGGGGCAAATTTTCACTGAAAAAGTGTGAATATCGTATTTGCAGTTTATTTTCCTTAAGAGTCATATTTCACATCCAAATACAAATTAGGGGCAAATTTGCCGCTCAAAAAGTGTGAATATCGTATTTGCAATTTATTTTCCTTAAGAGTCATATTTCACTTAAAAATACAAATTAGGGGCAAATTTACCACTTAAAAAGTGTGAATATCGTATTTTCAATTTATTTTCCTTAAGAGTCATATTTCACTTAGAAATAAAAGTTAGGGGTAAATTTGCCACTCAAAAAGTGTGAATATCGTATTTGCAATTTATTTTCCTTAAGAGTCATATTTCACATCCAAATACAAATTAGGGGCGAATTTGTCATTCAAAAAGTGTGAATATCGTATTTGCAACTTATTTTCCTTGAGAGTCATATTTCACTTCGAAATACAAATTAAGGGCAAATTTGCCACTCAAAAAGTGTGAATATCGTATTTGCAATTTATTTTCCTTAAGAGTCATATTTCACATCCAAATACAAATTAGGGGCAAATTTGCCTTCAAAAAGTGTGAAGATCGTATTTGCAATTTATTTTCCATAAGAGTCATATTTCACATCCAAATACAAATTAGGGGCAAATTTGCCACTCAAAAAGTGTGAATATCGTATTTGCATCTTATTTTCCTTAAGAGTCATATTTCACTTCGAAATACAAATTAGGGGCAAATTTGCCACTCAAAAAGTGTGAATATCGTATTTGCAACTTATTTTCCTTAAAAGTCATATTTCACTTCGAAATAAAAATTAGGGGCAAATTTACCACTCAAAAAGTGTGAATATCGTATTTTCAATTTATTTTCCTTAAGAGTCATATTTCACTTAGAAATACAAATTAGGGGCAAATTTGCCACTCAAAAAGTGTGAATATCGTATTTGCAACTTATTTTCCTTAAGTGTCATATTTCACTTCGAAATACAAATTAGTGGCAAATTTGCCACTCAAAAAGTATGAATATCGTATTTGCAATTTATTTTCCTTAAGAGTCATACTTCGCATACAAATACAAATTAGGGGCAAATTTGCCACTAAAAAAGTGTGAATATCGTAGTTGCAACTTATTTTCCTTAAGAGTCATATTTCACTTCGAAATAAAAATTAGGGGTAAATTTGCCACTCAAAAAGTGTGAATATCGTATTTGCAATTTATTTTCCTTAAGAGTCATATTTCACATCCAAATACAAATTAGGGGCGAATTTTCCATTCAAAAAGTGTGAATATCGTATTTGCAACTTATTTTCCTTAAGAGTCATATTTCACTTCGAAATACAAATTAGGGGCAAATTTGACACTCAAAAAGTGTGAATAATGTATTTGCAACTTATTTTCCTTAAGAGTCATATTTCACTCCGAAATACAAATTTGGGGTAAATATGCCACACAAAAAGTGTGAATATCGTATTTGCTACTTATTATCCTTAAGAGTCATATATCACTTCGAAAAACAAATTAGGGGCAAATTTGCACTCAAAAAGTGTGAATATCATATTTGCAACTCATTTTCCTTAAGAGTCATATTTCACTTCGAAATACAAATTAAGGGCAAATTTGCCACTCAAAAAGTGTGAATATCGTATTTGCAACTTATTTTCATATTTCACTTCGAAATAAAAATTAGGGGCAAATTTACCACTCAAAAAGTGTGAATATCGTATTTTCAATTTATTTTCCTTAAGAGTCATATTTCACTTAGAAATACAAATTAGGGGCAAATTTGCCACTCAAAAAGTGTGAATATCGTATTTGCAACTTATTTTCCTTAAGTGTCATATTTCACTTCGAAATACAAATTAGTGGCAAATTTGCCACTCAAAAAGTGTGAATATCGTATTTGCAATTTATTTTCCTTAAGAGTCATACTTCGCATACAAATACAAATTAGGGGCAAATTTGCCACTAAAAAAGTGTGAATATCGTAGTTGCAACTTATTTTCCTTAAGAGTCATATTTCACTTCGAAATAAAAATTAGGGGTAAATTTGCCACTCAAAAAGTGTGAATATCGTATTTGCAGTTTATTTTCCTTAAGAGTCATATTTCACATCCAAATACAAATTAGGGGCGAATTTGTCATTCAAAAAGTGTGAATATCGTATTTGCAACTTATTTTCCTTAAGAGTCATATTTCACTTCGAAATACAAATTAGGGGCAAATTTGACACTCAAAAAGTGTGAATAACGTATTTGCAACTTATTTTCCTTAAGAGTCATATTTCACTTCGAAATACAAATTTGGGGTAAATTTGCCACACAAAAAGTGTGAATATCGTATTTGCTACTTATTATCCTTAAGAGTCATATTTCACTTCGAAAAACAAATTAGGGGCAAATTTGCACTCAAAAAGTGTGAATATCATATTTGCAACTCATTTTCCTTAAGAGTCATATTTCACTTCGAAATACAAATTAAGGGCAAATTTGCCACTCAAAAAGTGTAAATATCGTATTTGCATTTTATTTTCCTTAAGAGTCATATTTCACATCCAAATACAAATTAGGGGCGAATTTGCCATTCAAAAAGTGTGAATAACGTATTTGCAACTTATTTTCCTTAAGAGTCATATTTCACTTCGAAATACAAATTATGGGCAAATTTGCCACTCAAAAAGTGTGAATATCGTATTTGCAACTTATTTTCCTTAAAAGTCATATTTCACTTCGAAATACAAATTAGGGGCAAATTTGCACTCAAAAAGTGTGAATATCGTATTTACAACTTATTTTCCTTGAGAGTCATATTTCACTTCGAAATACAAATTAAGGGCAAATTTGCCACTCAAAAAGTGTGAATATCGTATTTGCAATTTATTTTCCTTAAGAGTCATATTTCACATCCAAATACAAATTAGGGGCAAATTTGCCTTCAAAAAGTGTGAAGATCGTATTTGCAATTTATTTTCCATAAGAGTCATATTTCACATCCAAATACAAATTAGGGGCAAATTTGCCACTCAAAAAGTGTGAATATCGTATTTGCAACTTATTTTCCTTAAAAGTCATATTTCACTTCGAAATAAAAATTAGGGGCAAATTTGCCACTCAAAAAGTGTGAATATCGTATTTGCAACTTATTTTCCTTAAGAGTCAAATTTCACTTCGAAATACAAATTAGGGGCAAATTTGCCACTCAAAAAGTGTGAATAACGTATTTGCAACTTATTTTCCTTAAGAGTCATATTTCACTTCGAAATACAAATTAGGGGCAAATTTACACTCAAAAAGTGTGAATAACGTATTTGCAACTTATTTTCCTTAAGAGTCATATTTCACTTCGAAATACAAATTTGGGGCAAATTTGCCACTCAAAAAGTGTAAATATCGTGTTTGCAATTTATTTTCCTTAAGAGTCATATTTCACTTCGAAATACAAATTAGGGGCAAATTTGCCACTCAAAAAGTGTGAATATCGTATTTGCAACTTATTTACCATAAGAGTCATATTTCACATCCAAATACAAATTAGGGGCAAAATTGCCACTCAAAAAGTGTGAATATCGTATTTGCAACTTATTTTCCTTAAGTGTCATATTTCACTTCGAAATACAAATTAGAGGCAAATTTGCCACTCAAAAAGTGTGAATATCGTATTTGCAACTTATTTTCCTTAAGAGTCATATTTCACTTCGAAATACAAATTAGGGGCAAATTTGCCACTCAAAAAGTGTGAATATCGTATTTGCAGTTTATTTTCCTTAAGAGTCATATTTCACATCCAAATACAAATTAGGGGCAAATTTGCCGCTCAAAAAGTGTGAATATCGTATTTGCAATTTATTTTCCTTAAGAGTCATATTTCACTTAAAAATACAAATTAGGGGCAAATTTACCACTTAAAAAGTGTGAATATCGTATTTTCAATTTATTTTCCTTAAGAGTCATATTTCACTTAGAAATAAAAATTAGGGGTAAATTTGCCACTCAAAAAGTGTGAATATCGTATTTGCAATTTATTTTCCTTAAGAGTCATATTTCACATCCAAATACAAATTAGGGGCGAATTTGTCATTCAAAAAGTGTGAATATCGTATTTGCAACTTATTTTCCTTGAGAGTCATATTTCACTTCGAAATACAAATTAAGGGCAAATTTGCCACTCAAAAAGTGTGAATATCGTATTTGCAATTTATTTTCCTTAAGAGTCATATTTCACATCCAAATACAAATTAGAGGCAAATTTGCCACTGAAAAAGTGTGAATATCGTATTTGCAACTTATTTTCCTTAAGAGTCATATTTCACTTCGAAATACAAATTAGGATCAAATTTGCCACTCAAAAAGTGTGAATATCGTATTTGCAATTTATTTTCCTTAAGAGTCATACTTCGCATACAAATACAAATTAGGGGCAAATTTGCCACTCAAAAAGTGTGAATATCGTAGTTGCAACTTATTTTCCTTAAAAGTCATATTTCACTTCGAAATAAAAATTAGGGGCAAATTTACCACTCAAAAAGTGTGAATATCGTATTTTCAATTTATTTTCCTTAAGAGTCATATTTCACTTAGAAATACAAATTAGGGGCAAATTTGCCACTCAAAAAGTTTGAATATCGTATTTGCAACTTATTTTCCTTAAGTGTCATATTTCACTTCGAAATACAAATTAGTGGCAAATTTCCCCCTAAAAAAGTATGAATATCGTATTTGCAATTTATTTTCCTTAAGAGTCATACTTCGCATACAAATACAAATTATGGGCAAATTTGCCACTAAAAAAGTGTGAATATCGTAGTTGCAACTTATTTTCCTTAAGAGTCATATTTCACTTCGAAATAAAAATTAGGGGTAAATTTGCCACTCAAAAAGTGTGAATATCGTATTTGCAATTTATTTTCCTTAAGAGTCATATTTCAAATCCAAATACAAATTAGGGGCGAATTTGTCATTCAAAAAGTGTGAATATCGTATTTGCAACTTATTTTCCTTAAGAGTCATATTTCACTCCGAAATACAAATTAGGGGCAAATTTGACACTCAAAAAGTGTGAATAACGTATTTGCAACTTATTTTCCTTAAGAGTCATATTTCACTTCGAAATACAAATTTGGGGTAAATTTGCCACACAAAAAGTGTGAATATCGTATTTGCTACTTATTATCCTTAAGAGTCATATTTCACTTTGAAAAACAAATTAGGGGCAAATTTGCACTCAAAAAGTGTGAATATCATATTTGCAACTCATTTTCCTTAAGAGTCATATTTCACTTCGAAATACAAATTAAGGGCAAATTTGCCACTCAAAAAGTGTGAATATCGTATTTGCATTTTATTTTCCTTAAGAGTCATATTTCACATCCAAATACAAATTAGGGGCGAATTTGCCATTCAAAAAGTGTGAATAACGTATTTGCAACTTATTTTCCTTAAGAGTCATATTTCACTTCGAAATACAAATTATGGGCAAATTTGCCACTCAAAAAGTGTGAATATCGTATTTGCAACTTATTTTCCTTAAAAGTCATATTTCACTTCGAAATACAAATTAGGGGCAAATTTGCACTCAAAAAGTGTGAATATCGTATTTGCAACTTATTTTCCTTGAGAGTCATATTTCACTTCGAAATACAAATTAAGGGCAAATTTGCCACTCAAAAAGTGTGAATATCGTATTTGCAATTTATTTTCCTTAAGAGTCATATTTCACATACAAATACAAATTAGGGGCAAATTTTCCTTCAAAAAGTGTGAAGATCGTATTTGCAATTTATTTTCCATAAGAGTCATATTTCACATCCAAATACAAATTAGGGGCAAATTTGCCACTCAAAAAGTGTGAATATCGTATTTGCATCTTATTTTCCTTAAGAGTCATATTTCACTTCGAAATACAAATTAGGGGCAAATTTGCCACTCAAAAAGTGTGAATATCGTATTTGCAACTTATTTTCCTTAAAAGTCATATTTCACTTCGAAATAAAAATTATGGGCAAATTTACCACTCAAAAAGTGTGAATATCGTATTTTCAATTTATTTTCCTTAAGAGTCATATTTCACTTAGAAATACAAATTAGGGGCAAATTTGGCACTCAAAAAGTGTGAATATCGTATTTGCAACTTATTTTCCTTAAGTGTCATATTTCACTTCGAAATACAAATTAGTGGCAAATTTGCCACTCAAAAAGTATGAATATCGTATTTGCAATTTATTTTCCTTAAGAGTCATAATTCGCATACAAATACAAATTAGGGGCAAATTTGCCACTAAAAAAGTGTGAATATCGTAGTTGCAACTTATTTTCCTTAAGAGTCATATTTCACTTCGAAATAAAAATTAGGGGTAAATTTGCCACTCAAAAAGTGTGAATATCGTATTTGCAATTTATTTTCCTTAAGAGTCATATTTCACATCAAAATACAAATTAGGGGCGAATTTGCCATTCAAAAAGTGTGAATATCGTATTTGCAACTTATTTTCCTTAAGGGTCATATTTCACTTCGAAATACAAATTAGGGGCAAATTTTACACTCAAAAAGTGTGAATAACGTATTTGCAACTTATTTTCCTTAAGAGTCATATTTCACTTCGAAATACAAATTTGGGGTAAATTTGCCACACAAAAAGTGTGAATATCGTATTTGCTACTTATTATCCTTAAGAGTCATATTTCTCTTCGAAAAACAAATTAGGTGCAAATTTGCACTCAAAAAATGTGAATATCATATTTGCAACTCATTTTCCTTAAGAGTCATATTTCACTTCGAAATACAAATTAAGGGCAAATTTGCCACTCAAAAAGTGTGAATATCATATTTGCAATTTATTTTCCTTAAGAGTCATTTTTACATCCAAATACAAATTAGGGGCAAATTTGCCACTCAAAAAGTGTGAATATCGTATTTGCAATTTATTTTCCATAAGAGTCATATTTCACATCCAAATACAAATTAGGGGCAAATTTGCCACTCAAAAAGTGTAAATATCGTGTTTGCAATTTATTTTCATTAAGAGTCATATTTCACTTCGAAATACAAATTAGGGGCAAATTTGCCACTCAAAAAGTGTGAATATCGTATTTGCAATTTATTTTCCTTAAGAGTCATATTTCACATCCAAATACAAATTATGGGCAAATTTGCCACTCAAAAAGTGTGAATATCGTATTTGCATCTTATTTTCCTTAAGAGTCATATTTCACTTCGAAATACAAATTAGGGGCAAATTTGCCACTCAAAAAGTGTGAATATCGTATTTGCAACTTATTTTCCTTAAAAGTCATATTTCACTTCGATATAAAAATTAGGGGCAAATTTGCCACTCAAAAAGTGTGAATATCGTATTTTCAATTTATTATCCTTAAGAGTCATATTTCACTTAGAAATACAAATTAGGGGCAAATTTGCCACTCAAAAAGTGTGAATATCGTATTTGCATCTTATTTTCCTTAAGAGTCATATTTCACTTCGAAATACAAATTAGGGGCAAATTTGCCACTCAAAAAGTGTGAATATCGTATTTGCAACTTATTTTCCTTAAAAGTCATATTTCACTTCGAAATAAAAATTAGGGGCAAATTTACCACTCAAAAAGTGTGAATATCGTATTTTCAATTTATTTTCCTTAAGAGTCATATTTCACTTAGAAATACAAATTAGGGGCAAATTTGCCACTCAAAAAGTTTGAATATCGTATTTGCAACTTATTTTCCTTAAGTGTCATATTTCACTTCGAAATACAAATTAGTGGCAAATTTCCCCCTAAAAAAGTATGAATATCGTATTTGCAATTTATTTTCCTTAAGAGTCATACTTCGCATACAAATACAAATTATGGGCAAATTTGCCACTAAAAAAGTGTGAATATCGTAGTTGCAACTTATTTTCCTTAAGAGTCATATTTCACTTCGAAATAAAAATTAGGGGTAAATTTGCCACTCAAAAAGTGTGAATATCGTATTTGCAATTTATTTTCCTTAAGAGTCATATTTCAAATCCAAATACAAATTAGGGGCGAATTTGTCATTCAAAAAGTGTGAATATCGTATTTGCAACTTATTTTCCTTAAGAGTCATATTTCACTCCGAAATACAAATTAGGGGCAAATTTGACACTCAAAAAGTGTGAATAACGTATTTGCAACTTATTTTCCTTAAGAGTCATATTTCACTTCGAAATACAAATTTGGGGTAAATTTGCCACACAAAAAGTGTGAATATCGTATTTGCTACTTATTATCCTTAAGAGTCATATTTCACTTCGAAAAACAAATTAGGGGCAAATTTGCACTCAAAAAGTGTGAATATCATATTTGCAACTCATTTTCCTTAAGAGTCATATTTCACTTCGAAATACAAATTAAGGGCAAATTTGCCACTCAAAAAGTGTGAATATCGTATTTGCATTTTATTTTCCTTAAGTGTCATATTTCACATCCAAATACAAATTAGGGGCGAATTTGCCATTCAAAAAGTGTGAATAACGTATTTGCAACTTATTTTCCTTAAGAGTCATATTTCACTTCGAAATACAAATTATGGGCAAATTTGCCACTCAAAAAGTGTGAATATCGTATTTGCAACTTATTTTCCTTAAAAGTCATATTTCACTTCGAAATACAAATTAGGGGCAAATTTGCACTCAAAAAGTGTGAATATCGTATTTGCAACTTATTTTCCTTGAGAGTCATATTTCACTTCGAAATACAAATTAAGGGCAAATTTGCCACTCAAAAAGTGTGAATATCGTATTTGCAATTTATTTTCCTTAAGAGTCATATTTCACATACAAATACAAATTAGGGGCAAATTTTCCTTCAAAAAGTGTGAAGATCGTATTTGCAATTTATTTTCCATAAGAGTCATATTTCACATCCAAATACAAATTAGGGGCAAATTTGCCACTCAAAAAGTGTGAATATCGTATTTGCATCTTATTTTCCTTAAGAGTCATATTTCACTTCGAAATACAAATTAGGGGCAAAATTGCCACTCAAAAAGTGTGAATATCGTATTTGCAACTTATTTTCCTTAAAAGTCATATTTCACTTCGAAATAAAAATTATGGGCAAATTTACCACTCAAAAAGTGTGAATATCGTATTTTCAATTTATTTTCCTTAAGAGTCATATTTCACTTAGAAATACAAATTAGGGGCAAATTTGGCACTCAAAAAGTGTGAATATCGTATTTGCAACTTATTTTCCTTAAGTGTCATATTTCACTTCGAAATACAAATTAGTGGCAAATTTGCCACTCAAAAAGTATGAATATCGTATTTGCAATTTATTTTCCTTAAGAGTCATAATTCGCATACAAATACAAATTAGGGGCGAATTTGCCACTAAAAAAGTGTGAATATCGTAGTTGCAACTTATTTTCCTTAAGAGTCATATTTCACTTCGAAATACAAATTAGGGGTAAATTTGCCACTCAAAAAGTGTGAATATCGTATTTGCAATTTATTTTCCTTAAGAGTCATATTTCACATCCAAATACAAATTAGTGGCGAATTTGCCACTCAAAAAGTGTGAATATCGTATTTGCAACTTATTTTCCTTAAGGGTCATATTTCACTTCGAAATACAAATTAGGGGCAAATTTTACACTCAAAAAGTGTGAATAACGTATTTGCAACTTATTTTCCTTAAGAGTCATATTTCACTTCGAAATACAAATTTGGGGTAAATTTGCCACACAAAAAGTGTGAATATCGTATTTGCTACTTATTATCCTTAAGAGTCATATTTCTCTTCGAAAAACAAATTAGGTGCAAATTTGCACTCAAAAAATGTGAATATCATATTTGCAACTCATTTTCCTTAAGAGTCATATTTCACTTCGAAATACAAATTAAGGGCAAATTTGCCACTCAAAAAGTGTGAATATCATATTTGCAATTTATTTTCCTTAAGAGTCATTTTTACATCCAAATACAAATTAGGGGCAAATTTGCCACTCAAAAAGTGTGAATATCGTATTTGCAATTTATTTTCCATAAGAGTCATATTTCACATCCAAATACAAATTAGGGGCAAATTTGCCACTCAAAAAGTGTAAATATCGTGTTTGCAATTTATTTTCCTTAAGAGTCATATTTCACTTCGAAATACAAATTAGGGGCAAATTTGCCACTCAAAAAGTGTGAATATCGTATTTGCAATTTATTTTCCTTAAGAGTCATATTTCACATCCAAATACAAATTATGGGCAAATTTGCCACTCAAAAAGTGTGAATATCGTATTTGCATCTTATTTTCCTTAAGAGTCATATTTCACTTCGAAATACAAATTAGGGGCAAATTTGCCACTCAAAAAGTGTGAATATCGTATTTGCAACTTATTTTCCTTAAAAGTCATATTTCACTTCGATATAAAAATTAGGGGCAAATTTGCCACTCAAAAAGTGTGAATATCGTATTTTCAATTTATTATCCTTAAGAGTCATATTTCACTTAGAAATACAAATTAGGGGCAAATTTGCCACTCAAAAAGTGTGAATATCGTATTTGCAACTTATTTTCCTTAAGTGTCATATTTCACTTCGAAATACAAATTAGGGGCAAATTTGCCACTCAAAAAGTGTGAATATCGTATTTCCAACTTATTTTCCTTAAAAGTCATATTTCACTTCGAAATAAAAATTAGGGGCAAATTTGCCACTCAAAAAGTGTGAATATCGTATTTTCAATTTATTATCCTTAAGAGTCATATTTCATTTGGAAATACAAATTAGGGGCAAATTTGCCACTCAAAAAGTGTGAATATCGTATTTGCAACTTATTTTCCTTAAGAGTCATATTTCACTTCGAAATAAAAATTAGGGGTAAATTTGCCACTCAAAAAGTGTGAATATCGTATTTGCAATTTATTTTCCTTAAGAGTCATATTTCAAATCCAAATACAAATTAGGGGCGAATTTGTCATTCAAAAAGTGTGAATATCGTATTTGCAACTTATTTTCCTTAAGAGTCATATTTCACTCCGAAATACAAATTAGGGGCAAATTTGACACTCAAAAAGTGTGAATAACGTATTTGCAACTTATTTTCCTTAAGAGTCATATTTCACTTCGAAATACAAATTTGGGGTAAATTTGCCACACAAAAAGTGTGAATATCGTATTTGCTACTTATTATCCTTAAGAGTCATATTTCACTTCGAAAAACAAATTAGGGGCAAATTTGCACTCAAAAAGTGTGAATATCATATTTGCAACTCATTTTCCTTAAGAGTCATATTTCACTTCGAAATACAAATTAAGGGCAAATTTGCCACTCAAAAAGTGTGAATATCGTATTTGCATTTTATTTTCCTTAAGAGTCATATTTCACATCCAAATACAAATTAGGGGCGAATTTGCCATTCAAAAAGTGTGAATAACGTATTTGCAACTTATTTTCCTTAAGAGTCATATTTCACTTCGAAATACAAATTATGGGCAAATTTGCCACTCAAAAAGTGT
Organism: Helichrysum umbraculigerum; assembly: GCA_949592205.1. Lineage (NCBI taxonomy): Eukaryota > Viridiplantae > Streptophyta > Magnoliopsida > Asterales > Asteraceae > Helichrysum > Helichrysum umbraculigerum. The sequence continues at coordinate 60,714,015 of CATIUR010000005.1, read as the reverse complement.
GAATATCGTATTTGCAACTTATTTTCCTTAAAAGTCATATTTCACTTCGAAATACAAATTAGGGGCAAATTTGCACTCAAAAAGTGTGAATATCGTATTTGCAACTTATTTTCCTTGAGAGTCATATTTCACTTCGAAATACAAATTAAGGGCAAATTTGCCACTCAAAAAGTGTGAATATCGTATTTGCAATTTATTTTCCTTAAGAGTCATATTTCACATACAAATACAAATTAGGGGCAAATTTTCCTTCAAAAAGTGTGAAGATCGTATTTGCAATTTATTTTCCATAAGAGTCATATTTCACATCCAAATACAAATTAGGGGCAAATTTGCCACTCAAAAAGTGTGAATATCGTATTTGCATCTTATTTTCCTTAAGAGTCATATTTCACTTCGAAATACAAATTAGGGGCAAATTTGCCACTCAAAAAGTGTGAATATCGTATTTGCAACTTATTTTCCTTAAAAGTCATATTTCACTTCGAAATAAAAATTATGGGCAAATTTACCACTCAAAAAGTGTGAATATCGTATTTTCAATTTATTTTCCTTAAGAGTCATATTTCACTTAGAAATACAAATTAGGGGCAAATTTGGCACTCAAAAAGTGTGAATATCGTATTTGCAACTTATTTTCCTTAAGTGTCATATTTCACTTCGAAATACAAATTAGTGGCAAATTTGCCACTCAAAAAGTATGAATATCGTATTTGCAATTTATTTTCCTTAAGAGTCATAATTCGCATACAAATACAAATTAGGGGCAAATTTGCCACTAAAAAAGTGTGAATATCGTAGTTGCAACTTATTTTCCTTAAGAGTCATATTTCACTTCGAAATAAAAATTAGGGGTAAATTTGCCACTCAAAAAGTGTGAATATCGTATTTGCAATTTATTTTCCTTAAGAGTCATATTTCACATCCAAATACAAATTAGGGGCGAATTTGCCATTCAAAAAGTGTGAATATCGTATTTGCAACTTATTTTCCTTAAGGGTCATATTTCACTTCGAAATACAAATTAGGGGCAAATTTTACACTCAAAAAGTGTGAATAACGTATTTGCAACTTATTTTCCTTAAGAGTCATATTTCACTTCGAAATACAAATTTGGGGTAAATTTGCCACACAAAAAGTGTGAATATCGTATTTGCTACTTATTATCCTTAAGAGTCATATTTCTCTTCGAAAAACAAATTAGGTGCAAATTTGCACTCAAAAAATGTGAATATCATATTTGCAACTCATTTTCCTTAAGAGTCATATTTCACTTCGAAATACAAATTAAGGGCAAATTTGCCACTCAAAAAGTGTGAATATCATATTTGCAATTTATTTTCCTTAAGAGTCATTTTTACATCCAAATACAAATTAGGGGCAAATTTGCCACTCAAAAAGTGTGAATATCGTATTTGCAATTTATTTTCCATAAGAGTCATATTTCACATCCAAATACAAATTAGGGGCAAATTTGCCACTCAAAAAGTGTAAATATCGTGTTTGCAATTTATTTTCCTTAAGAGTCATATTTCACTTCGAAATACAAATTAGGGGCAAATTTGCCACTCAAAAAGTGTGAATATCGTATTTGCAATTTATTTTCCTTAAGAGTCATATTTCACATCCAAATACAAATTATGGGCAAATTTGCCACTCAAAAAGTGTGAATATCGTATTTGCATCTTATTTTCCTTAAGAGTCATATTTCACTTCGAAATACAAATTAGGGGCAAATTTGCCACTCAAAAAGTGTGAATATCGTATTTGCAACTTATTTTCCTTAAAAGTCATATTTCACTTCGATATAAAAATTAGGGGCAAATTTGCCACTCAAAAAGTGTGAATATCGTATTTTCAATTTATTATCCTTAAGAGTCATATTTCACTTAGAAATACAAATTAGGGGCAAATTTGCCACTCAAAAAGTGTGAATATCGTATTTGCAACTTATTTTCCTTAAGTGTCATATTTCACTTCGAAATACAAATTAGGGGCAAATTTGCCACTCAAAAAGTGTGAATATCGTATTTCCAACTTATTTTCCTTAAAAGTCATATTTCACTTCGAAATAAAAATTAGGGGCAAATTTGCCACTCAAAAAGTGTGAATATCGTATTTTCAATTTATTATCCTTAAGAGTCATATTTCATTTGGAAATACAAATTAGGGGCAAATTTGCCACTCAAAAAGTGTGAATATCGTATTTGCAACTTATTTTCCTTAAGTGTCATATTTCACTTCGAAATACAAATTAGTGGCAAATTTGCCACTCAAAAAGTGTGAATATCGTATTTGCAATTTATTTTCCTTAAGAGTCATATTTAACATACAAATACAAATTAGAGGCAAATTTGCCACTCAAAAAGTGTGAATATCGTATTTGCAACTTATTTTCCTTAAGAGTCATATTTCACTTCGAAATACAAATTAGGGGAAAATTTTCCACTCAAAAAGTATGAATATCGTATTTGCAATTTATTTTCCTTAAGAGTCATACTTCGCATACAAATACAAATTAGGGGCAAATTTGCCACTAAAAAAGTGTGAATATCGTAGTTGCAACTTATTTTCCTTAAGAGTCATAATTCACTTAGAAATAAAAATTAGGGGCAAATTTGCCACTCAAAAAGTGTGAATATCGTATTTGCAACTTATTTTCCTTAAGAGTCATATTTCACTTCGAAATACAAATTAGGGGCAAATTTGCACTCAAAAAGTGTGAATATCGTATTTGCAACTTATTTTTCTTAAGTGTCATATTTCACTTCGAAATACAAATTAAGGGCAAATTTGCCACTCAAAAAGTGTGAATATCGTATTTGCAATTTATTTTCCATAAGAGTCATATTTCATATCCAAATACAAATTAGTGGGAAATTTGCCACTCAAAAAGTGTGAATATCGTATTTGCAACTTATTTTCCTTAAGAGTCATATTTCACTTCGAAATATAAATTAGGGGCAAATTTGCAACTCAAAAAGTGTGAATATCGTATTTGCAATTTATTTTCCTTAAGAGACATATTTCACATACAAATACAAATTAGGGGCAAATTTGCCACTCAAAAAGTGTGAATATCGTATTTGCAACTTATTTTCCTTAAGAGTCATATTTCACTTCGAAATACAAATTAGGGGCAAATTTGCCACTAAAAAAGTGTGAATATCGTATTTGCAATTTAATTTCCTTAAGAGTCATACTTCGCATACAAATACAAATTAGGGCAAATTTGCCACTCAAAAAGTCTGAATAACGTATTTGAAACTTATTTTCCTTAAGAGTCATATTTCACTTCTAAATACAAATTTGGGGCAAATTTGCCACTCAAAAAGTGTAAATATCGTGTTTGCAATTTATTTTTCTTTAAAGTCATATTTCACTTCGAAATACAAATTAGGGGCAAATTTGCCACTCAAAAAGTGTGAATATCGTATTTGCAATTTATTTTCCTTAAGAGTCATATTTCTCATCCGAATACAAATTAGGGGTAAATTTTTCACTCAAAAAGTGTGAATATCGTATTTGCAACTTATTTTCCTTAAGTGTCATATTTCACTTCGAAATACAAATTAGTGGCAAATTTGCCACTCAAAAAGTGTGAATATCGTATTTGCAATTTATTTTCCTTAAGAGTCATATTTAATATCCAAATATAAATTAGAGGCAAATTTGCCACTGAAAAAGTGTGAATATCGTATTTGCAATTTATTTTCCTTAAGAGTCATACTTCACATACAAATACAAATTAGGGGCAAATTTGCCACTCAAAAAGTGTGAATATCATAGTTGCAACTTATTTTCCTTAAAAGTCATATTTCACTTCGAAATAAAAATTAGGGGCAAATTTGCCACTCAAAAAGTGTGAATATCGTATTTGCAATTTATTTTCCTTAAGAGTCATATTTCACATCCAAATAAAAATTAGAGGCAAATTTGCCACTCAAAAAGTGTGAATATCGTATTTGCAACTTATTTTCCTTAAGAGTCATATTTCAATTCGAAATACAAATTAGGATCAAATTTGTCACTCAAAAAGTGTGAATATCGTATTTGCAATTTATTTTAATTAAGAGTCATAATTCGCATACAAATACAAATTAGGGGCAAATTTGCCACTCAAAAAGTGTGAATATCGTATTTATTTTCCTTAAGAGTCATATTTCACATCCGAATACAAATTAGGGGCAAATTTGTCACTCAAAAAGTGTGAATATCGTATTTGCAACTTATTTTCCTTAAGTGTCATATTTAACTTCGAAATACAAATTAGTGGCAAATTTGCCACTAAAAAAGTGTGAATATCGTATTTGCAATTTATTTTCCTTAAGAGTCATATTTCACATCCAAATACAAATTAGAGGCAAATTTGCCACTGAAAAAGTGTGAATATCGTATTTGCAACTTATTTTCCTTAAGAGTCATATTTCACTTCGAAATACAAATTAGGATCAAATTTGCCACTCAAAAAGTGTGAATATCGTATTTGCAATTTATTTTCCTTAAGAGTCATACTTCGCATACAAATACAAATTAGGGGCAAATTTGCCACTCAAAAAGTGTGAATATCGTAGTTGCAACTTATTTTCCTTAAAAGTCATATTTCACTTCGAAATAAAAATTAGGGGCAAATTTGCCACTCAAAAATTGTGAATATCGTATTTGCAATTTATTTTCCTTAAGAGTCATATTTCACATCCAAATAAAAATTAGAGGCAAATTTGCCACTTAAAAAGTGTGAATATCGTATTTGCAACTTATTTTCCTTAAGATTCATATTTCAATTCGAAATACAAATTAGGATCAAATTTGCCACTCAAAAAGTGTGAATATCGTATTTGCAATTTATTTTAATTAAGAGTCATACTTCGCATACAAATACAAATTAGGGGCAAATTTGCCACTCAAAAAGTGTGAATATCGTAGTTGCAACTTATTTTCCTTAAGAGTCATAATTCACTTAGAAATAAAAATTAGGGGCAAATTTGCCACTCAAAAAGTGTGAATATCGTATTTGCAATTTATTTTCCTTACGAGTCATATTTCACTTCGAAATACAAATTTGGGGCAAATTTGCCACTCAAAAAGTGTTAATATCGTATGGGTTAATAGACAATTTCTTTACTGTACTTTCTGAAAAAGTTCAATTTAGTTACCGAACTTTTATTTGGTTCAATTGAAGTACCGAACATTTAAATAATTGATCAAATTGTTACTCAAGTTTCTAATTATACACATATTAGTTACTGTAGTTTACGAAAATGTTCAATTTCGTTATCGAACTTTCATTTTTTTGGAATAAAAAACGAGGATTTTACACTTGTAAACCGGTTTTGTAAGTTCAGTAATTCAATTGAACCAAATAAAAGTTCGGTAACTAAATTGAACTTTTTCGGAAAGTACAGTAACGAAATTGTCTATTAACCCATATCGTATTTGCAACTTATTTTCCTTAAGAGTCATATTTCACTTCGAAATACAAATTAGGGGCAAATTTGCACTCAAAAAGTGTGAATATCATATTTGCAACTCATTTTCCTTAAGAGTCATATTTCACTTCGAAATACAAATTAAGGGCAAATTTGCCACTCAAAAAGTGTGAATATCGTATTTGCATTTTATTTTCCTTAAGAGTCATATTTCACATACAAATAAAAATTAGGGGCAAATTTGCCACTCAAAAAGTGTGAATATCGTATTTGCAACTTATTTTTCTTAAGAGTCATATTTCACTTCGAAATACAAATTAGGGGCAAATTTGCCACTCAAAAAGTGTGAATATCGTAGTTGCAACTTATTTTCCTTAAGAGTCATATTTAACTTCGAAATAAAAATTAGGGGCAAATTTGCCACTTAAAAAGTGTGAATATCGTATTTGCAATTTATTTTCCTTAAGAGTCATATTTCACATCCAAATACAAATTAGGGGCGAATTTGCCATTCAAAAAGTGTGAATATCGTAATTGCAACTTATTTTCCTTAAGAGTCATATTTCACTTCGAAATACAAATTAGGGGCAAATTTGCCACTAAAAAAGTGTGAATATCGTATTTGCAATTTATTTTCCTTAAGAGTCATACTTCGCATACAAATACAAATTAGGGCAAATTTGCCACTCAAAAAGTCTGAATAACGTATTTGAAACTTATTTTCCTTAAGAGTCATATTTCACTTCTAAATACAAATTTGGGGCAAATTTGTCACTCAAAAAGTGTAAATATCGTGTTTGCAATTTAATTTTCTTTAGAGTCATATTTCACTTCGAAATACAAATTAGGGGCAAATTTGCCACTCAAAAAGTGTGAATATCGTATTTGCAATTTATTTTCCTTAAGAGTCATATTTCTCATCCGAATACAAATTAGGGGTAAATTTTTCACTCAAAAAGTGTGAATATCGTATTTGCAACTTATTTTCCTTAAGTGTCATATTTCACTTCGAAATACAAATTAGTGGCAAATTTGCCACTCAAAAAGTGTGAATATCGTATTTGCAATTTATTTTCCTTAAGAGTCATATTTAATATCCAAATATAAATTAGAGGCAAATTTGCCACTGAAAAAGTGTGAATATCGTATTTGCAACTTATTTTCCTTAAGAGTCATATTTCACTTCGAAATACAAATTAGGATCAAATTTGACACTCAAAAAGTGTGAATATCGTATTTGCAATTTATTTTCCTTAAGAGTCATACTTCGCATACAAATACAAATTAGGGGCAAATTTGCCACTCAAAAAGTGTGAATATCATAGTTGCAACTTATTTTCCTTAAAAGTCATATTTCACTTCGAAATAAAAATTAGGGGCAAATTTGCCACTCAAAAAGTGTGAATATCGTATTTGCAATTTATTTTCCTTAAGAGTCATATTTCACATCCAAATAAAAATTAGAGGCAAATTTGCCACTCAAAAAGTGTGAATATCGTATTTGCAACTTATTTTCCTTAAGAGTCATATTTCAATTCGAAATACAAATTAGGATCAAATTTGCCACTCAAAAAGTGTGAATATCGTATTTGCAATTTATTTTAATTAAGAGTCATAATTCGCATACAAATACAAATTAGGGGCAAATTTGCCACTCAAAAAGTGTGAATATCGTATTTGCAATTTATTTTCCTTAAGAGTCATATTTCACATCCGAATACAAATTAGGGGCAAATTTGTCACTCAAAAAGTGTGAATATCGTATTTGCAACTTATTTTCCTTAAGTGTCATATTTAACTTCGAAATACAAATTAGTGGCAAATTTGCCACTAAAAAAGTGTGAATATCGTATTTGCAATTTATTTTCCTTAAGAGTCATATTTCACATCCAAATACAAATTAGAGGCAAATTTGCCACTGAAAAAGTGTGAATATCGTATTTGCAACTTATTTTCTTTAAGAGTCATATTTCATTTCGAAATACAAATTAGGATCAAATTTGCCACTCAAAAAGTGTGAATATCGTATTTGCAATTTATTTTCCTTAAGAGTCATACTTCGCATACAAATACAAATTATGGGCAAATTTGCAACTCAAAAAGTGTGAATATCGTAGTTGCAACTTATTTTCCTTAAAAGTCATATTTCACTTCGAAATAAAAATTAGGGGCAAATTTGCCACTCAAAAATTGTGAATATCGTATTTGCAATTTATTTTCCTTAAGAGTCATATTTCACATCCAAATAAAAATTAGAGGCAAATTTGCCACTTAAAAAGTGTGAATATCGTATTTGCAACTTATTTTCCTTAAGATTCATATTTCAATTCGAAATACAAATTAGGATCAAATTTGCCACTCAAAAAGTGTGAATATCGTATTTGCAATTTATTTTAATTAAGAGTCATACTTCGCATACAAATACAAATTAGGGGCAAATTTGCCACTCAAAAAGTGTGAATATCGTAGTTGCAACTTATTTTCCTTAAGAGTCATAATTCACTTAGAAATAAAAATTAGGGGCAAATTTGCCACTCAAAAAGTGTGAATATCGTATTAGCAATTTATTTTCCTTAAGAGTCATATTTCACTTCGAAATACAAATTTGGGGCAAATTTGCCACTCAAAAAGTGTGAATATCGTATGGGTTAATAGACAATTTCTTTACTGTACTTTATGAAAAAGTTCAATTTAGTTACCGAACTTTTATTTGGTTCAATTGAAGTACCGAACATTTAAATAATTGATCAAATTGTTACTCAAGTTTCTAATTATACACATATTAGTTACTGTAGTTTACGAAAATGTTCAATTTCGTTATCGAACTTTCATTTTTTTGGAATAAAAAACGAGGATTTTACACTTGTAAACCGGTTTTGTAAGTTCAGTAATTCAATTGAACCAAATAAAAGTTCGGTAACTAAATTGAACTTTTTCGGAAAGTACAGTAACGAAATTGTCTATTAACGCATATCGTATTTGCAACTTATTTTCCTTAAGAGTCATATTTCACTTCGAAATACAAATTAGGGGCAAATTTGCACTCAAAAAGTGTGAATATCATATTTGCAACTCATTTTCCTTAAGAGTCATATTTCACTTTGAAATACAAATTAAGGGCAAATTTGCCACTCAAAAAGTGTGAATATCGTATTTGCATTTTATTTTCCTTAAGAGTCATATTTCACATACAAATAAAAATTAGGGGCAAATTTGCCACTCAAAAAGTGTGAATATCGTATTTGCAACTTATTTTTCTTAAGAGTCATATTTCACTTCGAAATACAAATTAGGGGCAAATTTGCCACTCAAAAAGTGTGAATATCGTAGTTGCAACTTATTTTCCTTAAGAGTCATATTTAACTTCGAAATAAAAATTAGGGGCAAATTTGCCACTTAAAAAGTGTGAATATCGTATTTGCAATTTATTTTCCTTAAGAGTCATATTTCACATCCAAATACAAATTAGGGGCGAATTTGCCATTCAAAAAGTGTGAATATCGTAATTGCAACTTATTTTCCTTAAGAGTCATATTTCACTTCGAAATACAAATTAGGGGCAAATTTGCCACTAAAAAGTGTGAATATCGTATTTGCAATTTATTTTCCTTAAGAGTCATACTTCGCATACAAATACAAATTAGGGCAAATTTGCCACTCAAAAAGTCTGAATAACGTATTTGAAACTTATTTTCCTTAAGAGTCATATTTCACTTCTAAATACAAATTTGGGGCAAATTTGCCACTCAAAAAGTGTAAATATCGTGTTTGCAATTTATTTTTCTTTAGAGTCATATTTCACTTCGAAATACAAATTAGAGGCAAATTTGCCACTCAAAAAGTGTGAATATCGTATTTGCAATTTATTTTCCTTAAGAGTCATATTTCTCATCCGAATACAAATTAGGGGTAAATTTTTCACTCAAAAAGTGTGAATATCGTATTTGCAACTTATTTTCCTTAAGTGTCATATTTCACTTCGAAATACAAATTAGTGGCAAATTTGCCACTCAAAAAGTGTGAATATCGTATTTGCAATTTATTTTCCTTAAGAGTCATATTTAATATCCAAATATAAATTAGAGGCAAATTTGCCACTGAAAAAGTGTGAATATCGTATTTGCAACTTATTTTCCTTAAGAGTCATATTTCACTTCGAAATACAAATTAGGATCAAATTTGCCACTCAAAAAGTGTGAATATCGTATTTGCAATTTATTTTCCTTAAGAGTCATACTTCGCATACAAATACAAATTAGGGGCAAATTTGCCACTCAAAAAGTGTGAATATCATAGTTGCAACTTATTTTCCTTAAAAGTCATATTTCACTTCGAAATAAAAATTAGGGGCAAATTTGCCACTCAAAAAGTGTGAATATCGTATTTGCAATTTATTTTCCTTAAGAGTCATATTTCACATCCAAATAAAAATTAGAGGCAAATTTGCCACTCAAAAAGTGTGAATATCGTATTTGCAACTTATTTTCCTTAAGAGTCATATTTCAATTCGAAATACAAATTAGGATCAAATTTGCCACTCAGAAAGTGTGAATATCGTATTTGCAATTTATTTTCCTTAAGAGTCATATTTCACATCCAAATACAAATTAGAGGCAAATTTGCCACTGAAAAAGTGTGAATATCGTATTTGCAACTTATTTTCCTTAAGAGTCATATTTCACTTCGAAATACAAATTAGGATCAAATTTGCCACTCAAAAAGTGTGAATATCGTATTTGCAATTTATTTTCCTTAAGAGTCATACTTCGCATACAAATACAAATTAGGGGCAAATTTGCCACTCAAAAAGTGTGAATATCGTAGTTGCAACTTATTTTCCTTAAAAGTCATATTTCACTTCGAAATAAAAATTAGGGGCAAATTTGCCACTCAAAAATTGTGAATATCGTATTTGCAATTTATTTTCCTTAAGAGTCATATTTCACATCCAAATAAAAATTAGAGGCAAATTTGCCACTTAAAAAGTGTGAATATCGTATTTGCAACTTATTTTCTTAAGATTCATATTTCAATTCGAAATACAAATTAGGATCAAATTTGCCACTCAAAAAGTGTGAATATCGTATTTGCAATTTATTTTAATTAAGAGTCATACTTCGCATACAAATACAAATTAGGGGCAAATTTGCCACTCAAAAAGTGTGAATATCGTAGTTGCAACTTATTTTCCTTAAGAGTCATAATTCACTTAGAAATAAAAATTAGGGGCAAATTTGCCACTCAAAAAGTGTGAATATCGATTTGCAATTTATTTTCCTTAAGAGTCATATTTCACTTCGAAATACAAATTTGGGGCAAATTTGCCACTCAAAAAGTGTGAATATCGTATGGGTTAATAGACAATTTCTTTACTGTACTTTCTGAAAAAGTTCAATTTAGTTACCGAACTTTTATTTGGTTCAATTGAAGTACCGAACATTTAAATAATTGATCAAATTGTTACTCAAGTTTCTAATTATACACATATTAGTTACTGTAGTTTACGAAAATGTTCAATTTCGTTATCGAACTTTCATTTTTTTGGAATAAAAAACGAGGATTTTACACTTGTAAACCGGTTTTGTAAGTTCAGTAATTCAATTGAACCAAATAAAAGTTCGGTAACTAAATTGAACTTTTTCGGAAAGTACAGTAACGAAATTGTCTATTAACCCATATCGTATTTGCAACTTATTTTCCTTAAGAGTCATATTTCACTTCGAAATACAAATTAGGGGCAAATTTGCACTCAAAAAGTGTGAATATCATATTTGCAACTCATTTTCCTTAAGAGTCATATTTCACTTCGAAATACAAATTAAGGGCAAATTTGCCACTCAAAAAGTGTGAATATCGTATTTGCATTTTATTTTCCTTAAGAGTCATATTTCACATACAAATAAAAATTAGGGGCAAATTTGCCACTCAAAAAGTGTGAATATCGTATTTGCAACTTATTTTTCTTAAGAGTCATATTTCACTTCGAAATACAAATTAGGGGCAAATTTGCCACTCAAAAAGTGTGAATATCGTAGTTGCAACTTATTTTCCTTAAGAGTCATATTTAACTTCGAAATAAAAATTAGGGGCAAATTTGCCACTTAAAAAGTGTGAATATCGTATTTGCAATTTATTTTCCTTAAGAGTCATATTTCACATCCAAATACAAATTAGGGGCGAATTTGCCATTCAAAAAGTGTGAATATCGTAATTGCAACTTATTTTCCTTAAGAGTCATATTTCACTTCGAAATACAAATTAGGGGCAAATTTGCCACTAAAAAAGTGTGAATATCGTATTTGCAATTTATTTTCCTTAAGAGTCATACTTCGCATACAAATACAAATTAGGGCAAATTGGCCACTCAAAAAGTCTGAATAACGTATTTGAAACTTATTTTCCTTAAGAGTCATATTTCACTTCTAAATACAAATTTGGGGCAAATTTGCCACTCAAAAAGTGTAAATATCGTGTTTGCAATTTATTTTTCTTTAGAGTCATATTTCACTTCGAAATACAAATTAGGGGCAAATTTGCCACTCAAAAAGTGTGAATATCGTATTTGCAATTTATTTTCCTTAAGAGTCATATTTCTCATCCGAATACAAATTAGGGGTAAATTTTTCACTCAAAAAGTGTGAATATCGTATTTGCAACTTATTTTCCTTAAGTGTCATATTTCACTTCGAAATACAAATTAGTGGCAAATTTGCCACTCAAAAAGTGTGAATATCGTATTTGCAATTTATTTTCCTTAAGAGTCATATTTAATATCCAAATATAAATTAGAGGCAAATTTGCCACTGAAAAAGTGTGAATATCGTATTTGCAACTTATTTTCCTTAAGAGTCATATTTCACTTCGAAATACAAATTAGGATCAAATTTGCCACTCAAAAAGTGTGAATATCGTATTTGCAATTTATTTTCCTTAAGAGTCATACTTCGCATACAAATACAAATTAGGGGCAAATTTGCCACTCAAAAAGTGTGAATATCATAGTTGCAACTTATTTTCCTTAAAAGTCATATTTCACTTCGAAATAAAAATTAGGGGCAAATTTGCCACTCAAAAAGTGTGAATATCGTATTTGCAATTTATTTTCCTTAAGAGTCATATTTCACATCCAAATAAAAATTAGAGGCAAATTTGCCACTCAAAAAGTGTGAATATCGTATTTGCAACTTATTTTCCTTAAGAGTCATATTTCAATTCGAAATACAAATTAGGATCAAATTTGCCACTCAGAAAGTGTGAATATCGTATTTGCAATTTATTTTCCTTAAGAGTCATATTTCACATCCAAATACAAATTAGAGGCAAATTTGCCACTGAAAAAGTGTGAATATCGTATTTGCAACTTATTTTCCTTAAGAGTCATATTTCACTTCGAAATACAAATTAGGATCAAATTTGCCACTCAAAAAGTGTGAATATCGTATTTGCAATTTATTTTCCTTAAGAGTCATACTTCGCATACAAATACAAATTAGGGGCAAATTTGCCACTCAAAAAGTGTGAATATCGTAGTTGCAACTTATTTTCCTTAAAAGTCATATTTCACTTCGAAATAAAAATTAGGGGCAAATTTGCCACTCAAAAATTGTGAATATCGTATTTGCAATTTATTTTCCTTAAGAGTCATATTTCACATCCAAATAAAAATTAGAGGCAAATTTGCCACTTAAAAAGTGTGAATATCGTATTTGCAACTTATTTTCTTAAGATTCATATTTCAATTCGAAATACAAATTAGGATCAAATTTGCCACTCAAAAAGTGTGAATATCGTATTTGCAATTTATTTTAATTAAGAGTCATACTTCGCATACAAATACAAATTAGGGGCAAATTTGCCACTCAAAAAGTGTGAATATCGTAGTTGCAACTTATTTTCCTTAAGAGTCATAATTCACTTAGAAATAAAAATTAGGGGCAAATTTGCCACTCAAAAAGTGTGAATATCGTATTTGCAATTTATTTTCCTTAAGAGTCATATTTCACTTCGAAATACAAATTTGGGGCAAATTTGCCACTCAAAAAGTGTGAATATCGTATGGGTTAATAGACAATTTCTTTACTGTACTTTCTGAAAAAGTTCAATTTAGTTACCGAACTTTTATTTGGTTCAATTGAAGTACCGAACATTTAAATAATTGATCAAATTGTTACTCAAGTTTCTAATTATACACATATTAGTTACTGTAGTTTACGAAAATGTTCAATTTCGTTATCGAACTTTCATTTTTTTGGAATAAAAAACGAGGATTTTACACTTGTAAACCGGTTTTGTAAGTTCAGTAATTCAATTGAACCAAATAAAAGTTCGGTAACTAAATTGAACTTTTTCGGAAAGTACAGTAACGAAATTGTCTATTAACCCATATCGTATTTGCAACTTATTTTCCTTAAGAGTCATATTTCACTTCGCAATACAAATTAGGGGCAAATTTGCACTCAAAAAGTGTGAATATCATATTTGCAACTCATTTTCCTTAAGAGTCATATTTCACTTCGAAATACAAATTAAGGGCAAATTTGCCACTCAAAAAGTGTGAATATCGTAGTTGCATTTTATTTTCCTTAAGAGTCATATTTCACATCCAAATACAAATTAGGGGCGAATTTGCCATTCAAAAAGTGTGAATAACGTATTTGCAACTTATTTTCCTTAAGAGTCATATTTCACTTCGAAATACAAATTATGGGCAAATTTGCCACTCAAAAAGTGTGAATATCGTATTTGCAACTTATTTTCCTTAAAAGTCATATTTCACTTCGAAATACAAATTAGGGGCAAATTTGCACTCAAAAAGTGTGAATATCGTATTTGCAACTTATTTTCCTTGAGAGTCATATTTCACTTCGAAATACAAATTAAGGGCAAATTTGCCACTCAAAAAGTGTGAATATCGTATTTGCAATTTATTTTCCTTAAGAGTCATATTTCACATCCAAATAAAAATTAGGGGCAAATTTGCCTTCAAAAAGTGTGAAGATCGTATTTGCAATTTATTTTCCATAAGAGTCATATTTCACATCCAAATACAAATTAGGGGCAAATTTGCCACTCAAAAAGTGTGAATATCGTATTTGCATCTTATTTTCCTTAAGAGTCATATTTCACTTCGAAATACAAATTAGGGGCAAATTTGCCACTCAAAAAGTGTGAATATCGTATTTGCAACTTATTTTCCTTAAAAGTCATATTTCACTTCGAAATAAAAATTATGGGCAAATTTACCACTCAAAAAGTGTGAATATCGTATTTTCAATTTATTTTCCTTAAGAGTCATATTTCACTTAGAAATACAAATTAGGGGCAAATTTGCCACTCAAAAAGTGTGAATATCGTATTTGCAACTTATTTTCCTTAAGTGTCATATTTCACTTCGAAATACAAATTAGTGGCAAATTTCCCACTCAAAAAGTATGAATATCGTATTTGCAATTTATTTTCCTTAAGAGTCATACTTCGCATACAAATACAAATTAGGGGCAAATTTGCCACTAAAAAAGTGTGAATATCGTAGTTGCAACTTATTTTCCTTAAGAGTCATATTTTACTTCGAAATAAAAATTAGGGGTAAATTTGCCACTCAAAAAGTGTGAATATCGTATTTGCAATTTATTTTCCTTAAGAGTCATATTTCACATCCAAATACAAATTAGGGGCGAATTTGCCATTCAAAAAGTGTGAATATCGTATTTGCAACTTATTTTCCTTAAGAGTCATATTTCACTTCGAAATACAAATTAGGGGCAAATTTGACACTCAAAAAGTGTGAATAACGTATTTGCAACTTATTTTCCTTAAGAGTCATATTTCACTTCGAAATACAAATTTGGGGTAAATTTGCCACACAAAAAGTGTGAATATCGTATTTGCTACTTATTATCCTTAAGAGTCATATTTCTCTTCGAAAAACAAATTAGGGGCAAATTTGCACTCAAAAAATGTGAATATCATATTTGCAACTCATTTTCCTTAAGAGTCATATTTCACTTCGAAATACAAATTAAGGGCAAATTTGCCACTCAAAAAGTGTGAATATCATATTTGCAATTTATTTTCCTTAAGAGTCATTTTCACATCCAAATATAAATTAGGGGCAAATTTGCCACTCAAAAAGTGTGAATATCGTATTTGCAATTTATTTTCCATAAGAGTCATATTTCACATCCAAATACAAATTAGGGGCAAATTTGCCACTCAAAAAGTGTAAATATCGTGTTTGCAATTTATTTTCCTTAAGAGTCATATTTCACTTCGAAATACAAATTAGGGGCAAATTTGCCACTCAAAAAGTGTGAATATCGTATTTGCAATTTATTTTCCTTAAGAGTCATATTTCACATCCAAATACAAATTAGGGGCAAATTTGCCACTCAAAAAGTGTGAATATCGTATTTGCATCTTATTTTCCTTAAGAGTCATATTTCACTTCGAAATACAAATTAGGGGCAAATTTGCCACTCAAAAAGTGTGAATATCGTATTTGCAACTTATTTTCCTTAAAAGTCATATTTCACTTCGAAATAAAAATTAGGGGCAAATTTGCCACTCAAAAAGTGTGAATATCGTATTTTCAATTTATTATCCTTAAGAGTCATATTTCACTTAGAAATACAAATTAGGGGCAAATTTGCCACTCAAAAAGTGTGAATATCGTATTTGCAACTTATTTTCCTTAAGTGTCATATTTCACTTCGAAATACAAATTAGGGGCAAATTTGCCACTAAAAAAGTGTGAATATCGTATTTCCAACTTATTTTCCTTAAAAGTAATATTTCACTTCGAAATAAAAATTAGGGGCAAATTTGCCACTCAAAAAGTGTGAATATCGTATTTTCAATTTATTATCCTTAAGAGTCATATTTCACTTAGAAATACAAATTAGGGCAAATTTGCCACTCAAAAAGTGTGAATATCGTATTTGCAACTTATTTTCCTTAAGTGTCATATTTCACTTCGAAATACAAATTAGTGGCAAATTTGCCACTCAAAAAGTGTGAATATCGTATTTGCAATTTATTTTCCTTAAGAGTCATATTTAACATACAAATACAAATTAGAGGCAAATTTGCCACTCAAAAAGTGTGAATATCGTATTTGCAACTTATTTTCCTTAAGAGTCATATTTCACTTCGAAATACAAATTAGGGGAAAATTTGCCACTCAAAAAGTATGAATATCGTATTTGCAATTTATTTTCCTTAAGAGTCATACTTCGCATACAAATACAAATTAGGGGCAAATTTGCCACTAAAAAAGTGTGAATATCGTAGTTGCAACTTATTTTCCTTAAGAGTCATAATTCACTTAGAAATAAAAATTAGGGGCAAATTTGCCACTCAAAAAGTGTGAATATCGTATTTGCAACTTATTTTCCTTAAGAGTCATATTTCACTTCGAAATACAAATTAGGGGCAAATTTGCACTCAAAAAGTGTGAATATCGTATTTGCAACTTATTTTTCTTAAGTGTCATATTTCACTTCGAAATACAAATTAAGGGCAAATTTGCCACTCAAAAAGTGTGAATATCGTATTTGCAATTTATTTTCCTTAAGAGTCATATTTCACATATAAAAATACAAATTAGGGGCAAATTTGCCACTCAAAAAGTGTGAATATCGTATTTGCAATTTATTTTCCATAAGAGTCATATTTCATATCCAAATACAAATTAGTGGGAAATTTGCCACTCAAAAAGTGTGAATATCGTATTTGCAACTTATTTTCCTTAAGAGTCATATTTCACTTCGAAATACAAATTAGGGGCAAATTTGCCACTCAAAAAGTGTGAATATCGTATTTGCAATTTATTTTCCTTAAGAGACATATTTCACATACAAATACAAATTAGGGGCAAATTTGCCACTCAAAAAGTGTGAATATCGTATTTGCAACTTATTTTCCTTAAGAGTCATATTTCACTTCGAAATACAAATTAGGGGCAAATTTGCCACTAAAAAAGTGTGAATATCGTATTTGCAATTTATTTTCCTTAAGAGTCATATTTAATATCCAAATATAAATTAGAGGCAAATTTGCCACTGAAAAAGTGTGAATATCGTATTTGCAACTTATTTTCCTTAAGAGTCATATTTCACTTCGAAATTCAAATTAGGATCAAATTTGCCACTCAAAAAGTGTGAATATCGTATTTGCAATTTATTTTCCTTAAGAGTCATACTTCGCATACAAATACAAATTAGGGGCAAATTTGCCACTCAAAAAGTGTTAATATCATAGTTGCAACTTATTTTCCTTAAAAGTCATATTTCACTTCGAAATAAAAATTAGGGGCAAATTTGCCACTCAAAAAGTGTGAATATCGTATTTGCAATTTATTTTCCTTAAGAGTCATATTTCACATCCAAATAAAAATTAGAGGCAAATTTGCCACTCAAAAAGTGTGAATATCGTATTTGCAACTTATTTTCCTTAAGAGTCATATTTCAATTCGAAATACAAATTAGGATCAAATTTGCCACTCAAAAAGTGTGAATATCGTATTTGCAATTTATTTTAATTAAGAGTCATAATTCGCATACAAATACAAATTAGGGGCAAATTTGCCACTCAAAAAGTGTGAATATCGTATTTGCAATTTATTTTCCTTAAGAGTCATATTTCACATCCGAATACAAATTAGGGGCAAATTTGTCACTCAAAAAGTGTGAATATCGTATTTGCAACTTATTTTCCTTAAGTGTCATATTTCACTTCTAAATACAAATTTGGGGCAAATTTGCCAGTCAAAAAGTGTAAATATCGTGTTTGCAATTTATTTTTCTTTAGAGTCATATTTCACTTCGAAATACAAATTAGGGGCAAATTTGCCACTCAAAAAGTGCGAATATCGTATTTGCAATTTATTTTCCTTAAGGGTCATATTTCTCATCCGAATACAAATTAGGGGTAAATTTTTCACTCAAAAAGTGTGAATATCGTATTTGCAACTTATTTTCCTTAAGTGTCATATTTCACTTCGAAATACAAATTAGTGGCAAATTTGCCACTCAAAAAGTGTGAATATCGTATTTGCAATTTATTTTCCTTAAGAGTCATATTTAATATCCAAATATAAATTAGAGGCAAATTTGCCACTGAAAAAGTGTGAATATCGTATTTGCAACTTATTTTCCTTAAGAGTCATATTTCACTTCGAAATTCAAATTAGGATCAAATTTGCCACTCAAAAAGTGTGAATATCGTATTTGCAATTTATTTTCCTTAAGAGTCATACTTCGCATACAAATACAAATTAGGGGCAAATTTGCCACTCAAAAAGTGTTAATATCATAGTTGCAACTTATTTTCCTTAAAAGTCATATTTCACTTCGAAATAAAAATTAGGGGCAAATTTGCCACTCAAAAAGTGTGAATATCGTATTTGCAATTTATTTTCCTTAAGAGTCATATTTCACATCCAAATAAAAATTAGAGGCAAATTTGCCACTCAAAAAGTGTGAATATCGTATTTGCAACTTATTTTCCTTAAGAGTCATATTTCAATTCGAAATACAAATTAGGATCAAATTTGCCACTCAAAAAGTGTGAATATCGTATTTGCAATTTATTTTAATTAAGAGTCATAATTCGCATACAAATACAAATTAGGGGCAAATTTGCCACTCAAAAAGTGTGAATATCGTATTTGCAATTTATTTTCCTTAAGAGTCATATTTCACATCCGAATACAAATTAGGGGCAAATTTGTCACTCAAAAAGTGTGAATATCGTATTTGCAACTTATTTTCCTTAAGTGTCATATTTCACTTCGAAATACAAATTAGTGGCAAATTTGCCACTAAAAAAGTGTGAATATCGTATTTGCAATTTATTTTCCTTAAGAGTCATATTTCACATCCAAATACAAATTAGAGGCAAATTTGCCACTGAAAAAGTGTGAATATCGTATTTGCAACTTATTTTCCTTAAGAGTCATATTTCACTTCGAAATACAAATTAGGATCAAATTTGCCAATCAAAAAGTGTGAATATCGTATTTGCAATTTATTTTCCTTAAGAGTCATACTTCGCATACAAATACAAATTAGGGGCAAATTTGCCACTCAAAAAGTGTTAATATCATAGTTGCAACTTATTTTCCTTAAAAGTCATATTTCACTTCGAAATAAAAATTAGGGGCAAATTTGCCACTCAAAAAGTGTGAATATCGTATTTGCAATTTATTTTCCTTAAGAGTCATATTTCACATCCAAATAAAAATTAGAGGCAAATTTGCCACTCAAAAAGTGTGAATATCGTATTTGCAACTTATTTTCCTTAAGAGTCATATTTCAATTCGAAATACAAATTAGGATCAAATTTGCCACTCAAAAAGTGTGAATATCGTATTTGCAATTTATTTTAATTAAGAGTCATAATTCGCATACAAATACAAATTAGGGGCAAATTTGCCACTCAAAAAGTGTGAATATCGTATTTGCAATTTATTTTCCTTAAGAGTCATATTTCACATCCGAATACAAATTAGGGGCAAATTTGTCACTCAAAAAGTGTGAATATCGTATTTGCAACTTATTTTCCTTAAGTGTCATATTTCACTTCGAAATACAAATTAGTGGCAAATTTGCCACTAAAAAAGTGTGAATATCGTATTTGCAATTTATTTTCCTTAAGAGTCATATTTCACATCCAAATTCAAATTAGAGGCAAATTTGCCACTGAAAAAGTGTGAATATCGTATTTGCAACTTATTTTCCTTAAGAGTCATATTTCACTTCGAAATACAAATTAGGATCAAATTTGCCAATCAAAAAGTGTGAATATCGTATTTGCAATTTATTTTCCTTAAGAGTCATACTTCGCATACAAATACAAATTAGGGGCAAATTTGCCACTCAAAAAGTGTGAATATCGTAGTTGCAACTTATTTTCCTTAAAAGTCATATTTCACTTCGAAATAAAAATTAGGGGCAAATTTGCCACTCAAAAATTGTGAATATCGTATTTGCAATTTATTTTCCTTAAGAGTCATATTTCACATCCAAATAAAAATTAGAGGCAAATTTGCCACTTAAAAAGTGTGAATATCGTATTTGCAACTTATTTTCCTTAAGATTCATATTTCAATTCGAAATACAAATTAGGATCAAATTTGCCACTCAAAAAGTGTGAATATCGTATTTGCAATTTATTTTAATTAAGAGTCATACTTCGCATACAAATACAAATTAGGGGCAAATTTGCCACTCAAAAAGTGTGAATATCGTAGTTGCAACTTATTTTCCTTAAGAGTCATAATTCACTAAGAAATAAAAATTAGGGGCAAATTTGCCACTCAAAAAGTGTGAATATCGTATTTGCAATTTATTTTCCTTAAGAGTCATATTTCACATCCAAATACAAATTAGAGGCAAATTTGCCACTGAAAAAGTGTGAATAACGTTTTTGCAACTTATTTTCCTTAAGAGTCATATTTCACTTCGAAATACAAATTAGGGGCAAATTTGCACTCAAAAAGTGTGAATATCGTATTTGCAACTTATTTTCCTTAAGTGTCATATTTCACTTCGAAATACAAATTAAGGGCAAATTTGCCACTCAAAAAGTGTGAATATCGTATTTGCAATTTATTTTCCTTAAGAGTCATATTTCACATCTAAATACAAATTAGGGGCAAATTTGCCACACAAAAAGTGTGAATATCGTATTTACAATTTATTTTCCATAAGAGTCATATTTCACATCCAAATACAAATTAGTGGGAAATTTGCCACTCAAAAAGTGTGAATATCGTATTTGCAATTTATTTTCCTTAAGAGTCATATTTCACTTCGAAATACAAATTAGGGGCAAATTTGTCACTCAAAAAGTGTGAATATCGTATTTGCAACTTATTTTAATTAAGAGTCATACTTCGCATACAAATACAAATTAGAGGCAAATTTGCCACTGAAAAAGTGTGAATAACGTTTTTGCAACTTATTTTCCTTAAAAGTCATATTTCACTTCGAAATACAAATTAGGGGCAAATTTGCACTCAAAAAGTGTGAATATCGTATTTGCAACTTATTTTCCTTAAGTGTCATATTTCACTTCGAAATACAAATTAAGGGCAAATTTGCCACTCAAAAAGTGTGAATATCGTATTTGCAACTTATTTTCCTTAAGTGTCATATTTCACTTCGAAATACAAATTAAGGGCAAATTTGCCACTCAAAAAGTGTGAATATCGTATTTGCAATTTATTTTCCTTAAGAGTCATATTTCACATCCAAATACAAATTAGAGGCAAATTTGCCACTGAAAAAGTGTGAATAACGTTTTTGCAACTTATTTTCCTTAAAAGTCATATTTCACTTCGAAATACAAATTAGGGGCAAATTTGCACTCAAAAAGTGTGAATATCGTATTTGCAACTTATTTTCCTTAAGTATCATATTTCACTTCGAAATACAAATTAAGGGCAAATTTGCCACTCAAAAAGTGTGAATATCGTATTTGCAATTTATTTTAATTAAGAGTCATACTTCGCATACAAATACAAATTAGGGGCAAATTTGCCACTCAAAAAGTGTGAATATCGTAGTTGCAATTTATTTTCCTTAAGAGTCATAATTCACTTAGAAATAAAAATTAGGGGCAAATTTGCCACTCAAAAAGTGTGAATATCGTATTTGCAATTTATTTTCCTTAAGAGTCATATTTCACATCCAAATACAAATTAGGGGCGAATTTTCTATTCTAAAAGTGTGAATATCGTATTTGCAACTTATTTTCCTTAAGAATCATATTTCACTTCGAAATACAAATTAGGGGCAAATTTGCCACTCAAAAAGTGTGAATAACGTTTTTGCAACTTATTTTCCTAAAGAGTCATATTTTACTTCGAAATACAAATTAGGGGCAAATTTGCCACTCAAAAAGTGTGAATATCGTATTTGCAACTTATTTTCCTTAAGAGTCATATTTAACTTCGAAATACAAATTATGGGCAAATTTGCACTCAAAAAGTGTGAATATCGTATTTGCAACTTATTATCCTTAAGTGTCATATTTCACTTCGAAATACAAATTAAGGGCAAATTTGCCACTCAAAAAGTGTGAATATCGTATTTGCAATTTATTTTCCTTAAGAGTCATATTTCACATCCAAATACAAATTAGAGGCAAATTTGCCACTGAAAAAGTGTGAATAACGTTTTTGCAACTTATTTTCCTTAAGAGTCATATTTCACTTCGAAATACAAATTAGGGGCAAATTTGCACTCAAAAAGTGTGAATATCGTATTTGCAACTTATTTTCCTTAAGTGTCATATTTCACTTCGAAATACAAATTAAGGGCAAATTTGCCACTCAAAAAGTGTGAATATCGTATTTGCAATTTATTTTCCTTAAGAGTCATATTTCACATCTAAATACAAATTAGGGGCAAATTTGCCACACAAAAAGTGTGAATATCGTATTTACAATTTATTTTCCATAAGAGTCATATTTCACATCCAAATACAAATTAGTGGGAAATTTGCCACTCAAAAAGTGTGAATATCGTATTTGCAATTTATTTTCCTTAAGAGTCATATTTCACTTCGAAATACAAATTAGGGGCAAATTTGTCACTCAAAAAGTGTGAATATCGTATTTGCAACTTATTTTCCTTAAGTGTCATATTTCACTTCGAAATACAAATTAGTGGCAAATTTGCCACTCAAAAAGTGTGAATATCGTATTTGCAATTTATTTTCCTTAAGAGTCATATTTCACATCCAAATACAAATTAGAGACAAATTTGCCACTGAAAAAGTGTGAATATCGTATTTGCAACTTATTTTCCTTAAGAGTCATATTTCACTTCGAAATACAAATTAGGATCAAATTTGCCACTCAAAAAGTGTGAATATCGTATTTGCAATTTATTTTCCTTAAGAGTCATACTTCGCATACAAATACAAATTAGGGGCAAATTTGCCACTCAAAAAGTGTGAATATCGTAGTTGCAACTTATTTTCCTTAAAAGTCATATTTCACTTCGAAATAAAAATTAGGGGCAAATTTGCCACTCAAAAATTGTGAATATCGTATTTGCAATTTATTTTCCTTAAGAGTCATATTTCACATCCAAATAAAAATTAGAGGCAAATTTGCCACTTAAAAAGTGTGAATATCGTATTTGCAACTTATTTTCCTTAAGATTCATATTTCAATTCGAAATACAAATTAGGATCAAATTTGCCACTCAAAAAGTGTGAATATCGTATTTGCAATTTATTTTAATTAAGAGTCATACTTCGCATACAAATACAAATTAGGGGCACATTTGCCACTCAAAAAGTGTGAATATCGTAGTTGCAACTTATTTTCCTTAAGAGTCATAATTCACTAAGAAATAAAAATTAGGGGCAAATTTGCCACTCAAAAAGTGTGAATATCGTATTTGCAATTTATTTTCCTTAAGAGTCATATTTCACTTCGAAATACAAATTTGGGGCAAATTTGCCACTCAAAAAGTGTGAATATCGTATGGGTTAATAGACAATTTCTTTACTGTACTTTCTGAAAAAGTTCAATTTAGTTACCGAACTTTTATTTGGTTCAATTGAAGTACCGAACATTTAAATAATTGATCAAATTGTTACTCAAGTTTCTAATTATACACATATTAGTTACTGTAGTTTACGAAAATGTTCAATTTCGTTATCGAACTTTCATTTTTTTGGAATAAAAAACGAGGATTTTACACTTGTAAACCGGTTTTGTAAGTTCAGTAATTCAATTGAACCAAATAAAAGTTCGGTAACTAAATTGAACTTTTTCGGAAAGTACAGTAACGAAATTGTCTATTAACCCATATCGTATTTGCAACTTATTTTCCTTAAGAGTCATATTTCACTTCGAAATACAAATTAGGGGCAAATTTGCACTCAAAAAGTGTAAATATCGTATTTGCAACTTATTTTCCTTAAGTGTCATATTTCACTTCGAAATACAAATTAAGGGCAAATTTGCCACTCAAAAAGTGTGAATATCGTATTTGCATTTTATTTTCCTTAAGTGTCATATTTCACATCTAAATACAAATTAGGGGCAAATTTGCCACTCAAAAAGTGTGAATATCGTATTTGCAATTTATTTTCCATAAGAGTCATATTTCATATCCAAATACAAATTAGTGGGAAATTTGCCACTCAAAAAGTGTGAATATCATATTTGCAACTTATTTTCCTTAAGAGTCATATTTCACTTCGAAATACAAATTAGGGGCAAATTTGCCATTCAAAAAGTGTGAATATCGTATTTGCAATTTATTTTCCTTAAGAGACATATTTCACATACAAATACAAATTAGGGGCAAATTTGCCACTGAAAAAGTGTGAATATCGTATTTGCAACTTATTTTCCTTAAGAGTCATATTTCACTTCGAAATACAAATTAGGGGCAAATTTGCCACTAAAAAAGTGTGAATATCGTATTTGCAATTTATTTTCCTTAAGAGTCATACTTCACATTCAAATACAAATTAGGGCAAATTTGCCACTCAAAAAGTCTGAATAACGTATTTGAAACTTATTTTCCTTAAGAGTCATATTTCACTTCTAAATACAAATTTGGGGCAAATTTGCCACTCAAAAAGTGTAAATATTGTGTTTGCAATTTATTTTCCTTTAGAGTCGTATTTCACTTCGAAATACAAATTAGGGGCAAATTTACCACTCAAAAAGTGTGAATATCGTATTTGCAATTTATTTTCCTTAAGAGTCATATTTCACATCCGAATACAAATTAGGGGTAAATTTTTCACTCAAAAAGTGTGAATATCGTATTTGCAACTTATTTTCCTTAAGTGTCATATTTCACTTCGAAATACAAATTAGTGGCAAATTTGCCACTCAAAAAGTGTGAATATCGTATTTGCAATTTATTTTCCTTAAGAGTCATATTTAATATCCAAATATAAATTAGAGGCAAATTTGCCACTGAAAAAGTGTGAATATCGTATTTGCAACTTATTTTCCTTAAGAGTCATATTTCACTTCGAAATACAAATTAGGATCAAATTTGCCACTCAAAAAGTGTGGATATAATAGTTGCAACTTATTTTCCTTAAAAGTCATATTTCACTTCGAAATAAAAATTAGGGGCAAATTTGCCACTCAAAAAGTGTGAATATCGTATTTGCAATTTATTTTCCTTAAGAGTTATATTTCACATCCAAATAAAAATTAGAGGCAAATTTGCCACTCAAAAAATGTGAATATCGTATTTGCAACTTATTTTCCTTAAGAGTCATATTTCAATTCGAAATACAAATTAGGATCAAATTTGCCACTTAAAAAGTGTGAATATCGTATTTGCAAATTATTTTAATTAAGAGTCATACTTCGCATACAAATACAAATTATGGGCAAATTTGCGACTCAAAAAGTGTGAATATCGTATTTGCAATTTATTTTTCTTAAGAGTCATATTTCACATCCGAATACAAATTAGGGGCAAATTTGTCACTCAAAAAGTGTGAATATCGTATTTGCAACTTATTTTCCTTAAGTGTCATATTTCACTTCGAAATACAAATTAGTGGCAAATTTGCCACTCAAAAAGTGTGAATATCGTATTTGCAATTTATTTTCCTTAAGAGTCATATTTCACATCCAAATACAAATTAGAGACAAATTTGCCACTGAAAAAGTGTGAATATCGTATTTGCAACTTATTTTCCTTAAGAGTCATATTTCACTTCGAAATACAAATTAGGATCAAATTTGCCACTCAAAAAGTGTGAATATCGTATTTGCAATTTATTTTCCTTAAGAGTCATACTTCGCATACAAATACAAATTAGGGGCAAATTTGCCACTCAAAAAGTGTGAATATCGTAGTTGCAACTTATTTTCCTTAAAAGTCATATTTCACTTCGAAATAAAAATTAGGGGCAAATTTGCCACTCAAAAATTGTGAATATCGTATTTGCAATTTATTTTCCTTAAGAGTCATATTTCACATCCAAATAAAAATTAGAGGCAAATTTGCCACTTAAAAAGTGTGAATATCGTATTTGCAACTTATTTTCCTTAAGATTCATATTTCAATTCGAAATACAAATTAGGATCAAATTTGCCACTCAAAAAGTGTGAATATCGTATTTGCAATTTATTTTAATTAAGAGTCATACTTCGCATACAAATACAAATTAGGGGCAAATTTGCCACTCAAAAAGTGTGAATATCGTAGTTGCAACTTATTTTCCTTAAGAGTCATAATTCACTAAGAAATAAAAATTAGGGGCAAATTTGCCACTCAAAAAGTGTGAATATCGTATTTGCAATTTATTTTCCTTAAGAGTCATATTTCACTTCGAAATACAAATTTGGGGCAAATTTGCCACTCAAAAAGTGTGAATATCGTATGGGTTAATAGACAATTTCTTTACTGTACTTTCTGAAAAAGTTCAATTTAGTTACCGAACTTTTATTTGGTTCAATTGAAGTACCGAACATTTAAATAATTGATCAAATTGTTACTCAAGTTTCTAATTATACACATATTAGTTACTGTAGTTTACGAAAATGTTCAATTTCGTTATCGAACTTTCATTTTTTTGGAATAAAAAACGAGGATTTTACACTTGTAAACCGGTTTTGTAAGTTCAGTAATTCAATTGAACCAAATAAAAGTTCGGTAACTAAATTGAACTTTTTCGGAAAGTACAGTAACGAAATTGTCTATTAACCCATATCGTATTTGCAACTTATTTTCCTTAAGAGTCATATTTCACTTCGAAATACAAATTAGGGGCAAATTTGCACTCAAAAAGTGTAAATATCGTATTTGCAACTTATTTTCCTTAAGTGTCATATTTCACTTCGAAATACAAATTAAGGGCAAATTTGCCACTCAAAAAGTGTGAATATCGTATTTGCATTTTATTTTCCTTAAGTGTCATATTTCACATCTAAATACAAATTAGGGGCAAATTTGCCACTCAAAAAGTGTGAATATCGTATTTGCAATTTATTTTCCATAAGAGTCATATTTCATATCCAAATACAAATTAGTGGGAAATTTGCCACTCAAAAAGTGTGAATATCATATTTGCAACTTATTTTCCTTAAGAGTCATATTTCACTTCGAAATACAAATTAGGGGCAAATTTGCCATTCAAAAAGTGTGAATATCGTATTTGCAATTTATTTTCCTTAAGAGACATATTTCACATACAAATACAAATTAGGGGCAAATTTGCCACTCAAAAAGTGTGAATATCGTATTTGCAACTTATTTTCCTTAAGAGTCATATTTTCCTTCGAAATACAAATTAGGGGCAAATTTGCCACTAAAAAAGTGTGAATATCGTATTTGCAATTTATTTTCCTTAAGAGTCATACTTCACATTCAAATACAAATTAGGGCAAATTTGCCACTCAAAAAGTCTGAATAACGTATTTGAAACTTATTTTCCTTAAGAGTCATATTTCACTTCTAAATACAAATTTGGGGCAAATTTGCCACTCAAAAAGTGTAAATATTGTGTTTGCAATTTATTTTCCTTTAGAGTCGTATTTCACTTCGAAATACAAATTAAGGGCAAATTTGCCACTCAAAAAGTGTGAATATCGTATTTGCAATTTATTTTCCTTAAGAGTCATATTTCACATCCGAATACAAATTAGGGGTAAATTTTTCACTCAAAAAGTGTGAATATCGTATTTGCAACTTATTTTCCTTAAGTGTCATATTTCACTTCGAAATACAAATTAGTGGCAAATTTGCCACTCAAAAAGTGTGAATATCGTATTTGCAATTTATTTTCCTTAAGAGTCATATTTAATATCCAAATATAAATTAGAGGCAAATTTGCCACTGAAAAAGTGTGAATATCGTATTTGCAACTTATTTTCCTTAAGAGTCATATTTCACTTCGAAATACAAATTAGGATCAAATTTGCCACTCAAAAAGTGTGGATATAATAGTTGCAACTTATTTTCCTTAAAAGTCATATTTCACTTCGAAATAAAAATTAGGGGCAAATTTGCCACTCAAAAAGTGTGAATATCGTATTTGCAATTTATTTTCCTTAAGAGTCATATTTCACATCCAAATAAAAATTAGAGGCAAATTTGCCACTCAAAAAATGTGAATATCGTATTTGCAACTTATTTTCCTTAAGAGTCATATTTCAATTCGAAATACAAATTAGGATCAAATTTGCCACTTAAAAAGTGTGAATATCGTATTTGCAAATTATTTTAATTAAGAGTCATACTTCGCATACAAATACAAATTATGGGCAAATTTGCGACTCAAAAAGTGTGAATATCGTATTTGCAATTTATTTTTCTTAAGAGTCATATTTCACATCCGAATACAAATTAGGGGCAAATTTGTCACTCAAAAAGTGTGAATATCGTATTTGCAACTTATTTTCCTTAAGTGTCATATTTCACTTCGAAATACAAATTAGTGGCAAATTTGCCACTCAAAAAGTGTGAATATCGTATTTGCAATTTATTTTCCTTAAGAGTCATATTTCACATCCAAATACAAATTAGAGGCAAATTTGCCACTGAAAAAGTGTGAATATCGTATTTGCAACTTTTTTTCCTTAAGAGTCATATTTCACTTCGAAATACAAATTAGGATCAAATTTGCCACTCAAAAAGTCTGAATATCGTATTTGCAGTTTATTTTCCTTAGGAGTCATACTTCGCATACAAATACAAATTAGGGGCAAATTTGCCACTTAAAAAGTGTGAATATCGTAGTTGCAACTTATTTTCCTTAAAAGTCATATTTCACTTCGAAATAAAAATTAGGGGCAAATTTGCCACTCAAAAATTGTGAATATCGTATTTGCAATTTATTTTCCTTAAGAGTCATATTTCACATCCAAATAAAAATTAGAGGCAAATTTGCCACTCAAAAAGTGTGAATATCGTATTTGCAACTTATTTTCCTTAATATTCATATTTCAATTCGAAATACAAATTAGGATCAAATTTGCCACTCAAAAAGTGTGAATATCGTATTTGCAATTTATTTTAATTAAGAGTCATACTTCGCATACAAATACAAATTAGGGGCAAATTTGCCACTCAAAAAGTGTGAATATCGTAGTTGCAACTTATTTTCCTTAAGAGTCATAATTCACTTAGAAATAAAAATTAGGGGCAAATTTGCCACTCAAAAAGTGTGAATATCGTATTTGCAATTTATTTTCCTTAAGAGTCATATTTCACATCCAAATACAAATTAGGGGCCAATTTTCTATTCTAAAAGTGTGAATATCGTATTTGCAACTTATTTTCCTTAAGAATCATATTTCACTTCGAAATACAAATTAGGGGCAAATTTGCCACTAAAAAAGTGTGAATAACGTTTTGCAACTTATTTTCCTAAAGAGTCATATTTTACTTCGAAATACAAATTAGGGGCAAATTTGCCACTCAAAAAGTGTGAATATCGTATTTGCAACTTATTTTCCTTAAGAGTCATATTTCACTTCGAAATACAAATTAGGGGCAAATTTGCACTCAAAAAGTGTGAATATCGTATTTGCAACTTATTTTCCTTAAGTGTCATATTTCACTTCGAAATACAAATTAAGGGCAAATTTGCCACTCAAAAAGTGTGAATATCGTATTTGCAACTTATTTTCCTTAAGTGTCATATTTCACTTCGAAATACAAATTAAGGGCAAATTTGCCACTCAAAAAGTGTGAATATCGTATTTGCAATTTATTTTCCTTAAGAGTCATATTTCACATCTAAATACAAATTAGGGGCAAATTTGCCACTCAAAAAGTGTGAATATCGTATTTGCAATTTATTTTCCATAAGAGTCATATTTCATATCCAAATACAAATTAGTGGGAAATTTGCCACTCAAAAAGTGTGAATATCATATTTGCAACTTATTTTCCTTAAGAGTCATATTTCACTTCGAAATACAAATTAGGGGCAAATTTGCCATTCAAAAAGTGTGAATATCGTATTTGCAATTTATTTTCCTTAAGAGACATATTTCACATACAAATACAAATTAGGGGCAAATTTGCCACTCAAAAAGTGTGAATATCGTATTTGCAACTTATTTTCCTTAAGAGTCATATTTCACTTCGAAATACAAATTAGGGGCAAATTTGCCACTAAAAAAGTGTGAATATCGTATTTGCAATTTATTTTCCTTAAGAGTCATACTTCACATTCAAATACAAATTAGGGCAAATTTGCCACTCAAAAAGTCTGAATAACGTATTTGAAACTTATTTTCCTTAAGAGTCATATTTCACTTCTAAATACAAATTTGGGGCAAATTTGCCACTCAAAAAGTGTAAATATTGTGTTTGCAATTTATTTTCCTTTAGAGTCGTATTTCACTTCGAAATACAAATTAAGGGCAAATTTGCCACTCAAAAAGTGTGAATATCGTATTTGCAATTTATTTTCCTTAAGAGTCATATTTCACATCCGAATACAAATTAGGGGTAAATTTTTCACTCAAAAAGTGTGAATATCGTATTTGCAACTTATTTTCCTTAAGTGTCATATTTCACTTCGAAATACAAATTAGTGGCAAATTTGCCACTCAAAAAGTGTGAATATCGTATTTGCAATTTATTTTCCTTAAGAGTCATATTTAATATCCAAATATAAATTAGAGGCAAATTTGCCACTGAAAAAGTGTGAATATCGTATTTGCAACTTATTTTCCTTAAGAGTCATATTTCACTTCGAAATACAAATTAGGATCAAATTTGCCACTCAAAAAGTGTGGATATAATAGTTGCAACTTATTTTCCTTAAAAGTCATATTTCACTTCGAAATAAAAATTAGGGGCAAATTTGCCACTCAAAAAGTGTGAATATCGTATTTGCAATTTATTTTCCTTAAGAGTCATATTTCACATCCAAATAAAAATTAGAGGCAAATTTGCCACTCAAAAAATGTGAATATCGTATTTGCAACTTATTTTCCTTAAGAGTCATATTTCAATTCGAAATACAAATTAGGATCAAATTTGCCACTTAAAAAGTGTGAATATCGTATTTGCAAATTATTTTAATTAAGAGTCATACTTCGCATACAAATACAAATTATGGGCAAATTTGCGACTCAAAAAGTGTGAATATCGTATTTGCAATTTATTTTTCTTAAGAGTCATATTTCACATCCGAATACAAATTAGGGGCAAATTTGTCACTCAAAAAGTGTGAATATCGTATTTGCAACTTATTTTCCTTAAGTGTCATATTTCACTTCGAAATACAAATTAGTGGCAAATTTGCCACTCAAAAAGTGTGAATATCGTATTTGCAATTTATTTTCCTTAAGAGTCATATTTCACATCCAAATACAAATTAGAGGCAAATTTGCCACTGAAAAAGTGTGAATATCGTATTTGCAACTTTTTTTCCTTAAGAGTCATATTTCACTTCGAAATACAAATTAGGATCAAATTTGCCACTCAAAAAGTCTGAATATCGTATTTGCAGTTTATTTTCCTTAGGAGTCATACTTCGCATACAAATACAAATTAGGGGCAAATTTGCCACTTAAAAAGTGTGAATATCGTAGTTGCAACTTATTTTCCTTAAAAGTCATATTTCACTTCGAAATAAAAATTAGGGGCAAATTTGCCACTCAAAAATTGTGAATATCGTATTTGCAATTTATTTTCCTTAAGAGTCATATTTCACATCCAAATAAAAATTAGAGGCAAATTTGCCACTCAAAAAGTGTGAATATCGTATTTGCAACTTATTTTCCTTAATATTCATATTTCAATTCGAAATACAAATTAGGATCAAATTTGCCACTCAAAAAGTGTGAATATCGTATTTGCAATTTATTTTAATTAAGAGTCATACTTCGCATACAAATACAAATTAGGGGCAAATTTGCCACTCAAAAAGTGTGAATATCGTAGTTGCAACTTATTTTCCTTAAGAGTCATAATTCACTTAGAAATAAAAATTAGGGGCAAATTTGCCACTCAAAAAGTGTGAATATCGTATTTGCAATTTATTTTCCTTAAGAGTCATATTTCACATCCAAATACAAATTAGGGGCCAATTTTCTATTCTAAAAGTGTGAATATCGTATTTGCAACTTATTTTCCTTAAGAATCATATTTCACTTCGAAATACAAATTAGGGGCAAATTTGCCACTAAAAAAGTGTGAATAACGTTTTTGCAACTTATTTTCCTAAAGAGTCATATTTTACTTCGAAATACAAATTAGGGGCAAATTTGCCACTCAAAAAGTGTGAATATCGTATTTGCAACTTATTTTCCTTAAGAGTCATATTTCACTTCGAAATACAAATTAGGGGCAAATTTGCACTCAAAAAGTGTGAATATCGTATTTGCAACTTATTTTCCTTAAGTGTCATATTTCACTTCGAAATACAAATTAAGGGCAAATTTGCCACTCAAAAAGTGTGAATATCGTATTTGCAACTTATTTTCCTTAAGTGTCATATTTCACTTCGAAATACAAATTAAGGGCAAATTTGCCACTCAAAAAGTGTGAATATCGTATTTGCAATTTATTTTCCTTAAGAGTCATATTTCACATCCAAATACAAATTAGAGGCAAATTTGCCACTGAAAAAGTGTGAATAACGTTTTTGCAACTTATTTTCCTTAAAAGTCATATTTCACTTCGAAATACAAATTAGGGGCAAATTTGCACTCAAAAAGTGTGAATATCGTATTTGCAACTTATTTTCCTTAAGTGTCATATTTCACTTCGAAATACAAATTAAGGTCAAATTTGCCACTCAAAAAGTGTGAATATCGTATTTGCAATTTATTTTAATTAAGAGTCATACTTCGCATACAAATACAAATTAGGGGCAAATTTGCCACTCAAAAAGTGTGAATATCGTAGTTGCAATTTATTTTCCTTAAGAGTCATAATTCACTTAGAAATAAAAATTAGGGGCAAATTTGCCACTCAAAAAGTGTGAATATCGTATTTGCAATTTATTTTCCTTAAGAGTCATATTTCACATCCAAATACAAATTAGGGGCGAATTTTCTATTCTAAAAGTGTGAATATCGTATTTGCAACTTATTTTCCTTAAGAATCATATTTCACTTCGAAATACAAATTAGGGGCAAATTTGCCACTCAAAAAGTGTGAATAACGTTTTTGCAACTTATTTTCCTAAAGAGTCATATTTTACTTCGAAATACAAATTAGGGGCAAATTTGCCACTCAAAAAGTGTGAATATCGTATTTGCAACTTATTTTCCTTAAGAGTCATATTTAACTTCGAAATACAAATTAGGGGCAAATTTGCCACTCAAAAAGTGTGAATATCGTATTTGCAATTTATTTTCCATAAGAGTCATATTTCATATCCAAATACAAATTAGTGGGAAATTTGCCACTCAAAAAGTGTGAATATCATATTTGCAACTTATTTTCCTTAAGAGTCATATTTCACTTCGAAATACAAATTAGGGGCAAATTTGCCATTCAAAAAGTGTGAATATCGTATTTGCAATTTATTTTCCTTAAGAGACATATTTCACATACAAATACAAATTAGGGGCAAATTTGCCACTCAAAAAGTGTGAATATCGTATTTGCAACTTATTTTCCTTAAGAGTCATATTTCACTTCGAAAT
Organism: Helichrysum umbraculigerum; assembly: GCA_949592205.1. Classification (NCBI taxonomy): domain Eukaryota; kingdom Viridiplantae; phylum Streptophyta; class Magnoliopsida; order Asterales; family Asteraceae; genus Helichrysum; species Helichrysum umbraculigerum. The sequence goes on along the minus strand of CATIUR010000005.1, from coordinate 60,679,968 downwards.
ACAAATTAGGGGCAAATTTGCCACTAAAAAAGTGTGAATATCGTATTTGCAATTTATTTTCCTTAAGAGTCATACTTCACATTCAAATACAAATTAGGGCAAATTTGCCACTCAAAAAGTCTGAATAACGTATTTGAAACTTATTTTTCTTAAGAGTCATATTTCACTTCTAAATACAAATTTGGGGCAAATTTGCCACTCAAAAAGTGTAAATATCGTGTTTGCAATTTATTTTCCTTTAGAGTCGTATTTCACTTCGAAATACAAATTAGGGGCAAATTTGCCACTCAAAAAGTGTGAATATCGTATTTGCAATTTATTTTCCTTAAGAGTCATATTTCACATCCGAATACAAATTAGGGGTAAATTTTTCACTCAAAAAGTGTGAATATCGTATTTGCAACTTATTTTCCTTAAGTGTCATATTTCACTTCGAAATACAAATTAGTGGCAAATTTGCCACTCAAAAAGTGTGAATATCGTATTTGCAATTTATTTTCCTTAAGAGTCATATTTAATATCCAAATATAAATTAGAGGCAAATTTGCCACTGAAAAAGTGTGAATATCGTATTTGCAACTTATTTTCCTTAAGAGTCATATTTCACTTCGAAATACAAATTAGGATCAAATTTGCCGCTCAAAAAGTGTGAATGTCGTATTTGCAATTTATTTTCCTTAAGAGTCATACTTCGCATACAAATACAAATTAGGGGCAAATTTGCCACTCAAAAAGTGTGGATATAATAGTTGCAACTTATTTTCCTTAAAAGTCATATTTCACTTCGAAATAAAAATTAGGGGCAAATTTGCCACTCAAAAAGTGTGAATATCGTATTTGCAATTTATTTTCCTTAAGAGTCATATTTCACATCCAAATAAAAATTAGAGGCAAATTTGCCACTCAAAAAATGTGAATATCGTATTTGCAACTTATTTTCCTTAAGAGTCATATTTCAATTCGAAATACAAATTAGGATCAAATTTGCCACTTAAAAAGTGTGAATATCGTATTTGCAAATTATTTTAATTAAGAGTCATACTTCGCATACAAATACAAATTATGGGCAAATTTGCGACTCAAAAAGTGTGAATATCGTATTTGCAATTTATTTTTCTTAAGAGTCATATTTCACATCCGAATACAAATTAGGGGCAAATTTGTCACTCAAAAAGTGTGAATATCGTATTTGCAACTTATTTTCCTTAAGTGTCATATTTCACTTCGAAATACAAATTAGTGGCAAATTTGCCACTCAAAAAGTGTGAATATCGTATTTGCAATTTATTTTCCTTAAGAGTCATATTTCACATCCAAATACAAATTAGAGGCAAATTTGCCACTGAAAAAGTGTGAATATCGTATTTGCAACTTTTTTTCCTTAAGAGTCATATTTCACTTCGAAATACAAATTAGGATCAAATTTGCCACTCAAAAAGTCTGAATATCGTATTTGCAGTTTATTTTCCTTAGGAGTCATACTTCGCATACAAATACAAATTAGGGGCAAATTTGCCACTTAAAAAGTGTGAATATCGTAGTTGCAACTTATTTTCCTTAAAAGTCATATTTCACTTCGAAATAAAAATTAGGGGCAAATTTGCCACTCAAAAATTGTGAATATCGTATTTGCAATTTATTTTCCTTAAGAGTCATATTTCACATCCAAATAAAAATTAGAGGCAAATTTGCCACTCAAAAAGTGTGAATATCGTATTTGCAACTTATTTTCCTTAAGATTCATATTTCAATTCGAAATACAAATTAGGATCAAATTTGCCACTCAAAAAGTGTGAATATCGTATTTGCAATTTATTTTAATTAAGAGTCATACTTCGCATACAAATACAAATTAGGGGCAAATTTGCCACTCAAAAAGTGTGAATATCGTAGTTGCAACTTATTTTCCTTAAGAGTCATAATTCACTTAGAAATAAAAATTAGGGGCAAATTTGCCACTCAAAAAGTGTGAATATCGTATTTGCAATTTATTTTCCTTAAGAGTCATATTTCACATCCAAATGCAAATTAGGGGCCAATTTTCTATTCTAAAAGTGTGAATATCGTATTTGCAACTTATTTTCCTTAAGAATCATATTTCACTTCGAAATACAAATTAGGGGCAAATTTGCCACTAAAAAAGTGTGAATAACGTTTTTGCAACTTATTTTCCTAAAGAGTCATATTTTACTTCGAAATACAAATTAGGGGCAAATTTGCCACTCAAAAAGTGTGAATATCGTATTTGCAACTTATTTTCCTTAAGAGTCATATTTCACTTCGAAATACAAATTAGGGGCAAATTTGCACTCAAAAAGTGTGAATATCGTATTTGCAACTTATTTTCCTTAAGTGTCATATTTCACTTCGAAATACAAATTAAGGGCAAATTTGCCACTCAAAAAGTGTGAATATCGTATTTGCAACTTATTTTCCTTAAGTGTCATATTTCACTTCGAAATACAAATTAAGGGCAAATTTGCCACTCAAAAAGTGTGAATATCGTATTTGCAATTTATTTTCCTTAAGAGTCATATTTCACATCCAAATACAAATTAGAGGCAAATTTGCCACTGAAAAAGTGTGAATAACGTTTTTGCAACTTATTTTCCTTAAAAGTCATATTTCACTTCGAAATACAAATTAGGGGCAAATTTGCACTCAAAAAGTGTGAATATCGTATTTGCAACTTATTTTCCTTAAGTGTCATATTTCACTTCGAAATACAAATTAAGGGCAAATTTGCCACTCAAAAAGTGTGAATATCGTATTTGCAATTTATTTTAATTAAGAGTCATACTTCGCATACAAATACAAATTAGGGGCAAATTTGCCACTCAAAAAGTGTGAATATCGTAGTTGCAATTTATTTTCCTTAAGAGTCATAATTCACTTAGAAATAAAAATTAGGGGCAAATTTGCCACTCAAAAAGTGTGAATATCGTATTTGCAATTTATTTTCCTTAAGAGTCATATTTCACATCCAAATACAAATTAGGGGCGAATTTTCTATTCTAAAAGTGTGAATATCGTATTTGCAACTTATTTTCCTTAAGAATCATATTTCACTTCGAAATACAAATTAGGGGCAAATTTGCCACTCAAAAAGTGTGAATAACGTTTTTGCAATTTATTTTCCTAAAGAGTCATATTTTACTTCGAAATACAAATTAGGGGCAAATTTGCCACTCAAAAAGTGTGAATATCGTATTTGCAACTTATTTTCCTTAAGAGTCATATTTAACTTCGAAATACAAATTATGGGCAAATTTGCACTCAAAAAGTGTGAATATCGTATTTGCAACTTATTATCCTTAAGTGTCATATTTCACTTCGAAATACAAATTAAGGGCAAATTTGCCACTCAAAAAGTGTGAATATCGTATTTGCAATTTATTTTCCTTAAGAGTCATATTTCACATCCAAATACAAATTAGAGGCAAATTTGCCACTGAAAAAGTGTGAATAACGTTTTTGCAACTTATTTTCCTTAAGAGTCATATTTCACTTCGAAATACAAATTAGGGGCAAATTTGCACTCAAAAAGTGTGAATATCGTATTTGCAACTTATTTTCCTTAAGTGTCATATTTCACTTCGAAATACAAATTAAGGGCAAATTTGCCACTCAAAAAGTGTGAATATCGTATTTGCAATTTATTTTCCTTAAGAGTCATATTTCACATCTAAATACAAATTAGGGGCAAATTTGCCACACAAAAAGTGTGAATATCGTATTTACAATTTATTTTCCATAAGAGTCATATTTCACATCCAAATACAAATTAGTGGGAAATTTGCCACTCAAAAAGTGTGAATATCGTATTTGCAATTTATTTTCCTTAAGAGTCATATTTCACTTCGAAATACAAATTAGGGGCAAATTTGTCACTCAAAAAGTGTGAATATCGTATTTGCAACTTATTTTCCTTAAGTGTCATATTTCACTTCGAAATACAAATTAGTGGCAAATTTGCCACTCAAAAAGTGTGAATATCGTATTTGCAATTTATTTTCCTTAAGAGTCATATTTCACATCCAAATACAAATTAGAGACAAATTTGCCACTGAAAAAGTGTGAATATCGTATTTGCAACTTATTTTCCTTAAGAGTCATATTTCACTTCGAAATACAAATTAGGATCAAATTTGCCACTCAAAAAGTGTGAATATCGTATTTGCAATTTATTTTCCTTAAGAGTCATACTTCGCATACAAATACAAATTAGGGGCAAATTTGCCACTCAAAAAGTGTGAATATCGTAGTTGCAATTTATTTTCCTTAAGAGTCATAATTCACTTAGAAATAAAAATTAGGGGCAAATTTGCCACTCAAAAAGTGTGAATATCGTATTTGCAATTTATTTTCCTTAAGAGTCATATTTCACATCCAAATACAAATTAGGGGCGAATTTTCTATTCTAAAAGTGTGAATATCGTATTTGCAACTTATTTTCCTTAAGAATCATATTTCACTTCGAAATACAAATTAGGGGCAAATTTGCCACTCAAAAAGTGTGAATAACGTTTTTGCAATTTATTTTCCTAAAGAGTCATATTTTACTTCGAAATACAAATTAGGGGCAAATTTGCCACTCAAAAAGTGTGAATATCGTATTTGCAACTTATTTTCCTTAAGAGTCATATTTAACTTCGAAATACAAATTATGGGCAAATTTGCACTCAAAAAGTGTGAATATCGTATTTGCAACTTATTATCCTTAAGTGTCATATTTCACTTCGAAATACAAATTAAGGGCAAATTTGCCACTCAAAAAGTGTGAATATCGTATTTGCAATTTATTTTCCTTAAGAGTCATATTTCACATCCAAATACAAATTAGAGGCAAATTTGCCACTGAAAAAGTGTGAATAACGTTTTTGCAACTTATTTTCCTTAAGAGTCATATTTCACTTCGAAATACAAATTAGGGGCAAATTTGCACTCAAAAAGTGTGAATATCGTATTTGCAACTTATTTTCCTTAAGTGTCATATTTCACTTCGAAATACAAATTAAGGGCAAATTTGCCACTCAAAAAGTGTGAATATCGTATTTGCAATTTATTTTCCTTAAGAGTCATATTTCACATCTAAATACAAATTAGGGGCAAATTTGCCACACAAAAAGTGTGAATATCGTATTTACAATTTATTTTCCATAAGAGTCATATTTCACATCCAAATACAAATTAGTGGGAAATTTGCCACTCAAAAAGTGTGAATATCGTATTTGCAATTTATTTTCCTTAAGAGTCATATTTCACTTCGAAATACAAATTAGGGGCAAATTTGTCACTCAAAAAGTGTGAATATCGTATTTGCAACTTATTTTCCTTAAGTGTCATATTTCACTTCGAAATACAAATTAGTGGCAAATTTGCCACTCAAAAAGTGTGAATATCGTATTTGCAATTTATTTTCCTTAAGAGTCATATTTCACATCCAAATACAAATTAGAGACAAATTTGCCACTGAAAAAGTGTGAATATCGTATTTGCAACTTATTTTCCTTAAGAGTCATATTTCACTTCGAAATACAAATTAGGATCAAATTTGCCACTCAAAAAGTGTGAATATCGTATTTGCAATTTATTTTCCTTAAGAGTCATACTTCGCATACAAATACAAATTAGGGGCAAATTTGCCACTCAAAAAGTGTGAATATCGTAGTTGCAACTTATTTTCCTTAAAAGTCATATTTCACTTCGAAATAAAAATTAGGGGCAAATTTGCCACTCAAAAATTGTGAATATCGTATTTGCAATTTATTTTCCTTAAGAGATATATTTCACATCCAAATAAAAATTAGAGGCAAATTTGCCACTCAAAAAGTGTGAATATCGTATTTGCAACTTATTTTCCTTAAGATTCATATTTCAATTCGAAATACAAATTAGGATCAAATTTGCCACTCAAAAAGTGTGAATATCGTATTTGCAATTTATTTTAATTAAGAGTCATACTTCGCATACAAATACAAATTAAGGGCAAATTTGCCACTCAAAAAGTGTGAATATCGTATTTGCAACTTATTTTCCTTAAGAGTCATAATTCACTTAGAAATAAAAATTAGGGGCAAATTTGCCACTCAAAAAGTGTGAATATCGTATTTGCAATTTATTTTCCTTAAGAGTCATATTTCACATCCAAATACAAATTAGGGGCGAATTTTCTATTCTAAAAGTGTGAATATCGTATTTGCAACTTATTTTCCTTAAGAATCATATTTCACTTCGAAATACAAATTAGGGGCAAATTTTCCACTCAAAAAGTGTGAATAACGTTTTTGCAACTTATTTTCCTTAAGAGTCATATTTAACTTCGAAATACAAATTAGGGGCAAATTTGCCACTCAAAAAGTGTGAATATCGTATTTGCAACTTATTTTCCTTAAGAGTCATATTTCACTTTCAAAATACAAATTAGGGGCAAATTTGCACTCAAAAAGTGTGAATATCGTATTTGCAACTTATTTTCCTTAAGTGTCATATTTCACTTCGAAATACAAATTAAGGGCAAATTTGCCACTCAAAAAGTGTGAATATCGTATTTGCAACTTATTTTCCTTAAGTGTCATATTTCACTTTGAAATACAAATTAAGGGCAAATTTGCCACTAAAAAGTGTGAATATCGTATTTGCAATTTATTTTCCTTAAGAGTCATATTTCACATCCAAATACAAATTAGAGGCAAATTTGCCACTGAAAAAGTGTGAATAACGTTTTTGCAACTTATTTTCCTTAAGAGTCATATTTCACTTCGAAATACAAATTAGGGGCAAATTTGCACTCAAAAAGTGTGAATATCGTATTTGCAACTTATTTTCCTTAAGTGTCATATTTCACTTCGAAATACAAATTAAGGGCAAATTTGCCACTCAAAAAGTGTGAATATCGTATTTGCAATTTATTTTCCTTAAGAGTCATATTTCACATCTAAATACAAATTAGGGGCAAATTTGCCACTCAAAAAGTGTGAATATCGTATTTGCAATTTATTTTCCATAAGAGTCATATTTCACATCCAAATACAAATTAGTGGGAAATTTGCCACTCAAAAAGTGTGAATATCGTATTTGCAACTTATTTTCCTTAAGAGTCATATTTCACTTCGAAATACAAATTAGGGGCAAATTTGCCACTCAAAAAGTGTGAATATCGTAGTTGCAACTTATTTTCCTTAAAAGTCATATTTCACTTCGAAATAAAAATTAGGGGTAAATTTGCCACTCAAAAAGTGTGAATATTGTATTTGCAATTTATTTTCCTTAAGAGTCATATTTCACAACCAAATAAAAATTAGAGGCAAATTTGCCACTCAAAAAGTGTGAATATCGTATTTGCAACTTATTTTCCTTAAGAGTCATATTTCAATTCGAAATACAAATTAGGATCAAATTTGCCACTCAAAAAGTGTGAATATCGTATTTGCAATTTATTTTAATTAAGAGTCATACTTCGCATACAAATACAAATTAGGGGCAAATTTGCCATTCAAAAAGTGTGAATATCGTAGTTGCAACTTATTTTCCTTAAGAGTCATAATTCACTTAGAAATAAAAATTAGGGGCAAATTTGCCACTCAAAAAGTGTGAATATCGTATTTGCAATTTATTTTCCTTAAGAGTCATATTTCACATCCAAATACAAATTAGGGGCGAATTTCCATTCTAAAAGTGTGAATATCGTATTTGCAACTTATTTTCCTTAAGAATCATATTTCACTTCGAAATACAAATTAGGGGCAAATTTGCCACTCAAAAAGTGTGAATAACGTTTTTGCAACTTATTTTCCTTAAGAGTCATATTTCACTTCGAAATACAAATTAGGGGCAAATTTGCCACTCAAAAAGTGTGAATATCGTTTTTGCAACTTATTTTCCTTAAGAGTCATATTTCACTTCGAAATACAAATTAGGGGCAAATTTGCACCCAAAAATTGTGAATATCGTATTTGCAACTTCTTTTTCTTAAGAGTCATATTTCACTTCGAAATACAAATTAAGGGCAAATTTGCCACTCAGAAAGTGTGAATATCGTATTTGCAATTTATTTTTTCTTAAGAGTCATATTTCACATCAAAATACAAATTTGAGGCAAATTTGCCACTCAAAAAGTGTGAATATTGTATTTGCAACTTATTTTCCTTAAGAGTCATATTTCACTTCGAAATACAAATTAGGATCAAATTTGCCACTCTAAAAGTGTGAATATCGTATTTGCAATTTATTTTCCTTAAGAGTCATACTTCGCATACAAATACAAATTAGGGGCAAATTTGCAACTCAAAAAGTGTGAATATCGAAGTTGCAACTTATTTTCCTTAAGAGTCATATTTCACTTCGAAATAAAAATTAGGGGCAAATTTGCCACTCAAAAAGTGTGAATATCGTATTTGCAATTAATTTTCCTTAAGAATCATATTTCACATCCAAATACAAATTAGGGGCGAATTTTCCATTCTAAAAGTGTGAATATCGTATTTGCAACTTATTTTTCTTAAGAGTCATATTTCACTTCGAAATACAAATTAGGGGCAAATTTGCCACTCAAAAAGTGTGAATAACGTTTTTGCAACTTATTTTCCTTAAGAGTCATATTTCACTTTGAAATACAAAGTAAGGGCAAATTTGCCACTCAAAAAGTGTGAATATCGTATTTGCAATTTATTTTCCATAAGAGTCATATTTCACTTAGAAATACAAATTAGGGGAAAATTTACAACTCAAAAAGTGTGAATATCGTATTTGCAATTAATTTTCCTTAAGAATCATATTTCACATCCAAATACAAATTAGGGGCGAATTTTCCATTCTAAAAGTGTGAGTATCGTATTTGCAACTTATTTTTCTTAAGAGTCATATTTCACTTCGAAATACAAATTAGGGGCAAATTTGCCACTCAAAAAGTGTGAATAACGTTTTTGCAACTTATTTTCCTTAAGAGTCATATTTAACTTTGAAATACAAATTAAGGGCAAATTTGCCACTCAAAAAGTGTGAATATCGTATTTGCAATTTATTTTCCATAAGAGTCATATTTCACTTAGAAATACAAATTAGGGGAAAATTTACAACTCAAAAAGTGTGAATATCGTATTTGCAATTTATTTTCCTTAAGAGTCATACTTCGCATACAAATACAAATTAGGGGCAAATTGGCCACTCAAAAAGTGTGAATTACGTATTTACAACTTATTTTCCTTAAGAGTCATATTTCACTTCGACATACAAATTTGGGGCAAAATTGCCACTCAAAAAGTGTAAATATCGTGTTTACAATTTATTTTCCTTAGTAGTCATATTTCACTTCGAAATACAAATTAGGGGCAAATTTGCCACTCAAAAAGTGTGTATATCGTATTTGCAATTTATTTTCCTTAAGAGTCATATTTCACATCCAAATACAAATTAGGGACAAATTTGCCATTCAAAAAGTGTGAATATCGTATTTGCAACTTATTTTCCTTAAGTGTCATATTTCACTTCGAAATACAAATTAGTGGCAAAATTGCCACTCAAAAAGTGTGAATATCGTATTTGCAATTTATTTTCCTTAAGAGTCATACTTCACATCCGAATACAAATTAGGGGTAAATTTGCACTCAAAAAGTTTGAATATCGTATTTGCAACTTATTTTCCTTAAGAGTCATAATTCACTTAGAAATAAAAATTAGGGGCAAATTTGCCACTAAAAAAGTGTGAATATCGTATTTGCAATTTATTTTCCTTAAGAATCATATTTCACATCCAAATACAAATTAGGGGCGAATTTTCCATTCTAAAAGTGTGAATATCGTATTTGCAACTTATTTTTCTTAAGAGTCATATTTCACTTCGAAATACAAATTAGGGGCAAATTTGCCACTCAAAAAGTGTGAATAACGTTTTTGCAACTTATTTTCTTTAAGAGTCATATTTCACTTTGAAATACAAATTAATGGCAAATTTGCCACTCAAAAAGTGTGAATATCGTATTTGCAATTTATTTTCCATAAGAGTCATATTTCACTTAGAAATACAAATTAGGGGAAAATTTGCAACTCAAAAAGTGTGATTATCGTATTTGCAATTTATTTTCCTTAAGAGTCATATTTCGCATACAAATACAAATTAGGGGCAAATTGGCCACTCAAAAAGTGTGAATTACGTATTTACAACTTATTTTCCTTAAGATTCATATTTCACTTCGACATACAAATTTGGGGCAAATTTGCCACTAAAAAAGTGTAAATATCGTGTTTGCAATTTATTTTCCTTAAGAGTCATACTTCGCATACAAATACAAATTAGGGCAAATTTGCCACTCAAAAAGTCTGAAGAACGTATTTGAAACTTATTTTCCTTATGAGTCATATTTTACTTCTAAATACAAATTTGGGGCAAATTTGCCACTCAAAAAGTGTAAATATCGTGTTTGCAATTTATTTTCCTTAAGAGTCATATTTCACTTCGAAATACAAATTAGGGGCAAATTTGCCACTCAAAAAGTGTAAATATCGTATTTGCAATTTATTTTCCTTAAGAGTCATATTTCACATCCGAATACAAATTAGGGGTAAATTTTTCACTCAAAAAGTGTGAATATCGTATTTGCAACTTATTTTCCTTAAGTGTCATATTTCACTTCGAAATACAAATGAGTGGCAAATTTGCCACTCAAAAAGTGTGAATATCGTATTTGCAATTTATTTTCCTTAAGAGTCATATTTCACATCCAAATACAAATTAGAGGCATATTTGCCACTGAAAAAGTGTGAATATCGTATTTGCAACTTATTTTCCTTAAGAGTCATATTTCACTTCGAAATACAAATTAGGATCAAATTTGCCACTCAAAAAGTGTGAATATCGTATTTGCAACTTATTTTCCTTAAGAGTCATACTTCGCATACAAATACAAATTATGGGCAAATTTGCCACTCAAAAAGTGTGAATATCGTAGTTGCAACTTATTTTCCTTAAAAGTCATATTTCAATTCGAAATAAAAATTAGGGGCAAATTTGCCACTCAAAAAGTGTGAATATCGTATTTGCAATTTATTTTCCTTAAGAGTCATATTTCACATCCAAATAAAAATTAGAGGCAAATTTGCCACTCAAAAAGTGTGAATATCGTATTTGCAACATTTTTTTCCTTAAGAGTCATATTTCAATTCGAAATACAAATTAGGATCAAATTTGCCACTCAAAAAGTGTGAATATCGTATTTGCAATTTATTTTAATTAAGAGTCATACTTCGCATACAAATACAAATTAGGGGCAAATTTGCCACTCAAAAAGTGTGAATATCGTAGTTGCAACTTATTTTCCTTAAGAGTCATAATTCAGTTAGAAATAAAAATTAGGGGCAAATTTGCCACTCAAAAAGTGTGAATATCGTATTTGCAATTTATTTTCCTTAAGAGTCATATTTCACATCCAAATACAAATTAGGGGCGAATTTTCTATTCTAAAAGTGTGAATATCGTATTTGCAACTTATTTTCCTTAAGAATCATATTTCACTTCGAAATACAAATTAGGGGGAAATTTGCCACTCAAAAAGTGTGAATAACGTTTTTGCAACTTATTTTCCTTAAGAGTCATATTTTACTTCGAAATACAAATTAGGGGCAAATTTGCCACTCAAAAAGTGTGAATATCTTATTTGCAACTTATTTTCCTTAAGAGTCATACTTCGCATACAAATACAAATTAGGGGCAAATTTGCACTCAAAAAGTGTGAATATCAATTCCTTAAGAGTCATACTTCGCATACAAATACAAATTAGGGGCAAATTTGCCACTCAAAAAGTGTGAATATCGTAGTTGCAACTTATTTTCCTTAAAAGTCATATTTCAATTCGAAATAAAAATTAGGGGCAAATTTGCCACTCAAAAAGTGTGAATATCGTATTTGCAATTTATTTTCCTTAAGAGTCATATTTCACATCCAAATAAAAATTAGAGGCAAATTTGCCACTCAAAAAGTGTGAATATCGTATTTGCAACATTTTTTTCCTTAAGAGTCATATTTCAATTCGAAATACAAATTAGGATCAAATTTGCCACTCAAAAAGTGTGAATATCGTATTTGCAATTTATTTTAATTAAGAGTCATACTTCGCATACAAATACAAATTAGGGGCAAATTTGCCACTCAAAAAGTGTGAATATCGTAGTTGCAACTTATTTTCCTTAAGAGTCATAATTCAGTTAGAAATAAAAATTAGGGGCAAATTTGCCACTCAAAAAGTGTGAATATCGTATTTGCAATTTATTTTCCTTAAGAGTCATATTTCACATCCAAATACAAATTAGGGGCGAATTTTCTATTCTAAAAGTGTGAATATCGTATTTGCAACTTATTTTCCTTAAGAATCATATTTCACTTCGAAATACAAATTAGGGGGAAATTTGCCACTCAAAAAGTGTGAATAACGTTTTTGCAACTTATTTTCCTTAAGAGTCATATTTTACTTCGAAATACAAATTAGGGGCAAATTTGCCACTCAAAAAGTGTGAATATCTTATTTGCAACTTATTTTCCTTAAGAGTCATACTTCGCATACAAATACAAATTAGGGGCAAATTTGCACTCAAAAAGTGTGAATATCAATTCCTTAAGAGTCATACTTCGCATACAAATACAAATTAGGGGCAAATTTGCCACTCAAAAAGTGTGAATATCGTATTTGCAACTTATTTTCCTTAAGTGTCATATTTCACTTCGAAATACAAATTAAGGGCAAATTTGCCACTCAAAAAGTGTGAATATCGTATTTGCAATTTATTTTCCTTAAGTGTCATATTTCACTTCGAAATACAAATTAAGGGCAAATTTGCCACTCAAAAAGTGTGAATATCGTATTTGCAATTTATTTTCCTTAAGAGTCGTATTTCATATCCAAATACAAATTAGATGCAAATTTGCCACTGAAAAAGTGTGAATAACGTTTTTGCAACTTATTTTCCTTAAGAGTCATATTTCACTTCGAAATACAAATTAGGGGCAAATTTGCACTCAAAAAGTGTGAATATCGTATTTGCAACTTATTTTCCTTAAGTGTCATATTTCACTTCGAAATACAAATTAAGGGCAAATTTGCCACTCAAAAAGTGTGAATATCGTATTTGCAATTTATTTTCCTTAAGAGTCATATTTCACATCTAAATACAAATTAGGGGCAAATTTGCCACACAAAAAGTGTGAATATCGTATTTGCAATTTATTTTCCATAAGAGTCATATTTCACATCCAAATACAAATTAGTGGGAAATTTGCCACTCAAAAAGTGTGAATATCGTATTTGCAATTTATTTTCCTTAAGAGTCATATTTCACTTCGAAATACAAATTAGGGGCAAATTTGTCACTCAAAAAGTGTGAATATCGTATTTACAACTTATTTTCCTTAAGTGTCATATTTCACTTCGAAATACAAATTAGTGGCAAATTTGCCACTCAAAAAGTGTGAATATCGTATTTGCAATTTATTTTCCTTAAGAGTCATATTTCACATCCAAATACTAATTAGAGGCAAATTTGCCACTGAAAAAGTGTGAATATCGTATTTGCAACTTATTTTCCTTAAGAGTCATATTTCACTTCGAAATACAAATTAGGATCAAATTTGCCACTCAAAAAGTGTGAATATCGTATTTGCAATTTATTTTCCTTAAGAGTCATACTTCGCATACAAATACAAATTAGGGGCAAATTTGCCACTAAAAAAGTGTGAATATCGTAGTTGCAACTTATTTTCCTTAAAAGTCATATTTCACTTCGAAATAAAAATTAGGGGCAAATTTGCCACTCAAAAATTGTGAATATCGTATTTGCAATTTATTTTCCTTAAGAGTCATATTTCACATCCAAATAAAAATTAGAGGCAAATTTGCCACTCAGAAAGTGTGAATATCGTATTTGCAACTTATTTTCCTTAAGATTCATATTTCAATTCGAAATACAAATTAGGATCAAATTTGCCACTCAAAAAGTGTGAATATCGTATTTGCAATTTATTTTCCTTAAGAGTCATATTTCACATCCGAATACAAATTAGGGGCAAATTTGTCACTCAAAAAGTGTGAATATCGTATTTGCTACTTATTTTCCTTAAGTGTCATATTTCACTTCGAAATACAAATTAGTGGCAAATTTGCCACTCAAAAAGTGTGAATATCGTATTTGCAATTTATTTTCCTTAAGAGTCATATTTCACATCCAAATACAAATTAGAGGCAAATTTGCCACTGAAAAAGTGTGAATATCGTATTTGCAACTTATTTTCCTTAAGAGTCATATTTCACTTCGAAATACAAATTAGGATCAAATTTGCCACTCAAAAAGTGTGAATATCGTATTTGCAATTTATTTTCCTTAAGAGTCATACTTCGCATACAAATACAAATTAGGGGCAAATTTGCCACTCAAAAAGTGTGAATATCGTAGTTGCAACTTATTTTCCTTAAAAGTCATATTTCACTTCGAAATAAAAATTAGGGGCAAATTTGCCACTCAAAAATTGTGAATATCGTATTTGCAATTTATTTTCCTTAAGAGTCATATTTCACATCCAAATAAAAATTAGAGGCAAATTTGCCACTCAAAAAATGTGAATATCGTATTTGCAACTTATTTTCCTTAAGATTCATATTTCAATTCGAAATACAAATTAGGATCAAATTTGCCACTCAAAAAGTGTGAATATCGTATTTGCAATTTATTTTAATTAAGAGTCATACTTCGCATACAAATACAAATTAGGGGCAAATTTGCCACTCAAAAAGTGTGAATATCGTAGTTGCAACTTATTTTCCTTAAGAGTCATATTTCACTTCGAAATACAAATTAGGGGCAAATTTGCCACTAAAAAAGTGTGAATATCGTATTTGCAATTTATTTTCCTTAAGAGTCATACTTCACATTCAAATACAAATTAGGGCAAATTTGCCACTCAAAAAGTCTGAATAACGTATTTGAAACTTATTTTCCTTAAGAGTCATATTTCACTTCTAAATACAAATTTGGGGATAATTTGCCACTCAATAAGTGTAAATATCGTGTTTGCAATTTATTTTCCTTTAGAGTCATATTTCACTTCGAAATACAAATTAGGGGCAAATTTGCCACTCAAAAAGTGTGAATATCGTATTTGCAATTTATTTTCCTTAAGAGTCATATTTCACATCCGAATACAAATTAGGGGTAAATTTTTCACTCAAAAAGTGTGAATATCGTATTTGCAACTTATTTTCCTTAAGTGTCATATTTCACTTCGAAATACAAATTAGTGGCAAATTTGCCACTCAAAAAGTGTGAATATCGTATTTGCAATTTATTTTCCTTAAGAGTCATATTTAATATCCAAATATAAATTAGAGGCAAAATTGCCACTGAAAAAGTGTGAATATCGTATTTGCAACTTATTTTCCTTAAG
Source organism: Helichrysum umbraculigerum (assembly GCA_949592205.1). Lineage (NCBI taxonomy): Eukaryota > Viridiplantae > Streptophyta > Magnoliopsida > Asterales > Asteraceae > Helichrysum > Helichrysum umbraculigerum. The sequence continues at coordinate 60,664,543 of CATIUR010000005.1, read as the reverse complement.
AGTCATATTTCACTTCGAAATACAAATTAGGATCAAATTTGCCACTCAAAAAGTGTGAATATCGTATTTGCAATTTATTTTCCTTAAGAGTCATACTTCGCATACAAATACAAATTAGGGGCAAATTTGCCACTCAAAAAGTGTGGATATCATAGTTGCAACTTATTTTCCTTAAAAGTCATATTTCACTTCGAAATAAAAATTAGGGGCAAATTTGCCACTCAAAAAGTGTGAATATCATATTTGCAATTTATTTTCCTTAAGAGTCATATTTCACATCCAAATAAAAATTAGAGGCAAATTTGCCACTCAAAAAGTGTGAATATCGTATTTGCAACTTATTTTCCTTAAGAGTCATATTTCAATTCGAAATACAAATTAGGATCAAATTTGCCACTTAAAAAGTGTGAATATCGTATTTGCAATTTATTTTAATTAAGAGTCATACTTCGCATACAAATATACAAATTAGGGGCAAATTTGCGACTCAAAAAGTGTGAATATCGTATTTGCAATTTATTTTTCTTAAGAGTCATATTTCACATCCGAATACAAATTAGGGGCAAATTTGTCACTCAAAAAGTGTGAATATCGTATTTGCAACTTATTTTCCTTAAGTGTCATATTTCACTTCGAAATACAAATTAGTGGCAAATTTGCCACTCAAAAAGTGTGAATATCGTATTTGCAATTTATTTTCCTTAAGAGTCATATTTCACATCCAAATACAAATTAGAGGCAAATTTGCCACTGAAAAAGTGTGAATATCGTATTTGCAACTTTTTTTCCTTAAGAGTCATATTTCACTTCGAAATACAAATTAGGATCAAATTTGCCACTCAAAAAGTGTGAATATCGTATTTGCAATTTATTTTCCTTAGGAGTCATACTTCGCATACAAATACAAATTAGGGGCAAATTTGCCACTCAAAAAGTGTGAATATCGTAGTTGCAACTTATTTTCCTTAAAAGTCCTAGTTCACATCCAAATAAAAATTAGGGGCAAATTTGCCACTCAAAAATTGTGAATATCGTATTTGCAATTTATTTTCCTTAAGAGTCATATTTCACATCCAAATAAAAATTAGAGGCAAATTTGCCACTCAAAAAGAGTGAATATCGTATTTGCAACTTATTTTCCTTAAGATTCATATTTCAATTCGAAATACAAATTAGGATCAAATTTGCCACTCAAAAAGTGTGAATATCGTATTTGCAATTTATTTTAATTAACAGTCATACTTCGCATACAAATACAAATTAGGGGCAAATTTGCCACTCAAAAAGTGTGAATATCGTAGTTGCAACTTATTTTCCTTAAGAGTCATAATTCACTTAGAAATAAAAATTAGGGGCAAATTTGCCACTCAAAAAGTGTGAATATCGTATTTGCAACTTATTTTCCTTAAGAGTCATATTTCACTTCGAAATACAAATTAGGGGCAAATTTGCACTCAAAAAGTGTGAATATCGTATTTGCAACTTATTTTCCTTAAGTGTCATATTTCACTTCGAAATACAAATTAAGGGCAAATTTGCCACTCAAAAAGTGTGAATATCGTATTTGCAACTTATTTTCCTTAAGTGTCATATTTCACTTCGAAATACAAATTAAGGGCAAATTTGCCACTCAAAAAGTGTGAATATCGTATTTGCAATTTATTTTCCTTAAGAGTCATATTTCACATCCAAATACAAATTAGAGGCAAATTTGCCACTGAAAAAGTGTGAATAACGTTTTTGCAACTAATTTTCCTTAAGAGTCATATTTCACTTCGAAATACAAATTAGGGGCAAATTTGCACTCAAAAAGTGTGAATATCGTATTTGCAACTTATTTTCCTTAAGTGTCATATTTCACTTCGAAATACAAATTAAGGCAAATTTGCCACTCAAAAAGTGTGAATATCGTATTTGCAATTTATTTTCCTTAAGAGTCATATTTGACATCTAAATACAAATTAGGGGCAAATTTGCCACACAAAAAGTGTGAATATCGTATTTGCAATTTATTTTCCATAAGAGTCATATTTCACATCCAAATACAAATTAGTGGGAAATTTGCCACTCAAAAAGTGTGAATATCGTATTTGCAATTTATTTTCCTTAAGAGTCATATTTCACTTCGAAATACAAATTAGGGGCAAATTTGTCACTCAAAAAGTGTGAATATCGTATTTGCAACTTATTTTCCTTAAGTGTCATATTTCACTTCGAAATACAAATTAGTGGCAAATTTGTCACTCAAAAAGTGTGAATATCGTATTTGCAATTTATTTTCCTTAAGAGTCATATTTCACATCCAAATGCAAATTAGAGGCAAATTTGCCACTGAAAAAGTGTGAATATCGTATTTGCAACTTATTTTCCTTAAGAGTCATATTTCACTTCGAAATACAAATTAGGATCAAATTTGCCACTCAAAAAGTGTGAATATCGTATTTGCAATTTATTTTCCTTAAGAGTCATACTTCGCATACAAATACAAATTAGGGGCAAATTTGCCACTAAAAAAGTGTGAATATCGTAGTTGCAACTTATTTTCCTTAAAAGTCATATTTCACTTCGAAATAAAAATTAGGGGCAAATTTGCCACTCAAAAATTGTGAATATCGTATTTGCAATTTATTTTCCTTAAGAGTCATATTTCACATCCAAATAAAAATTAGAGGCAAATTTGCCACTCAAAAAGTGTAAATATCGTATTTGCAACTTATTTTCCTTAAGATTCATATTTCAATTCGAAATACAAATTAGGATCAAATTTGCCACTCAAAAAGTGTGAATATCGTATTTGCAATTTATTTTAATTAAGAGTCATACTTCGCATACAAATACAAATTAGGGGCAAATTTGCCAATCAAAAAGTGTGAATATCGTAGTTGCAACTTATTTTCGTTAAGAGTCATAATTCACTTAGAAATAAAAATTAGGGGCAAATTTGCCACTCAAAAAGTGTGAATATGGTATTTGCAATTTATTTTCCTTAAGAGTCATATTTCACATCCAAATACAAATTAGGGGCGAATTTTCTATTCTAAAAGTGTGAATATCGTATTTGCAACTTATTTTCCTTAAGAATCATATTTCACTTCGAAATACAAATTAGGGGCAAATTTGCCACTCAAAAAGTGTGAATAACGTTTTTGCAACTTATTTTCCTTAAGAGTCATATTTTACTTCGAAATACAAATTAGGGGCAAATTTGCCACTCAAAAAGTGTGAATATCGTATTTGCAACTTATTTTCCTTAAGAGTCATATTTCACTTCGAAATACAAATTAGGGGCAAATTTGCACTCAAAAAGTGTGAATATCGTATTTGCAACTTATTTTCCTTAAGTGTCATATTTCACTTCGAAATACAAATTAAGGGCAAATTTGCCACTCAAAAAGTGTGAATATCGTATTTGCAACTTATTTTCCTTAAGTGTCATATTTCACTTCGAAATACAAATTAAGGGCAAATTTGCCACCAAAAAAGTGTGAATATCGTATTTGCAATTTATTTTCCTTAAGAGTCATATTTCACATCCAAATACAAATTAGAGGCAAATTTGCCACTGAAAAAGTGTGAATAACGTTTTTGCAACTTATTTTCCTTAAGAGTCATATTTCACTTCGAAATACAAATTAGGGGCAAATTTGCACTCAAAAAGTGTGAATATCGTATTTGCAACTTATTTTCCTTAAGTGTCATATTTCACTTTGAAATACAAATTAAGGGCAAATTTGCCACTCAAAAAGTGTGAATATCGTATTTGCAATTTATTTTCCTTAAGAGTCATATTTCACATCTAAATACAAATTAGGGGCAAATTTGCCACTCAAAAAGTGTGAATATCGTATTTGCAATTTATTTTCCATAAGAGTCATATTTCACATCCAAATACAAATTAGTGGGAAATTTGCCACTCAAAAAGTGTGAATATCGTATTTGCAACTTACTTTCCTTAAGAGTCATATTTCACTTCGAAATACAAATTAGGGGCAAATTTGCCACTCAAAAAGTGTGAATATCGTAGTTGCAACTTATTTTCCTTAAAAGTCATATTTCACTTCGAAATAAAAATTAGGGGCAAATTTGCCACTCAAAAAGTGTGAATATCGTATTTGCAATTTATTTTCCTTAAGAGTCATATTTCACATCCAAATAAAAATTAGAGGCAAATTTGCCACTCAAAAAGAGTGAATATCGTATTTGCAACTTATTTTCCTTAAGATTCATATTTCAATTCGAAATACAAATTAGGATCAAATTTGCCACTCAAAAAGTGTGAATATCGTATTTGCAATTTATTTTAATTAACAGTCATACTTCGCATACAAATACAAATTAGGGGCAAATTTGCCACTCAAAAAGTGTGAATATCGTAGTTGCAACTTATTTTCCTTAAGAGTCATAATTCACTTAGAAATAAAAATTAGGGGCAAATTTGCCACTCAAAAAGTGTGAATATCGTATTTGCAACTTATTTTCCTTAAGAGTCATATTTCACTTCGAAATACAAATTAGGGGCAAATTTGCACTCAAAAAGTGTGAATATCGTATTTGCAACTTATTTTCCTTAAGTGTCATATTTCACTTCGAAATACAAATTAAGGGCAAATTTGCCACTCAAAAAGTGTGAATATCGTATTTGCAACTTATTTTCCTTAAGTGTCATATTTCACTTCGAAATACAAATTAAGGGCAAATTTGCCACTCAAAAAGTGTGAATATCGTATTTGCAATTTATTTTCCTTAAGAGTCATATTTCACATCCAAATACAAATTAGAGGCAAATTTGCCACTGAAAAAGTGTGAATAACGTTTTTGCAACTAATTTTCCTTAAGAGTCATATTTCACTTCGAAATACAAATTAGGGGCAAATTTGCACTCAAAAAGTGTGAATATCGTATTTGCAACTTATTTTCCTTAAGTGTCATATTTCACTTCGAAATACAAATTAAGGCAAATTTGCCACTCAAAAAGTGTGAATATCGTATTTGCAATTTATTTTCCTTAAGAGTCATATTTGACATCTAAATACAAATTAGGGGCAAATTTGCCACACAAAAAGTGTGAATATCGTATTTGCAATTTATTTTCCATAAGAGTCATATTTCACATCCAAATACAAATTAGTGGGAAATTTGCCACTCAAAAAGTGTGAATATCGTATTTGCAATTTATTTTCCTTAAGAGTCATATTTCACTTCGAAATACAAATTAGGGGCAAATTTGTCACTCAAAAAGTGTGAATATCGTATTTGCAACTTATTTTCCTTAAGTGTCATATTTCACTTCGAAATACAAATTAGTGGCAAATTTGTCACTCAAAAAGTGTGAATATCGTATTTGCAATTTATTTTCCTTAAGAGTCATATTTCACATCCAAATGCAAATTAGAGGCAAATTTGCCACTGAAAAAGTGTGAATATCGTATTTGCAACTTATTTTCCTTAAGAGTCATATTTCACTTCGAAATACAAATTAGGATCAAATTTGCCACTCAAAAAGTGTGAATATCGTATTTGCAATTTATTTTCCTTAAGAGTCATACTTCGCATACAAATACAAATTAGGGGCAAATTTGCCACTAAAAAAGTGTGAATATCGTAGTTGCAACTTATTTTCCTTAAAAGTCATATTTCACTTCGAAATAAAAATTAGGGGCAAATTTGCCACTCAAAAATTGTGAATATCGTATTTGCAATTTATTTTCCTTAAGAGTCATATTTCACATCCAAATAAAAATTAGAGGCAAATTTGCCACTCAAAAAGTGTAAATATCGTATTTGCAACTTATTTTCCTTAAGATTCATATTTCAATTCGAAATACAAATTAGGATCAAATTTGCCACTCAAAAAGTGTGAATATCGTATTTGCAATTTATTTTAATTAAGAGTCATACTTCGCATACAAATACAAATTAGGGGCAAATTTGCCAATCAAAAAGTGTGAATATCGTAGTTGCAACTTATTTTCGTTAAGAGTCATAATTCACTTAGAAATAAAAATTAGGGGCAAATTTGCCACTCAAAAAGTGTGAATATGGTATTTGCAATTTATTTTCCTTAAGAGTCATATTTCACATCCAAATACAAATTAGGGGCGAATTTTCTATTCTAAAAGTGTGAATATCGTATTTGCAACTTATTTTCCTTAAGAATCATATTTCACTTCGAAATACAAATTAGGGGCAAATTTGCCACTCAAAAAGTGTGAATAACGTTTTTGCAACTTATTTTCCTTAAGAGTCATATTTTACTTCGAAATACAAATTAGGGGCAAATTTGCCACTCAAAAAGTGTGAATATCGTATTTGCAACTTATTTTCCTTAAGAGTCATATTTCACTTCGAAATACAAATTAGGGGCAAATTTGCACTCAAAAAGTGTGAATATCGTATTTGCAACTTATTTTCCTTAAGTGTCATATTTCACTTCGAAATACAAATTAAGGGCAAATTTGCCACTCAAAAAGTGTGAATATCGTATTTGCAACTTATTTTCCTTAAGTGTCATATTTCACTTCGAAATACAAATTAAGGGCAAATTTGCCACCAAAAAAGTGTGAATATCGTATTTGCAATTTATTTTCCTTAAGAGTCATATTTCACATCCAAATACAAATTAGAGGCAAATTTGCCACTGAAAAAGTGTGAATAACGTTTTTGCAACTTATTTTCCTTAAGAGTCATATTTCACTTCGAAATACAAATTAGGGGCAAATTTGCACTCAAAAAGTGTGAATATCGTATTTGCAACTTATTTTCCTTAAGTGTCATATTTCACTTTGAAATACAAATTAAGGGCAAATTTGCCACTCAAAAAGTGTGAATATCGTATTTGCAATTTATTTTCCTTAAGAGTCATATTTCACATCTAAATACAAATTAGGGGCAAATTTGCCACTCAAAAAGTGTGAATATCGTATTTGCAATTTATTTTCCATAAGAGTCATATTTCACATCCAAATACAAATTAGTGGGAAATTTGCCACTCAAAAAGTGTGAATATCGTATTTGCAACTTACTTTCCTTAAGAGTCATATTTCACTTCGAAATACAAATTAGGGGCAAATTTGCCACTCAAAAAGTGTGAATATCGTAGTTGCAACTTATTTTCCTTAAAAGTCATATTTCACTTCGAAATAAAAATTAGGGGCAAATTTGCCACTCAAAAAGTGTGAATATCGTATTTGCAATTTATTTTCCTTAAGAGTCATATTTCACATCCAAATAAAAATTAGAGGCAAATTTGCCACTCAAAAAGTGTGAATATCGTATTTGCAACTTATTTTCCTTAAGAGTCATATTTCAATTCGAAATACAAATTAGGATCAAATTTGCCACTCAAAAAGTGTGAATATCGTATTTGCAATTTATTTTAATTAAGAGTCATACTTCGCATACAAACACAAATTAGGGGCAAATTTGCCATTCAAAAAAAGTGAATATCGTAGTTGCAACTTATTTTCCTTAAGAGTCATAATTCACTTCGAAATAAAAATTAGGGGCAAATTTGCCACTCAAAAAGTGTGAATATCGTATTTGCAATTTATTTTCCTTAAGAGTCATATTTCACATCCAAATACAAATTAGGGGCGAATTTCCATTCTAAAAGTGTGAATATCGTATTTGCAACTTATTTTCCTTAAGAATCATATTTCACTTCGAAATACAAATTAGGGGCAAATTTGCCACTCAAAAAGTGTGAATAACGTTTTTGCAACTTATTTTCCTTAAGAGTCATATTTCACTTCGAAATACAAATTAGGGACAAATTTGCCACTCAAAAAGTGTGAATATCGTATTTACAACTTATTTTCCTTTAGAGTCATATTTCACTTCGAAATACAAATTAGGGGCAAATTTGCACTCAAAAAGTGTGAATATCGTATTTGCAACTTATTTTCCTTAAGTGTCATATTTCACTTCGAAATACAAATTAAGGGCAAATTTGCCACTCAAAAAGTGTGAATATCGTATTTGCAACTTATTTTCCTTAAGAGTCATATTTCACATCAAAATACAAATTAAGGGCAAATTTGCCACCAAAAAAGTGTGAATATCGTATTTGCAATTTATTTTCCTTAAGAGTCATATTTCACATCCAAATACAAATTAGAGGCAAATTTGCCACTGAAAAAGTGTGAATAACGTTTTTGCAACTTATTTTCCTTAAGAGTCATATTTCACTTCGAAATACAAATTAGGGGCAAATTTGCACTCAAAAAGTGTGAATATCGTATTTGCAACTTATTTTCCTTAAGAGTTATATTTCACTTCGAAATACAAATTAGGGGTAAATTTGCCACTCAAAAAGTGTGAATATCGTAGTTGCAACTTATTTTCCTTAAGAGTCATAATTCACTTCGAAATAAAAATTAGGGGCAAATTTGCCACTCAAAAAGTGTGAATATCGTATTTGCAATTTATTTTCCTTAAGAGTCATATTTCACATCCAAATACAAATTAGGGGCGAATTTCCATTCTAAAAGTGTGAATATCGTATTTGCAACTTATTTTCCTTAAGAATCATATTTCACTTCGAAATACAAATTAGGGGCAAATTTGCCACTCAAAAAGTGTGAATAACGTTTTTGCAACTTATTTTCCTTAAGAGTCATATTTCACTTCGAAATAAAAATTAGGGGCAAATTTGCCACTCAAAAAGTGTGAATATCGTATTTGCAATTTATTTTCCTTAAGAGTCATATTTCACATCCAAATAAAAATTAGAGGCAAATTTGCCACTCAAAAAGTGTGAATATCGTATTTGCAACTTATTTTCCTTAAGAGTCATATTTCAATTCGAAATACAAATTAGGATCAAATTTGCCACTCAAAAAGTGTGAATATCGTATTTGCAATTTATTTTAATTAAGAGTCATACTTCGCATCAAAATACAAATTAGAGGCAAATTTGCCACTCAAAAAGTGTGAATATTGTATTTGCAACTTATTTTCCTTAAGAGTCATATTTCACTTAGAAATACAAATTAGGATCAAATTTGCCACTCTAAAAGTGTGAATATCGTATTTGCAATTTATTTTCCTTAAGAGTCATACTTCGCATACAAATACAAATTAGGGGCAAATTTACAACTCAAAAAGTGTGAATATCGAAGTTGCAATTTATTTTCCTTAAGAGTCATATTTCACTTCGAAATAAAAATTAGGGGCAAATTTGCCACTCAAAAAGTGTGAATATCGTATTTGCAATTAAATTTCCTTAAGAATCATATTTCACATCCAAATACAAATTAGGGGCGAATTTTCCATTCTAAAAGTGTGAATATCGTATTTGCAACTTATTTTTCTTAAGAGTTATATTTCACTTCGAAATACAAATTAGGGGCAAATTTGCCACTCAAAAAGTGTGAATATCGTATTTGCAATTTATTTTCCATAAGAGTCATATTTCACTTAGAAATACAAATTAGGGGAAAATTTACAACTCAAAAAGTGTGAATATCGTATTTGCAATTAATTTTCCTTAAGAATCATATTTCACATCCAAATACAAATTAGGGGCGAATTTTCCATTCTAAAAGTGTGAATATCGTATTTGCAACTTATTTTTCTTAAGAGTCATATTTCACTTCGAAATACAAATTAGGGGCAAATTTGCCACTCAAAAAGTGTGAATAACGTTTTTGCAACTTATTTTCCTTAAGAGTCATATTTCACTTTGAAATACAAATTAAGGGCAAATTTGCCACTCAAAAAGTGTGAATATCGTATTTGCAATTTATTTTCCATAAGAGTCATATTTCACATCCAAATAAAAATTAGAGGCAAATTTGCCACTCAAAAAGTGTGAATATCGTATTTGCAACTTATTTTCCTTAAGAGTCATATTTCAATTCGAAATACAAATTAGGATCAAATTTGCCACTCAAAAAGTGTGAATATCGTATTTGCAATTTATTTTAATTAAGAGTCATACTTCGCATACAAATACAAATTATGGGCAAATTTGCCATTCAAAAAGTGTGAATATCGTAGTTGCAACTTATTTTCCTTAAGAGTCATAATTCACTTCGAAATAAAAATTAGGGGCAAATTTGCCACTCAAAAAGTGTGAATATCGTATTTGCAATTTATTTTCCTTAAGAGTCATATTTCACATCCAAATACAAATTAGGGGCGAATTTCCATTCTAAAAGTGTGAATATCGTATTTGCAACTTATTTTCCTTAAGAATCATATTTCACTTCGAAATACAAATTAGGGGCAAATTTGCCACTCAAAAAGTGTGAATAACGTTTTTGCAACTTATTTTCCTTAAGAGTCATATTTCACTTCGAAATACAAATTAGGGGCAAATTTGCCACTCAAAAAGTGTGAATATCGTATTTGCAACTTATTTTCCTTAAGAGTCATATTTCACTTCGAAATACAAATTAGGGGCAAATTTGCACTCAAAAAGTGTGAATATCGTATTTGCAACTTATTTTTCTTAAGAGTCATATTTCACTTCGAAATACAAATTAAGGGCAAATTTGCCACTCAAAAAGTGTGAATATCGTATTTGCAATTTATTTTTTCTTAAGAGTCATATTTCACATCAAAATACAAATTAGAGGCAAATTTGCCACTCAAAAAGTGTGAATATTGTATTTGCAACTTATTTTCCTTAAGAGTCATATTTCACTTCGAAATACAAATTAGGATCAAATTTGCCACTCTAAAAGTGTGAATATCGTATTTGCAATTTATTTTCCTTAAGAGTCATACTTCGCATACAAATACAAATTAGGGGCAAATTTGCAACTCAAAAAGTGTGAATATCGAAGTTGCAACTTATTTTCCTTAAGAGTCATATTTCACTTCGAAATAAAAATTAGGGGCAAATTTGCCACTCAAAAAGTGTGAATATCGTATTTGCAATTAAATTTCCTTAAGAATCATATTTCACATCCAAATACAAATTAGGGGCGAATTTTCCATTCTAAAAGTGTGAATATCGTATTTGCAACTTATTTTTCTTAAGAGTTATATTTCACTTCGAAATACAAATTAGGGGCAAATTTGCCACTCAAAAAGTGTGAATAACGTTTTTGCAACTTATTTTCCTTAAGAGTCATATTTCACTTTGAAATACAAAGTAAGGGCAAATTTGCCACTCAAAAAGTGTGAATATCGTATTTGCAATTTATTTTCCATAAGAGTCATATTTCACTTAGAAATACAAATTAGGGGAAAATTTACAACTCAAAAAGTGTGAATATCGTATTTGCAATTTATTTTTCTTAAGAGTCATATTTCACATCCGAATACAAATTAGGGGCAAATTTGTCACTCAAAAAGTGTGAATATCGTATTTGCAACTTATTTTCCTTAAGTGTCATATTTCACTTCGAAATACAAATTAGTGGCAAATTTGCCACTCAAAAAGTGTGAATATCGTATTTGCAATTTATTTTCCTTAAGAGTCATATTTCACATCCAAATACAAATTAAAGGCAAATTTGCCACTGAAAAAGTGTGAATATCGTATTTGCAACTTTTTTTCCTTAAGAGTCATATTTCACTTCGAAATACAAATTAGGATCAAATTTGCCACTCAAAAAGTGTGAATATCGTATTTGCAATTTATTTTCCTTAGGAGTCATACTTCGCATACAAATACAAATTAGGGGCAAATTTGCCACTCAAAAAGTGTGAATATCGTAGTTGCAACTTATTTTCCTTAAAAGTCCTAGTTCACATCCAAATAAAAATTAGGGGCAAATTTGCCACTCAAAAATTGTGAATATCGTATTTGCAATTTATTTTCCTTAAGAGTCATATTTCACATCCAAATAAAAATTAGAGGCAAATTTGCCACTCAAAAAGTGTGAATATCGTATTTGCAACTTATTTTCCTTAATATTCATATTTCAATTCGAAATACAAATTAGGATCAAATTTGCCACTCAAAAAGTGTGAATATCGTATTTGCAATTTATTTTAATTAAGAGTCATACTTCGCATACAAATACAAATTAGGGGCAAATTTGCCACTCAAAAAGTGTGAATATCGTAGTTGCAACTTATTTTCCTTAAGAGTCATAATTCACTTAGAAATAAAAATTAGGGTCAAATTTGCCACTCAAAAAGTGTGAATATCGTATTTGCAATTTATTTTCCTTAAGAGTCATATTTCACATCCAAATACAAATTAGGGGCGAATTTTCTATTCTAAAAGTGTGAATATCGTATTTGCAACTTATTTTCCTTAAGAATCATATTTCACTTCGAAATACAAATTTGGGGCAAATTTGCCACTCAAAAAGTGTGAATAACGTTTTTGCAACTTATTTTCCTAAAGAGTCATATTTTACTTCGAAATACAAATTAGGGGCAAATTTGCCACTCAAAAAGTGTGAATATCGTATTTGCAACTTATTTTCCTTAAGAGTCATATTTCACTTCGAAATACAAATTAGGGGCAAATTTGCACTCAAAAAGTGTGAATATCGTATTTGCAACTTATTTTCCTTAAGTGTCATATTTCACTTCGAAATACAAATTAAGGGCAAATTTGCCACTCAAAAAGTGTGAATATCGTATTTGCAACTTATTTTCCTTAAGTGTCATATTTCACTTCGAAATACAAATTAAGGGCAAATTTGCCACTCAAAAAGTGTGAATATCGTATTTGCAATTTATTTTCCTTAAGAGTCATATTTCACATCCAAATACAAATTAGAGGCAAATTTGCCACTGAAAAAGTGTGAATAACGTTTTTGCAACTTATTTTCCTTAAGAGTCATATTTCACTTCGAAATACAAATTAGGGGCAAGTTTGCACTCAAAAAGTGTGAATATCGTATTTGCAACTTATTTTCCTTAAGTGTCATATTTCACTTCGAAATACAAATTAAGGGCAAATTTGCCACTCAAAAAGTGTGAATATCGTATTTGCAATTTATTTTCCTTAAGAGTCATATTTGACATCTAAATACAAATTAGGGGCAAATTTGCCACACAAAAAGTGTGAATATCGTATTTGCAATTTATTTTCCATAAGAGTCATATTTCACATCCAAATACAAATTAGTGGGAAATTTGCCACTCAAAAAGTGTGAATATCGTATTTGCAATTTATTTTCCTTAAGAGTCATATTTCACTTCGAAATACAAATTAGGGGCAAATTTGTCACTCAAAAAGTGTGAATATCGTATTTGCAACTTATTTTCCTTAAGTGTCATATTTCACTTCGAAATACAAATTAGTGGCAAATTTGTCACTCAAAAAGTGTGAATATCGTATTTGCAATTTATTTTCCTTAAGAGTCATATTTCACATCCAAATACAAATTAGAGGCAAATTTGCCACTGAAAAAGTGTGAATATCGTATTTGCAACTTATTTTCCTTAAGAGTCATATTTCACTTCGAAATACAAATTAGGATCAAATTTGCCACACAAAAAGTGTGAATATCGTATTTGCAATTTATTTTCCTTAAGAGTCATACTTCGCATACAAATACAAATTAGGGGCAAATTTGCCACTAAAAAAGTGTGAATATCGTAGTTGCAACTTATTTTCCTTAAAAGTCATATTTCACTTCGAAATAAAAATTAGGGGCAAATTTGCCACTCAAAAATTGTGAATATCGCAATTTATTTTCCTTAAGAGTCATATTTCACATCCAAATAAAAATTAGAGGCAAATTTGCCACTCAAAAAGTGTAAATATCGTATTTGCAACTTATTTTCCTTAAGATTCATATTTCAATTCGAAATACAAATTAGGATCAAATTTGCCACTCAAAAAGTGTGAATATCGTATTTGCAATTTATTTTAATTAAGAGTCATACTTCGCATACAAATACAAATTAGGGGCAAATTTGCCACTCAAAAAGTGTGAATATCGTAGTTGCAACTTATTTTCGTTAAGAGTCATAATTCACTTAGAAATAAAAATTAGGGGCAAATTTGCCACTCAAAAAGTGTGAATATGGTATTTGCAATTTATTTTCCTTAAGAGTCATATTTCACATCCAAATACAAATTAGGGGCGAATTTTCCACTCAAAAAGTGTGAATAACGTTTTTGCAACTTATTTTCCTTAAGAGTCATATTTTACTTCGAAATACAAATTAGGGGCAAATTTGCCACTCAAAAAGTGTGAATAACGTTTTTGCAACTTATTTTCCTTAAGAGTCATATTTTACTTCGAAATACAAATTAGGGGCAAATTTGCCACTCAAAAAGTGTGAATATCGTATTTGCAACTTATTTTCCTTAAGAGTCATATTTCACTTCGAAATACAAATTAGGGGCAAATTTGCACTCAAAAAGTGTGAATATCGTATTTGCAACTTATTTTCCTTAAGTGTCATATTTCACTTCGAAATACAAATTAAGGGCAAATTTGCCACTCAAAAAGTGTGAATATCGTATTTGCAACTTATTTTCCTTAAGTGTCATATTTCACTTCGAAATACAAATTAAGGGCAAATTTGCCACCAAAAAAGTGTGAATATCGTATTTGCAATTTATTTTCCTTAAGAGTCATATTTCACATCCAAATACAAATTAGAGGCAAATTTGCCACTGAAAAAGTGTGAATAACGTTTTTGCAACTTATTTTCCTTAAGAGTCATATTTCACTTCGAAATACAAATTAGGGGCAAATTTGCACTCAAAAAGTGTGAATATCGTATTTGCAACTTATTTTCCTTAAGTGTCATATTTCACTTTGAAATACAAATTAAGGGCAAATTTGCCACTCAAAAAGTGTGAATATCGTATTTGCAATTTATTTTCCTTAAGAGTCATATTTCACATCTAAATACAAATTAGGGGCAAATTTGCCACTCAAAAAGTGTGAATATCGTATTTGCAATTTATTTTCCATAAGAGTCATATTTCACATCAAAATACAAATTAGTGGGAAATTTGCCACTCAAAAAGTGTGAATATCGTATTTGCAACTTACTTTCCTTAAGAGTAATATTTCACTTCGAAATACAAATTAGGGGCAAATTTGCCACTCAAAAAGTGTGAATATCGTAGTTGCAACTTATTTTCCTTAAAAGTCATATTTCACTTCGAAATAAAAATTAGGGGCAAATTTGCCACTCAAAAAGTGTGAATATCGTATTTGCAATTTATTTTCCTTAAGAGTCATATTTCACATCCAAATAAAAATTAGAGGCAAATTTGCCACTCAAAAAGTGTGAATATCGTATTTGCAACTTATTTTCCTTAAGAGTCATATTTCAATTCGAAATACAAATTAGGATCAAATTTGCCACTCAAAAAGTGTGAATATCGTATTTGCAATTTATTTTAATTAAGAGTCATACTTCGCATACAAATACAAATTAGGGGCAAATTTGCCATTCAAAAAAAGTGAATATCGTAGTTGCAACTTATTTTCCTTAAGAGTCATAATTCACTTCGAAATAAAAATTAGGGGCAAATTTGCCACTCAAAAAGTGTGAATATCGTATTTGCAATTTATTTTCCTTAAGAGTCATATTTCACATCCAATATACAAATTAGGGGCGAATTTCCATTCTAAAAGTGTGAATATCGTATTTGCAACTTATTTTCCTTAAGAATCATATTTCACTTCGAAATACAAATTAGGGGCAAATTTGCCACTCAAAAAGTGTGAATAACGTTTTTGCAACTTATTTTCCTTAAGAGTCATATTTCACTTCGAAATACAAATTAGGGGCAAATTTGCCACTCAAAAAGTGTGAATATCGTATTTGCAACTTATTTTCCTTTAGAGTCATATTTCACTTCAAAATACAAATTAGGGGCAAATTTGCACTCAAAAAGTGTGAATATCGTATTTGCAACTTATTTTTCTTAAGAGTCATATTTCACTTCGAAATACAAATTAAGGGCAAATTTGCCACTCAAAAAGTGTGAATATCGTATTTGCAATTTATTTTTTCTTAAGAGTCATATTTCACATCAAAATACAAATTAGAGGCAAATTTGCCACTCAAAAAGTGTGAATATTGTATTTGCAACTTATTTTCCTTAAGAGTCATATTTCACTTCGAAATACAAATTAGGATCAAATTTGCCACTCTAAAAGTGTGAATATCGTATTTGCAATTTATTTTACTTAAGAGTCATACTTCGCATACAAATACAAATTAGGGGCAAATTTGCAACTCAAAAAGTGTGAATATCGAAGTTGCAACTTATTTTCCTTAAGAGTCATATTTCACTTCGAAATAAAAATTAGGGGCAAATTTGCCACTCAAAAAGTGTGAATATCGTATTTGCAATTAAATTTCCTTAAGAATCATATTTCACATCCAAATACAAATTAGGGGCGAATTTTCCATTCTAAAAGTGTGAATATCGTATTTGCAACTTATTTTTCTTAAGAGTTATATTTCACTTCGAAATACAAATTAGGGGCAAATTTGCCACTCAAAAAGTGTGAATAACGTTTTTGCAACTTATTTTCCTTAAGAGTCATATTTCACTTTGAAATACAAAGTAAGGGCAAATTTGCCACTCAAAAAGTGTGAATATCGTATTTGCAATTTATTTTCCATAAGAGTCATATTTCACTTAGAAATACAAATTAGGGGAAAATTTACAACTCAAAAAGTGTGAATATCGTATTTGCAATTAATTTTCCTTAAGAATCATATTTCACATCCAAATACAAATTAGGGGCGAATTTTCCATTCTAAAAGTGTGAATATCGTATTTGCAACTTATTTTTCTTAAGAGTCATATTTCATTTCGAAATACAAATTAGGGGCAAATTTGCCACTCAAAAAGTGTGAATAACGTTTTTGCAACTTATTTTCCTTAAGAGTCATATTTCACTTTGAAATACAAATTAAGGGCAAATTTGCCACTCAAAAAGTGTGAATATCGTATTTGCAATTTATTTTCCATAAGTGTCATATTTCACATCCAAATAAAAATTAGAGGCAAATTTGTCACTCAAAAAGTGTGAATATCGTATTTGCAACTTATTTTCCTTAAGAGTCATATTTCAATTCGAAATACAAATTAGGATCAAATTTGCCACTCAAAAAGTGTGAATATCGTATTTGCAATTTATTTTAATTAAGAGTCATACTTCGCATACAAATACAAATTATGGGCAAATTTGCCATTCAAAAAGTGTGAATATCGTAGTTGCAACTTATTTTCCTTAAGAGTCATAATTCACTTCGAAATAAAAATTAGGGGCAAATTTGCCACTCAAAAAGTGTGAATATCGTATTTGCAATTTATTTTCCTTAAGAGTCATATTTCACATCTAAATACAAATTAGGGGCGAATTTCCATTCTAAAAGTGTGAATATCGTATTTGCAACTTATTTTCCTTAAGAATCATATTTCACTTCGAAATACAAATTAGGGGCAAATTTGCCACTCAAAAAGTGTGAATAACGTTTTTGCAACTTATTTTCCTTAAGAGTCATATTTCACTTCGAAATACAAATTAGGGGCAAATTTGCCACTCAAAAAGTGTGAATATCGTATTTGCAACTTATTTTCCTTAAGAGTCATATTTCACTTCGAAATACAAATTAGGGGCAAATTTGCACTCAAAAAGTGTGAATATCGTATTTGCAACTTATTTTTCTTAAGAGTCATATTTCACTTCGAAATACAAATTAAGGGCAAATTTGCCACTCAAAAAGTGTGAATATCGTATTTGCAATTTATTTTTTCTTAAGAGTCATATTTCACATCAAAATACAAATTAGAGGCAAATTTGCCACTCAAAAAGTGTGAATATTGTATTTGCAACTTATTTTCCTTAAGAGTCATATTTCACTTCGAAATACAAATTAGGATCAAATTTGCCACTCTAAAAGTGTGAATATCGTATTTGCAATTTATTTTCCTTAAGAGTCATACTTCGCATACAAATACAAATTAGGGGCAAATTTGCAACTCAAAAAGTGTGAATATCGAAGTTGCAACTTATTTTCCTTAAGAGTCATATTTCACTTCGAAATAAAAATTAGGGGCAAATTTGCCACTCAAAAAGTGTGAATATCGTATTTGCAATTAAATTTCCTTAAGAATCATATTTCACATCCAAATACAAATTAGGGGCGAATTTTCCATTCTAAAAGTGTGAATATCGTATTTGCAACTTATTTTTCTTAAGAGTTATATTTCACTTCGAAATACAAATTAGGGGCAAATTTGCCACTCAAAAAGTGTGAATAACGTTTTTGCAACTTATTTTCCTTAAGAGTCATATTTCACTTTGAAATACAAAGTAAGGGCAAATTTGCCACTCAAAAAGTGTGAATATCGTATTTGCAATTTATTTTCCATAAGAGTCATATTTCACTTAGAAATACAAATTAGGGGAAAATTTACAACTCAAAAAGTGTGAATATCGTATTTGCAATTAATTTTCCTTAAGAGTCATATTTCACATCCAAATACAAATTAGTGGGAAATTTGCCACTCAAAAAGTGTGAATATCGTATTTGCAACTTACTTTCCTTAAGAGTCATATTTCACTTCGAAATACAAATTAGGGGCAAATTTGCCACTCAAAAAGTGTGAATATCGTAGTTGCAACTTATTTTCCTTAAAAGTCATATTTCACTTCGAAATAAAAATTAGGGGCAAATTTGCCACTCAAAAAGTGTGAATATCGTATTTGCAATTTATTTTCCTTAAGAGTCATATTTCACATCCAAATAAAAATTAGAGGCAAATTTGCCACTCAAAAAGTGTGAATATCGTATTTACAACTTATTTTCCTTAAGAGTCATATTTCAATTCGAAATACAAATTAGGATCAAATTTGCCACTCAAAAAGTGTGAATATCGTATTTGCAATTTATTTTAATTAAGAGTCATACTTCGCATACAAATACAAATTAGGGGCAAATTTGCCATTCAAAAAGTGTGAATATCGTAGTTGCAACTTATTTTCCTTAAGAGTCATAATTCACTTCGAAATAAAAATTAGGGGCAAATTTGCCACTCAAAAAGTGTGAATATCGTATTTGCAATTTATTTTCCTTAAGAGTCATATTTCACATCCAAATACAAATTAGGGGCGAATTTCCATTCTAAAAGTGTGAATATCGTATTTGCAACTTATTTTCCTTAAGAATCATATTTCACTTCGAAATACAAATTAGGGGCAAATTTGCCACTCAAAAAGTGTGAATAACGTTTTTGCAACTTATTTTCCTTAAGAGTCATATTTCACTTCGAAATACAAATTAGGGGCAAATTTGCCACTCAAAAAGTGTGAATATCGTATTTGCAACTTATTTTCCTTAAGAGTCATATTTCACTTCGAAATACAAATTAGGGGCAAATTTGCACTCAAAAAGTGTTAATATCGTATTTGCAACTTATTTTTCTTAAGAGTCATATTTCACTTCGAAATACAAATTAAGGGCAAATTTGCCACTCAAAAAGTGTGAATATCGTATTTGAAATTTATTTTTTCTTAAGAGTCATATTTCACATCAAAATACAAATTAGAGGCAAATTTGCCACTCAAAAAGTGTGAATATTGTATTTGCAACTTATTTTCTTTAAGAGTCATATTTCACTTCGAAATACAAATTAGGATCAAATTTGCCACTCTAAAAGTGTGAATATCGTATTTGCAATTTATTTTCCTTAAGAGTCATACTTCGCATACAAATACAAATTAGGGGCAAATTTGCAACTCAAAAAGTGTGAATATCGAAGTTGCAACTTATTTTCCTTAAGAGTCATATTTCACTTCGAAATAAAAATTAGGGGCAAATTTGCCACTCAAAAAGTGTGTATATCGTATTTGCAATTTATTTTCCTTAAGAGTCATATTTCACATCTAAATACAAATTAGGGGCAAATTTGCCACTCAAAAAGTGTGAATATCGTATTTGCAACTTATTTTCCTTAAGTGTCATATTTCACTTCGAAATACAAATTAGTGGCAAAATTGCCACTCAAAAAGTGTGAATATCGTATTTGCAATTTATTTTCCTTAAGAGTCATGCTTCACATCCGAATACAAATTAGGGGTAAATTTGCACTCAAAAAGTTTGAATATCGTATTTGCAACTTATTTTCCTTAAGAGTCATAATTCACTTAGAAATAAAAATTAGGGGCAAATTTGCCACTCAAAAAGTGTGAATATCGTATTTGCAACTTATTTTCCTTAAGAATCATATTTCACATCCAAATACAAATTAGGGGCGAATTTTCCATTCTAAAAGTGTGAATATCGTATTTGCAACTTATTTTTCTTAAGAGTCATATTTCACTTCGAAATACAAATTAGGGGCAAATTTGCCACTCAAAAAGTGTGAATAACGTTTTTGCAACTTATTTTCCTTAAGAGTCATATTTCACTTCGAAATACAAATTAGGGGCAAATTTGCCACTCAAAAAGTGTGAATATCGTATTTGCAACTTATTTTCCTTAAGAGTCATATTTCACTTCGAAATACAAATTAGGGGCAAATTTGCACTCAAAAAGTGTTAATATCGTATTTGCAACTTATTTTTCTTAAGAGTCATATTTCACTTCGAAATACAAATTAAGGGCAAATTTGCCACTCAAAAAGTGTGAATATCGTATTTGCAATTTATTTTTTCTTAAGAGTCATATTTCACATCAAAATACAAATTAGAGGCAAATTTGCCACTCAAAAAGTGTGAATATTGTATTTGCAACTTATTTTCCTTAAGAGTCATATTTCACTTCGAAATACAAATTAGGATCAAATTTGCCACTCTAAAAGTGTGAATATCGTATTTGCAATTTATTTTCCTTAAGAGTCATACTTCGCATACAAATACAAATTAGGGGCAAATTTGCAACTCAAAAAGTGTGAATATCGAAGTTGCAACTTATTTTCCTTAAGAGTCATATTTCACTTCGAAATAAAAATTAGGGGCAAATTTGCCACTCAAAAAGTGTGAATATCGTATTTGCAATTAAATTTCCTTAAGAATCATATTTCACATCCAAATACAAATTAGGGGCGAATTTTCCATTCTAAAAGTGTGAATATCGTATTTGCAACTTATTTTTCTTAAGAGTTATATTTCACTTCGAAATACAAATTAGGGGCAAATTTGCCACTCAAAAAGTGTGAATAACGTTTTTGCAACTTATTTTCCTTAAGAGTCATATTTCACTTTGAAATACAAAGTAAGGGCAAATTTGCCACTCAAAAAGTGTGAATATCGTATTTGCAATTTATTTTCAATAAGAGTCATATTTCACTTAGAAATACAAATTAGGGGAAAATTTACAACTCAAAAAGTGTGAATATCGTATTTGCAATTAATTTTCCTTAAGAATCATATTTCACATCCAAATACAAATTAGGGGCGAATTTTCCATTCTAAAAGTGTGAATATCGTATTTGCAACTTATTTTTCTTAAGAGTCATATTTCACTTCGAAATACAAATTAGGGGCAAATTTGCCACTCAAAAAGTGTGAATAACGTTTTTGCAACTTATTTTCCTTAAGAGTCATATTTCACTTTGAAATACAAATTAAGGGCAAATTTGCCACTCAAAAAGTGTGAATATCGTATTTGCAATTTATTTTCCATAAGAGTCATATTTCACTTAGAAATACAAATTAGGGGAAAATTTACAACTCAAAAAGTGTGAATATCGTATTTGCAATTTATTTTCCTTAAGAGTCATACTTCGCATACAAATACAAATTAGGGGCAAATTGGCCACTCAAAAAGTGTGAATTACGTATTTACAACTTATTTTCCTTAAGAGTCATATTTCACTTCGACATACAAATTTGGGGCAAAATTGCCACTCAAAAAGTGTAAATATCGTGTTTGCAATTTATTTTCCTTAGTAGTCATATTTCACTTCGAAATACAAATTAGGGGCAAATTTGCCACTCAAAAAGTGTGTATATCGTATTTGCAATTTATTTTCCTTAAGAGTCATATTTCACATCTAAATACAAATTAGGGGCAAATTTGCCACTCAAAAAGTGTGAATATCGTATTTGCAACTTATTTTCCTTAAGTGTCATATTTCACTTCGAAATACAAATTAGTGGCAAAATTGCCACTCAAAAAGTGTGAATATCGTATTTGCAATTTATTTTCCTTAAGAGTCATACTTCACATCCGAATACAAATTAGGGGTAAATTTGCACTCAAAAAGTTTGAATATCGTATTTGCAACTTATTTTCCTTAAGAGTCATAATTCACTTAGAAATAAAAATTAGGGGCAAATTTGCCACTCAAAAAGTGTGAATATCGTATTTGCAACTTATTTTCCTTAAGAATCATATTTCACATCCAAATACAAATTAGGGGCGAATTTTCCATTCTAAAAGTGTGAATATCGTATTTGCAACTTATTTTTCTTAAGAGTCATATTTCACTTCGAAATACAAATTAGGGGCAAATTTGCCACTCAAAAAGTGTGAATAACGTTTTTGCAACTTATTTTCTTTAAGAGTCATATTTCACTTTGAAATACAAATTAAGGGCAAATTTGCCACTCAAAAAGTGTGAATATCGTATTTGCAATTTATTTTCCATAAGAGTCATATTTCACTTAGAAATACAAATTAGGGGAAAATTTGCAACTCAAAAAGTGTGATTATCGTATTTGCAATTTATTTTCCTGAAGAGTCATACTTCGCATACAAATACAAATTAGGGGCAAATTGGCCACTCAAAAAGTGTGAATTACGTATTTACAACTTATTTTCCTTAAGATTCATATTTCACTTCGACATACAAATTTGGGGCAAATTTGCCACTAAAAAAGTGTAAATATCGTGTTTGCAATTTATTTTCCTTAAGACTCATAATTCGCATACAAATACAAATTAGGGCAAATTTGCCACTCAAAAAGTCTGAAGAACGTATTTGAAACTTATTTTCCTTAAGAGTCATATTTTACTTCTAAATACAAATTTGGGGCAAATTTGCCACTCAAAAAGTGTGAATATCGTGTTTGCAATTTATTTTCCTTAAGAGTCATATTTCACTTCGAAATACAAATTAGGGGCAAATTTGCCACTCAAAAAGTGTAAATATCGTATTTGCAATTTATTTTCCTTAAGAGTCATATTTCACATCCGAATACAAATTAGGGGTAAATTTTTCACTCAAAAAGTGTGAATATCGTATTTGCAACTTATTTTCCTTAAGTGTCATATTTCACTTCGAAATACAAATTAGTGGCAAATTTGCCACTCAAAAAGTGTGAATATCGTATTTGCAATTTATTTTCCTTAAGAGTCATATTTCACATCCAAATACAAATTAGAGGCAAATTTGCCACTGAAAAAGTGTGAATATCGTATTTGCAACTTATTTTCCTTAAGAGTCATATTTCACTTCGAAATACAAATTAGGATCAAATTTGCCACTCAAAAAGTGTGAATATCGTATTTGCAACTTATTTTCCTTAAGAGTCATACTTCGCATACAAATACAAATTAGGGGCAAATTTGCCACTCAAAAAGTGTGAATAACGTTTTTGCAACTTATTTTCCTTAAGAGTCATATTTCACTTTGAAATACAAATTAAGGGCAAATTTGCCACTCAAAAAGTGTGAATATCGTATTTGCAATTTATTTTCCATAAGAGTCATATTTCACTTAGAAATACAAATTAGGGGAAAATTTACAACTCAAAAAGTGTGAATATCGTATTTGCAATTTATTTTCCTTAAGAGTCATACTTCGCATACAAATACAAATTAGGGGCAAATTGGCCACTCAAAAAGTGTGAATTACGTATTTACAACTTATTTTCCTTAAGAGTCATATTTCACTTCGACATACAAATTTGGGGCAAAATTGCCACTCAAAAAGTGTAAATATCGTGTTTGCAATTTATTTTCCTTAGTAGTCATATTTCACTTCGAAATACAAATTAGGGGCAAATTTGCCACTCAAAAAGTGTGTATATCGTATTTGCAATTTATTTTCCTTAAGAGTCATATTTCACATCTAAATACAAATTAGGGGCAAATTTGCCACTCAAAAAGTGTGAATATCGTATTTGCAACTTATTTTCCTTAAGTGTCATATTTCACTTCGAAATACAAATTAGTGGCAAAATTGCCACTCAAAAAGTGTGAATATCGTATTTGCAATTTATTTTCCTTAAGAGTCATACTTCACATCCGAATACAAATTAGGGGTAAATTTGCACTCAAAAAGTTTGAATATCGTATTTGCAACTTATTTTCCTTAATAGTCATAATTCACTTAGAAATAAAAATTAGGGGCAAATTTGCCACTCAAAAAGTGTGAATATCGTATTTGCAACTTATTTTCCTTAAGAATCATATTTCACATCCAAATACAAATTAGGGGCGAATTTTCCATTCTAAAAGTGTGAATATCGTATTTGCAACTTATTTTTCTTAAGAGTCATATTTCACTTCGAAATACAAATTAGGGGCAAATTTGCCACTCAAAAAGTGTGAATAACGTTTTTGCAACTTATTTTCTTTAAGAGTCATATTTCACTTTGAAATACAAATTAAGGGCAAATTTGCCACTCAAAAAGTGTGAATATCGTATTTGCAATTTATTTTCCATAAGAGTCATATTTCACTTAGAAATACAAATTAGGGGAAAATTTGCAACTCAAAAAGTGTGATTATCGTATTTGCAATTTATTTTCCTGAAGAGTCATACTTCGCATACAAATACAAATTAGGGGCAAATTGGCCACTCAAAAAGTGTGAATTACGTATTTACAACTTATTTTCCTTAAGATTCATATTTCACTTCGACATACAAATTTGGGGCAAATTTGCCACTAAAAAAGTGTAAATATCGTGTTTGCAATTTATTTTCCTTAAGACTCATACTTCGCATACAAATACAAATTAGGGCAAATTTGCCACTCAAAAAGTCTGAAGAACGTATTTGAAACTTATTTTCCTTAAGAGTCATATTTTACTTCTAAATACAAATTTGGGGCAAATTTGCCACTCAAAAAGTGTAAATATCGTGTTTGCAATTTATTTTCCTTAAGAGTCATATTTCACTTCGAAATACAAATTAGGGGCAAATTTGCCACTCAAAAAGTGTAAATATCGTATTTGCAATTTATTTTCCTTAAGAGTCATATTTCACATCCGAATACAAATTAGGGGTAAATTTTTCACTCAAAAAGTGTGAATATCGTATTTGCAACTTATTTTCCTTAAGTGTCATATTTCACTTCGAAATACAAATTAGTGGCAAATTTGCCACTCAAAAAGTGTGAATATCGTATTTGCAATTTATTTTCCTTAAGAGTCATATTTCACATCCAAATACAAATTAGAGGCAAATTTGCCACTGAAAAAGTGTGAATATCGTATTTGCAACTTATTTTCCTTAAGAGTCATATTTCACTTCGAAATACAAATTAGGATCAAATTTGCCACTCAAAAAGTGTGTGTATATCGTATTTGCAACTTATTTTCCTTAAGAGTCATACTTCGCATACAAATACAAATTAGGGGCAAATTTGCCACTCAAAAAGTGTGAATATCGTAGTTGCAACTTATTTTCCTTAAAAGTCATATTTCACTTCGAAATAAAAATTAGGGGCAAATTTGCCACTCAAAAAGTGTGAATATCGTATTTGCAATTTATTTTCCTTAAGAGTCATAGTTCACATCCAAATAAAAATTAGAGGCAAATTTGCCACTCAAAAAGTGTGAATATCGTATTTGCAACATTTTTTTCCTTAAGAGTCATATTTCAATTCGAAATACAAATTAGGATCAAATTTGCCACTCAAAAAGTGTGAATATCGTATTTGCAATTTATTTTAATTAAGAGTCATACTTCGCATACAAATACAAATTAGGGGCAAATTTGCCACTCAAAAAGTGTGAATATCGTAGTTGCAACTTATTTTCCTTAAGAGTCATAATTCAGTTAGAAATAAAAATTAGGGGCAAATTTGCCACTCAAAAAGTGTGAATATCGTATTTGCAATTTATTTTCCTTAAGAGTCATATTTCACATCCAAATACAAATTAGGGGCGAATTTTCTATTCTAAAAGTGTGAATATCGTATTTGCAACTTATTTTCATTAAGAATCATATTTCACTCCGAAATACAAATTAGGGGCAAATTTGCCACTCAAAAAGTGTGAATAACGTTTTTGCAACTTATTTTCCTTAAGAGTCATATTTTACTTCGAAATACAAATTAGGGGCAAATTTGCCACTCAAAAAGTGTGAATATCGTATTTGCAACTTATTTTCCTTAAGAGTCATATTTCACTTCGAAATACAAATTAAGGGCAAATTTGCACTCAAAAAGTGTGAATATCGTATTTGCAACTTATTTTCCTTAAGTGTCATATTTCACTTCGAAATACAAATTAAGGGCAAATTTGCCACTCAAAAAGTGTGAATATCGTATTTGCAACTTATTTTCCTTAAGTGTCATATTTCACTTCGAAATACAAATTAAGGGCAAATTTGCCACTCAAAAAGTGTGAATATCGTATTTGCAATTTATTTTCCTTAAGAGTCATATTTCACATCCAAATACAAATTAGAGGTAAATTTGCCACTGAAAAAGTGTGAATAACGTTTTTGCAACTTATTTTCCTTAAGAGTCATATTTCACTTCGAAATACAAATTAGGGGCAAATTTGCACTCAAAAAGTGTGAATATCGTATTTGCAACTTATTTTCCTTAAGTGTCATATTTCACTTCGAAATACAAATTAAGGGCAAATTTGCCACTCAAAAAGTGTGAATATCGTATTTGCAATTTATTTTCCTTAAGAGTCATATTTCACATCTAAATACAAATTAGGGGCAAATTTGCCGCTCAAAAAGTGTGAATATCGTATTTGCAATTTATTTTCCATAAGAGTCATATTTCACATCCAAATACAAATTAGTGGGAAATTTGCCACTCAAAAAGTGTGAATATCGTATTTACAACTTATTTTCCTTAAGAGTCATATTTCACTTCGAAATACAAATTAGGGGCAAATTCGTCACTCAAAAAGTGTGAATATCGTATTTGCAACTTATTTTCCTTAAGTGTCATATTTCACTTCGAAATACAAATTAGTGGCAAATTTGCCACTCAAAAAGTGTGAATATCGTATTTGCATTCTAGTTTCCTTAAGAGTCATATTTCACATCCAAATACAAATTAGAGGCAAATTTGCCACTGAAAAAGTGTGAATATCGTATTTGCAACTTATTTTCCTTAAGAGTCATATTTCACTTCGAAATACAAATTAGGATCAAATTTGCCACTCAAAAAGTGTGAATATCGTATTTGCAATTTATTTTCCTTAAGAGTCATACTTCGCATACAATTACACATTAGGGGCAAATTTGCCACTCAAAAAGTGTGAATATCGTAGTTGCAACTTATTTTCCTTAAAAGTCATATTTCACTTCGAAATAAAAATTAGGGGCAAATTTGCCACTCAAAAATTGTGAATATCGTATTTGCAATTTATTTTCCTTAAGAGTCATATTTCACATCCAAATAAAAATTAGAGGCAAATTTGCCACTCAAAAAGTGTGAATATCGTATTTGCAACTTATTTTCCTTAAGATTCATATTTCAATTCGAAATACAAATTAGGATCAAATTTGCCACTCAAAAAGTGTGAATATCGTATTTGCAATTTATTTTAATTAAGAGTCATCCTTCGCATACAAATACAAATTAGGGGCAAATTTGCCACTCAAAAAGTGTGAATATCGTAGTTGCAACTTATTTTCCTTAAGAGTCATAATTCACTTAGAAATAAAAATTAGGGGCAAATTTGCCACTCAAAAAGTGTGAATATCGTATTTGCAATTTATTTTCCTTAAGAGTCATATTTCACATCCAAATACAAATTAGGGGCGAATTTTCTATTCTAAAAGTGTGAATATCGTATTTGCAACTTATTTTCCTTAAGAATCATATTTCACTTCGAAATACAAATTAGGGTCAAATTTGCCACTCAAAAAGTGTGAATAACGTTTTTGCAACTTATTTTCATTAAGAGTCATATTTTACTTCGAAATACAAATTAGGGGCAAATTTGCCACTCAAAAAGTGTGAATATCGTATTTGCAACTTATTTTCCTTAAGAGTCATATTTCACTTCGAAATATAAATTAGGGGCAAATTTGCACTCAAAAAGTGTGAATATCGTATTTGCAACTTATTTTCCTTAAGTGTCATATTTCACTTCGAAATACAAATTAAGGGCAAATTTGCCACTCAAAAAGTGTGAATATCGTATTTGCAACTTATTTTCCTTAAGTGTCATATTTCACTTCGAAATACAAATTAAGGGCAAATTTGCCACTCAAAAAGTGTGAAAATCGTATTTGCAATTTATTTTCCTTAAGAGTCATATTTCAATCCAAATACAAATTAGAGGCAAATTTGCCACTGAAAAAGTGTGAATAACGTTTTTGCAACTTATTTTCCTTAAGCGTCATATTTCACTTCGAAATACAAATTAGGGGCAAATTTGCGCTCAAAAAGTGTGAATATCGTATTTGCAACTTATTTTCCTTAAGTGTCATATTTCACTTCGAAATACAAATTAAGGGCAAATTTGCCACTCAAAAAGTGTGAATATCGTATTTGCAATTTATTTTCCTTAAGAGTCATATTTCACATCTAAATACAAATTAGGGGCAAATTTGCCACTCAAAAAGTGTGAATATCGTATTTGCAATTTATTTTCCATAAGAGTCATATTTCACATCCAAATACAAATTAGTGGGAAATTTGCCACTCAAAAAGTGTGAATATCGTATTTGCAACTTATTTTTCTTAAGAGTCATATTTCACTTCGAAATACAAATTAGGGGCAAATTTGCCACTCAAAAAGTGTGAATATCGTAGTTGCAACTTATTTTCCTTAAAAGTCATATTTCACTTCGAAATAAAAATTAGGGGCAAATTTGCCACTCAAAAAGTGTGAATATCGTATTTGCAATTTATTTTCCTTAAGAGTCATATTTCACATCCAAATAAAAATTAGAGGCAAATTTGCCACTCAAAAAGTGTGAATATCGTATTTGCAACTTATTTTCCTTAAGAGTCATATTTCAATTCGAAATACAAATTAGGATCAAATTTGCCACTCAAAAAGTGTGAATATCGTATTTGCAATTTATTTTAATTAAGAGTCATACTTCGCATACAAATACAAATTAGGGGCAAATTTGCCATTCAAAAAGTGTGAATATCGTAGTTGCAACTTATTTTCCTTAAGAGTCATAATTCACTTAGAAATAAAAATTAGGGGCAAATTTGCCACTCAAAAAGTGTGAATATCGTATTTGCAATTTATTTTCCTTAAGAGTCATATTTCACATCCAAATACAAATTAGGGGCGAATTTCCATTCTAAAAGTGTGAATATCGTATTTGCAACTTATTTTCCTTAAGAATCATATTTCACTTCGAAATACAAATTAGGGGCAAATTTGCCACTCAAAAAGTGTGAATAACGTTTTTTCAACTTATTTTCCTTAAGAGTCATATTTCACTTCGAAATACAAATTAGGGGCAAATTTGCCACTCAAAGAGTGTGAATATCGTATTTGCAACTTATTTTCCTTAAGAGTCATATTTCACTTCGAAATACAAATTAAGGGCAAATTTGCCCCTCAAAAAGTGTGAATATCGTATTTGCAATTTATTTTTTCTTAAGAGTCATATTTCACATCAAAATACAAATTAGAGGCAAATTTGCCACTCAAAAAGTGTGAATATTGTATTTGCAACTTATTTTCCTTAAGAGTAATATTTCACTTCGAAATACAAATTAGGATCAAATTTGCCACTCTAAAAGTGTGAATATCGTAATTGCAATTTATTTTCTTTAAGAGTCATTCTTCGCATACAAATACAAATTAGGGGCAAATTTGCAACTCAAAAAGTGTGAATATCGAAGTTGCAACTTATTTTCCTTAAGAGTCATATTTCACATCTAAATACAAATTAGGGGCAAATTTGCCACTCAAAAAGTGTGAATATCGTATTTGCAATTTATTTTCCATAAGAGTCATATTTCACATCCAAATATAAATTAGTGGGAAATTTGCCACTCAAAAAGTGTGAATATCGTATTTGCAACTTATTTTCCTTAAGAGTCATATTTCACTTCGAAATACAAATTAGGGGCAAATTTGCCACTCAAAAAGTGTGAATATCGTATTTGCAATTTATTTTCCTTAAGAGACATATTTCACATACAAATACAAATTAGGGGCAAATTTGCCACTCAAAAAGTGTGAATATCGTAGTTGCAACTTATTTTCCTTAAAATTCATATTTCACTTCGAAATAAAAATTAGGGGCAAATTTGCCACTCAAAAAGTGTGAATATCGTATTTGCAATTTATTTTCCTTAAGAGTCATATTTCACATCCAAATAAAAATTAGAGGCAAATTTGCCACTCAAAAAGTGTGAATATCGTATTTGCAACTTATTTTCCTTAAGAGTCATATTTCAATTCGAAATACAAATTAGGATCAAATTTGCCACTCAAAAAGTGTGAATATCGTATTTGCAATTTATTTTATTTAAGAGTCATACTTCGCATACAAATACAAATTAGGGGCAAATTTGCCATTCAAAAAGTGTGAATATCGTAGTTGCAACTTATTTCCTTAAGAGTCATAATTCACTTAGAAATAAAAATTAGGGGCAAATTTGCTACTCAAAAAGTGTGAATATCGTATTTGCAATTTATTTTCCTTAAGAGTCATATTTCACATCCAAATACAAATTAGGGGCGAATTTTCCATTCTAAAAGTGTGAATATCGTATTTGCAACTTATTTTCCTTAAGAATCATATTTCACTTCGAAATACAAATTAGGGGCAAATTTGCCACTCAAAAAGTGTGAATAACATTTTTGCAACTTATTTTCCTTAAGAGTCATATTTCACTTCGAAATACAAATTAGGGGCAAATTTGCCACTCAAAAAGTGTGAATATCGTATTTGCAACTTATTTTCTTTAAGAGTCATATTTCACTTCGAAATACAAATTAGGGGCAAATTTGCACTCAAAAAGTGTGAATATCGTATTTGCAACTTATTTTTCTTAAGAGTCATATTTCACTTCGAAATACAAATTAAGGGCAAATTTGCCACTCAAAAAGTGTGAATATCGTATTTGCAATTTATTTTTTCTTAAGAGTCATATTTCACAAAAAAATACAAATTAGAGGCAAATTTGCCACTCAAAAAGTGTGAATATTGTATTTGCAACTTATTTTCCTTAAGAGTCATATTTCACTTCGAAATACAAATTAGGATCAAATTTGCCACTCTAAAAGTGTGAATATCGTATTTGCAATTTATTTTCCTTAATAGTCATACTTCGCATACAAATACAAATTAGGGGCAAATTTGCAACTCAAAAAGTGTGAATATCGAAGTTGCAACTTATTTTCCTTAAGAGTCATATTTCACTTCGAAATAAAAATTAGGGGCAAATTTGCCACTCAAAAAGTGTGAATATCGTATTTGCAATTAATTTTCCTTAAGAATCATATTTCACATCCAAATACAAATTAGCGGCGAATTTTCCATTCTTAAAGTGTGAATATCGTATTTACAACTTATTTTTCTTAAGAGTCATATTTCACTTCGAAATACAAATTAGGGGCAAATTTGCCACTCAAAAAGTGAGAATAACGTTTTTGCAACTTATTTTCCTTAAGAGTCATATTTCACTTTGAAATACAAATTAAGGGCAAATTTGCCACTCAAAAAGTGTGAATATCGTATTTGCAATTTATTTTCCATAAGAGTCATATTTCACTTAGAAATAAAAATTAGGGGAAAATTTACAACTCAAAAAGTGTGAATATCGTATTTGCAATTTATTTTCCTTAAGAGTCATACTTCGCATACAAATACAAATTAGGGGCAAATTGGCCACTCAAAAAGTGTGAATTACGTATTTACAACTTATTTTCCTTAAGAGTCATATTTCACTTCGACATACAAATTTGGGGCAAATTTGCAACTCAAAAAGTGTAAATATCGTGTTTGCAATTTATTTTCCTTAGTAGTCATATTTCACTTCGAAATACAAATTAGGGGCAAATTTGCCACTCAAAAAGTGTGTATATCGTATTTGCAATTTATTTTCCTTAAGAGTCATATTTCACATCCAAATACAAATTAGGGGCAAATTTGCCACTCAAAAAGTGTGAATATCGTATTTGCAACTTATTTTCCTTAAGTGTCATATTTCACTTCGAAATACAAATTAGGGGCAAATTTGCCACTCAAAAAGTGTGAATATCGTATTTGCAATTTATTTTCCTTAAGAGACATATTTCACATACAAATACAAATTAAGGGCAAATTTGCCACTCAAAAAGTGTGAATATCGTAGTTTCAACTTATTTTCCTTAAAAGTCATATTTCACTTCGAAATAAAAATTAGGGGCAAATTTGCCACTCAAAAAGTGTGAATATCGTATTTGCAATTTATTTTCCTTAAGAGTCATATTTTACATCCAAATAAAAATTAGAGGCAAATTTGCATCTCAAAAAGTATGAATATCGTATTTGCAACTTATTTTCCTTAAGAGTCATATTTCAATTCGAAATACAAATTAGGAATCAAATTTGCCACTCAAAAAGTGTGAATATCGTATTTGCAATTTATTTTAATTAAGAGTCATACTTCGCATACTAATACAAATTAGGGGCAAATTTGCAACTCAAAAAAGTGTGAATATCGTAGTTGCAACTTATTTTCCTTAAGAGTCATAATTCACTTAGAAATAAAAATTAGGGGCAAATTTACCACTCAAAAAGTGTGAATATCGTATTTGCAATTTATTTTTCCTTAAGAGTCATATTTCACATCCAAATACAAATTTAGGGGGCGTATTTTCCATTCTAAAAGTGTGAATATCGTATTTGCAACTTATTTTCCTTAAGAATCATATTTCACTTCGAAATACAAATTAGGGGCAAATTTGCCACTCAGAAAGTGTGAATAACGTTTTTGCAACTTATTTTCCTTAAGAGTCATATTTCACTTCGAAATACAAATTAGGGGCAAATTTGCCACTCAAAAAGTGTGAATATCGTATTTGCAACTTATTTTCCTTAAGAGTCGTATTTCACTTCGAAATACAAATTAGGGGCAAATTTGCACTCAAAAAGTGTGAATATCGTAGTTGCAACTTATTTTCCTTAAAATTCATATTTCACTTCGAAATAAAAATTAGGGGCAAATTTGCCACTCAAAAAGTGTGAATATCGTATTTGCAATTTATTTTCCTTAAGAGTCATATTTCACATCCAAATAAAAATTAGAGGCAAATTTGCCACTCAAAAAGTGTGAATATCGTATTTGCAACTTATTTTCCTTAAGAGTCATATTTCAATTCGAAATACAAATTAGGATCAAATTTGCCACTCAAAAAGTGTGAATATCGTATTTGCAATTTATTTTATTTAAGAGTCATACTTCGCATACAAATACAAATTAGGGGCAAATTTGCCATTCAAAAAGTGTGAATATCGTAGTTGCAACTTATTTCCTTAAGAGTCATAATTCACTTAGAAATAAAAAATAGGGGCAAATTTGCTACTCAAAAAGTGTGAATATCGTATTTGCAATTTATTTTCCTTAAGAGTCATATTTCACATCCAAATACAAATTAGGGGCGAATTTTCCATTCTAAAAGTGTGAATATCGTATTTGCAACTTATTTTCCTTAAGAATCATATTTCACTTCGAAATACAAATTAGGGGCAAATTTGCCACTCAAAAAGTGTGAATAACGTTTTTGCAACTTATTTTCCTTAAGAGTCATATTTCACTTCGAAATACAAATTAGGGGCAAATTTGCCACTCAAAAAGTGTGAATATCGTATTTGCAACTTATTTTCTTTAAGAGTCATATTTCACTTCGAAATACAAATTAGGGGCAAATTTGCACTCAAAAAGTGTGAATATCGTATTTGCAACTTATTTTTCTTAAGAGTCATATTTCACTTCGAAATACAAATTAAGGGCAAATTTGCCACTCAAAAAGTGTGAATATCGTATTTGCAATTTATTTTTTCTTAAGAGTCATATTTCACAAAAAAATACAAATTAGAGGCAAATTTGCCACTCAAAAAGTGTGAATATTGTATTTGCAACTTATTTTCCTTAAGAGTCATATTTCACTTCGAAATACAAATTAGGATCAAATTTGCCACTCTAAAAGTGTGAATATCGTATTTGCAATTTATTTTCCTTAATAGTCATACTTCGCATACAAATACAAATTAGGGGCAAATTTGCAACTCAAAAAGTGTGAATATCGAAGTTGCAACTTATTTTCCTTAAGAGTCATATTTCACTTCGAAATAAAAATTAGGGGCAAATTTGCCACTCAAAAAGTGTGAATATCGTATTTGCAATTAATTTTCCTTAAGAATCATATTTCACATCCAAATACAAATTAGCGGCGAATTTTCCATTCTTAAAGTGTGAATATCGTATTTGCAACTTATTTTTCTTAAGAGTCATATTTCACTTCGAAATACAAATTAGGGGCAAATTTGCCACTCAAAAAGTGAGAATAACGTTTTTGCAACTTATTTTCCTTAAGAGTCATATTTCACTTTGAAATACAAATTAAGGGCAAATTTGCCACTCAAAAAGTGTGAATATCGTATTTGCAATTTATTTTCCATAAGAGTCATATTTCACTTAGAAATAAAAATTAGGGGAAAATTTACAACTCAAAAAGTGTGAATATCGTATTTGCAATTTATTTTCCTTAAGAGTCATACTTCGCATACAAATACAAATTAGGGGCAAATTGGCCACTCAAAAAGTGTGAATTACGTATTTACAACTTATTTTCCTTAAGAGTCATATTTCACTTCGACATACAAATTTGGGGCAAATTTGCAACTCAAAAAGTGTAAATATCGTGTTTGCAATTTATTTTCCTTAGTAGTCATATTTCACTTCGAAATACAAATTAGGGGCAAATTTGCCACTCAAAAAGTGTGTATATCGTATTTGCAATTTATTTTCCTTAAGAGTCATATTTCACATCCAAATACAAATTAGGGGCAAATTTGCCACTCAAAAAGTGTGAATATCGTATTTGCAACTTATTTTCCTTAAGTGTCATATTTCACTTCGAAATACAAATTAGGGGCAAATTTGCCACTCAAAAAGTGTGAATATCGTATTTGCAATTTATTTTCCTTAAGAGACATATTTCACATACAAATACAAATTAGGGGCAAATTTGCCACTCAAAAAGTGTGAATATCGTAGTTTCAACTTATTTTCCTTAAAAGTCATATTTCACTTCGAAATAAAAATTAGGGGCAAATTTGCCACTCAAAAAGTGTGAATATCGTATTTGCAATTTATTTTCCTTAAGAGTCATATTTTACATCCAAATAAAAATTAGAGGCAAATTTGCATCTCAAAAAGTGTGAATATCGTATTTGCAACTTATTTTCCTTAAGAGTCATATTTCAATTCGAAATACAAATTAGGATCAAATTTGCCACTCAAAAAGTGTGAATATCGTATTTGCAATTTATTTTAATTAAGAGTCATACTTCGCATACTAATACAAATTAGGGGCAAATTTGCCATTCAAAAAGTGTGAATATCGTAGTTGCAACTTATTTTCCTTAAGAGTCATAATTCACTTAGAAATAAAAATTAGGGGCAAATTTACCACTCAAAAAGTGTGAATATCGTATTTGCAATTTATTTTCCTTAAGAGTCATATTTCACATCCAAATACAAATTAGGGGCGTATTTTCCATTCTAAAAGTGTGAATATCGTATTTGCAACTTATTTTCCTTAAGAATCATATTTCACTTCGAAATACAAATTAGGGGCAAATTTGCCACTCAAAAAGTGTGAATAACGTTTTTGCAACTTATTTTCCTTAAGAGTCATATTTCACTTCGAAATACAAATTAGGGGCAAATTTGCCACTCAAAAAGTGTGAATATCGTATTTGCAACTTATTTTCCTTAAGAGTCATATTTCACTTCGAAATACAAATTAGGGGCAAATTTGCACTCAAAAAGTGTGATTATCGTAGTTGCAACTTATTTTCCTTAAAATTCATATTTCACTTCGAAATAAAAATTAGGGGCAAATTTGCCACTCAAAAAGTGTGAATATCGTATTTGCAATTTATTTTCCTTAAGAGTCATATTTCACATCCAAATAAAAATTAGAGGCAAATTTGCCACTCAAAAAGTGTGAATATCGTATTTGCAACTTATTTTCCTTAAGAGTCATATTTCAATTCGAAATACAAATTAGGATCAAATTTGCCACTCAAAAAGTGTGAATATCGTATTTACAATTTATTTTATTTAAGAGTCATACTTCGCATACAAATACAAATTAGGGGCAAATTTGCCATTCAAAAAGTGTGAATATCGTAGTTGCAACTTATTTCCTTAAGAGTCATAATTCACTTAGAAATAAAAATTAGGGGCAAATTTGCTACTCAAAAAGTGTGAATATCGTATTTGCAATTTATTTTCCTTAAGAGTCATATTTCACATCCAAATACAAATTAGGGGCGAATTTTCCATTCTAAAAGTGTGAATATCGTATTTGCAACTTATTTTCCTTAAGAATCATATTTCACTTCGAAATACAAATTAGGGGCAAATTTGCCACTCAAAAAGTGTGAATAACGTTTTTGCAACTTATTTTCCTTAAGAGTCATATTTCACTTCGAAATACAAATTAGGGGCAAATTTGCCACTCAAAAAGTGTGAATATCGTATTTGCAACTTATTTTCTTTAAGAGTCATATTTCACTTCGAAATACAAATTAGGGGCAAATTTGCACTAAAAAAGTGTGAATATCGTATTTGCAACTTATTTTTCTTAAGAGTCATATTTCACTTCGAAATACAAATTAAGGGCAAATTTGCCACTCAAAAAGTGTGAATATCGTATTTGCAATTTATTTTTTCTTAAGAGTCATATTTCACAAAAAAATACAAATTAGAGGCAAATTTGCCACTCAAAAAGTGTGAATATTGTATTTGCAACTTATTTTCCTTAAGAGTCATATTTCACTTCGAAATACAAATTAGGATCAAATTTGCCACTCTAAAAGTGTGAATATCTTATTTGCAATTTATTTTCCTTAATAGTCATACTTCGCATACAAATACAAATTAGGGGCAAATTTGCAACTCAAAAAGTGTGAATATCGAAGTTGCAACTTATTTTCCTTAAGAGTCATATTTCACTTCGAAATAAAAATTAGGGGCAAATTTGCCACTCAAAAAGTGTGAATATCGTATTTGCAATTAATTTTCCTTAAGAATCATATTTCACATCCAAATACAAATTAGCGGCGAATTTTCCATTCTTAAAGTGTGAATATCGTATTTGCAACTTATTTTTCTTAAGAGTCATATTTCACTTCGAAATAAAAATTAGGGGCAAATTTGCCACTCAAAAAGTGTGAATATCGTATTTGCAATTTATTTTCCTTAAGAGTCATATTTCACATCCAAATAAAAATTAGAGGCAAATTTGCCACTCAAAAAGTGTGAATATCGTATTTGCAACTTATTTTCCTTAAGAGTCATATTTCAATTCGAAATACAAATTAGGATCAAATTTGCCACTCAAAAAGTGTGAATATCGTATTTGCAATTTATTTTATTTAAGAGTCATACTTCGCATACAAATACAAATTAGGGGCAAATTTGCCATTCAAAAAGTGTGAATATCGTAGTTGCAACTTATTTCCTTAAGAGTCATAATTCACTTAGAAATAAAAAATAGGGGCAAATTTGCTACTCAAAAAGTGTGAATATCGTATTTGCAATTTATTTTCCTTAAGAGTCATATTTCACATCCAAATACAAATTAGGGGCGAATTTTCCATTCTAAAAGTGTGAATATCGTATTTGCAACTTATTTTCCTTAAGAATCATATTTCACTTCGAAATACAAATTAGGGGCAAATTTGCCACTCAAAAAGTGTGAATAACGTTTTTGCAACTTATTTTCCTTAAGAGTCATATTTCACATCCAAATACAAATTAGGGGCGTATTTTCCATTCTAAAAGTGTGAATATCGTATTTGCAACTTATTTTCCTTAAGAATCATATTTCACTTCGAAATACAAATTAGGGGCAAATTTGCCACTCAAAAAGTGTGAATAACGTTTTTGCAACTTATTTTCCTTAAGAGTCATATTTCACTTCGAAATACAAATTAGGGGCAAATTTGCCACTCAAAAAGTGTGAATATCGTATTTGCAACTTATTTTCTTTAAGAGTCATATTTCACTTCGAAATACAAATTAGGGGCAAATTTGCACTCAAAAAGTGTGAATATCGTATTTGCAACTTATTTTTCTTAAGAGTCATATTTCACTTCGAAATACAAATTAAGGGCAAATTTGCCACTCAAAAAGTGTGAATATCGTATTTGCAATTTATTTTTTCTTAAGAGTCATATTTCACAAAAAAATACAAATTAGAGGCAAATTTGCCACTCAAAAAGTGTGAATATTGTATTTGCAACTTATTTTCCTTAAGAGTCATATTTCACTTCGAAATACAAATTAGGATCAAATTTGCCACTCTAAAAGTGTGAATATCGTATTTGCAATTTATTTTCCTTAATAGTCATACTTCGCATACAAATACAAATTAGGGGCAAATTTGCAACTCAAAAAGTGTGAATATCGAAGTTGCAACTTATTTTCCTTAAGAGTCATATTTCACTTCGAAATAAAAATTAGGGGCAAATTTGCCACTCAAAAAGTGTGAATATCGTATTTGCAATTAATTTTCCTTAAGAATCATATTTCACATCCAAATACAAATTAGCGGCGAATTTTCCATTCTTAAAGTGTGAATATCGTATTTACAACTTATTTTTCTTAAGAGTCATATTTCACTTCGAAATACAAATTAGGGGCAAATTTGCCACTCAAAAAGTGAGAATAACGTTTTTGCAACTTATTTTCCTTAAGAGTCATATTTCACTTTGAAATACAAATTAAGGGCAAATTTGCCACTCAAAAAGTGTGAATATCGTATTTGCAATTTATTTTCCATAAGAGTCATATTTCACTTAGAAATAAAAATTAGGGGAAAATTTACAACTCAAAAAGTGTGAATATCGTATTTGCAATTTATTTTCCTTAAGAGTCATACTTCGCATACAAATACAAATTAGGGGCAAATTGGCCACTCAAAAAGTGTGAATTACGTATTTACAACTTATTTTCCTTAAGAGTCATATTTCACTTCGACATACAAATTTGGGGCAAATTTGCAACTCAAAAAGTGTAAATATCGTGTTTGCAATTTATTTTCCTTAGTAGTCATATTTCACTTCGAAATACAAATTAGGGGCAAATTTGC
Organism: Helichrysum umbraculigerum; assembly: GCA_949592205.1. Lineage (NCBI taxonomy): Eukaryota > Viridiplantae > Streptophyta > Magnoliopsida > Asterales > Asteraceae > Helichrysum > Helichrysum umbraculigerum. Next base: position 60,625,198 of record CATIUR010000005.1, on the reverse strand, counting down.
CACTCAAAAAGTGTGTATATCGTATTTGCAATTTATTTTCCTTAAGAGTCATATTTCACATCCAAATACAAATTAGGGCAAATTTGCCACTCAAAAAGTGTGAATATCGTATTTGCAACTTATTTTCCTTAAGTGTCATATTTCACTTCGAAATACAAATTAGGGGCAAATTTGCCACTCAAAAAGTGTGTATATCGTATTTGCAATTTATTTTCCTTAAGAGACATATTTCACATACAAATACAAATTAAGGGCAAATTTGCCACTCAAAAAGTGTGAATATCGTAGTTTCAACTTATTTTCCTTAAAAGTCATATTTCACTTCGAAATAAAAATTAGGGGCAAATTTGCCACTCAAAAAGTGTGAATATCGTATTTGCAATTTATTTTCCTTAAGAGTCATATTTTACATCCAAATAAAAATTAGAGGCAAATTTGCATCTCAAAAAGTATGAATATCGTATTTGCAACTTATTTTCCTTAAGAGTCATATTTCAATTCGAAATACAAATTAGGATCAAATTTGCCACTCAAAAAGTGTGAATATCGTATTTGCAATTTATTTTAATTAAGAGTCATACTTCGCATACTAATACAAATTAGGGGCAAATTTGCAACTCAAAAAGTGTGAATATCGTAGTTGCAACTTATTTTCCTTAAGAGTCATAATTCACTTAGAAATAAAAATTAGGGGCAAATTTACCACTCAAAAAGTGTGAATATCGTATTTGCAATTTATTTTCCTTAAGAGTCATATTTCACATCCAAATACAAATTAGGGGCGTATTTTCCATTCTAAAAGTGTGAATATCGTATTTGCAACTTATTTTCCTTAAGAATCATATTTCACTTCGAAATACAAATTAGGGGCAAATTTGCCACTCAGAAAGTGTGAATAACGTTTTTGCAACTTATTTTCCTTAAGAGTCATATTTCACTTCGAAATACAAATTAGGGGCAAATTTGCCACTCAAAAAGTGTGAATATCGTATTTGCAACTTATTTTCCTTAAGAGTCATATTTCACTTCGAAATACAAATTAGGGGCAAATTTGCACTCAAAAAGTGTGAATATCGTAGTTGCAACTTATTTTCCTTAAAATTCATATTTCACTTCGAAATAAAAATTAGGGGCAAATTTGCCACTCAAAAAGTGTGAATATCGTATTTGCAATTTATTTTCCTTAAGAGTCATATTTCACATCCAAATAAAAATTAGAGGCAAATTTGCCACTCAAAAAGTGTGAATATCGTATTTGCAACTTATTTTCCTTAAGAGTCATATTTCAATTCGAAATACAAATTAGGATCAAATTTGCCACTCAAAAAGTGTGAATATCGTATTTGCAATTTATTTTATTTAAGAGTCATACTTCGCATACAAATACAAATTAGGGGCAAATTTGCCATTCAAAAAGTGTGAATATCGTAGTTGCAACTTATTTCCTTAAGAGTCATAATTCACTTAGAAATAAAAAATAGGGGCAAATTTGCTACTCAAAAAGTGTGAATATCGTATTTGCAATTTATTTTCCTTAAGAGTCATATTTCACATCCAAATACAAATTAGGGGCGAATTTTCCATTCTAAAAGTGTGAATATCGTATTTGCAACTTATTTTCCTTAAGAATCATATTTCACTTCGAAATACAAATTAGGGGCAAATTTGCCACTCAAAAAGTGTGAATAACGTTTTTGCAACTTATTTTCCTTAAGAGTCATATTTCACTTCGAAATACAAATTAGGGGCAAATTTGCCACTCAAAAAGTGTGAATATCGTATTTGCAACTTATTTTCTTTAAGAGTCATATTTCACTTCGAAATACAAATTAGGGGCAAATTTGCACTCAAAAAGTGTGAATATCGTATTTGCAACTTATTTTTCTTAAGAGTCATATTTCACTTCGAAATACAAATTAAGGGCAAATTTGCCACTCAAAAAGTGTGAATATCGTATTTGCAATTTATTTTTTCTTAAGAGTCATATTTCACAAAAAAATACAAATTAGAGGCAAATTTGCCACTCAAAAAGTGTGAATATTGTATTTGCAACTTATTTTCCTTAAGAGTCATATTTCACTTCGAAATACAAATTAGGATCAAATTTGCCACTCTAAAAGTGTGAATATCGTATTTGCAATTTATTTTCCTTAATAGTCATACTTCGCATACAAATACAAATTAGGGGCAAATTTGCAACTCAAAAAGTGTGAATATCGAAGTTGCAACTTATTTTCCTTAAGAGTCATATTTCACTTCGAAATAAAAATTAGGGGCAAATTTGCCACTCAAAAAGTGTGAATATCGTATTTGCAATTAATTTTCCTTAAGAATCATATTTCACATCCAAATACAAATTAGCGGCGAATTTTCCATTCTTAAAGTGTGAATATCGTATTTGCAACTTATTTTTCTTAAGAGTCATATTTCACTTCGAAATACAAATTAGGGGCAAATTTGCCACTCAAAAAGTGAGAATAACGTTTTTGCAACTTATTTTCCTTAAGAGTCATATTTCACTTTGAAATACAAATTAAGGGCAAATTTGCCACTCAAAAAGTGTGAATATCGTATTTGCAATTTATTTTCCATAAGAGTCATATTTCACTTAGAAATAAAAATTAGGGGAAAATTTACAACTCAAAAAGTGTGAATATCGTATTTGCAATTTATTTTCCTTAAGAGTCATACTTCGCATACAAATACAAATTAGGGGCAAATTGGCCACTCAAAAAGTGTGAATTACGTATTTACAACTTATTTTCCTTAAGAGTCATATTTCACTTCGACATACAAATTTGGGGCAAATTTGCAACTCAAAAAGTGTAAATATCGTGTTTGCAATTTATTTTCCTTAGTAGTCATATTTCACTTCGAAATACAAATTAGGGGCAAATTTGCCACTCAAAAAGTGTGTATATCGTATTTGCGATTTATTTTCCTTAAGAGTCATATTTCACATCCAAATACAAATTAGGGGCAAATTTGCCACTCAAAAAGTGTGAATATCGTATTTGCAACTTATTTTCCTTAAGTGTCATATTTCACTTCGAAATACAAATTAGGGGCAAATTTGCCACTCAAAAAGTGTGAATATCGTATTTGCAATTTATTTTCCTTAAGAGACATATTTCACATACAAATACAAATTAGGGGCAAATTTGCCACTCAAAAAGTGTGAATATCGTAGTTTCAACTTATTTTCCTTAAAAGTCATATTTCACTTCGAAATAAAAATTAGGGGCAAATTTGCCACTCAAAAAGTGTGAATATCGTATTTGCAATTTATTTTCCTTAAGAGTCATATTTTACATCCAAATAAAAATTAGAGGCAAATTTGCATCTCAAAAAGTGTGAATATCGTATTTGCAACTTATTTTCCTTAAGAGTCATATTTCAATTCGAAATACAAATTAGGATCAAATTTGCCACTCAAAAAGTGTGAATATCGTATTTGCAATTTATTTTAATTAAGAGTCATACTTCGCATACTAATACAAATTAGGGGCAAATTTGCCATTCAAAAAGTGTGAATATCGTAGTTGCAACTTATTTTCCTTAAGAGTCATAATTCACTTAGAAATAAAAATTAGGGGCAAATTTACCACTCAAAAAGTGTGAATATCGTATTTGCAATTTATTTTCCTTAAGAGTCATATTTCACATCCAAATACAAATTAGGGGCGTATTTTCCATTCTAAAAGTGTGAATATCGTATTTGCAACTTATTTTCCTTAAGAATCATATTTCACTTCGAAATACAAATTAGGGGCAAATTTGCCACTCAAAAAGTGTGAATAACGTTTTTGCAACTTATTTTCCTTAAGAGTCATATTTCACTTCGAAATACAAATTAGGGGCAAATTTGCCACTCAAAAAGTGTGAATATCGTATTTGCAACTTATTTTCCTTAAGAGTCATATTTCACTTCGAAATACAAATTAGGGGCAAATTTGCACTCAAAAAGTGTGATTATCGTAGTTGCAACTTATTTTCCTTAAAATTCATATTTCACTTCGAAATAAAAATTAGGGGCAAATTTGCCACTCAAAAAGTGTGAATATCGTATTTGCAATTTATTTTCCTTAAGAGTCATATTTCACATCCAAATAAAAATTAGAGGCAAATTTGCCACTCAAAAAGTGTGAATATCGTATTTGCAACTTATTTTCCTTAAGAGTCATATTTCAATTCGAAATACAAATTAGGATCAAATTTGCCACTCAAAAAGTGTGAATATCGTATTTACAATTTATTTTATTTAAGAGTCATACTTCGCATACAAATACAAATTAGGGGCAAATTTGCCATTCAAAAAGTGTGAATATCGTAGTTGCAACTTATTTCCTTAAGAGTCATAATTCACTTAGAAATAAAAATTAGGGGCAAATTTGCTACTCAAAAAGTGTGAATATCGTATTTGCAATTTATTTTCCTTAAGAGTCATATTTCACATCCAAATACAAATTAGGGGCGAATTTTCCATTCTAAAAGTGTGAATATCGTATTTGCAACTTATTTTCCTTAAGAATCATATTTCACTTCGAAATACAAATTAGGGGCAAATTTGCCACTCAAAAAGTGTGAATAACGTTTTTGCAACTTATTTTCCTTAAGAGTCATATTTCACTTCGAAATACAAATTAGGGGCAAATTTGCCACTCAAAAAGTGTGAATATCGTATTTGCAACTTATTTTCTTTAAGAGTCATATTTCACTTCGAAATACAAATTAGGGGCAAATTTGCACTAAAAAAGTGTGAATATCGTATTTGCAACTTATTTTTCTTAAGAGTCATATTTCACTTCGAAATACAAATTAAGGGCAAATTTGCCACTCAAAAAGTGTGAATATCGTATTTGCAATTTATTTTTTCTTAAGAGTCATATTTCACAAAAAAATACAAATTAGAGGCAAATTTGCCACTCAAAAAGTGTGAATATTGTATTTGCAACTTATTTTCCTTAAGAGTCATATTTCACTTCGAAATACAAATTAGGATCAAATTTGCCACTCTAAAAGTGTGAATATCTTATTTGCAATTTATTTTCCTTAATAGTCATACTTCGCATACAAATACAAATTAGGGGCAAATTTGCAACTCAAAAAGTGTGAATATCGAAGTTGCAACTTATTTTCCTTAAGAGTCATATTTCACTTCGAAATAAAAATTAGGGGCAAATTTGCCACTCAAAAAGTGTGAATATCGTATTTGCAATTAATTTTCCTTAAGAATCATATTTCACATCCAAATACAAATTAGCGGCGAATTTTCCATTCTTAAAGTGTGAATATCGTATTTGCAACTTATTTTTCTTAAGAGTCATATTTCACTTCGAAATAAAAATTAGGGGCAAATTTGCCACTCAAAAAGTGTGAATATCGTATTTGCAATTTATTTTCCTTAAGAGTCATATTTCACATCCAAATAAAAATTAGAGGCAAATTTGCCACTCAAAAAGTGTGAATATCGTATTTGCAACTTATTTTCCTTAAGAGTCATATTTCAATTCGAAATACAAATTAGGATCAAATTTGCCACTCAAAAAGTGTGAATATCGTATTTGCAATTTATTTTATTTAAGAGTCATACTTCGCATACAAATACAAATTAGGGGCAAATTTGCCATTCAAAAAGTGTGAATATCGTAGTTGCAACTTATTTCCTTAAGAGTCATAATTCACTTAGAAATAAAAATTAGGGGCAAATTTGCTACTCAAAAAGTGTGAATATCGTATTTGCAATTTATTTTCCTTAAGAGTCATATTTCACATCCAAATACAAATTAGGGGCGAATTTTCCATTCTAAAAGTGTGAATATCGTATTTGCAACTTATTTTCCTTAAGAATCATATTTCACTTCGAAATACAAATTAGGGGCAAATTTGCCACTCAAAAAGTGTGAATAACGTTTTTGCAACTTATTTTCCTTAAGAGTCATATTTCACTTCGAAATACAAATTAGGGGCAAATTTGCCACTCAAAAAGTGTGAATATCGTATTTGCAACTTATTTTCTTTAAGAGTCATATTTCACTTCGAAATACAAATTAGGGGCAAATTTGCACTCAAAAAGTGTGAATATCGTATTTGCAACTTATTTTTCTTAAGAGTCATATTTCACTTCGAAATACAAATTAAGGGCAAATTTGCCACTCAAAAAGTGTGAATATCGTATTTGCAATTTATTTTTTCTTAAGAGTCATATTTCACAAAAAAATACAAATTAGAGGCAAATTTGCCACTCAAAAAGTGTGAATATTGTATTTGCAACTTATTTTCCTTAAGAGTCATATTTCACTTCGAAATACAAATTAGGATCAAATTTGCCACTCTAAAAGTGTGAATATCGTATTTGCAATTTATTTTCCTTAATAGTCATACTTCGCATACAAATACAAATTAGGGGCAAATTTGCAACTCAAAAAGTGTGAATATCGAAGTTGCAACTTATTTTCCTTAAGAGTCATATTTCACTTCGAAATAAAAATTAGGGGCAAATTTGCCACTCAAAAAGTGTGAATATCGTATTTGCAATTAATTTTCCTTAAGAATCATATTTCACATCCAAATACAAATTAGCGGCGAATTTTCCATTCTTAAAGTGTGAATATCGTATTTGCAACTTATTTTTCTTAAGAGTCATATTTCACTTCGAAATACAAATTAGGGGCAAATTTGCCACTCAAAAAGTGAGAATAACGTTTTTCAACTTATTTTCCTTAAGAGTCATATTTCACTTTGAAATACAAATTAAGGGCAAATTTGCCACTCAAAAAGTGTGAATATCGTATTTACAATTTATTTTCCATAAGAGTCATATTTCACTTAGAAATAAAAATTAGGGGAAAATTTACAACTCAAAAAGTGTGAATATCGTATTTGCAATTTATTTTCCTTAAGAGTCATACTTCGCATACAAATACAAATTAGGGGCAAATTGGCCACTCAAAAAGTGTAAATTACGTATTTACAACTTATTTTCCTTAAGAGTCATATTTCACTTCGACATACAAATTTGGGGCAAATTTGCAACTCAAAAAGTGTAAATATCGTGTTTGCAATTTAATTTCCTTAGTAGTCATATTTCACTTCGAAATACAAATTAGGGGCAAATTTGCCACTCAAAAAGTGTGTATATCGTATTTGCAATTTATTTTCCTTAAGAGTCATATTTCACATCCAAATACAAATTAGGGGCAAATTTGCCACTCAAAAAGTGTGAATATCGTATTTGCAACTTATTTTCCTTAAGTGTCATATTTCACTTCGAAATACAAATTAGGGGCAAATTTGCCACTCAAAAAGTGTGAATATCGTATTTGCAATTTATTTTCCTTAAGAGACATATTTCACATACAAATACAAATTAGGGGCAAATTTGCCACTCAAAAAGTGTGAATATCGTAGTTTCAACTTATTTTCCTTAAAAGTCATATTTCACTTCGAAATAAAAATTAGGGGCAAATTTGCCACTCAAAAAGTGTGAATATCGTATTTGCAATTTATTTTCCTTAAGAGTCATATTTTACATCCAAATAAAAATTAGAGGCAAATTTGCATCTCAAAAAGTGTGAATATCGTATTTGCAACTTATTTTCCTTAAGAGTCATATTTCAATTCGAAATACAAATTAGGATCAAATTTGCCACTCAAAAAGTGTGAATATCGTATTTGCAATTTATTTTAATTAAGAGTCATACTTCGCATACTAATACAAATTAGGGGCAAATTTGCCATTCAAAAAGTGTGAATATCGTAGTTGCAACTTATTTTCCTTAAGAGTCATAATTCACTTAGAAATAAAAATTAGGGGCAAATTTACCACTCAAAAAGTGTGAATATCGTATTTGCAATTTATTTTCCTTAAGAGTCATATTTCACATCCAAATACAAATTAGGGGCGTATTTTCCATTCTAAAAGTGTGAATATCGTATTTGCAACTTATTTTCCTTAAGAATCATATTTCACTTCGAAATACAAATTAGGGGCAAATTTGCCACTCAAAAAGTGTGAATAACGTTTTTGCAACTTATTTTCCTTAAGAGTCATATTTCACTTCGAAATACAAATTAGGGGCAAATTTGCCACTCAAAAAGTGTGAATATCGTATTTGCAACTTATTTTCCTTAAGAGTCATATTTCACTTCGAAATACAAATTAGGGGCAAATTTGCACTCAAAAAGTGTGAATATCGTATTTGCAACTTATTTTTCTTAAGAGTCATATTTCACTTCGAAATACAAATTAAGGGCAAATTTGCCACTCAAAAAGTGTGAATATCGTATTTGCAATTTATTTTTTCTTAAGAGTCATATTTCACATCAAAATACAAATTAGAGGCAAATTTGCCACTCAAAAAGTGTGAATATTGTATTTGCAACTTATTTTCCTTAAGAGTCATATTTCACTTCGAAATACAAATTAGGATCAAATTTGCCTCTCTAAAAGTGTGAATATCGTATTTGCAATTTATTTTCCTTAAGAGTCATACTTCGCATACAAATACAAATTAGGGGCAAATTTGCAACTCAAAAAGTGTGAATATCGAAGTTGCAACTTATTTTCCTTAAGAGTCATATTTCACTTCGAAATAAAAATTAGGGGCAAAATTGCCACTCAAAAAGTGTGAATATCGTATTTGCAATTAATTTTCCTTAAGAATCATATTTCACATCCAAATACAAATTAGGGGCGAATTTTCCATTCTAAAAGTGTGAATATCGTATTTGCAACTTATTTTTCTTAATAGTCATATTTCACTTCGAAATACAAATTAGGGGCAAATTTGCCACTCAAAAAGTGTGAATAACGTATTTGCAACTTATTTTTCTTAAGAGTCATATTTCACTTCGAAATACAAATTAGGGGCAAATTTGCCACTCAAAAAGTGTGTATATCGTATTTGCAATTTATTTTCCTTAAGAGTCATATTTCACATCCAAATACAAATTAGGGGCAAATTTGCCACTCAAAAAGTGTGAATATCGTATTTGCAACTTATTTTCCTTAAGTGTCATATTTCACTTCGAAATACAAATTAGGGGCAAATTTGCCACTCAAAAAGTGTGAATATCGTATTTGCAATTTATTTTCCTTAAGAGACATATTTCACATACAAATACAAATTAGGGGAAAATTTGCCACTCAAAAAGTGTGAATATCGTAGTTTCAACTTATTTTCCTTAAAAGTCATATTTCACTTCGAAATAAAAATTAGGGGCAAATTTGCCACTCAAAAAGTGTGAATATCGTATTTGCAATTTATTTTCCTTAAGAGTCATATTTTACATCCAAATAAAAATTAGAGGCAAATTTGCATCTCAAAAAGTGTGAATATCGTATTTGCAACTTATTTTCCTTAAGAGTCATATTTCAATTCGAAATACAAATTAGGATCAAATTTGCCACTCAAAAAGTGTGAATATCGTATTTGCAATTTATTTTAATTAAGAGTCATACTTCGCATACTAATACAAATTAGGGGCAAATTTGCCATTCAAAAAGTGTGAATATCGTAGTTGCAACTTATTTTCCTTAAGAGTCATAATTCACTTAGAAATAAAAATTAGGGGCAAATTTACCACTCAAAAAGTGTGAATATCGTATTTGCAATTTATTTTCCTTAAGAGTCATATTTCACATCCAAATACAAATTAGGGGCGTATTTTCCATTCTAAAAGTGTGAATATCGTATTTGCAACTTATTTTCCTTAAGAATCATATTTCACTTCGAAATACAAATTAGGGGCAAATTTGCCACTCAAAAAGTGTGAATAACGTTTTTGCAACTTATTTTCCTTAAGAGTCATATTTCACTTCGAAATACAAATTAGGGGCAAATTTGCCACTCAAAAAGTGTGAATATCGTATTTGCAACTTATTTTCCTTAAGAGTCATATTTCACTTCGAAATACAAATTAGGGGCAAATTTGCACTCAAAAAGTGTGAATATCGTATTTGCAACTTATTTTTCTTAAGAGTCATATTTCACTTCGAAATACAAATTAAGGGCAAATTTGCCACTCAAAAAGTGTGAATATCGTATTTGCAATTTATTTTTTCTTAAGAGTCATATTTCACATCAAAATACAAATTAGAGGCAAATTTGCCACTCAAAAAGTGTGAATATTGTATTTGCAACTTATTTTCCTTAAGAGTCATATTTCACTTCGAAATACAAATTAGGATCAAATTTGCCTCTCTAAAAGTGTGAATATCGTATTTGCAATTTATTTTCCTTAAGAGTCATATTTCGCATACAAATACAAATTAGGGGCAAATTTGCAACTCAAAAAGTGTGAATATCGAAGTTGCAACTTATTTTCCTTAAGAGTCATATTTCACTTCGAAATAAAAATTAGGGGCAAATTTGCCACTCAAAAAGTGTGAATATCGTATTTGCAATTAATTTTCCTTAAGAATCATATTTCACATCCAAATACAAATTAGGGGCGAATTTTCCATTCTAAAAGTGTGAATATCGTATTTGCAACTTATTTTTCTTAATAGTCATATTTCACTTCGAAATACAAATTAGGGGCAAATTTGCCACTCAAAAAGTGTGAATAACGTTTTTGCAACTTATTTTCCTTAAGAGTCATATTTCACTTTGAAATACAAATTAAGGGCAAATTTGCCACTCAAAAAGTGTGAATATCGTATTTGCAATTTATTTTCCATAAGAGTCATATTTCACTTAGAAATACAAATTAGGGGAAAATTTACAACTCAAAAAGTGTGAATATCGTATTTGCAATTTATTTTCCTTAAGAGTCATACTTCGCATACAAATACAAATTAGGGGCAAATTGGCCACTCAAAAAGTGTGAATTACGTATTTACAACTTATTTTCCTTAAGTGTCATATTTCACTTCGAAATACAAATTAGGGGCAAATTTGCCACTCAAAAAGTGTGAATATCGTATTTGCAATTTATTTTCCTTAAGAGACATATTTCACATACAAATACAAATTAGGGGCAAATTTGCCACTCAAAAAGTGTGAATATCGTAGTTTCAACTTATTTTCCTTAAAAGTCATATTTCACTTCGAAATAAAAATTAGGGGCAAATTTGCCACTCAAAAAGTGTGAATATCGTATTTGCAATTTATTTTCCTTAAGAGTCATATTTTACATCCAAATAAAAATTAGAGGCAAATTTGCATCTCAAAAAGTGTGAATATCGTATTTGCAACTTATTTTCCTTAAGAGTCATATTTCAATTCGAAATACAAATTAGGATCAAATTTGCCACTCAAAAAGTGTGAATATCGTATTTGCAATTTATTTTAATTAAGAGTCATACTTCGCATACTAATACAAATTAGGGGCAAATTTGCCATTCAAAAAGTGTGCATATCGTAGTTGCAACTTATTTTCCTTAAGAGTCATAATTCACTTAGAAATAAAAATTAGGGGCAAATTTACCACTCAAAAAGTGTGAATATCGTATTTGCAATTTATTTTCCTTAAGAGTCATATTTCACATCCAAATACAAATTAGGGGCGTATTTTCCATTCTAAAAGTGTGAATATCGTATTTGCAACTTATTTTCCTTAAGAATCATATTTCACTTCGAAATACAAATTAGGGGCAAATTTGCCACTCAAAAAGTGTGAATAACGTTTTTGCAACTTATTTTCCTTAAGAGTCATATTTCACTTCGAAATACAAATTAGGGGCAAATTTGCCACTCAAAAAGTGTGAATATCGTATTTGCAACTTATTTTCCTTAAGAGTCATATTTCACTTCGAAATACAAATTAGGTGCAAATTTGCACTCAAAAAGTGTGAATATCGTATTTGCAACTTATTTTTCTTAAGAGTCATATTTCACTTCGAAATACAAATTAAGGGCAAATTTGCCACTCAAAAAGTGTGAATATCGTATTTGCAATTTATTTTTTCTTAAGAGTCATATTTCACATCAAAATACAAATTAGAGGCAAATTTGCCACTCAAAAAGTGTGAATATTGTATTTGCAACTTATTTTCCTTAAGAGTCATATTTCACTTCGAAATACAAATTAGGATCAAATTTGCCTCTCTAAAAGTGTGAATATCGTATTTGCAATTTATTTTCCTTAAGAGTCATACTTCGCATACAAATACAAATTAGGGGCAAATTTGCAACTCAAAAAGTGTGAATATCGAAGTTGCAACTTATTTTCCTTAAGAGTCATATTTCACTTCGAAATAAAAATTAGGGGCAAATTTGCCACTCAAAAAGTGTGAATATCGTATTTGCAATTAATTTTCCTTAAGAATCATATTTCACATCCAAATACAAATTAGGGGCGAATTTTCCATTCTAAAAGTGTGAATATCGTATTTGCAACTTATTTTTCTTAATAGTCATATTTCACTTCGAAATACAAATTAGGGGCAAATTTGCCACTCAAAAAGTGTGAATAACGTTTTTGCAACTTATTTTCCTTAAGAGTCATATTTCACTTTGAAATACAAATTAAGGGCAAATTTGCCACTCAAAAAGTGTGAATATCGTATTTGCAATTTATTTTCCATAAGAGTCATATTTCACTTAGAAATACAAATTAGGGGAAAATTTACAACTCAAAAAGTGTGAATATCGTATTTGCAATTTATTTTCCTTAAGAGTCATACTTCGCATACAAATACAAATTAGGGGCAAATTGGCCACTCAAAAAGTGTGAATTACGTATTTACAACTTATTTTCCTTAAGAGTCATATTTCACTTCGACATACAAATTTGGGGCAAATTTGCCACTCAAAAAGTGTAAATATCTTGTTTGCAATTTATTTTCCTTAGTAGTCATATTTCACTTCGAAATACAAATTAGGGGCAAATTTGCCACTCAAAAAGTGTGTATATCGTATTTGCAATTTATTTTCCTTAAGAGTCATATTTCACTTCCAAATACAAATTAGGGGCAAATTTGCCACCCAAAAAGTGTGAATATCGTATTTGCAACTTATTTTCCTTAAGAGTCATATTTCACTTCGAAATACAAATTAGGATCAAATTTGCCACTCTAAAAGTGTGAATATCGTATTTGCAATTTATTTTCCTTAAGAGTCATACTTCGCATACAAATACAAATTAGGGGCAAATTTGCAACTCAAAAAGTGTGAATATCGAAGTTGCAACTTATTTTCCTTAAGAGTCATATTTCACTTCGAAATAAAAATTAGGGGCAAATTTGCCACTCAAAAAGTGTGAATATCGTATTTGCAATTAATTTTCCTTAAGAATCATATTTCACATCCAAATACAAATTAGGGGCGAATTTTCCATTCTAAAAGTGTGAATATCGTATTTGCAACTTATTTTTCTTAAGAGTCATATTTCATTTCGAAATACAAATTAGGGGCAAATTTGCCACTCAAAAAGTGAGAATAACGTTTTTGCAACTTATTTTCCTTAAGAGTCATATTTCACTTTGAAATACAAATTAAGGGCAAATTTGCCACTCAAAAAGTGTGAATATCGTATTTGCAATTTATTTTCCATAAGAGTCATATCTCACTTAGAAATATAAATTAGGGGAAAATTTACAACTCAAAAAGTGTGAATATCGTATTTGCAATTTATTTTCCTTAAGAGTCATACTTCGCATACAAATTCAAATTAGGGGCAAATTGGCCACTCAAAAAGTGTGAATTACGTATTTACAACTTATTTTCCTTAAGAGTCATATTTCACTTCGACATACAAATTTGGGGCAAATTTGCCACTCAAAAAGTGTAAATATCGTGTTTGCAATTTATTTTCCTTAGTAGTCATATTTCACTTCGAAATACAAATTAGGGGCAAATTTGCCACTCAAAAAGTGTGTATATCGTATTTGCAATTTATTTTCCTTAAGAGTCATATTTCACATCCAAATACAAATTAGGGGCAAATTTGCCACTCAAAAAGTGTGAATATCGTATTTGCAACTTATTTTACTTAAGTGTCATATTTCACTTCGAAATACAAATTAGGGGCAAATTTGCCACTCAAAAAGTGTGAATATCGTATTTGCAATTTATTTTCCTTAAGAGACATATTTCACATCCAAAAACAAATTAGGGGCGAATTTGCCACTCAAAAAGTGTGAATATCGTAGTTGCAACTTATTTTCCTTAAAAGTCATATTTCACTTCGAAATAAAAATTAGGGGCAAATTTGCCACTCAAAAAGTGTGAATATCGTATTTGAAATTTATTTTCCTTAAGAGTCATATTTCACATCCAAATAAAAATTAGAGGCAAATTTGCATCTCAAAAAGTGTGAATATCGTATTTGCAACTTATTTTCCTTAAGAGTCATAATTCACTTAGAAATAAAAATTAGGGGCAAATTTGCCACTCAAAAAGAGTGAATATCGTATTTGCAATTTATTTTCCTTAAGAGTCATATTTCACATCCAAATACAAATTAGGGGCGAATTTTCCATTCTAAAAGTGTGAATATCGTATTTGCAACTTATTTTCCTTAAGAATCATATTTCACTTCGAAATACAAATTAGGGGCAAATTTGCCACTCAAAAAGTGTGAATAACGTTTTTGCAACTTATTTTCCTTAAGAGTCATATTTCACTTCGAAATACAAATTAGGGGCAAATTTGCCACTCAAAAAGTGTGAATATCGTATTTGCAACTTATTTTCCTTAAGAGTCATATTTCACTTCGAAATACAAATTAGGGGCAAATTTGCACTCAAAAAGTGTGAATATCGTATTTGCAACTTATTTTTCTTAAGAGTCATATTTCACTTCGAAATACAAATTAAGGGCAAATTTGCCACTCAAAAAGTGTGAATATCATATTTGCAATTTATTTTTTCTTAAGAGTCATATTTCACATCAAAATACAAATTAGAGGCAAATTTGCCCCTCTAAAAGTGTGAATATCGTATTTGCAATTTATTTTCCTTAAGAGTCATACTTCGCATACAAATACAAATTAGGGGCAAATTTGCAACTCAAAAAGTGTGAATATCGAAGTTGCAACTTATTTTCCTTAAGAGTCATATTTCACTTCGAAATAAAAATTAGGGGCAAATTTGCCACTCAAAAAGTGTGAATATCGTATTTGCAATTAATTTTCCTTAAGAATCATATTTCACATCCAAATACAAATTAGGGGCGAATTTTCCATTCTAAAAGTGTGAATATCGTATTTGCAACTTATTTTTCTTAAGAGTCATATTTCACTTCGAAATACAAATTAGGGGCAAATTTGCCACTCAAAAGGTGTGAATAACGTTTTTGCAACTTATTTTCCTTAAGAGTCATATTTCACTTTGAAATACAAATTAAGGGCAAATTTGCCACTCAAAAAGTGTGAATATCGTATTTGCAATTTATTTTCCATAAGAGTCATATTTCACTTAGAAATACAAATTAGGGGAAAATTTACAACTCAAAAAGTGTGAATATCGTATTTGTAATTTAATTTCTTTAAGAGTCATACTTCGCATACAAATAAAAATTAGGGGCAAATTGGCCACTCAAAAAGTGTGAATTACGTATTTACAACTTATTTTCCTTAAGAGTCATATTTCACTTCGACAAACAAATTTGGGGCAAATTTGCCACCCAAAAAGTGTAAATATCGTGTTTGTAATTTATTTTCCTTAGTAGTCATATTTCACTTCGAAATACAAATTAGGTGCAAATTTGCCACTCAAAAAGTGTGTATATCGTATTTTCAATTTATTTTCCTTAAGAGTCATATTTCACATCCAAATACAAATTAGGGGCAAATTTGCCACTCAAAAAGTGTGAATATCGTATTTGCAACTTATTTTCCTTAAGTGTCATATTTCACTTCGAAATACAAATTAGTGGCAAATTTGCCACTCAAAAAGTGTGACTATCGTATTTACAATTTATTTTCCTTAAGAGTCATACTTCGCATAGAAATACAAATTAGGGGCAAATTTGCAACTCAAAAAATGTGAATATCGTAGTTGCAACTTATTTTCCTTAAGAGTCATAATTCACTTAGAAATAAAAATTAGGGGCAAATTTGCCACTCTAAAAGTGTGAATATCGTATTTGCAATTTATTTTCCTTAAGAGTCATATTTCACATCCAAATACAAATTAGGGGCGAATTTTCCATTCTAAAAGTGTGAATATCGTATTTGCAACTTATTTTCCTTAAGAATCATATTTCACTTCGAAATATAAATTAGGGGCAAATTTGCCACTCAAAAAGTGTGAATAACGTTTTTGCAACTTATTTTCCTTAAGAGTCATATTTCACTTCGAAATACAAATTAGGGGCAAATTTACCACTCAAAAAGTGTGAATATCGTATTTGCAACTTATTTTCCCTAAGAGTCATATTTCACTTCGAAATACAAATTAGGGGCAAATTTGCACTCAAAAAGTTTGAATATCGTATTTGCAACTTATTTTTCTTAAGAGTCATATTTCACTTCGAAATACAAATTAAGGGCAAATTTGCCACTCAAAAAGTGTGAATATCGTATTTGCAATTTATTTTTTCTTAAGAGTCATATTTCACATCAAAATACAAATTATAGGCAAATTTGCCACTCAAAAAGTGTGAATATCGTATTTGCAACTTATTTTCCTTAAGAGTCATATTTCACTTCGAAATACAAATTAGGATCAAATTTGCCACTCAAAAAGTGTGAAAATCGTATTTGCAATTTATTTTCCTTAAGAGTCATACTTCGCATACAAATACAAATTAGGGGCAAATTTGCAACTCAAAAAGTGTGAATATCGTAGTTGCAACTTATTTTCCTTAAGAGTCATATTTCACTTCGAAATAAAAATTAGGGGCAAATTTGCCACTCAAAAAGTGTGAATATCGTATTTGCAATTTATTTTCCTTAAGAATCATATTTCACATCCAAATACAAATTAGGGGCGAATTTTCCATTCTAAAAGTGTGAATATCGTATTTGCAACTTATTTTTCTTAAGAGTCATATTTCACTTCGAAATACAAATTAGGGGCAAATTTGCCACTCAAAAAGTCTGAATAACATTTTTGCAACTTATTTTCTTTAAGAGTCATATTTCACTTTGAAATACAAATTAAGGGCAAATTTGCCACTCAAAAAGTGTGAATATCGTATTTGCAATTTATTTTCCATAAGAGTCATATTTCACTTAGAAATACAAATTAGGGGCAAATTTGCCACTCAAAAAGTGTGATTATCGTATTTGCAATTTATTTTCCTTAAGAGTCAAACTTCGCATCCAAATACAAATTAGGGGCAAATTTGCCACTCAAAAAGTGTGAATATCGTATTTGCAACTTATTTTCCTTAAGTGTCATATTTCACTTCGAAATACAAATTAGTGGCAAATTTGCCACTCAAAAAGTGTGACTATCGTATTTGCAATTTATTTTCCTTAAGAGTCATACTTCGCATAGAAATACAAATTAGGGGCAAATTTGCAACTCAAAAAATGTGAATTTCGTAGTTGCAACTTATTTTCCTTAAGAGTCATAATTCACTTAGAAATAAAAATTAGGGGCAAATTTGCCACTCTAAAAGTGTGAATATCGTATTTGCAATTTATTTTCCTTAAGAGTCATATTTCACATCCAAATACAAATTAGGGGCGAATTTTCCATTCTAAAAGTGTGAATATCGTATTTGCAACTTATTTTCCTTAAGAATCATATTTCACTTCGAAATATAAATTAGGGGCAAATTTGCCACTCAAAAAGTGTGAATAACGTTTTTGCAACTTATTTTCTTTAAGAGTCATATTTCACTTCGAAATACAAATTAGGGGCAAATTTACCACTCAAAAAGTGTGAATATCGTATTTGCAACTTATTTTCCTTAAGAGTCATATTTCACTTCGAAATACAAATTAGGGGCAAATTTGCACTCAAAAAGTTTGAATATCGTATTTGCAACTTATTTTTCTTAAGAGTCATATTTCACTTCGAAATACAAATTAAGGGCAAATTAGCCACTCAAAAAGTGTGAATATCGTATTTGCAATTTATTTTTTCTAAGAGTCATATTTCACATCAAAATACAAATTATAGGCAAATTTGCCACTCAAAAAGTGTGAATATCGTATTTGCAACTTATTTTCCTTAAGAGTCATATTTCACTTCGAAATACAAATTAGGATCAAATTTGCCACTCAAAAAGTGTGAAAATCGTATTTGCAATTTATTTTCCTTAAGAGTCATATTTCGCATACAAATACAAATTAGGGGCAAATTTGCAACTCAAAAAGTGTGAATATCGTAGTTGCAACTTATTTTCCTTAAGAGTCATATTTCACTTCGAAATAAAAATTAGGGGCAAATTTGCCACTCAAAAAGTGTGAATATCGTATTTGCAATTTATTTTCCTTAAAAATCACATTTCACATCCAAATACAAATTAGGGGCGAATTTTCCATTCTAAAAGTGTGAATATCGTATTTGCAACTTATTTTTCTTAAGAGTCATATTTCATTTCGAAATACAAATTAGGGGCAAATTTGCCACTCAAAAAGTGTGAATAACATTTTTGCAACTTATTTTCTTTAAGAGTCATATTTCACTTTGAAATACAAATTAAGGGCAAATTTACCACTCAAAAAGTGTGAATATCGTATTTGCAATTTATTTTCCATAAGAGTCATATTTCACTTCGAAATACAAATTAGGTGCAAATTTGCCACTCAAAAAGTGTGAATTACGTATTTACAACTTATTTTCCTTAAGATTCATATTTCACTTCGACATACAAATTTGGGGCAAATTTGCCACTAAAAAAGTGTAAATATCGTGTTTGCAATTTATTTTCCTTAGTAGTCATATTTCACTTCGAAATACAAATTAGGGGCAAATTTGCCACTCAAAAAGTGTGTATATCGTATTTGCAATTTATTTTCCTTAAGAGTCATATTACACATCCAAATACAAATTAGGGGCAAATTTGCCACTCAAAAAGTGTGAATATCGTATTTGCAACTTATTTTCCTTATGTGTCATATTTCACTTCGAAATACAAATTAGTGGCAAATTTGCCACTCAAAAAGTGTGAATATCGTATTTGCAATTTATTTTCCTTAAGAGTCATACTTCGCATCTAAATACAAATTATGGGCAAATTTGCCACTCAAAAAGTGTAAATATCGTATTTGCAATTTATTTTCCATAATAGTCATATTTCACATCCAAATACAAATTAGTGGGAAATTTGCCACTCAAAAAGTGTGAATATCGTATTTGCAACTTATTTTCCTTAAGAGTCATATTTCACTTCGAAATACAAATTAGGGGCAAATTTGCCACTCAAAAAGTATGAATATCGTATTTGCAATTTATTTTCCTTAAGAGACATATTTCACATACAAATACAAATTATGGGCAAATTTGCCACTCAAAAAGTGTGAATATCGTATTTGCAACTTATTTTCCTTAAGAGTCATATTTCACTTCGAAATACAAATTAGGGGCAAATTTGCCACTAAAAAAGTGTGAATATCGTATTTGCAATTTATTTTCCTTAAGAGTCAAACTTCGCATACAAATACAAATTAGGGCAAATTTGCCACTCAAAAAGTCTGAATAACGTATTTGAAACTTATTTTCCTTAAGAGTCATATTTCACTTCTAAATACAAATTTGGGCCAAATTTGCCACTCAAAAAGTGTAAATATCGTATTTGCAATTTATTTTCCTTAAGAGTCATATTTCACTTCGAAATACAAATTAGGGGCAAATTTGCCACTCAAAAAGTGTGAATATCGTATTTGCAATTTATTTTCCTTAAGAGTCATATTTCACATCCGAATACAAATTAGGGTCAAATTTGTCACTCAAAAAGTGTGAATATCGTATTTGCAACTTATTTTCCTTAAGTGTCATATTTCACTTCGAAATAAAAATTAGTGGCAAATTTGCCACTCAAAAAGTGTGAATATCGTATTTGCAATTTATTTTCCTTAAGAGTCATATTTCACATCCAAATACAAATTAGAGGCAAATTTGCCACTGAAAAAGTGTGAATATCGTATTTGCAACTTATTTTCCTTAAGAGTCATATTTCACTTCGAAATACAAATTAGGATCAAATTTGCCACTCAAAAAGTGTGAATATCGTATTTGCAATTTATTTTCCTTAAGAGTCATACTTCGCATACAAATACAAATTAGGGGCAAATTTGCCACTCAAAAAGTGTGAATATCGTAGTTGCAACTTATTTTCCTTAAGAGTCATAATTCACTTAGAAATAAAAATTAGGGGCAAATTTGCCACTCAAAAAGTGTGAATATCGTATTTGCAATTTATTTTCCTTAAGAGTCATATTTCACATCCAAATACAAATTAGGGGCGAATTTCCATTCTAAAAGTGTGAATATCGTATTTGCAACTTATTTTCCTTAGGAATCATATTTCACTTCGAAATACAAATTAGGGGCAAATTTGCCACTCAAAAAGTGGGAATAACGTTTTTGCAACTTATTTTCCTTAAGAGTCATATTCACTTTGAAATACAAATTAGGGGCAAATTTGCCACTCAAAAAGTGTGAATATCGTATTTGCAACTTATTTTCTTTAAGAGAGTCATATTTCACATCCGAATACAAATTAGGGTCAAATTTGCCACTCAAAAAGTGTGAATATCGTATTTGCAATTTATTTTCCTTAAGAGACATATTTAACATACAAATACAAATTAGGGCAAATTTGCCACTCAAAAAGTGTGAATATCGTATTTGCAACTTATTTTCCCTTAAGAGTCATATGTCACTTCGAAATACAAATTAGGGGCAAATTTGCCACTAAAAAAGTGTGAATATCGTATTTGCAATTTATTTTCCTTAAGAGTCATACTTCGCATACAAATACAAATTAGGGGCAAATTTGCCACTCAAAAAGTCTGAATAACGTATTTGAAACTTATTTTCCTTAAGAGTCATATTTCACTTCTAAATACAAATTTGGTGCAAATTTGCCAATCAAAAAGTGTAAATATCGTGTTTGCAATTTATTTTCCTTAAGAGTCATATTTCACTTCAAAATACAAATTAGGGGCAAATTTGCCAATCAAAAAGCGTGAATATCGTATTTGCAATTTATTTTCCTTAAGAGTCATATTTCACATCCGAATACAAATTAGGGTCAAATTTGTCACTCAAAAAGTGTGAATATCGTATTTGCAACTTATTTTCCTTAAGTGTCATATTTCACCTTCGAAATACAAATTAGTGGCAAATTTGCCACTCAAAAAGTGTGAATATCGTATTTGCAATTTATTTTCCTTAAGAGACATATTTCACATCCAAATACAAATTAGAGGCAAATTTGCCACTGAAAAAGTGTGAATATCGTATTTGCAACTTATTTTCCTTAAAAGTCATATTTCACTTCGAAATACAAATTAGGATCAAATTTGCCACTCAAAAAGTGTGAATATCGTATTTGCAATTTATTTTCCTTAAGACTCATACTTCGCATACAAATACAAATTAGGGGCAAATTTGTAACTCAAAAAGTGTGAATATCGTAGTTGCAACTTATTTTCCTTAGAGTCATATTTTACTTCGAAATAAAAATTAGGGCAAATTTGCCACTCAAAAAGTGTGAATATCGTATTTGCAACTTATTTTCCTTAAAAGTCATATTTCACTTCGAAATACAAATTAGGGGCAAATTTGCACTCAAAAAGTGTGAATATCGTATTTGCAACTTATTTTCCTTAAGTGTCATATTTCACTTCGAAATAAAAATTAAGGGCAACTTTGCCACTCAAAAAGTGTAAATATCGTATTTGCAATTTATTTTCCTTAAGTGTCATACTTCGCATCTAAATACAAATTAGGGGCAAATTTGCCACTCAAAAAAGTGTAAATATCGTATTTGCAATTTATTTTCCATAATAGTCATATTTCACATCCAAATACAAATTAGTGGGAAATTTGCCACTCAAAAAGTGTGAATATCGTATTTGCAACTTATTTTCCTTAAGAGTCATATTTCACTTCGAAATACAAATTAGGGGCAAATTTGCCACTCAAAAAGTGTGAATATCGTATTTGCAATTTATTTTCCTTAAGAGACATATTTCACATACAAATACAAATTATGGGAAATTTGCCACTCAAAAAGTGTGAATATCGTATTTGCAACTTATTTTCCATAAGAGTCATATTTCACTTCGAAATACAAATTAGGGGCAAATTTGCCACTAAAAAAGTGTGAATATCGTATTTGCAATTTGTTTTCCTTAAGAGTCATAGTTCGCATACAAATACAAATTAGGGCAAATTTGCCACTCAAAAAGTCTGAATAACGTATTTGAAACTTATTTTCCTTAAGAATCATATTTCACTTCTAAATACAAATTTGGGCCAAATTTGCCACTCAAAAAGTGTAAATATCGTGTTTGCAATTTATTTTCCTTAAGAGTCATATTTCACTTCGAAATACAAATTAGGGGCAAATTTGCCACTCAAAAAGTGTGAATATCGTATTTGCCATTTATTTTCCTTAAGAGTCATATTTCACATCCGAATACAAATTAGGGTCAAATTTGTCACTCAAAAAGTGTGAATATCGTATTTGCAACTTATTTTCCTTAAGTGTCATATTTCACTTCGAAATACAAATTAGTGGCGAATTTGCCACTCAAAAAGTGTGAATATCGTATTTGCAATTTATTTTCCTTAAGAGTCATATTTCACATCCAAATACAAATTAGAGGCAAATTTGCCACTGAAAAAGTGTGAATATCGTATTTGCAACTTATTTTCCTTAAGAGTCATATTTCACTTCGAAATACAAATTAGGATCAAATTTGCCATTCAAAAAGTGTGAATAACGTATTTGCAATTTATTTTCCTTAAGAGTCATACTTCGCATACAAATACAAATTAGGGGCAAATTTGCCACTCAAAAAGTGTGAATATCGTAGTTGCAACTTATTTTCCTTAAGAGTCATAATTCACTTAGAAATAAAAATTAGGGGCAAATTTGCCACTCAAAAAATTGTGAATATCGTATTTGCAATTTATTTTCCTTAAGAGTCATTTTTCACATCCAAATACAAATTAGGGGCGAATTTTCCATTCTAAAAGTGTGAATATCGTATTTGCAACTTATTTTCCTTAGGAATCATATTTCACTTCGAAATACAACTTACGGGCAAATTTGCCACTCAAAAAGTATGAATAACGTTTTTGCAACTTATTTTCCTTAAGAGTCATATTTCACTTTGAAATACAAATTAGGGGCAAATTTGCCACTCAAAAAGTGTGAATATCGTATTTGCAACTTATTTTTTTTAAGAGTCATATTTCACATCCGAATACAAATTAGGGTCAAATTTGCCACTCAAAAAGTGTGAATATCGTATTTGCAATTTATTTTCCTTAAGAGACATATTTAACATACAAATACAAATTAGGGGCAAATTTGCCACTTAAAAAGTGTGAATATCGTATTTGCAACTTATTTTCCTTAAGAGTCATATTTCACTTCGAAATACAAATTAGGGGCAAATTTGCCACTAAAAAAGTGTGAATATCGTATTTGCAATTTATTTTCCTTAAGAGTCATACTTCGCATACTAATACAAATTAGGGCAAATTTGCCACTCAAAAAGTCTGAATAACGTATTTGAAACTTATTTTCCTTAAGAGTCATATTTCACTTCTAAATACAAATTTGGTGCAAATTTGCCAATCAAAAAGTGTAAATATCGTGTTTGCAATTTATTTTTCCTTAAGAGTCATATTTCACTTCGAAATACAAATTAGGGGCAAATTTGCCAATCAAAAAGCGTGAATATCGTATTTGCAATTTATTTTCCTTAAGAGTCATATTTCACATCCGAATACAAATTAGGGTCAAATTTGTCACTCAAAAAGTGTGAATATCGTATTTGCAACTTATTTTCCTTAAATGTCATATTTCACTTCGAAATACAAATTAGTGGCAAATTTGCCACTCAAAAAGTGTGAATATCGTATTTGCAATTAATTTTCTTTAAGAGTCATATTTCACATCCAAATACAAATTAGAGGCAAATTTGCCACTGAAAAAGTGTGAATATCGTATTTGCAACTTATTTTCCTTAAGAGTCATATTTCACTTCGAAATACAAATTAGGATCAAATTTGCCACTCAAAAAGTGTGAATATCGTATTTGCAATTTATTTTCCTTAAGAGTCATACTTCGCATACAAATACAAATTAGAGGCAAATTTGCCACTCAAAAAGTGTGAATATCGTAGTTGCAACTTATTTTCCTTAAAAGTCATATTTCACTTCGAAATAAAAATTAGGGGCAAATTTGCCACTCAAAAAGTGTGAATATCGTATTTGCAATTTATTTTCCTTAAGACTCATATTTCGCATCCAAATAAAAATTAGAGGCAAATTTGCCACTCAAAAAGTGTGAATATCGTATTTGCAACTTATTTTCCTTAAGAGTCATATTTCAATTCGAAATACAAATTAGGATCAAATTTGCCACTCAAAAAGTGTGAATATCGTATTTGCAATTTATTTTAATTAAGAGTCATACTTCGCATACAAATACAAATTAGGGCAAATTTGCCACTCAAAAAGTGTGAATATCGTAGTTGCAACTTATTTTCCTTAAGAGTCATAATTCACTTAGAAATACAAATTAGGGGCAAATTTGCCACTCAAAAAGTGTGAATATCGTATTTGCAATTTATTTTCCTTAAGAGTCATATTTCACATCCAAATACAAATTAGGGGCGAATTTTCCATTCTAAAAGTGTGAATATCGTATTTGCAACTTATTTTCCTTAAGAATCATATTTCACTTCGAAATACAAATTAGGGGCAAATTTGCCACTCAAAAAGTGTGAATAACGTTTTTGCAACTTATTTTCCTTAAGAGTCATATTTCACTTTGAAATACAAATTAGGGGCAAATTTGCCACTCAAAAAGTGTGAATATCGTATTTGCAACTTATTTTCCTTAAGAGTCATATTTCACTTCGAAATACAAATTAGGGGCAAATTTGCACTCAAAAAGTGTGAATATCGTATTTGCAATTTATTTTCCTTAAGAGTCATACTTCGCATACAAATACAAATTAGGGGCAAATTGGCCACTCAAAAAGTGTGAATTACGTATTTACAACTTATTTTCCTTAAGAGTCATACTTCACTTCGACATACAAATTTGGGGCAAATTTGCCACTCAAAAAGTGTAAATATCGTGTTTGCAATTTATTTTCCTTAGTAGTCATATTTCTCTTCGAAATACAAATTAGGGGCAAATTTGCCACTCAAAAAGTGTGTATATCATATTTGCAATTTATTTTCCTTAAGAGTCATATTTCACATCCAAATACAAATTAGGGGCAAATTTGCCACTCAAAAAGTGTGAATATCGTATTTGCAACTTATTTTCCTTAAGTGTCATATTTCACTTCGAAATACAAATTAGTGGCAAATTTGCCACTTAAAAAGTGTGAATATCGTATTTGCAATTTATTTTCCTTAAGAGTCATACTTCGCATACAAATACAAATTAGGGGCAAATTTGCAACTCGAAAAGTGTGAATATCGTAGTTGCAACTTATTTTCCTTAAGAGTCATATTTCACTTCGAAATAAAATTAGGGGCAAATTTGCCACTCAAAAAGTGTGAATATCGTATTTGAAATTTATTTTCCTTAAAAATCATATTTCACATCCAAATACAAATTAGGGGCGAATTTTCCATTCTAAAAGTGTGAATATCGTATTTGCAACTTATTTTTCTTAAGAGTCATATTTCACTTCGAAATACAAATTAGGGGCAAATTTGCCACTCAAAAAGTGTGAATAACATTTTTGCAACTTATTTTCCTTAAAAGTCATATTTCACTTTGAAATACAAATTAAGGGCAAATTTGCCACTCAAAAAATTGTGTGAATATCGTATTTGCAATTTATTTTCCATAAGAGTTATATTTCACTTAGAAATACAAATTAGGGGAAAATTTGCAACTCAAAAAGTGTGAATATCGTATTTGCAATTTATTTTTCTTAAGAGTCATATTTCACATACAAATACAAATTAGGGGCAAATTGGCCACTCAAAAAGTGTGAATTACGTATTTACAACTTATTTTCCTTAAGAGTCATATGTCACTTCGACATACAAATTTGGGGCAAATTTGCCACTCAAAAAGTGTAAATATCGTGTTTGCAATTTATTTTCCTTAGTAGTCATATTTCACTTCGAAATACAAATTAGCGGCAAATTTGCCACTCAAAAAGTGTGTATATCGTATTTGCAATTTATTTTCCTTAAGAGTCATATTTCACATCTAAATACAAATTAGGGGCAAATTTGTCACTCAAAAAGTGTGAATATCATATTTGCAACTTATTTTCCTTAAGTGTCATATTTCACTTCGAAATACAAATTAGTGGCAAATTTGTCACTCAAAAAGTGTGAATATCGTATTTGCAATTTATTTTCCTTAAGAGTCATACTTCGCATACAAATACAAATTAGGGGCAAATTTGCCACTCAAAAAGTGTGAATAACGTATTTGCAACTTATTTTCCTTAAGAGTTATATTTCACTTCGAAATAAAAATTAGGGGCAAATTTGACACTCAAAAAGTGTGAATATCGTATTTGCAATTTATTTTCCTTAAGAGTCATATTTCACATCCAAATACAAATTAGGGGCAAATTTGCCACTCAAAAAGTGTGAATATCGTATTTGCAACTTATTTACCTTAAGAGTCATATTTCAATTCGAAATACAAATTAGAGGCAAAATTGCCACTCAAAAAGTGTGAATATCGTATTTGCAACTTATTTTCCTTAAGAGTCATATTTCACTTCGAAATACAAATTAGAGGCAAATTTGCCACTCAAAAAGTGTGAATATCGTATTTGCAACTTATTTTCCTTAAGAGTAATATTTCATATCCAAATACAAATTAGAGGCAAATTTGCAACTCAAAAAGTGTGAATATCGTATTTGCAATTTATTTTCCTTAAGAGTCATATTTCAAATCCAAATACATATTAGGGGAAAATTTGCCACTCAAAAAGTGTGAATAACGTATTTGCAACTTATTTTCCTTAAGAGTCATATTTCACTTCGAAATACAAATTAGGGGCAAATTTGCCACTCAAAAAGTAAGAATATCGTATTTGCAACTTATTTTCCTTAAGAGTCATATTTCACTTCGAAATACAAATTAAGGGCAAATTTGCCACTCAAAAAGTGTGAATATCGTATTTGCAATTTATTTTCCTTATAAGTCATATTTCACATCCAAATACAAATTAGGGGCAAATTTGCCACTAAAAAAGTGTGAATATCGTATTTGCAATTTGTAAGTCCCCTAGTTTTAGGATCGATAACTTCGTTATCTGTAGTATTAAGGTGCGGAATCCCTCAATACGGTGTTATCTTACTAACAACGAATATGTTCGTATTGCGTTTAATAAGACTTAGCTTTAAACGATAAATCGTCAAAGCCTAGTCGTTAGGATTAAGTTTTCTCTTAGTTTGTCGAGTTCGCAGATCAGAAATATGGCAAAAGTTATGTTTTTCACGGAGTGCAAAACATTATATACGTCCAGCTCAACTCGGCTCGCATGGGCCTTCGAGTTCGGTCCAACTCGCAGCCCAAGCCCAACTCAGAGCTCGGCTCGCCAAACTTAATCTACGCGAGTTCAGATATCACCTCACAGCTCGACTCGCTGCGACCTGAGATCTCGACTCGCTACGCATCAAACGTCTATTTTTATTTTGTATTTAATTATTCGTCTAACTTAACAAAACAATATGTTTAACGAATATCACTAACAAAACAAATATTCTTTTACAAATCCAAACCAATATACAAACATAATAATAATTACACTAGTCCTATTTCAAGCTAGATCTGTTGTCACACTCTATGTCCCAACAGACTCCCCCTTGACAATAGCTCTAGCGTCTTTATCTTCACGCTTGTCTTTGGTCTTCATTTGTAAATCTTACTGCCTGCGTAAATCTTCATCTTGATACACGTCTTAACCATCATCTGATAATCTCGTCCTAAATCGCCCCATGCGTCTGTCGTCAAGATTCTATTTTCATTCAACTTAATCAAATCTTTCTTCGACATGTTCATTAGGTGTCGATGGTCATAGACTCTGAAGATTTCTCTTTCACCACCGTCAACCTCATCATCAGTTTCAACCATAACAGCTTCTCCAGTTCCTGAATCTACATGCCATCTCTTCATATTACCCAGAATATCTTGTGGCATTGTCTTCAGTGGAATCTGCTGTATGCATCTAACAGCTGGATATATCTTCTTCCTTCTTCTTCTTCCTCTTCTTTGACTTCTCTCTTGTAATTTCACAGTTTTTCCCTTTCTTGGCTTAATCTGAACAAACTTATTCGTATCAACCTCATGTCTAATGATTCTTTCAACACGATCAGCATAATCATCACGACTTGGATTGTTAATCTCTAATCTAGCCAAATCACGTATTTCATAACGTGGTAGAGAACTAAAAACTGCAAGCTTTCTTTCAAAATATTGAACTCCGTCAAACCTTTTGATCGCAAAAAGCTTTAGTTCTGAGTCAAAGTACCAACCAATAATCCCTTTACGTGGTACACGCTTTTTCGTAACATCAACTTCAGAAATTCCAATCTTCTTCTTCTTCTTTGGAAGTTTCCTAAGTACAACAGCAGGATTTTTGGTTTGAACAAGAACTTCTTCTTCTTCATCAGAGGTTGAATCATCAATATCTTCATCTATATCGACAATTGTTGGACCTTGTTCATTTTCAATAACAACTTCTGTCCTAGATGGGCTCACATGGTGTTTATCAATGTTTGCATCTAGATCTACACCCATGTCTTGCACATTCTCAGGTACAGCAGTCCAATCTGTAGGTGGTTGGAATTCTCCTTCCTCAAGATCATAATCAATCTCTTCATCTATCTCATCAAAAATATCATCTTCCGAATCAGATAGATCAAGCATCTCCAATCCTAAGAGAAAACCACAAATACAAATAAATATTAATAATTAAAATTCTATTATCAATTTCCCTGAATCAACCTAAGAATTTCTTTATTAATTCTTTTGTATATTTTAACCTAAAATATAAACGCAATTTACATATAACTTATAAAATCTTTTATTGATTACCCTGAATCAATCCAAAATTTCTTAAGTCTACTTAACAAATATTAATTAATTTTAAATTCTAATGCATTGTGAATAATCACCAAACATTTAAATTTACTATTAATTAACTTATATAATTTCCAAGTGTTAATTGATCTAATTCATTATCAATTTAACCTTTAAATTATATATCATTTGTCTAGTTAATACGAATACATTTTTAACTTGTTAATTACTTATATACCTTACGGTCTTAAGTCCATAATCAAATCTAAAATGCATATGTTATCATAAAATTTTGACCGCCGATATTAATCGGAACACGCCGCTCGACTACTCAATGAGTCGGAAGTCTTTCGATCACAATTTTATCTTAACATAATTATATAAACTTAAATTACCAAACATATTTTACTTAAAATAATAATAACCCTAAGCCAAATATAATTACAAAATAAATTAAGTTTACATTTGTTCACTACAAACTATTACAAATATTACAGTACTATGATAATACTAAGCTATCTTACCAGCTTCAGTATCACCCGGTACAGTCTTATCTGCACTTGTATCCACTCCAGAACCACTAGCACCAGCATCAGACTCCCCCTGAATAGTAGCTTGCTCACCAGTCTTTAAAGGACCAGTCTGCTCACCACTCGGTACATTGGGATCATCGTCCTTGTCTTGATCTCTCTTCCTCTGCAACTCGTTTTCTCTGCAAGACTCCAGATATACCAATATCTCCCCCTGAGTAGACTGTCCTGAATGCGATCTCAAGACCAGACTCTCCAAAGAAGATAACTTCAGTCTCTGTACGTTGAAGTCCGCAAGCAAAGTCTCATGAGTCTTCATCAACAGATTGTACGATTCACTCTGCTTGAGAATCTGCAGAGAAAGAAGAAGATTGCTCGACACCAGCTCTGGAATCTGAGAAGTAAGCTTCTCCAAATCCTTTACCCTAGACTCTAAGGATGTAATCCTTTCTGCATCAGTCGTCGGAGTAACAGGTTTCGTTCTTGGTCCAGGCGGTGTAAGAGACTCAATATGCCAGTCTCTGGTAAGCGGTGTATGAGGTTGAGACAAAGCCTGCGTAAGCAAGCTTGTCGCAAATCTAGCTGCTTTGTTCGTTGGAAAATTAGCTCCACGAACTAGATCAGCAACCTCATGCTGTAAAGTTAAACACAATTAAAATCAGTTATTGTTACAGATTACTCTGTCTCAAACTCTAATTAATCGCATAACACTCATAGTTATAGAACTTATATCTCATACCTGAAGCGGTAAAGATATCGATTTAGTAACCACCGGTGCATCCATCTCCACCTGTGATATATCCTGAGCAACTGTATACAGAATTAACTATCTCAGTTCAACTCCTGATAAACAACAAGTTAAGATTATTTAACTTTTATAATCAATACTAACCTTCTCGAATAGTAAGCATTCTCGGACGCTTCATCAAAGGAATCTCAACTTCCTCAGTACCTTCCTCCAGAATACTCTTACCTTTTCTCTTCCTTTCAGATGCAGATGGAGGAGGAGAAGGTGTATTGTCAGAATCTTCATCTGAAGCCGTCTCACCATCACGACCTCCAGATGATCTAACAGGATCCTAAAGTTTAAATATATTAAACATTTATGATTAGCGTAAGCTCTATCATACAAGTTCTATATATTTAAGATTAATCAGATATAATACCTCAGTCGGTACAACAACTGATCTATCAAGCTGTATCTGATCATCCTTAAGTAATATAACTTCGGGATTTGCAGCCTCAGCTTCAGCTTCCTGTTTGGTTAATGATATTTATATTTTAAAATCAGAAATAATATCCAATTAACTAAATATCTAATATCAGAATCATTATATAATAATATTATGCATCTATGATTAGCAACAACAATCTATCAACTAAGCATTTATATTATTATATAAGTAAAATATTACCTCAGGTGGTGCTAAATAACTCTCAATGTCTTGAAGCAAAGGATTTGTTGCATCATCATTCTGCTCCAAAACCTCTTGCACAACCTGTGCAGCAACCTCTTGGTTCACTTGTTGATCAACCTGACCAACCTGAATAAGAACATCCTCAAGGAGCCCTTGTGGATCTTCAGGTTGAGCTTCCTCAGCTACAGGTTCTGGTACAACATCAGCAATAGCAGGAGCAGCAACAGCAGCAGGAGCTACGTCTAACCACCCATGATTTGGCGGTGCAACGTAGTTCGATTCAACAATATATCCGAAAAGTGGTCTAACTTCCGGTTTCACCACTCCTTCCTTCCTGACCATCTGCATGAACATGGCGTTATACCCACGATGGTCAATCGTATTAACCACTAGATGTGGTTCAGGTATAGCCAAATCCGGTAGACGCGCACGGATAATCAGCATGCAAAATCGCGGGTAAACCAAAAATCTTGATCTAACAGACCCCGATATCTGTTTCGCAATCTCACCAAAAAGATAATCACAAAAACTGTATGGTTTATTATAAACCAGTGAAAGTGCAGCCGATAGAATCGCAGGGCTCAACTCATCAAAGCCACCTTTCTTCGCTGCGAAAACTATATTCATCATGTGCCAAAGAAACCTCCACTGACCAATAACCAGAGGCTTCTGGAACTGACGTCCACGCCTGTCTCCTGTATATCCCATACGACCTATCGCACCCTCAATAAAATCCATAGGATACTCAATATCCCCATTCTCCTGTTCTACAGTACCTAGCTGCAAAATCTCACGGAGATTACCAGCTGAAAAGGTAACAGGTCGTCCACTAACCGTAGCTCGAATCTCAGGTTGGGTGACAGATTCGTCATATACTATATCTGTCCAAAAATCCTTCAGAATAGCCTGAGATATCGGAGGATTGGCCGTAATGGCGTATCTAATCCTTGATCGTGCTAGAAAACGTAGAATATCAGCAACCCTGTCAGCCCGCTTGGCCTCAAGGTTCAGATCAACCAAAATGTTGTGACCCTTATCAAATGCTCTAGCCATATCTGTAAAATAAACACAAACAACAGATATAATTTAATGCACGATTAAAAATATTTAAACTATTTACATATTATGAATCGAGATTCATCAAACATCTTAGTTTAAAATTGAAATTATATATAACTTGTTACATAAATAGTCTCAAGTCGTATATAAAAATTTAACTTATAACTAAAAGTCTTAAGTCTAATTTAAATTAATTATATAAAAGTTATTACAAAAAAAAATTAAAATGTTTGTAAATTTCGGACTCGCATAAACTGGCCTAACGAGGTGAGGTCAACTCGTTTTGCTTATCAACTCGCTATACTCATCAACTCGCTACATTGATCAACTCGCTAAACTTATCAACTCGCTAAACTTATCAAGCAGCTATTGAAGTGAACTCGCTAATCTCATGGATTCGCTAGTCAACTCGCTGCGAGTTGATTCACAATGTCAACTCGTTCGATGAACTGCCGTTGCGAATTTTCAATTAAAATCGATTAAACTTGTAATTTTAACATGATCTATCGATTGATTAACGTTCATTAATGTTCGTTTAACATAAACCCTAAAGATCTATGTCTAATAACATCGTAATCGACTCAAATCGTTTAAACTTCAAACCGAAACCCTAAGTTTATAAAAACTTTCGATTTCGTGCAATTTAAACGGTGACATCCGTTGATATATACCTCAAAATGTTCGTAATTTGAAGGTGTATAAAGTCTACGGATTGAAAAACTCGTTCCCGTACTCTAAAATTCGAAATCAAGCGAAGATCAAAAATCGCCTCGTTTCGCCTTTTTGACGGATTCGCAAAGTTTAGTGAACTCGCGAGGTTTGTGTGGGTTCGGTGGGTTGGTTTGACTCGTTTGACCCCCTTTATACTATATATCCGATTCGCGAGATTTGAAGTGAACTCGCAAGTCGATGTCAACTCGCAGAAATAGTAAAAACGCGAATTTAATTCTAAGTATAAATAAAAACCCGATATTTTACAAGTCTAAATTATAATTAATTTTCACTTGTATTTGTCACACTGTTCAACTCAAAAATATACAGTATAATTGAATTCCGAAGGGTAAAACCTAATAAACACAAAAATTAAAAAAAAAACAAGTAAAAATAAGATAAAACAAAATTACATAACCATTGGTATCAAGTACCATTTTATTAATCACTTTGATCAAAATAAAATACATAAACAAAATGAATAAGAATTTATCTGCTTAGGGATCATAGTAGAAAGAATAAGCAATTAATTATATATTTAAAAGTCTAAACAGATTGGTAGTATACATACCTCATGAAATTCAAATAAATTACTGTAAAATTACAACTAAATTTATCATTTATACATTTATATTTACGAAACTATATCTTAGTTACCTTTATCCACATAGCATAATTAATAATGCATTACTCACATAAAGTGAATATTTTAATTATAGACAGTTCAAAACGATTACCAGTATTATGATCCACATAAACAAATTATACTCAATTTTCTAAGCAAATTCTTTATTGTTAGTATGAGTATTATCAAGTGCTTCCTATTATATGACATACTGAAAAATTCAAGTAAAACACATAACACTGCATCATTAAATTTTCAAGGTAGCGGTTACTAAATGATGTATCTTTTCGAAACATATAACATACACTTGAAAATTTTAAGGTTAGACAAATATCAAACATACTTTGAATATGCTATGTTATCTAAGTCTGTACGTAGTACAACAGAAGATCCCTTCTAGCATAATTCAAAATATATTTGAGATTATTAATTTAATTAAAGGTTTCAGTTCTGTACTTAGTACAACAAAGTTACCAGTAATTAAGTTAATACCCATATTGCTACTATTTGTCAATTCAAATTAATATGTATGATAACAGTGTATGGCAATACCATCATTCAACAATTAAGACTTAATGTCATACATCATAGAATAGTAACACAAAATAATAAACAAGTAGTTAATTAACTTCTTAAGGCTTAGAAAATTTCATATAATTTGCCTACCAGTACATCATATGATGAAGCCATCTAAAGTTTTACTAAAAATAGACAAATTATAACTTGTGGATATAGGTGTATAATCAAATAAATATAAACACATACCTGATAGAACCGCTGTAGTTCTAAAGCAACTTTATTTGAACTGATAACACGTAAAAAGTCATGTTTTTACGTACGTTATCTTCCACATTTTAGGCACAAAGTTAACTAAAACACACTTAAAAGGACATTATTCATAAAGTTTTGTTAACTAAGTCAAAACGGAGTCGATGTTTGTAAAATCACTGAAAATGGCATGAAAAATGTAAGAAACAGGGTAAAACTGCTTCACCGTACCTCCGTTCATTCATTTTAATGCATCTTGAGCTACACTCCGAGTTAGGACCTCTAACTTATGTCATTTTCTTCGTTAGGAAATTACGAAACCGTGAGCGCGAGAATCACTCAAAACGGATAAACGACGAAGAAGTTACGCCCGAACGAAGGAACGAAGAACCGAGGAATCAGGATACGGGAGAGCTAGACCGTATACGGCCAAACTAGACCGTATACGGCCTAGCACAGACCGTATACGGCCTAGCTAGACCGTATACGGCCTAGCACAGCCGTATACGGCCTGTGTTCTCCCGTATTCACCCTATGCTCTCCCGTATACGGTCCAGTTCAACCGTATTTGCCCTAGCTCAACCGTATCGTGCGTTTGGTCAATAAAAATCAGACTTTTATTCGGGTTTGCGATACGGTTGTGCATTTGAAGGTTTGGATACGGTCTACGGATACGGTTGTGCGTTGCCTATATATTGAAGCCTCATTTCCACATTTTCAAGAGAATCCAACAAATCATCCATCCAACACTCTCATACTTCAATTCTCTTCGTTTTCTTTACGTTTTTATAGTTTTACTCTCTCTCTAGGATAGTTTAGATAGTTTCTCTCTCTAGAGCTCTCCGTCTCTAGAGAGAGAGAGATAGTTAGTTGGTTAGCAGTAGAGAGAGAAGGAAGCTGGTATTGTAATCACGGTGTAATAAAAGCATTCTTGGTGCAAGACTCTGTCTTTCTTTTCAGCCGTTACGCTGCTCAATTTACTGGTGATATCTATCTTTTCATACTTATACTATGTCCGAATTATTTCTGCCTGCTTGTATGATGTATGTTACTGTTATTGCCATGCTTATTGAGTAGTGTGCTGTTGCGGTTGTTGAAATGTAGATAATTAGACGTAGGGATGATGTTGAATTAATCTTTAAAACTATATAATTGGGAATTGTTATTTTTGTTATGTCTAAAA
Organism: Helichrysum umbraculigerum; assembly: GCA_949592205.1. Taxonomy (NCBI): domain Eukaryota; kingdom Viridiplantae; phylum Streptophyta; class Magnoliopsida; order Asterales; family Asteraceae; genus Helichrysum; species Helichrysum umbraculigerum. The sequence continues at coordinate 60,589,795 of CATIUR010000005.1, read as the reverse complement.
CTTATCATGCATCTAGACTTAGTTATGGATCACCCTTTCCAGTCCTTCGCGTGACTGCTACTTTAGGCTTAGAACTTGATCACCTCTAGGTACAGTAGGAAGTTATCTGTGTTATAGTACGAAGCCGTGTCTGTCACTGTAATTCGGCTGAAATACTGAGTATAGCTTTGGAAACACCACTGGTGGAGTACAACGTGGAAGCTCCGGAAATAGCCGTATGTGCCAACACTGTGGACTACCTAGAGACCCTAGAATATGGCCTAGGAACTAATATAACTGTGGAAATGTTACAGTACACCGTCTGTCCACCCCTGGAACTGAAGCTATGGAAACATTTCGACATAGTACACCGTACCTGTACCTAGGGGTAAAAGCTACAACATATCCCTGGTTACAAAGGATCTGTGGAACTGTTTAAGTGCAGTACATCGTGAACGGTGCCTAGTGTGGTACGCTGTGGAATGAGTATGCATTGTACACCGTTGGTGTTCCTAGGGCTGAATGACTGATTGCAAAGGAGAGTCTAGATCATGACAGAAGTAATTGAACTAATCAAACGTAAGGAATGAGTCTAGTGATGAAAGTCAAGCCCAGCAGTGGTTCAGAGTTCTTAAAACCCCTAGACTCTACAAAACTGATAGTTTAGAATAACAAAGTAATAATCTGAACAAGTTTAGGAGATGGCATTTACATTTAGGTGTTAAGAACGGTCAGAATAACCCAATGGGCAGTCTGTTACCTTATTCCTGCACCCTTCAAGGGTCACTGGTCCAAAAGACAGTGTGGGGGGTTGAGCAGCCTGTTCTGATCAGAATCACAATAGCCTAGGTGCTTAGTGACATACGGATTCTGGTAATTAACTAGAATAAGTAGGGACCTAGTGTTTACACCCATAATGCATTTGTCTATTAACTGAAAATGTCCCCAATTATCTTTATAATAAGCATCATCCCGACAACCGATTATCAAAGTTTCAACTGCCGCAATTCTCTATCTGTCTACCTAGCTACCGATTCTCCTCTATCTTTTATTTTACTGCACGTAGTTAATTAATTAAATTAGAAAACTAAAACACCAAAAACCTACCTACTTGCACAAAACCATCCTAAAAGTGAACCCTATCTTTGGCATCGCTTCGTTTCAATTCGCTCCGATTTAAGAACGACCTCGAGTTATACTTGCTGCTTACTCACCCTGTGTAGTAGGTAGTATTTATAAGTTGAGCCCCAGCTCTTTATAAATTTAAAACCCACTGATCCAGCCAAGCGGTGGTTAAGTCCTGCTGACGACAAGGACGGTTCACTCCCAAGGTGAGCTAAAGAGACCCGACCGTTGGGCTGGCATCAAGTTTTTGGCGCCGCTGCCGGGGATCGTAGAGCGTTACGATTCTGAAGTCGCCTTAGATAAGATAAGCCTTTAGGAGATCCTTTTCGTATAGGTTGTCCACAACTTATCCGAAAGTTACTTTCTTTAGAATAAATTAGCTTAATTTAGAATAAAATAAAAAATTCAAAAATATCTTTCTACGATTCGCCGCCTTCCTATCCCATTTCTCCATTCGCCAGCAAAACGACTGAAGAAATGACGACTATGGACGATGCTGAGTTCTTCAACCACTTGGAACAAGAGTTGAAATCCGACTTTCACTCATCACCGGAAGAAGCCTCCGCTGGACCAGACGACGATTCTAGAACCTTAAGGAAACTCTTAGATCTTGACTTAGGAATCCATAAATCTCAACAGAAGATCTCAACTTCTGCTTCTAGCATTCCAAGCTATCAGGTTTTGCCTGCACCTGAGATTAAACATTCCTTAGAAAATATCCATAGATTCCCTGATTTTGTCGATAATTTTCATGGAAACCCTCAACCCTTTCATTCCTCATCCAATAAAGAACGAATCCCCATAAGGAATGAGGATATTCATGAATACCTTCCAAAATCACCAATTTTTGTATTCCTCATACCGGAACCTTCGTACACCATTTATCGTGTTGTAGATAAGGAAATACCGAAAGATTCAGATGGTGATGAAATCCGATACGTTGGTTACTCTTCTGATCCTAGTAATAGATTGGATATATGTAAAGCATTTGCCTTACACTTAAATATGTCTGATTTTCCTTACTCAGTCGACCAAAGAGAAACCATCTTAAGGATTGACATACTCATAGGTATTCTCCACTGTCTTCCGACCCAAAAGGAAGATGGTATCTTCACACGATATCGAGAGCAAGAGCGAAAGCTTTTATCAGAAATGGATCACCTCATGGATCTATTTGCTTGCACCGATTATCAACCGGTTTCTCAAACCATGATTAATCGTTATGTTGCAGCTATGATAAAAGAGCTTGAGCTATTAACTTCTAAAGATCCCACGATCACTCTCGTCATTTCTGGAAAAATTCCATTTTTCGTAGATCCTGCCGCTTACATAATCGCCAAGTTGCAAGAAATATTTCCTGGAGCAGACGACAACAAGATAGAAGCCGCTTTCTTTGCTGAAAGAAAAGATATCCACGTTAAACTCGCTTCGTTGTTCGATCAATCCAAATTCCCTTTCACCGTTTCTCAAAGATCTCTAATTTTGGATACTGCCATTGCAGTGCAAACTACATATGGTAATCCCGACTCAAAAGAGGAACTTAGGTTTCAGAGAATTTTAGGAAATCTTCTTCACGACCTTAATAATATAGACCGCGGTATACGAATGGGAATTTCAAGTAAAAAGAAAGTTAGAAAGGAATTTAATAAGTTTGTTAATAATCTGCTAGGATTAGGCCGGAAAGAACGTAGGATTCTTAGCGAATTCGAAAATTTCTCATCACACCCTGCCGAGCTAGTTGATTATGTCATTAACATTCTAAACTGTGATTTTATTCCTCGCTATACTTCAAGATTGCTTTCGAGCAATCCCCTTTAAACTGTTTTGGAACAATAGTCGAGCTACAGACTTAAACTAAGCGCTTTTTGGGAGGCAACCCAAATCTTTAATTAGGTCTTTAAAATAATTTTCGTAGGTTAGTTTAATTATTAGTTTAATTTGTTTCTTAAAAAAAGTCAAAAAGCTCTTAAAATCTTTGTCTCCGCAAAATCTGCGCAGTTTCTAAAAACGTGAAATTCTTAAATTCAAATATTTTTAGAAAGTTTTTAAATTGTTTGGATTTAAAAAGAGTCAAGATTTTAAACCAAAAATATCGTTTGTTTTATTAAGTAGTTTTTCATTTCCGTTTTAAATAAAAACCAATCTTTTTGCTGTGCACAGTTAACTACAGTCTAATACCAAATTTTAAACTTTTGCTAAAATATTTGGCTAAGGTTTTTAATTGCCCAAAACATCTTTTAATCACATTTTAAATGGTCATTTACCTTAAATGGAAAAAGGAGGGAGATAAAAAGATGGGGAATGAGTCAAACCAAGTCAAACAACACAAAAAAAAATCATTTTTTTTCCTCTTCTTCTTCCCTTGGCCGACAGTTTCACCACCCCCACACCAAATCCACCATTTTTCACCATTAAAGCTCAAATCAAGCCTCATCTCTTCATCTCTAGGTCATTTTTGAGTCTCTAAACATCATTGCATCTTCATCAAGGTATGATTTAAGCTTAAAATACCAAAATTCTCTAACTTTGTTAACTTAGGGTTTCAAGTTAGTTTTTGAAGATTTGTGCTTTACATTGCGAAATTGAGCTTTGATTCTTGCTTAGTGATGATAAAGGATGATGTAGGAACTAGCATTACTAGTTAGATTGAAGTGATTTGATGTTTGACTTTTGAAAGTTGACTCTTCTTTGACTTTTTGGCTAGTTAGTCCACTTTAACCATTCAATGATTAAATTGCTTATGATAAGTTGTTTGTTGATTCATTGATGCTTAATATGATTAGTATAGCTTATTCATTTGCTTCATTTGCGGTTAAATGTGTGTTATGGTCAAGTTAGCAAATTAAAGTAAGCATGAAACGTTGACTTTTGATTAAACGTCACCATTTTGAAATAAAACTCTTGGTTAATGTAACACCCCCGAAATTCACTGTTTTGCGGAAGCATAGTTTGGGGTGTTACTAATCAAATATCACAGCACAAAGATAAAGCAAACGATATCTATATGCAACGTTTGTAAATTGGTTACATTCCATAGATATAATGTTTGAAAACTTAGTGTTTTCGTATACAAAATGTAGTTTCCCCTAGAGTCCACGCGTATAGCGGGAGATTCTATTACATAATCGTAATGTACAAAAGATAATGCTAAGAATCTCCGTTAATGCACTTGTGTTGAAATCATGCGACTCTAGCTAAAATCCTGGAGTAATCCTACTCCATCCGGGTACCTGAGAAAACATGCTAAAAAGTGTCAACCAAAAGGTTGGTGAATCTCACAGGTTTGTAAGTAATATCGGCTTTGAACACGAGATTTCATTAGTAATGCCCGTAGGCGTAAAAATCAGCCATTGCAATCCAGCAATCGTAAAATCAGTATTTGCAGTCCAGCAAATGTAAATAAGTAAGTTTATACCGTTGCCATGAGGCTCATAATCGAAGCTTAACCCGTAAATAATAACTTTGCTCCCGTGACATGCTCGTAATTGAGCAAGCATCCGTAACGAATAAGTTGTCACCCGTTTATACGTGTAAATCGGTACGTGGCAGCGCTACTGCCCCGGGTGGGGAGGGTCATTTCCCTAATGGATCCATTAACTACTGTTCGCGCTTAAGTCCATAACTAACGATATATGATGGAGAGACTTCTGTTTGTAAGTAAACTCATGCAATTTCGTTTGGTATAGTAAACAGTTTAGTACTTGTGTTCAAGGAAAAGTAGTAGCATGTATCTCCCCCAATAAGATAAAACAGTAAAAGTGGGGCCGTAAGACTCACCTGAGTCTTGTAGTAATCAGTTGCAATTAGCAAGTAGTAAGTAAAGCAAGTAGGTTCTCTGAACCCGTAACCTTCAAATGCCTAATCATATGAAGTTATGTAAGTATGCGTCTCACGAGACGTTTCGTTTAGTTGTACACAACTAGTATATCCAGTGTTTGTCCGTATGTTTGTAATTGTTTGTTTGTTTGTAAAACATGTTTGGGCCCGTTGGTGACTTAGTTGAAACGTTAATCTCGACAGTTATATACTAGTTTGAATTGTTGTGCTTGAAAAACATGTTTCAATGTACCTTAGATGTTATATCGTATAGTCGTTTGAAGTCCGAAATGTATAACACTTAACTTGGAATTAAATTTGTAAATCTGCTGTGTTTTGCGACACAAAATGCGACACTAAAGTTGTCATGCGACACAAGGATTGTGTCGCATGAAGGATGCGACACAAAGTCCATACGACACTAGGGTTGTGTCGCATGGGTGCGAAATGCTGATTCAACAGCGACATAGTGATTGTGTCGTATGGGGTATGCGACATAGTGGTTGTGTCGCATGACTTGCGACACAAAAGTATCTGGTACGACATAAGATACGACACAAAGGATTTTATGCGACATAAAGGCTAAAATACGACACAACATGCGACACAATGCTTGTGTCGCATGGATGAACACCAGCCCAGAAACTTACGGGTTTCAAGAATTTTCGACCAAAAACGCAAATCTAACCCATTTTTGAGCTATAAATTCGTGTATTATTCATGTATTAGGTTATATCTAAGTTGTGTACACATCAAAACATCAAAACATTACACCAAATTGAATAGATCTAAGATTTTAGGATTTTCTTACTTTTGCAAATCGAGCCAAATGGAGGATGAAATGATGAAAACGATCTTGATATTCTTGCTCCACTCGTGATGGTGATTCCGAATATGTAAATTTCGGGTGTCGGTTTGGATTCCGAAAATTGGGTGTAGATTGGTGGTTGAGAGAGTTTTTGAGAATGTGGGTGTTTTGTTGCAATGAAAATGAAAGAGAGAAGTTGGGGTGGGGGTGGGGTTTGGCTGATCCCACAAGGAAGGAGGGGGAAAATACTCCCCAAAACGCGGTATTTACTCCGTGTCCTAATCGGTTAATCACTAAATTTTAATATTTAGTCAAACGTTTATATTCTTAAAATGTAATTAAAGTATTTAAATAAAAATACTTTGGAATTAATAGATAAATATTTGTCGCACTATTTTAATTATTTAAGTCGCGTTTATTACGTTTTGTTGCGTTAGTTAAAATGTCGTCGCGATAATATATAAATAATGCTCGTTCGGTTGCGTATTTTATATAACAAAATACATTCTCATTATTTAAGTAAATTTTTGTCACCAACGTCCAAGTAAACTGTGTCGGACTCTGTCCGGTTAATTTGCACGATTCATCCAAATCGCGTAAGTATACACACATATATATATAATTCACCTTATATATATACAAATAGAGCCTGTAATTAGTCCTATTACATACTAATTACAACTAGTTACAAACAATTAGGCATAATTAATTATCCTAATTATGCGGGTGTTACATTCTCCCCTTGTTAAAGAAATTTCGTCCCGAAATTAGCTTGAGTGCACGGACGGTGCGTTATCTGGGAAGAGGTGTGGATATTTCTGTCGTATTTGGTCTTCCCGTTCCCAGGTGAACTCAGGGCCGCGCCTAGAATTCCACCTAACCTTTACGATGGGAATACGACTCTGTTTCAATCGTTTGACCTCACGGTCCATGATTTCCATAGGTTCCTCGACAAAATGAAGTTTATCATCGATTTGAATTTCGTCGAGCGGTATAATCAGCGTCTCGTCAGACAGACATTTCTTCAAGTTAGAAATGTGGAATGTGTTGTGTACACTGCTAAGTTCAGCCGGAAGTTGCAGGCGATATGCCACTGGACCAATCCTTTCAAGGATTTCGAATGGTCCGATGTATCTAGGATTTAGTTTGCCTCGTTTCCCGAATCGAATAACACCTTTCCACGGTGCCACTTTGAGAAGTACCTTGTCTCCTACCTGGAACTCAAGGTGTTTGCGTCTCACGTCAGCATAGCTTTTCTGACGATCACGTGCGGCTTTCAGCCGGTTTTGAATACCAACGATTTTCTCAGTAGTTTCTTGAATGATTTCTGGACCCGTGAGTTGGGATTCTCCTAACTCAGTCCAACAGATAGGTGATCGGCACTTACGTCCGTAAAGTGCCTCGAAGGGTGCAGCCTTTATGCTGGTATGGTAACTGTTGTTGTACGAAAACTCGCACAACGGTAAGTGATTTTCCCAAGAAGTACCGAAGTCAACTACGCAGGCTCGTAGCATATCCTCAAGTGTTTGAATAGTTCGCTCGCTTTGGCCATCGGTTTGCGGGTGATAAGCAGTACTCATATCCAGACGAGTACCAAGAGATTTCTGTAGCGATTGCCAAAAGTTAGAAGTAAAACGGCTGTCCCTATCCGAGATGATCGAGATAGGTACACCGTGTCGCGAGATGATTTCTTTGACATAGATGCGAGTCAAACGCTCCATCTTGTCGGTTTCCTTGATGGCCAGAAAATGAGCAGATTTCGTGAGACGGTCCACGATCACCCAAATGGTATCGCAACCACTCGAAGTCTTCGGTAGTTTGGTAATGAAGTCCATGGAAATCTGTTCCCATTTCCATTGAGGAATTTCAGGTTGTTGAAGCAACCCAGAGGGTCTTTGGTGTTCGGTCTTTACTTTGGAACAGGTTAGGCATTTACTGACGTACAAGGCGATGTCAGCTTTCATGTTAGGCCACCAATACAACCCCTTGACGTCATGATACATCTTGTCAGAACCAGGATGTATAGAATATCGAGATTTGTGAGCTTCAGCCATCACCAAATCTCGCAAGTTTCCGAATTTGGGTAACCACACCCGGTTAGAGAAGTATCGAGTTCCATCGGGTTTGATTTCGAATTGTTTATCCAAGCCTCGCAAGGCTTCATTTTTCAAGTTTTCATCGTTGAGTGCTTCAAGTTGAGCGGTAAGGATTTGAGCAGGAAGCTCGTTACGAATTGTCATAGAAAGTGCTCGGACTCGAAAGGGTTTCACTCGTTCTTTTCGGCTTAAGGCATCGGCCACTACATTAGCCTTGCCCGGATGGTATTTGATCTCGCAGTCGTAGTCACTAAGTAACTCAACCCAGCGACGTTGTCTCATGTTTAGATCTTTCTGATCGAATATGTGTTGGAGACTTTTGTGATCGGTAAAGATAGTGCTTTTCGTACCGTAGAGATAATGTCTCCAGATTTTCAATGCGAAGACCACAGCACCTAACTCGAGGTCGTGGGTCGTATAGTTTTTCTCGTGAATTTTTAGTTGTCGTGAGGCATAGGCAATGACTTGTTCTCGTTGCATCAACACACAACCAAGTCCTTGGTGTGAGGCATCGCAGTAAACTACGAAGTCGTCGGTGCCCTCGGGTAAGGACAAGATTGGTGCACTGCAAAGTTTGTTTTTCAATAGCTGGAAGGCTGACTCTTGTTTATCAGTCCAATCGAACTTCTTATCTTTCTGAGTCAGTGTGGTTAGGGGAACAGCTATTCTTGAAAAGTTTTCGATGAATCGGCGGTAGTAACCAGCAAGACCTAAGAATTGTCTCACTTCGGTTGGAGTGGTCGGTGACTCCCAGCCCTTGATTGCTTCAATCTTGGCGGGATCAACATGAATTCCTTGGCTGTCAATCACGTGCCCGAGGAATTGAACGGTTCGAATCCAGAACTCACACTTAGAGAATTTGGCATATAACTCTTCGTGTTTAAGAAGTCCAAGAATGGTTTTCAGATGTTGAGCATGTTCCTGCTCGTTGCGCGAGTAAATCAGTATATCGTCGATGAACACAATGACGAATTTGTCAAGATATGGTTTGCACACCCGATTCATAAGGTCCATGAATACGGCCGGTGCGTTGGTCAACCCGAATGGCATCACTTGGAATTCGTAATGCCCATAACGAGTTCGGAAGGCTGTCTTTGGGATATCATTGTCACGGACTCGGAGTTGATGATAACCCGACCGTAGATCAATCTTTGAGTAAACACTCGATCCCTGGAGTTGGTCAAACAGATCGTCAATTCTAGGAAGTGGGTACCGATTCTTTATGGTTAGCTTATTCAGCTCTCGGTAATCGATACACATGCGGAAAGATCCATCTTTCTTTTTCACGAATAAGACCGGAGCTCCCCAAGGCGAGGAACTTGGTCGAATGAATCCTCTGTCCAGGAGTTCTTGTAGTTGGTTAGACAACTCCTGCATTTCGGATGGTGCTAAACGGTAAGGGGCTCGTGCCACGGGTGCAGCTCCGGGCACAAGTTCGATTTGAAATTCAACTGGTCTAGGTGGCGGAAGTCCGGGCAAGTCTTCAGGAAAGACTTCCGGGAAATCCCGCACGATCGGAACATCCTCAAGTCGCTTCTCCTCCGACTTCTTCTCCGTTACCTGTGCGAGGATGGCTTGATACCCTTTTCGTAGATATTTTCTCGTTTTCAGACAGGAGACAATATTCAGATTTCGTCTGCCGGTCTCCCCTTGTAGGACTAAGGTTCCGCCGGAGACAAGAGGTATGCGAACGAGTTTGTCATGACAGATGATTTCAGCTCGGTGTTTGGATAACCAATCCATACCGACAATAATATCGAAGCTGCCGATCTCGACAGGGATTAAATCAATGGAAAACGTTTCGTTCGTGAGGTTAAGTGTACAGTTGTGTATGATGCTATCAGTCTCAATCAGTTTGCCGTTAGCTAATTCTACAATGTATTTAGCATCTAAGGCAGTGGGAGTAATATCAAGTAAAGGGCTAAATTTCTCAGATATGAAGCTTCTATCGGCACCGGTATCAAATAACACAGAAGCAGTAAGGTCGTTGAGAAGGAACGTACCCGTCACGACGTTCGGGTCTTGTCTGGCTTCCCCAGCCTTGATAACGAATGCTCTACCACGAGCAGGGTTGTTGTTGTTTTTCAGCTTTGGGCAATCTTTCTTGAAGTGCCCTGAATTTCCGCACCCAAAGCAGGCCTTTGGTGCATTGGTGTTGGGGGTAGAAATGTTGGTCCGGCAATCCTTGGCTAGATGCCCGAACCGTTTGCAGTTGGTGCAAGGGCAAGAACCGTCATGGTGGCGGTTGCATTTGGGACAGTAGGGTCTGCTCCCGCTGTACCCTTTCTTCTCCGAAGTTCCAGATGTATAAGCCTTAATGTACTCAGGCTTTTTGTTGGAGGTTTGGTTGGATGTGTTGGGATTTCCTTCCCACTTGCGTTTGTTGTTTGCAGATGGGGATGGGGTTGAAGTGGTGCCACGGCGGACAGAATTTGCCGTTAGTTCATGGGCCATACGGATGGCGCTCTGAATAGTACCCGGTTTGGAAGAAGTTACCAGGTCTTGGAGTCTCTCAGGAAGACCATCAACAAATTTCTCGATCCTCTTGTACTCAGGATCGACCATGGTTGGGCACAGAAGTGCCAGTTGGTGGAAACGGTTTGTGTATCCGGTGATGTCATCACCCTGCATCTTGTGGTTCCAGAATTCCACTTCTAGCTGTTTCAATTCATCCCTGGGGCAATACTCGCCCCTCAACATCTTCTTCAACTCCTCCCACGGGAGTTGGTAAGCAGTAGCGACACTCACAGTCTGGGCGTAAGTGTTCCACCAGGTGAGTGCGGTGTCAGTAAAGGTACTAACGGAGAACTTAACCTTATCTCCCTCCGCACAGTTGCAGATCAGAAATACAGACTCAACTTTCTCGATCCAGCGTACTAGACCGATAGCTCCCTCAGTACCTGCAAAGTTTAGAGGTTTGCAGTTCTGGAAGTCCTTGTAAGAACAAGGTTTAGCAGCAGAGGTTTCAGCGGCATCGCTGTTTCTTGAAGAATTTGGTGGAGTATTCCGAGCCAAGGCTTCAGTAACAGCCTGGGTTATAAGGGAGGTAATCTGGGCATCTGTGTATGGTCTTGACTTTGGCGGCATGATTCTTCAATAAAAGAAATGAAGATACATGAGATTTTGTAGGAAATTGTAATGGTCACAGATGTACATGTATAAAAGCAGCAATACATAACATCAACATGGAAAATGACAATTTATGTGAGTTGAAATAGCAAGGAAAGTTTGATAGATAATGTGGGTTCAAAGGTTACATCCTACAGAGATATTACGAAAGGTGTCGGGAATTGTTACATCCGACTAGTTTATAGAGTAGATCATTCGGTGTTGTTCCAGTTCAAGATTTTCGAGTCTTTGTTCCTGACGGCGGAATTGGGTAGCCAATACGGGCAACGTGAGATGTGCCGAGTTCTGAGAGTTATGTACAGGATAAAGGCTATTTCGAGGTGATCTTGTGTTCCTCCTGGCTACTCGTGGGTTCCGTGACCCATGTGAGTGAGAGTGTGACGGATTAGGTGGTGTGTTTGCCATCCTGTGGCAGAATGTAAGTAAGACGAGGCTAATATATATACATATATCATATCCAGCCTATTGTCTAACACGTATCAAGTAATGGTCCGGTTCTCTCGTGGTCAGAGTCAACTAATGTATCCCCATTCAACATAATTATTTCAGACCTTACATCATCTTTCCTTAATTGTACATAGTTGATCAGGCCATGTTAAATTAAAGTCGTATGCTGAAATTTCTGAACCAGTCATGTCTAATAAGAGAATACTGCCTAACGGTCATAGTCTAGGCCCACTAAATGCAACCTAGTTCACTATAACCTTAGGCTCTGATACCAATCTGTAACACCCCCGAAATTCACTGTTTTGCGGAAGCATAGTTTGGGGTGTTACTAATCAAATATCACAGCACAAAGATAAAGCAAACGACATCTATATGCAACGTTTGTAAATTGGTTACATTCCATAGATATAATGTTTGAAAACTTAGTGTTTTCGTATACAAAATGTAGTTTCCCCTAGAGTCCACGCGTATAGCGGGAGATTCTATTACATAATCGTAATGTACAAAAGATAATGCTAAGAATCTCCGTTAATGCACTTGTGTTGAAATCATGCGACTCTAGCTAAAATCCTGGAGTAATCCTACTCCATCCGGGTACCTGAGAAAACATGCTAAAAAGTGTCAACCAAAAGGTTGGTGAATCTCACAGGTTTGTAAGTAATATCGGCTTTGAACACGAGATTTCATTAGTAATGCCCGTAGGCGTAAAAATCAGCCATTGCAATCCAGCAATCGTAAAATCAGTATTTGCAGTCCAGCAAATGTAAATAAGTAAGTTTATACCGTTGCCATGAGGCTCATAATCGAAGCTTAACCCGTAAATAATAACTTTGCTCCCGTGACATGCTCGTAATTGAGCAAGCATCCGTAACGAATAAGTTGTCACCCGTTTATACGTGTAAATCGGTACGTGGCAGCGCTACTGCCCCGGGTGGGGAGGGTCATTTCCCTAATGGATCCATTAACTACTGTTCGCGCTTAAGTCCATAACTAACGATATATGATGGAGAGACTTCTGTTTGTAAGTAAACTCATGCAATTTCGTTTGGTATAGTAAACAGTTTAGTACTTGTGTTCAAGGAAAAGTAGTAGCATGTATCTCCCCCAATAAGATAAAACAGTAAAAGTGGGGCCGTAAGACTCACCTGAGTCTTGTAGTAATCAGTTGCAATTAGCAAGTAGTAAGTAAAGCAAGTAGGTTCTCTGAACCCGTAACCTTCAAATGCCTAATCATATGAAGTTATGTAAGTATGCGTCTCACGAGACGTTTCGTTTAGTTGTACACAACTAGTATATCCAGTGTTTGTCCGTATGTTTGTAATTGTTTGTTTGTTTGTAAAACATGTTTGGGCCCGTTGGTGACTTAGTTGAAACGTTAATCTCGACAGTTATATACTAGTTTGAATTGTTGTGCTTGAAAAACATGTTTCAATGTACCTTAGATGTTATATCGTATAGTCGTTTGAAGTCCGAAATGTATAACACTTAACTTGGAATTAAATTTGTAAATCTGCTGTGTTTTGCGACACAAAATGCGACACTAAAGTTGTCATGCGACACAAGGATTGTGTCGCATGAAGGATGCGACACAAAGTCCATACGACACTAGGGTTGTGTCGCATGGGTGCGAAATGCTGATTCAACAGCGACATAGTGATTGTGTCGTATGGGGTATGCGACATAGTGGTTGTGTCGCATGACTTGCGACACAAAAGTATCTGGTACGACATAAGATACGACACAAAGGATTTTATGCGACATAAAGGCTAAAATACGACACAACATGCGACACAATGCTTGTGTCGCATGGATGAACACCAGCCCAGAAACTTACGGGTTTCAAGAATTTTCGACCAAAAACGCAAATCTAACCCATTTTTGAGCTATAAATTCGTGTATTATTCATGTATTAGGTTATATCTAAGTTGTGTACACATCAAAACATCAAAACATTACACCAAATTGAATAGATCTAAGATTTTAGGATTTTCTTACTTTTGCAAATCGAGCCAAATGGAGGATGAAATGATGAAAACGATCTTGATATTCTTGCTCCACTCGTGATGGTGATTCCGAATATGTAAATTTCGGGTGTCGGTTTGGATTCCGAAAATTGGGTGTAGATTGGTGGTTGAGAGAGTTTTTGAGAATGTGGGTGTTTTGTTGCAATGAAAATGAAAGAGAGAAGTTGGGGTGGGGGTGGGGTTTGGCTGATCCCACAAGGAAGGAGGGGGAAAATACTCCCCAAAACGCGGTATTTACTCCGTGTCCTAATCGGTTAATCACTAAATTTTAATATTTAGTCAAACGTTTATATTCTTAAAATGTAATTAAAGTATTTAAATAAAAATACTTTGGAATTAATAGATAAATATTTGTCGCACTATTTTAATTATTTAAGTCGCGTTTATTACGTTTTGTTGCGTTAGTTAAAATGTCGTCGCGATAATATATAAATAATGCTCGTTCGGTTGCGTATTTTATATAACAAAATACATTCTCATTATTTAAGTAAATTTTTGTCACCAACGTCCAAGTAAACTGTGTCGGACTCTGTCCGGTTAATTTGCACGATTCATCCAAATCGCGTAAGTATACACACATATATATATAATTCACCTTATATATATACAAATAGAGCCTGTAATTAGTCCTATTACATACTAATTACAACTAGTTACAAACAATTAGGCATAATTAATTATCCTAATTATGCGGGTGTTACAGTTAAAATGATGTTTTGACTTAAGTTGATGTTAATGCCTCGCTTTGATTTGCTAGTTCAAGTTAGTATTACTATGAATTGGGCAAATGACTAAAGGAAACCTTACTTTGGTAAAGTCGACTTTAAAAAATCAAAATGCTCAAATTTTAGTAATACTAGTAACCATTCTAGTTAAAGAGTCATGGTGGTGTTGTAAAATTGTATCTTTGAAAGTATTATGGCAAGTCTTGAATTAATGCTACGCTTTCCTTAAAAACAACAACTTTTAAAAATCCTAAGGTAAAAAAAAATAAAAAAAAAATGCCATGATCACTTTTAAAGATCCAATTTAACAATACAAAAGTCAACTAAAGAAGCTTTGTTTGCATGATTTGGTTAAAAATGCTAAATACTTGCTCAAATAATCATGATAGTTAGTATGCGGTAATAGGTTATGCTTGCCATGATAAGGTAATTACATGATTAAGACTTAAATCTATATCATACATGCTTATGATGGTTAAGTAGTCTTTTGACTTGTCTTCTAGAAATCATTAAAGACCTAATAGCCTATTATTGTAAACCCAAGTTTCTTGTGATGGTTGAAAGTTGAGTTTGGTGGTATTACTAGTTATTACAGGTTTTTGGGACTGCTCATATTCTAAAGCCCACATTTCGAATTTTCGTTAAAAATCTAAAATATGAACTATTCCATAAACTTGTGATTATTCTTGGTAATTCACTATGTTCTTGTTTTTCTCTTATTTACAGATGGCTGAGATTCCTCGCTATATCAGGAAATCCATCAAAGATCCAGAGATACGGGAAAAGTTTCAGACATGGTTAAAACATGATTTAGGGGAAAATAGGTACATAGTGTGGGAAGACTTGGAGCAGATTGGTTTAAAACAAGGTTTTGAAAGATTGATTATGTTCAAGGAAGGGAAGCGAAATCTGCGAGCCTGGAAGAATCTGTTTGAGATTAGGGAAAATGTTTATCGGGAATTAGTTGCTGAATTCATGGTTACCTTCCAGTTTGACAAGACAACTGATAAACTAAATGATGACCGAATGATCAGATTTAACTTTTTGGGCAACCCTCAACAAATGTCATTGGCAACTTTTGCTAGTCACCTTGAGCTATACACTGAGTATCAAGTCACTACTTCTTTCTTCCTGAAAGCAAACAGAGAGGTGAAACAGCGAGACCACACTGCTATCTGGCAAGAATTGACTGGAAATCAATTTCAGTCCAATGTCAAGGCCACCAGTTTTCTTGATAAGCACCATCAGGTTCTCCACAACCTCCTTGCATGTAGCATTCGAGGAAAAAGAAAGACCAAAGGAGCTGTTGGAGTAAAAGATTTGCTGATTATCAAGAGCATTATAGAGCAGGAGCACGTGAATGTTGCTTATATAGTTGCTGATAGGATCCTCACTGAGTCAGGATACACCGAATCAGAGTCTGCTTACATGGGAGCAGTAATCACTAAGTTAGTTAAGAGAATGGGGCTGTTAACTGAGGAGGTGATCGGTAACTTGACACCAGTAGTGAACAGGGTATCTAAGCCGTATAACATCAACTACATGGTCAAAGTATGGTTGCTAGAGAAGGATGTTGATGGGCAGATTAGATGGAAGGAAGGTGAGATCATTCCGGGAGTTCATATGAGACCCCCGAGGAGCAAGAGTGTTAGGTTTGAGTTCGATGACAGCACAGTCCACCGACAGCCTAGGACCACTGTTGCTCATGAGCGAGAGGAGGGAGAGACTGCCGCTGCTGAGGCACAGAGTCCACTGATACCGCCTGCTCGAGAGTTTGGTTGGGGAGATCCGGTGACATCCGAGCTCATGTACGGTATGTTGGGTATGCTTAACTCACACTACACACAGGACACATATTTGGCTGCTGAGTTTGGATTCCCACCACCTGCACGCCCTACATGGGTATGCGGCCCACGACCACCCAACTACCACACCATGCCACTACACCCACTTTCCATGACACCATCCACTACCACCATTCCTTACACTACCATACCACCCACATCTTCCACCCGCACTGTGCCCATCGAGATCCCTCGCGCCCGCCGTACCAGGACTACTCCTGCGGCTGAGCCGGTTTTCTCTGTGCACACTGCAACACCACATATGCCGCATATCCCATATGTTGGGCAGCCATCCTCCCGTGCCATGACCCGTCCAGGACCAGCTGAGTCAGCCATATCAGACACATCTTCAGAGACAGACTCACCTCAGTCAGGTTTTAGACAGGACATGCAGGTTGACGATCAGGTTCAGGTTCAGGCTGACTATATGCCAGACATGACTACTGCTGCTTTGCCTACTTTGTCAGGACTCACAGGGATGTTTCAGAGCAACCCAGTGCCATCCTCTGAGCTTCCACCATACCAGATGCTTGGTACTTCTCTAGGATCGTATGAGATTGCAGACATGGGACTAGATCCCAACTTCCATTTGTACCCGATCCAGCCACCAGCATCAGGCAGACAGCGCAGTTCATCTTCAGCATCAGTCTCCCGCAGAGCCTCGAGTGGACAGCACTCTGCTTCACGTGCTGGACCTTATGGCTCCATGCCACCTCCAGCTCATGGACCACCAGCCAACCAGGATCTTCCTCGACCTTGATCTCATCTTATTTCACTATCATTTATGTTGGATGACTGTATTACTCTATTACTAGTATTTGGGATAACTGTATTAACTGTTGCTGCAGACTGGTTATGGTCCCAACCTGTGATCTGGTTGGACCCACCTATCTATCTTATCTTATCGTTTATCTATTATTTTACTTATGTTATGTTTTGTTTAGTTAATTTCTAGGTTACTTGCGAATAATAGAGAGCAGTAGATACTATAAAAATTTCCCAAGGAGAGCCCGAGATGACGCGCAAATCACGCAAAGATCCTGATTCGAGCCTATTGAACTACCCTACCAAATCAGAATCTTCAAACACACATCTCAGTCTTTTCTAGGGGAGTTTTTCGTTCCACTTTCTTAATGATTTGTTTTCATCGCCTATAAATCTCCGTGTTTCCCATCATGCTTAAATTCTAAAGTGTGGGATTATAAATCCCACACAAATCAAACCAACTTAGAAATAGAGTTCCAAAATATTTTCAAGCTTTAAGTGTGGGATTCCTCCCAAAAAGAAGAATTTTAGACTTAGTTTGAGAACATTAGGGACAATGTTCCTCTAAGTGTGGGATACACGGTATGATATACCGTATTCTTTGACTTTGATTGCTTGTCCAAAGTATAACTTTCTTAAAAATAAGCTTAACTTCGACAGTGAATTCTTCACTCATTCAGTTGGCTTAAATTTTTCTAAAAACCTCATTTGTGCTAAAATTTTTTAAATTTTTGACTCTAAATAATTTTGAGAAAGATTGATTTTTCCAAAAATGGATTAAACTGCTTTGGAAAGTAAGATAAGTTAAGATACGAGTCCCTTAAAAATGAAATGTTAATTGAAGAGCATCGCACGGCTAGGCACATACACCCTTTTTGCAGTGAGGTACTTGAGCCAATAAAAGCATTCATCTTTAATGCTTCACTTCTTCGTTTGATGTGTGTGCCGATGTATGTGCTTTGAGTTAGAACTTGCTCTCGGTATACGTTTCGAGACCACACCAATGGGCACCGTACGCGGTGAAGGTGCAGTCAGAGGACCTTGACATTTCATAGGATTAAAACCTCATTTTTTAAAAGCCTAACCCATCCAACTCTCATTCGTGAGTGTTGAAGATCCACTAGTTAAACCCTTTGAGCCTTAACCTTTCATTTCTTCAAAACCACCATTCACCACCTACCCTCACCTTTTCAAAAATTTTAAACTTAGAACGTTTTGGAGTTATGAAAAGCGTTATTTAGGCATCCTTGCCACTTTTGTCTCACACACTCTCAGTTTCTCTCTGTGTTCTCTCAGAAATCTTGCGTGTGTTAAAAATTCATATATCTATTGAAAGCAAAAATTCAGGTGCGAAAAATTGGCACCTTTTCTGAAAAGCTCAGTCAAAATGAGATGTCAAAAGGACAAAGTGTCCAGGATCTCTCAAAAAAATATATAGAAAAGAAAAGAAAAAAAAGAGAAAAATCTCTGAAAAATTCCCACAAAAATAAAATAAAGCTTAGTGCTTGAAACTCTCAAAGAATGCCTATTCAGAAAATCAGTCAACTCCGCGTGCGTTCTCGAGAAGAAAGTCATCAAAGCTACCTTTCTTCATAAATAAAATTCCTTCGTGTGCGTTTCCCGTTTTAAAGAGTGTCTAGATAATTCGATTCATAACTTTAGGACCTCTAAGTTTAAATAAAATACCCCGTTTTTCACTTCCAAAAATTCACCATCCTCCGTACCCTTTTTGTTCCATCACCCACTCAAAAACCCGAAAAATGTCTTGGGATGATTAGCACCGTTCTCATTGAAGTGGTGGAGATCCGATTCTTGATCAAGCCTATGATGAGAAGCAATGCATGACTGGCTTTATGAGCGATTTCGTTTGATTAGAATGATAGGAAACCCGATACACTTTGAGTGAATTGAGTGACCACCTTTGTGAGATCGCCTAGTCATGTACAATATCCATCGAGAATTGTGAAAGTATGCCAAGGTTAACATTTCAGGTTTAAGGGGGAACTATCTTAATGATGCTTGCTTTCTAAAAAGGTTTACTCAGTTTTTGATAAATTGATTGATCTCTGGTTGTTTACTGTCAAAGATTCTCAAAACCAGATTTTTCAAAACCTTATAGCAGGTGAGAATTTTAAAGTTTGCTTGAGGACAAGCAAAAGTCTAAGTGTGGGATATTTGATAACACGTAAAAAGTCATGTTTTTACGTACGTTATCTTCCACATTTTAGGCACAAAGTTAACTAAAACACACTTAAAAGGACATTATTCATAAAGTTTTGTTAACTAAGTCAAAACGGAGTCGATGTTTGTAAAATCACTGAAAATGGCATGAAAAATGTAAGAAACAGGGTAAAACTGCTTCACCGTACCTCCGTTCATTCATTTTAATGCATCTTGAGCTACACTCCGAGTTAGGACCTCTAACTTATGTCATTTTCTTCGTTAGGAAATTACGAAACCGTGAGCGCGAGAATCACTCAAAACGGATAAACGACGAAGAAGTTACGCCCGAACGAAGGAACGAAGAACCGAGGAATCAGGATACGGGAGAGCTAGACCGTATACGGCCAAACTAGACCGTATACGGCCTAGCACAGACCGTATACGGCCTAGCTAGACCGTATACGGCCTAGCACAGCCGTATACGGCCTGTGTTCTCCCGTATTCACCCTATGCTCTCCCGTATACGGTCCAGTTCAACCGTATTTGCCCTAGCTCAACCGTATCGTGCGTTTGGTCAATAAAAATCAGACTTTTATTCGGGTTTGCGATACGGTTGTGCATTTGAAGGTTTGGATACGGTCTACGGATACGGTTGTGCGTTGCCTATATATTGAAGCCTCATTTCCACATTTTCAAGAGAATCCAACAAATCATCCATCCAACACTCTCATACTTCAATTCTCTTCGTTTTCTTTACGTTTTTATAGTTTTACTCTCTCTCTAGGATAGTTTAGATAGTTTCTCTCTCTAGAGCTCTCCGTCTCTAGAGAGAGAGAGATAGTTAGTTGGTTAGCAGTAGAGAGAGAAGGAAGCTGGTATTGTAATCACGGTGTAATAAAAGCATTCTTGGTGCAAGACTCTGTCTTTCTTTTCAGCCGTTACGCTGCTCAATTTACTGGTGATATCTATCTTTTCATACTTATACTATGTCCGAATTATTTCTGCCTGCTTGTATGATGTATGTTACTGTTATTGCCATGCTTATTGAGTAGTGTGCTGTTGCGGTTGTTGAAATGTAGATAATTAGACGTAGGGATGATGTTGAATTAATCTTTAAAACTATATAATTGGGAATTGTTATTTTTGTTATGTCTAAAACTTATCATGCATCTAGACTTAGTTATGGATCACCCTTTCCAGTCCTTCGCGTGACTGCTACTTTAGGCTTAGAACTTGATCACCTCTAGGTACAGTAGGAAGTTATCTGTGTTATAGTACGAAGCCGTGTCTGTCACTGTAATTCGGCTGAAATACTGAGTATAGCTTTGGAAACACCACTGGTGGAGTACAACGTGGAAGCTCCGGAAATAGCCGTATGTGCCAACACTGTGGACTACCTAGAGACCCTAGAATATGGCCTAGGAACTAATATAACTGTGGAAATGTTACAGTACACCGTCTGTCCACCCCTGGAACTGAAGCTATGGAAACATTTCGACATAGTACACCGTACCTGTACCTAGGGGTAAAAGCTACAACATATCCCTGGTTACAAAGGATCTGTGGAACTGTTTAAGTGCAGTACATCGTGAACGGTGCCTAGTGTGGTACGCTGTGGAATGAGTATGCATTGTACACCGTTGGTGTTCCTAGGGCTGAATGACTGATTGCAAAGGAGAGTCTAGATCATGACAGAAGTAATTGAACTAATCAAACGTAAGGAATGAGTCTAGTGATGAAAGTCAAGCCCAGCAGTGGTTCAGAGTTCTTAAAACCCCTAGACTCTACAAAACTGATAGTTTAGAATAACAAAGTAATAATCTGAACAAGTTTAGGAGATGGCATTTACATTTAGGTGTTAAGAACGGTCAGAATAACCCAATGGGCAGTCTGTTACCTTATTCCTGCACCCTTCAAGGGTCACTGGTCCAAAAGACAGTGTGGGGGGTTGAGCAGCCTGTTCTGATCAGAATCACAATAGCCTAGGTGCTTAGTGACATACGGATTCTGGTAATTAACTAGAATAAGTAGGGACCTAGTGTTTACACCCATAATGCATTTGTCTATTAACTGAAAATGTCCCCAATTATCTTTATAATAAGCATCATCCCGACAACCGATTATCAAAGTTTCAACTGCCGCAATTCTCTATCTGTCTACCTAGCTACCGATTCTCCTCTATCTTTTATTTTACTGCACGTAGTTAATTAATTAAATTAGAAAACTAAAACACCAAAAACCTACCTACTTGCACAAAACCATCCTAAAAGTGAACCCTATCTTTGGCATCGCTTCGTTTCAATTCGCTCCGATTTAAGAACGACCTCGAGTTATACTTGCTGCTTACTCACCCTGTGTAGTAGGTAGTATTTATAAGTTGAGCCCCAGCTCTTTATAAATTTAAAACCCACTGATCCAGCCAAGCGGTGGTTAAGTCCTGCTGACGACAAGGACGGTTCACTCCCAAGGTGAGCTAAAGAGACCCGACCGTTGGGCCGGCATCATGAACCTACTACCATATCATACTTAGGACTTAAGCTTATTATTGTGAAGCTTGTTCTCCTAATGTACTATCATTTCCCTTAGTTTTTGCAAATAAAAACTTAAATGAAGGCGATTCCCCTTAGGTAACAAGCAAATGAATGCCATACGCCCTTTTTTTTTCTTTTTTTTTTTTTTTTTTTTTTTTTTTTAATGAACACAGAAATACTAACTATTACAAAATTACCCTTGGAAGACTAATCACTCTGGATTTCTCATTCCGTTTAGTTGAACCAACGTCTCAAATCTTGCTCTGTCGAACGCCTTTGTGTATAAGTCTGCTAAGTTATCCAATGATGGAACCTTAACTAACTTTATCAATTTCTTCTCAGCACAATCTCTAATAAAATGATGTCTCTTCTCAGCACAATCTCTAATAAAATGATGTCGAATATCAATATGCTTAGTTTTACTGTGCTTCACTGGATTATTAGTGATCGACATAGTAGATTCGTTATCAATCATCATAGGAGTATTGGTTATATTTAACCCGTAATCCCGCAGTTGCTGTTGAATCCAAAGTACTTGTGAGCAACAGCTGCCAGCTGCAACATACTCAGCTTCACATGTAGAAATGGCTACCGAGGTTTGCTTCTTGCACTGCCAGGATACTAATCTACCTCCTAGGAATTGACATCCTCCGGTCGTAGATTTCCTATTCTGATTGCATCCTCCATAATCCGAATCAGTATAAGCTACGAGATCTAAGTCTCCATCAATCGGATACCAAAGACCCAGCTTAGGTTTCCCTTTGAGGTAACGAAAGATCCGTTTTACAGCTTGCATGTGTGACTCTTTCGAATTAGCCTGATATCTTGCGCATAAACAAACAGCAAACATTATGTCAGGCCTAGAGGCTGTAAGATACATTAGTGATCCGATCATGGCTCTATAAAGAGTTGGATCCACATCGCTATCACTCGATGTATCTGGACTTAGTCCATGATTGACTGGAATTGGAGTATTGAAGACCTTACATTCATCCAGAAGCGTTCTAATAGCTCATATGTGTATTTAGATTGATGAATAAAGAATCCATCCTTCTTTTGATCAACTTGTAATCCTAAGAAGAAATTCAACTCTCCCATTGCAGACATTTCGAACCTTTTTCTCATGACTTTCTCAAATTCTTGACACATCTTTTCATCAGATGATCCAAAGATAATGTCATCAACATAAACTTGCACGAGAAGAAAGTCTTTCTTTTTCCACTTGACAAACAGTGTACTATCAATCGATCCTCTTGTAAATCCATTCTCAAGTAGATACGTTGATAGTGTTCCATACCACATTCTTGGTATTTGATGTAATCCATATAGAGCCTTATTCAAATGATATACTCTATCTGGATACTCAGGATCAGCAAACCCTGGCGGTTGTGAAACATACACCAATTCTTCCACTTTGCCATACAAAAAGGCACTCTTAACATCCAACTGATAAACCTTTATACCAAAATATGATGCGAATGCTAAGAATACTCTAATTGCTTCTAGCCTAGCAACTGGTGCAAACACTTCATTGTAATCAATACCTTCTTGTTGATTAAAACCTTGAACCACCAGACGAGCTTTATTGCGAGTAACGATTCCTTTATCATCTCTCTTGCACTTAAATACCCATCTAGTTCCAATTGGATATTCTCCCTTTGGTAGGTCAACCAACTCCCATACTTGTAATTTACAGAACTGAGATAGTTCTTCTTGCATTGCTTCTACCCACGAGCTTTCTTTTAAAGCCATTTGAACATTTTTAGGCTCGACTTGTGAGATAAAGCATGAATATAGACATTGATTAGGAATCCCTGTCTCTTTCATTGCAGTATACAAGCTTTGGTATTCTAAGTTCTCAGACGTACTAGCTCTGGATTGATGTCTAGTTTGAACCGGAGTATTAATATCACCGATGATGTTTTCAACGGGATGATTCTTACTCGTTCTAGTTGTAGTAACTGATTCACCCGGTATTTCATCTTCCAAATTAGTACCAATCTCTTCCAAATCAGGTACATCTTCCGTACGAGTAGAAGATATCCTTAAGTGTTTCAAAGGAGTAAGTATGTCATCAAACTTTGTAGAAAGATCATCAGGATCTTCTGTTTCTTGAGACTTATCCTCTGAAGGTTGTTGTGACTCACTTGTGGAAGCTTTATCTGAGTCAACATTAGTCTTAATTCCAGACTGCTTAACACTTGATGTTGAAGCGGGACCAATATTCTCATCTTCAAACAATAAATGTTCAGCTATCTCTGAATCACTGACATAGTCACTAATAGGAACTTTAAATGATGCAAAAAGATCAGAATAATCAAATTGCCAATCTAAGCCCTTATGAACATCAGGTGAGTAGCTCGTAACCTCAATATTATAAACTACCTCCAAACGTCCTGTGACTTTATTAAAGACTCTCTTGTTTGGCGAATTGGGCATATAACCTAGGAAAAATCCTTCGTCAGCCTTCTCACCAAATTTTGCTTGATGTCCAGTCTTTAATATGGTGCATGAAACTCCAAAGGGTTCAAAACCTTTTAAGTTAGGTTTCTTATTGTTCAAAAGCTCATAACAAGTCTTGTTATGTCTCTTAACCGTAAGAACTCTATTAAGAACATAACATGCTGTATTCACTGCTTCTGCCCAAAAGATGACCGGAAGCTTTGAATCAGCAAGCATTGTTCTAGCAGCTTCAATCAACGTTCTATTTTTCCTTTCAGCAACACCATTCTGTTGAGGTTCATAAGGTGCACTGAATTGATGTAATATCCCTTTGCTTAAGCAATAGATATTCAACGTTGAATTCTTGAATTCTGTTCCATTGTCACTACGAATACGCTTAACTCTCTTTTTATAGACATTCTCTACTAGATCAAAGAACTCAATTAGAATTCCAGGAGTCTCATCCTTTGATCCCAAAAAGAATACCCATGAGAATCTAGAATAATCATCTGTGACAACCAAACAGTACCATTTGCCACCTATACTTCTCTTGCTTATAGGGCCGAAGAGATCCATATGTAGCAATTCAAATGGCGAAGAGATAGAGTTTTCAGTCTTAGGTCTGTGTGGTTTCTTGTGCTGCTTTCCTTTCATGCAAGGAACACACTTATCCTCAGACTCGAAACGTTTTTGTGGTACACCTAGAACCAAACCATTTTTGGTTATATAATTCATCTTTCTCCAGTTCAGATGTGCCATTCTCCTATGCCATAACAATGCGTCTGTTTCTGAAGCCTTGGATAATAAACATGTAGACACCATTGAAGAGTTAGGAACACCCATGTTGATAGCATAGATGTCCTTCTTCCTTGGCGCCCTCATCAATATCCATTCATCAGGAATTTTAAAACCTGGCTTCAGGACTAAGGCCTCCTTTTCATTAAAATAAACTGGGTGACCTTTATCACAGACTTGGGAAACACTCACTAAGTTGTGAGTAAGTTCTTCAACATAGTTCACATCCTCAAGAGTCAAAGTTCCATTTGAAACTTTTCCTTTTCCCGAAATTACTCCTCCTTTATCTCCTGCAAAATTGACTTTTTGCTTGAGACTCTCCTTGAAGTCCTTCAGTAGACTTCGTTCTCCTGTCATGTGTCTTGAACATCCACTGTCTACATACCACCAGCTGTCCTTGCTTACAGCATGCTCCTGCACATAACACAAAATACGATCAGTTATCAAGAGGGACCCAAGCCATTACGGTCTTGGTTTGTCCCTTATCATCAACAAACTTAAGCTCTTTAAAATAACCATCCTTCCCATCAGGAGCTTTGGTCACTTTCGAAGTAGCTTGAGTTTGTGGACGATCAGCCTTAAGAGGTGAATTTGAGGAGAACCTCTTAGGCACATAATTATGAGCTCTATTATGATAATTAAATTTAAACTCATGTGATCGTGAAGTAGTACCACTCTCATAATGACTATGGCCTCTACTTGAAGTTCTAAACCTCGACGGTGTCACATCCCTAGGCTTATAGACAGAATTATCACTTTGAGTATATGGCCGTTTAGGTTTAGGTGGGGAGACACTATGCTTACCATCTCTTTTAAGAATGTTAACAGGTTTATTACCTAACTTAGGTTTGGTATCTAACCTGTCTACAGTCATACTAGAGTCGGTCTGTGTCTTTTCATCCATCACAAGCTTATGTGGTGTTTCAGGCTTTTTGTTAGGACAACACGAAGCCACGTGTCCCTTTTGATGACACTTGAAACAAGACATCTGCTTGCGTGATTTACTCACTTTTGCTTTCTCATCCGGAGTCTTAGGCACTAAAGGTTTAAACTGTTCCTTATCAACTTTATCATTAATCTTAGCATCGTTAATCACTCCACCCGATACAAACTGTATTTTGGTGAACTGAGAAGCCTTGCCATTATCTAATGATACGTTCTTAATAACATCTTTCTGTGCCTCTGACTGTTCAGGTTTATCAGCTACTGAAATCTCAGGATTAACTTCAGTCATCTCAGAATCTTCAGGAATAGGAGTGTAATTGGCATTAAAAGGCGGGGATACATCATTGTAACCTAACCCAGTCTTGTCCTTTACACTACGTTGAGCATCTAACATTTTATCCATTTGAGATGTCCTATAGTTCTCAAGTTTACGGTTTTGCTCAATTAACCTTAAGTTAAGGTTCACTATTTCCTGATCCTTACTAGCAATCGTTTCATTTAAACCTTTGATATTCATATAGAGACCATCTATGACAACAGATTTTTCACTTATGGTATCTCTAAGTTTTGTTCTATCCGACGCATCAGACTTAATTTTATCTTTTAAGACCTGTTTATCATCACTTAATCTACGAATATCCATAATAGCTTGATCAAGTTCAGATCTAACAGTCTTATAGGATTCCTTATCCATATTTAATTGTGATGACAAATTGCTATTTGACACAGTTAAGACACTATTCTGAGATTGTAAATCAGTAACTAAGTAACAAACATCAGCAAGATTAAGAATATCTAAACATACCTTCTTCTTATCAGTTTGTAATTCAGCCATGCATGCCACGAATTCCTCAGGACTCATATCTGGAGTTGAATCCATATATAGCACGTCATCATCACTTGCCCTCACTTCAGACTTAGGCACCTCTACTCTCTGTTCCATATCAGTGGGCATGTAAGAAACTAATCCAGCAGTTGTCTCTTCAATCTCGGCCATCAAAGCTTCCTCGGAATGAGCTTGCCAATCATAAGAGCCATCCAACTGCTTTACCACTAAGGCTTTGGAAGCAAGAGTACTTCCCGAACCTTGTTTTCCTTGTGCTTCTACTTTAGGTCTTTGGCATTCTCTAGCAAAATGACCAATACCCTAACAGTTAAAGCATCTGACCTTGGTTTTATCAAACCCTGATCTATTGCCCAACACCTTTCTACCAGTTCTCTTGAGGAAATTCTTCACCTTTCTAGATGTCAACGCTAGTTGATCTTGAAGCTCCAATTCCTCAAGATAATCAGAATCTATCTGCTCATAATCCTCATCAAACAGAATAGGATCATTGATCTTTCCCTCTATGTAGTTCTCATATGATGCCACAAAGGAGGCAAGAACAGACAGTTGCTGTTCAGCAGATTTCACACTCATCGGCATCTTCTGATGCTCTTGAGGTGACTTCTCAGAATTCTTTCCCTTTGTCTCATCACCAGAGGAGGAAATAAAACACAGATCTTCATAAATCAGTTCTCCATTTTCATTAGTATCACCAACTAACAGTGCAGTGGTCGAACTAGATGACGCAGTCGAAAGACTTGACTTTCCATGATACAACCCAGGGTTCTGAACCTGATCAGAATCACTATCTCTTGACTTTCTGGAGAAATCATAACCTTTCAGCTTGTCAATGACTTGCTCTAAGGTCATAGTAGAATACCTGGTTTCGTTATCCTTAATCATAACGCCATACATTTCCCATTTAGAAGGCAAACCCTCAAGAAACTTGTCGGTTTTAGATACTTCTTCTTCAACAATCTCATGGTATTCTAATTCACTTAGAAGATGGTAGAAACGCGTGACATAGGCATCAAGATCTTCTCCTTTTAAAGCTTTAAACATAGTAAATTTCTTTTTAAGAAGACTCCTCTTGCCAGCTCTCACCTGTGGACTTCCCTCACCTCTTTTCTCTAGAGCTTCCCAGAGCGTTCTAGCAGTATGAAAAGACTTGAGTTGATGAGTAATCTCTTTAGGAAGACACATCTTTATGCATGAATGTGATTTATTTTCATTTCTGTAAGCTTCCTTCTCTTGATCACTCATGTTTGCATAGGTAAGAACCACTGTAGCATTTTGAACAGTTTGAGTAGGTTGTGTGTATCCACTCTTGATACACATCCAGATTGACAGGTCATGGAATCTACAGTAAGATTCAAATCTGTCCTTCCAATTGTAGTAATCCTCGATTCTTAACAACTTAGGTGGAACGTTTGACTTTCCCACCTCGTGGTCCATTTCGATCATTCTACTTAAGTCAGACATCTTAAAAACGTAAAATTAAACTGTTTCAGCGAATTCAGAAAACTCAACTCGCAAGACTCAGCTCAACTCGCAATCTCAGCTCGACTCGCAGAGTAAGTCGATTCGCAAGTCTCAGTTCGGATTGCTAAAAGATGTCGATTCGCAAGTGATGTCGATTCGCGAGGGATCTCGGTTCGACTTGCAAGCCTCAGTTCGACTCGCTAGTTCAACTCGGTTCGCAGGTGACGCTGGAACCCTAATCTCGACTCGCGAAACGGCTGTTAAACGCGAAAACGAATTTTTAAGGTATTTTTACGACTAAAACTTAAAATTTCGACCATAAACAAACCCTAAAATGTCCAGAGAATGATTTTGATCGTTAGTATTGCAAGAATGCACGTAAAAACGACCCGAATCAAAAACGCAATAACACTAAAACTTATGAACACACTCGTATTTAGCCCGAAAGCTCTGATGCCAGATGTAAGTCCCCTAGTTTTAGGATCGATAACTTCGTTATCTGTAGTATTAAGGTGCGGAATCCCTCAATACGGTGTTATCTTACTAACAACGAATATGTTCGTATTGCGTTTAATAAGACTTAGCTTTAAACGATAAATCGTCAAAGCCTAGTCGTTAGGATTAAGTTTTCTCTGAGTTTGTCGAGTTCGCAGATCAGAAATATGGCAAAAGTTATGTTTTTCACGGAGTGCAAAACATTATATACGTCCAGCTCAACTCGGCTCGCATGGGCCTTCGAGTTCGGTCCAACTCGCAGCCCAAGCCCAACTCAGAGCTCGGCTCGCCAGACTTAATCTACGCGAGTTCAGATCTCACCTCACAGCTCGACTCGCTGCGACCTGAGATCTCGACTCGCTACGCATCAAACGTCTATTATTTATTTTGTATTTAATTATTCGTCTAACTTAACAAAACAATATGTTTAACGAATATCACTAACAAAACAAATATTCTTTTACAAATCCAAACCAATATACAAACATAATAATAATTACACTAGTCCTATTTCAAGCTAGATCTGTTGTCACACTCTATGTCCCAACACAATTTATTTTCCTTAATAGTCAAATTTCACATCCAAATACAAATTAGGGGCAAATTTGACACTCAAAAACTGTGAATATCGTATTTGCAACTTATTTTCCTTAAGAGTCATATTTCACTTAGAAATACAAATTAGGGGCAAATTTGCCACTCAAAAAGTGTGAATATCGTATTTGCAATTTATTTTCCTTAAGAGTCATATTTCGCATACAAATACAAATTAGGGGCAAATTTGCCACTCAAAAAGTGTGAATAACGTATTTGCAACTTATTTTCCTTAAGAGTCATATTTCACTTCGAAATACAAATTTGGGGCAAATTTGCCACTCAAAAAGTGTAAATATTGTGTTTGCAATTTATTTTCCTTAAGAGTCATATTTCACTTCGAAATACAAACTAGGGGAAATTTGCCACTCAAAAAGTGTGAATATCGTATTCGCAATTTATTTTCCTTAAGAGTCATATTTCACATACAAATACAAATTAGGGGCAAATTTGCCCCTCAAAAAGTGTGAATATCGTATTTGCAACTTATTTTCCTTAAGAGTCATATTTCACTAAGAATTACAAATTTGGGCGAATTTGCCACTCAAAAAGTGTGAATATCGTATTTGCAACTTATTTTCCTTAAGAGTCATATTTCACTTCGAAATGTAAATTTGGGGCAAATTTGCCACTCAAAAAGTGTGAATATCGTATTTGCAATTTATTTTCCTTAAGAGTAATATTTCACATCCAAATACAAATTAGGGGCAAATTTCCCACTATAAAGTGTGAATATCGTATTTGTAATTTATTTTTCTTAAGAGTCATATTTCACATCTAAATACAAATTAGGGGCGAATTTGCCACTCAAAAAGTGTGAAATTCGTATTTGTAATTTATTTTTCTTAAGAGTCATATTTCACATCCAAATACAAATTAGGAGCAAATTTGCCACTCAAAAATGGTGAATATCGTATTTGAAATTTATTTTCCTTAAGAGTCATATTTCACATCTAAATACAAATTAGGGGCGAATTTGCCACTCAAAAAGTGTGAATATCGTATTTGAAACTTATTTTCCTTAAGAGTCATATTTCACATCGAAATAAAAATTAGGGGCAAATTTGCCACTTAAAAGTGTGAATATCGTATTTACAATTTATTTTCCTTAAAAGTCATATTTCACTTAGAATTACAAATTAAGGGCGAATTTGCCACTCAAAAAGTGTGAGAATCGTATTTGCAACTTATTTTCCTTAAGAGTCATATTTCACTTCGAAATGAAAATTAGGGGCAAATTTACCACTCAAAAAGTGTGAATATCGTATTTGCAATTTAATTCCTTAAGAGTCATATTTCACATCCAAATACAAATTAGAGGCAAATTTGCCACTCAAAAAGTGTGAATATCGTATTTGCAACTTATTTACCTTAAGAGTCATATTTCACATCCAAATACAAATTAGGGGCAAATTTGCCACTCAAAAAGTGTGAATATCGTATTTGCAATTTATTTTCCGTAAGAGTCATATTTAACATCCAAATACAAATTAGAGGCAAATTTGCCATTCAAAAAGTGTGAATATCGTATTTGCAATTTATTTCCTTAAGAGTCATATTTCACATCCAAATACAAATTAGGGGCAAATTTGCTACTCAAAAATTGTGAATATCGTATTTGCAACTTATTTTTCTTAAGAGTCATATTTCACTTCGAAATACAAATTAGGGGCAAATTTGCCACTCAAATAGTGTGAATATCGTATTTGCAACTTATTTTCCTTAAGAGTCATATTTCATTTCGAAATAAAAATTAGGGGCAAATTTGTCACTCAAAAAGTGTGAATATCGTATTGTCAAATTTATTTTCCTTAAAAGTCATATTTCACATCCAAATACAAATTAGGGGCAAATTTGCCACTCAAAAAGTGTGAATATCGTATTTGCAATTTATTTTTCCTTAAGAGTCATATTTCACATCTAAATACAAATTAGGGGCAAATTTGCCACTTAAAAGTGTGAATATCGTATTTACAATTTATTTTCCTTAAAAGTCATATTTCACTTTGAATTACAAATTAAGGGCGAATTTGCCACTCAAAAAGTGTGAGAATCGTATTTGCAACTTATTTTCCTTAAGAGTCATATTTCACTTCGAAATGAAAATTAGGGGCAAATTTGCCACTCAAAAAGTGTGAATATCGTATTTGCAATTTAATTCCTTAAGAGTCATATTACACATCCAAATACAAATTAGAGGCAAATTAGCCACTCAAAAAGTGTGAATATCGTATTTGCAACTTATTTACCTTAAGAGTCATATTTCACATCCAAATACAAATTAGGGGCAAATTTGCCACTCAAAAAGTGTGAATATCGTATTTGCAATTTATTTTCCGTAAGAGTCATATTTAACATCCAAATACAAATTAGAGGCAAATTTGCCATTCAAAAAGTGTGAATATCGTATTTGCAATTTATTTCCTTAAGAGTCATATTTCACATCCAAATACAAATTAGGGGCAAATTTGCTACTCAAAAATTGTGAATATCGTATTTGCAACTTATTTTTCTTAAGAGTCATATTTCACTTCCAAATATACAAATTAGGGGCAAATTTGCCACTCAAATAGTGTGAATATCGTATTTGCAACTTATTTTCCTTAAGAGTCATATTTTACTTCGAAATACAAATTAGGGGCAAATTTGCCACTCAAAAAGTGTGAATATCGTATTTGCAATTTATTTTTCTTAAGAGTCATATTTCACATCCAAATACAAATTATGGGTGAATTTGCCATTCAAAAAGAGTGAATATCGTATTTGCAACTTAATTTCCATAAGAGTCATATTTCACTTCGAAATGAAAATTATGGGCAAATTTGCCACTCAAAAAGTGTGAATATCGTATTTGCAATTTATTTTCCTTAAGAGTCATATTTCACATCCAAATACAAATTAGGGGCAAATTTGCCACTATAAAGTGTTAATATCGTATTTGCAATTTATTTTCCTTAAGAGTCATATTTACATCTAAATACAAATTATGGCGAATTTGCCACTAAAAAAGTGTGAAATTCGTATTTGTTTTTTATTTTGTTTAAGAGTCATATTTCACATCCAAATACAAATTAGGAGCAAATTTGCCACTCAAAAATGGTGAATATCGTATTTGCAATTTATTTTTCTTAAGAGTCATATTTCACATCCTAATACAAATTAGGGGCGAATTTGCCACTCAAAAAGTGTGTATATCGTATTTGAAACTTATTTTCCTTAAGAGTCATATTTCATTTCGAAATACAAATTAGGGGCAAATTTGCCACTCAGAAAGTGGAAATATCATATTTGCAATTTATTTTCCTTAAGAGTAATATTTCACATCTAAATACAAATTAGGGCCAAATTAGCCACTCAAAAAGTATGAATATCGTATTTGCAACTTATTTTCTTTAAGAGTCATATTTCACTTCGAAATACAAATTAGGGGCAAATTTGCCACTCAAAAAGTGTGAATATCGTTTTTGCAATTTATTTCCTTAAGAGTCATATTTCACATCCAAATACAGATTAGGGGAAAATTTGCCACTCAAAAATTGTGAATATCGTATTTGCAATTTATTTTTCTTAAAAGTCATATTTTACATCCAAATACAAATTAGGGGCAAATTTGCCACTCAAAAAGTGTGAATATCGTATTTGCAATTTATTTCCTTAAGAGTCATATTTCACTTCGAAATACAAATTAGTGGCAAATTTGCCACTCAAAAAGTGTGAATATCGTATTTGCAACTTATTTTCCTTCATAGTCATATTTTACTTAGAAATACAAATTATGGGCAAATTTGCCACTCAAAAAGTGTGAATATCGTATTTGCAATTTATTTCCTTAAGAGTCATATTTCACATCCAAATACAGATTAGGGGCAAATTTGCCACTCAAAAATTGTGAATATCGTCTTTGCAATTTATTTTCCTTAAGAGTCATATTTTACATCCAAATACAAATTAGGGCAAATTTGCCACTCAAAAATTGTGAATATCGTATTTGCAATTTATTTCCTTAAGAGTCATATTTGACATCTAAATACAAATTAGGGGCAAATTTGCCACTTAAAAGTGTGAATATCGTATTTGCAATTTATTTTCCTTAAAAGTCATATTTCACTTAGAATTACAAATTAGGGGCGAATTTGCAACTCAAAAAGTGTGAGTATCGTATTTGCAACTTATTTTCCTTAAGAGTCATATTTCAATTCGAAATGAAATTTGGGGCAAATTTGCCACTCAAAAAGTGTGAATATCGTATTTGCAATTTATTTTCCTTAAGAGTCATATTTCATATCCAAATACAAATTATGGGCAAATTTGCCACTCAAAAAGTGTGAATATCGTATTTGAAACTTATTTTCCTTAAGAGTCATATTTCACATCCAAATACAAATTAGGGGCAAATTTGCCACTCAAAAAGTGTGAATATCGTATTTGCAATTTATTTTCCGTAAAAGTCATATTTCACATCCAAATACAAATTAGAGGCAAATTTGCCATTCAAAAAGGGTGAATATCGTATTTGCAATTTATTTCCTTAAGAGTCATATTTCACATCCAAATACAAATTAGGGGCAAATTTGCCACTCAAAAATTGTGAATATCGTATTTGCAACTTATTTTTCTTCAGAGTCATATTTCACTTCGAAATACAAATTAGGGGCAAATTTGCCACTTAAATAGTGTGAATATCGTATTTGCAGCTTATTTTCCTTATGAGCCATATTTCATTTAGAAATACAAATTAGGGGCAAATTTGCCACTCAAAAAGTGTGAATATCGTATTTGCAATTTATTTTCCTTAAGAGTCATATTTCACTTCGAAATACAAATTAGGGGCAAATTTGCCACTCAAAAAGTGTGAATATCGTATTTGCAATTTATTTTCCTTAAGAGTCATATTTCACATCTAAATACAAATTAGGGGCGAATTTGCCACTCTAATAGTGTGAATATCGTATTTGCAACTTATTTTCCTTATGAGTCATATTTACTTCGAAATACAAATTAGGGGCAAATTTGCCACTAAAAAGTGTGAATATCGTATTTGCAATTTATTTTCCTTAAGAGTCATATTTCACATCCAAATACAAATTAGGGGCGAATTTGCCACACAAAAAGTGTGTATATCGTATTTGAAACTTATTTTCCTTAAGAGTCATATTTCATTTCGAAATACAAATTAGGGGCAAATTTGCCACTCAGAAAATGTGTATATCGTATTTGCAACTTATTTTCCTTAAGAGTCATATTTCATATCTAAATACAAATTAGGGCCAAATTATACACTCAAAAAGTGTGAATATCGTATTCGCAATTTATTTTCCTTAAGAGTCATATTTCACATACAAATACAAATTAGGGGCAAATTTGCCCCTCAAAAAGTGTGAATATCGTATTTGCAACTTATTTTCTTTAAGAGTCATATTTCACTAAGAATTACAAATTTGGGCGAATTTGCCACTCAAAAAGTGTGAATATCGTATTTGCAACTTATTTTCCTTAAGAGTCATATTTCACTTCGAAATGTAAATTTGGGGCAAATTTGCCACTCAAAAAGTGTGAATATCGTATTTGCAATTTATTTTCCTTAAGAGTAATATTTCACATCCAAATACAAATTAGGGGCAAATTTCCCACTATAAAGTGTGAATATCGTATTTGTAATTTATTTTTCTTAAGAGTCATATTTCACATCTAAATACAAATTAGGGGAGAATTTGCCACTCAAAAAGTGTGAAATTCGTATTTGTAATTTATTTTTCTTAAGAGTCATATTTCACATCCAAATACAAATTAGGAGCAAATTTGCCACTCAAAAATGGTGAATATCGTATTTGAAATTTATTTTCCTTAAGAGTCATATTTCACATCTAAATACAAATTAGGGGCGAATTTGCCACTCAAAAAGTGTGAATATCGTATTTGAAACTTATTTTCCTTAAGAGTCATATTTCACATCGAAATAAAAATTAGGGGCAAATTTGCCACTTAAAAGTGTGAATATCGTATTTACAATTTATTTTCCTTAAAAGTCATATTTCACTTAGAATTACAAATTAAGGGCGAATTTGCCACTCAAAAAGTGTGAGAATCGTATTTGCAACTTATTTTCCTTAAGAGTCATATTTCACTTCGAAATGAAAATTAGGGGCAAATTTGCCACTCAAAAAGTGTGAATATCGTATTTGCAATTTAATTCCTTAAGAGTCATATTTCACATCCAAATACAAATTAGAGGCAAATTTGCCACTCAAAAAGTGTGAATATCGTATTTGCAACTTATTTACCTTAAGAATCATATTTCACATCCAAATACAAATTAGGGGCAAATTTGCCACTCAAAAAGTGTGAATATCGTATTTGCAATTTATTTTCCGTAAGAGTCATATTTAACATCCAAATACAAATTAGAGGCAAATTTGCCATTCAAAAAGTGTGAATATCGTATTTGCAATTTATTTCCTTAAGAGTCATATTTCACATCCAAATACAAATTAGGGGCAAATTTGCTACTCAAAAATTGTGAATATCGTATTTGCAACTTATTTTTCTTAAGAGTCATATTTCACTTCGAAATACAAATTAGGGGCAAATTTGCCACTCAAATAGTGTGAATATCGTATTTGCAACTTATTTTCCTTAAGAGTCATATTTCATTTCGAAATAAAAATTAGGGGCAAATTTGTCACTCAAAAAGTGTGAATATCGTATTGTCAAATTTATTTTCCTTAAAAGTCATATTTCACATCCAAATACAAATTAGGGGCAAATTTGCCACTCAAAAAGTGTGAATATCGTATTTGCAATTTATTTTTCCTTAAGAGTCATATTTCACATCTAAATACAAATTAGGGGCAAATTTGCCACTTAAAAGTGTGAATATCGTATTTACAATTTATTTTCCTTAAAAGTCATATTTCACTTAGAATTACAAATTAAGGGCGAATTTGCCACTCAAAAAGTGTGAGAATCGTATTTGCAACTTATTTTCCTTAAGAGTCATATTTCACTTCGAAATGAAAATTAGGGGCAAATTTGCCACTCAAAAAGTGTGAATATCGTATTTGCAATTTAATTCCTTAAGAGTCATATTTCACATCCAAATACAAATTAGAGGCAAATTAGCCACTCAAAAAGTGTGAATATCGTATTTGCAACTTATTTACCTTAAGAGTCATATTTCACATCCAAATACAAATTAGGGGCAAATTTGCCACTCAAAAAGTGTGAATATCGTATTTGCAATTTATTTTCCGTAAGAGTCATATTTAACATCCAAATACAAATTAGAGGCAAATTTGCCATTCAAAAAGTGTGAATATCGTATTTGCAATTTATTTCCTTAAGAGTCATATTTCACATCCAAATACAAATTAGGGGCAAATTTGCTACTCAAAAATTGTGAATATCGTATTGCAACTTATTTTTCTTAAGAGTCATATTTCACTTCGAAATACAAATTAGGGGCAAATTTGCCACTCAAATAGTGTGAATATCGTATTTGCAACTTATTTTCCTTAAGAGTCATATTTTACTTCGAAATACAAATTAGGGGCAAATTTGCCAATCAAAAAGTGTGAATATCGTATTTGCAATTTATTTTTCTTAAGAGTCATATTTCACATCCAAATACAAATTATGGGTGAATTTGACATTCAAAAAGTGTGAATATCGTATTTGCAACTTAATTTCCATAAGAGTCATATTTCACTTCGAAATGAAAATTATGGGCAAATTTGCCACTCAAAAAGTGTGAATATCGTATTTGCAATTTATTTTCCTTAAGAGTCATATTTCACATCCAAATACAAATTAGGGGCAAATTTGCCACTATAAAGTGTTAATATCGTATTTGCAATTTATTTTCCTTAAGAGTCATATTTACATCTAAATACAAATTAGGGCGAATTTGCCACTAAAAAAGTGTGAAATTCGTATTTGTTTTTTATTTTGTTTAAGAGTCATATTTCACATCCAAATACAAATTAGGAGCAAATTTGCCACTCAAAAATGGTGAATATCGTATTTGCAATTTATTTTTCTTAAGAGTCATATTTCACATCCTAATACAAATTAGGGGCGAATTTGCCACTCAAAAAGTGTGTATATCGTATTTGAAAAACTTATTTTCCTTAAGAGTCATATTTCATTTCGAAATACAAATTAGGGGCAAATTTGCCACTCAGAAAGTGGGAATATCATATTTGCAATTTATTTTCCTTAAGAGTAATATTTCACATCTAAATACAAATTAGGGCCAAATTAGCCACTCAAAAAGTAAGAATATCGTATTTGCAACTTATTTTCTTTAAGAGTCATATTTCACTTCAAAATACAAATTAGGGGCAAATTTGCCACTCAAAAAGTGTGAATATCGTATTTGCAATTTATTTCCTTAAGAGTCATATTTCACATCCAAATACAGATTAGGGGAAAATTTGCCACTCAAAAATTGTGAATATCGTATTTGCAATTTATTTTTCTTAAGAGTCATATTTTACATCCAAATACAAATTAGGGGCAAATTTGCCACTCAAAAAGTGTGAATATCGTATTTGCAATTTATTTCCTTAAGAGTCATATTTCACTTCGAAATACAAATTAGTGGCAAATTTGCCACTCAAAAAGTGTGAATATCGTATTTGCAACTTATTTTCCGTCATAGTCATATTTTACTTAGAAATACAAATTATGGGCAAATTTGCCACTCAAAAAGTGTGAATATCGTATTTGCAATTTATTTCTTTAAGAGTCATATTTCACATCCAAATACAGATTAGGGGCAAATTTGCCACTCAAAAATTGTGAATATCGTCTTTGCAATTTATTTTCCTTAAGAGTCATATTTTACATCCAAATACAAATTAGGGCAAATTTGCCACTCAAAAATTGTGAATATCGTATTTGCAATTTATTTCCTTAAGAGTCATATTTGACATCTAAATACAAATTAGGGGGCAAATTTGCCACTTAAAAGTGTGAATATCGTATTTGCAATTTATTTTCCTTAAAAGTCATATTTCACTTAGAATTACAAATTAGGGGCGAATTTGCAACTCAAAAAGTGTGAGTATCGTATTTGCAACTTATTTTCCTTAAGAGTCATATTTCAATTCGAAATTAAATTTGGGGCAAATTTGCCACTCAAAAAGTGTGAATATCGTATTTGCAATTTATTTTCCTTAAGAGTCATATTTCATATCCAAATACAAATTAGGGGCAAATTTGCCACTCAAAAAGTGTGAATATCGTATTTGCAATTTATTTTCCGTAAAAGTCATATTTCACATCCAAATACAAATTAGAGGCAAATTTGCCATTCAAAAAGTGTGAATATCGTATTTGCAATTTATTTCCTTAAGAGTCATATTTCACATCCAAATACAAATTAGGGTCAAATTTGCCACTCAAAAATTGTGAATATCGTATTTGCAACTTATTTTTTTTCAGAGTCATATTTCACTTCGAAATACAAATTAGGGGCAAATTTGCCACTCAAATAGTGTGAATATATTATTTGCAGCTTATTTTCCTTATGAGCCATATTTCATTTAGAAATACAAATTAGGGGCAAATTTGCCACTCAAAAAGTGTGAATATCGTATTTGCAATTTATTTTCCTTAAGAGTCATATTTCACTTCGAAATACAAATTAGGGGCAAATTTGCCACTCAAAAAGTGTGAATATCGTATTTGCAATTTATTTTTCTTAAGAGTCATATTTCACATCTAAATACAAATTAGGGGCGAATTTGCCACTCTAATAGTGTGAATATCGTATTTGCAACTTATTTTCCTTATGAGTCATATTTACTTCGAAATACAAATTAGGGGCAAATTTGCCACTAAAAAGTGTGAATATCGTATTTGAAACTTATTTTCCTTAAGAGTCATATTTCATTTCGAAATACAAATTAGGGGCAAATTTGCCACTCAGAAAATGTGTATATCGTATTTGCAACTTATTTTCCTTAAGAGTCATATTTCATATCTAAATACAAATTAGGGCCAAATTATACACTCAAAAAGTATGAATATCGTATTTGCAACTTATTTTCTTTAATAGTCATATTTCACTTCGAAATACAAATTAGCGGCAAATTTGCCACTCAAAAATTGTGAATATCGTATTTGCAACTTATTTTCCTTCATAGTCATATTTTACTTAGAAATACAAATTATGGGAAAATTTGCCACTCGAAAAGTGTGAATATCGTATTTGCAATTTATTTCCTTAAGAGTCATATTTCACATCCAAATACAGATTAGGGGCAAATTTGCCACTCAAAAAATGTGAATATCGTCTTTGCAATTTATTTTTCTTAAGAGTCATATTTTACATCCAAATACAAATTAGGGCAAATTTGCCACTCAAAAAGTGTGAATATCGTATTTGCTATTTATTTCCTTAAGAGTCATATTTGACATCTAAATTCAAATTAGGGGCAAATTTGCCACTAAAAAGTGTGAATATCGTATTTGCAATTTATTTTCCTTAAAAGTCATATTTCACTTAGAATTACAAATTAGAGGCGAATTTGCAACTCAAAAAGTGTGAGTATCGTATTTGCAACTTATTTTCCTTAAGAGTCATATTTCAATTCGAAATGAAATTTGGGGCAAATTTGCCACTCAAAAAGTGTGAATATCGTATTTGCAATTTATTTTCCTTAAGAGTCATATTTCACATCCAAATACAAATTACGGGCAAATTTGCCACTCAAAAAGTGTGAATATCGTATTTGAAACTTATTTTCCTTAAGAGTCATATTTCACATCCAAATACAAATTAGGGCAAATTTGCCACTCAAAAAGTGTGAATATCGTATTTGCAATTTATTTTCCGTAAAAGTCATATTTCACATCCAAATACAAATTAGAGGCAAATTTGCCATTCAAAAAGTGTGAATATCGTATTTGCAAATTATTTCCTTAAGAGTCAT
Organism: Helichrysum umbraculigerum; assembly: GCA_949592205.1. Lineage (NCBI taxonomy): Eukaryota > Viridiplantae > Streptophyta > Magnoliopsida > Asterales > Asteraceae > Helichrysum > Helichrysum umbraculigerum. The sequence continues at coordinate 60,549,827 of CATIUR010000005.1, read as the reverse complement.
ATTTCACATCCAAATACAAATTAGGGGCAAATTTGCCACTCAAAAATTGTGAATATCGTATTTGCAACTTATTTTTCTTAAGAGTCATATTTCACTTCGAAATACAAATTAGGGGCAAATTTGCCACTCAAATAGTGTGAATATCGTATTTGCAATTTATTTTCCTTATGAGTCATATTTCATTTAGAAATACAAATTAGGAGCAAATTTGCAACTCAAAAAGTGTGAATATCGTATTTGCAATTTATTTTCCTTAAGAGTCATATTTCACTTCGAAATACAAATTAGGGGCAAATTTGCCACTCAAAAAGTGTGAATATCGTATTTGCAATTTATTTTCCTTAAGAGTCATATTTCACATCTAAATACAAATTAGGGGCGAATTTGCCACTCAAATAGTGTGAATATCGTATTTGCAACTTATTTTCCTTATGAGTCATATTTACTTCGAAATACAAATTAGGGGCAAATTTGCCACTCAAAAAGTGTGAATATCGTATTTGCAATTTATTTTCCTTAAGAGTCATATTTCACATCCAAATACAAATTAGGGGCGAATTTGCCACTCAAAAAGTGTGTATATCGTATTTGAAACTTATTTTCCTTAAGAGTCATATTTCATTTTGAAATACAAATTAGGGGCAAATTTGCCACTCAGAAAGTGTGAATATCATATTTGCAACTTATTTTTCTTAAGAGTCATATTTCATATCTAAATACATATTAGGGCCAAATTAGACACTCAAAAAGTATGAATATCGTATTTGCAACTTATTTTCTTTAAGAGTCATATTTCACTTCGAAATACAAATTAGTGGCAAATTTGCCACTCAAAAAGTGTGAATATCGTATTTGCAACTTATTTTCCTTAATAGTCATATTTTACTTAGAAATACAAATTCGGGGCAAATTTGCCACTCAAAAAGTGTGAATATCGTATTTGCAATTTATTTCCTTAAGAGTCATATTTCACATCCAAATACAGATTAGGGGCAAATTTGCCACTCAAAAATTGTGAATATCGTCTTTGCAATTTATTTTCCTTAAGAGTCATATTTACATCCAAATACAAATTAGGGCAAATTTGCCACTCAAAAATTGTGAATATCGTATTTGCAATTTATTTCCTTAAGAGTCATATTTGACATCTAAATACAAATTAGGGGCAAATTTGCCACTTAAAAGTGTGAATATCGTATTTGCAATTTATTTTCCTTAAAAGTCATATTTCACTTAGAATTACAAATTAGGGGCGAATTTGCAACTCAAAAAGTGTGAGTATCGTATTTGCAACTTATTTTTCTTAAGAGTCATATTTAAATTCGAAATTAAATTTGGGGCAAATTTGCCACTCAAAAAGTGTGAATATCGTATTTGCAATTTATTTTCCTTAAGAGTCATATTTCATATCCAAATACAAATTATGGGCAAATTTGCCACTCAAAAAGTGTGAATATCGTATTTGAAACTTATTTTCCTTAAGAGTCATATTTCACATCCAAATACAAATTAGGGGCAAATTTGCCACTCAAAAAGTGTGAATATCGTATTTGCAATTTATTTTCCGTAAAAGTCATATTTCACATCCAAATACAAATTAGAGGCAAATTTGCCATTCAAAAAGTGTGAATATCGTATTTGAAATTTATTTCCTTAAGAGTCATATTTCACATCCAAATACAAATTAGGGTCAAATTTGCCACTCAAAAATTGTGAATATCGTATTTGCAACTTATTTTTCTTCAGAGTCATATTTCACTTCGAAATACAAATTAGGGGCAAATTTGCCACTCAAATAGTGTGAATATCGTATTTGCAGCTTATTTTCCTTATGAGCCATATTTCATTTAGAAATACAAATTAGGGGCAAATTTGCCACTCAAAAAGTGTGAATATCGTATTTGCAATTTATTTTCCTTAAGAGTCATATTTCACTTCGAAATACAAATTAGGGGCAAATTTGCCACTCAAAAAGTGTGAATATCGTATTTGCAATTTATTTTCCTTAAGAGTCATATTTCACATCTAAATACAAATTAGGGGCGAATTTGCCACTCTAATAGTGTGAATATCGTATTTGCAACTTATTTTCCTTAAAAGTCATATTTCACATCCAAATACAAATTAGGGGCGAATTTGCCACACAAAAAGTGTGTATATCGTATTTGAAACTTATTTTCCTTAAGAGTCATATTTCATTTCGAAATACAAATTAGGGGCAAATTTGCCACTCAGAAAATGTGTATATCGTATTTGCAACTTATTTTCCTTAAGAGTCATATTTCATATCTAAATACAAATTAGGGCCAAATTATACACTCAAAAAGTATGAATATCGTATTTGCAACTTATTTTCTTTAATAGTCATATTTCACTTCGAAATACAAATTAGTGGCAAATTTGCCACTCAAAAATTGTGAATATCGTATTTGCAACTTATTTTCCTTCATAGTCATATTTTACTTAGAAATACAAATTATGGGAAAATTTGCCACTCGAAAAGTGTGAATATCGTATTTGCAATTTATTTCCTTAAGAGTCATATTTCACATCCAAATACAGATTAGGGGCAAATTTGCCACTCAAAAAATGTGAATATCGTCTTTGCAATTTATTTTTCTTAACACTAGTACAAATTTGGGATTTGGTCACACATAGTCGAAATAAAACCGTCACACATTCGAATATTTATGTGACTAAAGGTACAAAAATAAAATTCACGTTATTAGTTAGCCACATATGAACTCCAATCGTGTGACCATTCTGAAATGTATTGCCACACCTTCGAACATTTATGTAACTAAAGGGCACTGCTATTTTTTGGCTGATTATTTAGTGACACATGAATTTGGAACGCGTGACAAATGAAGAGTAAGTTCGAAGCGTTAGTCACGTTATACACATAAAACGTGACAAATCTATGTCACACACTTGAACACTGTGACCAAATGCCACTATATGGTCACATGAAGTAATTGTTTATGTGACTAAATCATATAGTCGAGTTTGTCACACGTGATTTCAGTGTAGCCAAAATCCGATACATATGGTCACATAACTTAATATGTGTGTCTAAAGTTTAGTGTGTGTTAGAATGCCAAAAACTAATGTGTATAGTCACATTAAAATCTAGCACCATCATGTGACTATATGGCTTTATAATAGCCACACCATATCACAACTATGTATCTAAATGATGTTTATGGCCACATTTTAGGTGATTGTATGTGTCTAATATATTCACAACAGTCACGTTGTGAAATATTCATGTGACTATTATTTAGAGCAAAAATGGGTAAAAACGATTATCATTAAATTTGATATTAATCACATTGAGTGTTAGTTTGTGTATCTAAATCATGAGACTTTATATGTCGGATGAAGTAATTGTTTATGTGACTAAATCATATGTTCGAGTTTGTCACACATGATTTCAATGTAGCCAAAATCCGGTACATATGGTCACATAACTTAATATGTATGTTTAAAGTTTAGTGTGTGTTAGAATGCCAAAAGCTAATGTTGAAGAAAATCTTGAAGAAAATCATTATGCATAGGAATATCAAACTATAACCAGTAAAGACGTAACAACAATTTCATTATAAATCATATAAATCAAGTTGTTTACAAATTACAATAGTTTACACCATATCAAGTAATTCATCAAAATATAAAACCTCCATCTTAGAAAGAAATATGTCTTCATCAAACGTGCAAAAAAATTGTCTTTAAAGATGTTCTTTTCTTCTCATCCTTCATCCTCACACCACCTAGATTTAAAAAGCACATATTAAGACATGATATTGTATGTTAATAACTCGTAGTAGTACAAGACATCTCAAGTATATATAGACCAATGTAAGGGAAATGGTACTACTGGTATCATACAACATCTGCTTTGGAAGTGTTTTCAGCTGTAAAATCAATAGTATAGTCTTGACAAACACACACCTGCTTTAAGAACTTGGTCATCTATAAATGAGTAGCATGAATAAGCTTTAAATCATAATAAAGGCGAACGAATTATAGTAATCTTTTGCTAAAACATATATCAAATATACATACCCAGATCGTTAATACTCTGTATAATGGTTGGAGACTACGTGATGTATCTCATGTTGAACATGACGTTAGCCAAATTAATTACGCTTTGCACCCTAGCAGACAAAGCAAAAATAGATGCAACAATAACTGAATCAAATGATAAGAATAACTAAATCACATAATCTTTGGAGGCTAGGTGAATTGAAATGTACCCTTCTAAATCATGCAGCAAACAACAACATAATTCCATGTCTCAAACAAAATGTTGGCAAACATCAACAACAACCTGATGAACATATGTGTCATGATGAAGGGAGATTTTACTATAAGAGGAACGCTTCTTAAGTACCGAATGAATTATATATGATGAATGTGGTGGAGTAATGCATACCCTTGATATTATCTGTGAAAAACGGCCACAACTAATATATAAATATCATTTGCAGTCTCTACAATATTGAACGCAACTAATTCAATTAGTAAACTATAATCAAAGGAATATCATTATAGACAAATAGGGCCAAGTTTTATCAATAAACTAGTGTTACTACCTCAATATATAGTATGCATTTCTCTTTGAGAGCTTATAACACGTATCTGCAAATTCATCCTGTTGCTCCTACAGAAACAAAAGCAGAAAATACAAGTAGAAATATGAAAGTGGGAGCAATATGCAAAATTAGATATAGACTGACTTTAGAAAGGCCATATGCAGATTTAAAATACATTTTACAGGGACTTTACCACAAATTCATTGATTCTATATGATTATTTTTCCTTTCTCAAATATACTTTAGGCACTTAGTCACCTACAACCTGTTTGACTCATTTCCTTTGAAGCTTATCATTTTATCAACCAATGAATACATTTCTCAAATTTGATAATAGTATATTTAGCGTTGGGGAAATTATAAGATTGGATTGGTCGCAGTTTGCTTAGATAAGTAAATAAGCCAAATATAAAGAAGCATAAGACCTATAACCTAGGATCAATCTTTGTTTTGCTTGAGCTTATGGGCTAGGCAGGATACAAGTTACATGGTGATGGTGTGATTAAGGGATTAGTTGGTGTACAGTTTGTATTTTCTGGGTTGGTAAGTTGGTTTGATGTCTCCAGCCCCCGTTTCATGCTTGTTGACCAACTATAATTTCTTTATAGTATACTGATGATTGTTGTTCAAGAAGTAGTTACTATAATCCTTAAACTCTGAGAGGAATTAAATTAGTAGCGACTTTGGAACTGGCATTTAATGGGTATTGAGATATACAGGGTATTTCACGGGTCAGTTGGGTTCAAGATGAATTGAAGCAGAAATTCCAATTTGGGCAGCTGCTTGAGGCAAAACAAATGTATTTTGTTTTGTAAAGTCAATTTAATTACAGATTGTGAATGCTGAACCCAAGACTTTTCTAGTGTTAGAAGATTATAAGTATAACACAGCAATCGCTTAAATCCATGAAGCTCAAACATTCACTATTTATATTTAGAATCTTACATATATTCATTTAAAGAATTCTTCCTCTCTGCTCTCTCCAAGAACAATAAAAAGACAAGCACTTCTTACAATCCTAAGAGTTGTTATAACTTACCAAAATCCCGATTTTACTCATTAATCCCACCTACAAAGTAATGACCTCTTATTTACGAGGAAAAAACACGCTCAGGCCGAAGTACAAGTGTTGGGTGAGAACAAGGATGTCCGGTGAGTAAGAACTTTAACATCACTTATTCACAAACTAAATTTGCAATGCCTACACTCAAACAAACTGACTTTGATCTGAAGGTTGATTTCGTATATGATTTTGACTTTGAAAGTTGATTCCTTTTCATTAACAACACAAGTTCTTATACGAGATCGACATTCACACCACTATTGGCTTATTTGTATACAGGGATTACAACAACAAAAATAAAACTCAAAAGGTTTTTCAACAATCAAAATGTACACATTTTAACAAAACTATACAACAAACAATCTTAGTTCCTTCACTTCCAATTTCGAAAGTTCGAATTCGGGGAATAAAACTTTTAAATCAACTATAAACATAAACACGATATAAGAGCATTAATATGGATAACTAAATCACAATTATCTCAATCAATACATAATCGACTCAAAATAACAATCGATTCAAGTTTAATACACCGATCAAAAGTTCAAAATTAAATACAAACTGCGTGATATATATAGTAGTTAAAAAAGTATATAATAAGAATAAGAAGGCTTACTGAGTGTAGAGTTTGAGCAGGGGTATGTGTGTGAGCCAGAACTACAGTAAGTTTTCAATTTTTGATTGTAAGCTTTTTGAGCACTGAAAGAGGACCACCGTTACTCCATTTTATTTTACATTTACCACCCTTTTAGTTGTATACAGATGACATCTAAGATCCTTTAAACACTTTATTTTACATCTAACCTCCTTTAAACGTTTTTAGTGAGTAGAAGAATAGAACACTGGCATTTTACTCGCGCTATATCAAAAAATATTACTTACAGTATTTTTTATTCAATTATATGTGGTCATCATGTGAAAAATGAAAAAGAAATAGTGATATATCATTGTTAACTTTATTATTATTATTATTATTATTATTATTATTATTATTATTATTATTATAGGTTTTAGAGTTGAATTTTTCAGCCCATCAGTCTATTAGAAACCCGTCAACCATTTTTTTTAGTTTGATTTGAGTTAAGGTTTGTATCAACTAGTCGATCGATTAACCAGAAAAATAATATTAAATTTTTTTTAAAAATGATCCATGTATATTAAACTTAGGATATAAGCTCTCAAAGAGAAATGAATACTATATATTGAGATAGAGATATATGACATTACCAATATCACATATGTCACTATTAAACTTAGGATAAAACTAATCCATCATTTGGAATATATGACATTATCCTAAGTTTAATAATGGAATATATTACCAATATCACATATGCCAAGACATTATCCTAAGTTTAATAATGAAATATATTACCAATATCACATATGCCACTTTTAAACTTATGATAAAATAAATTCATCATTTTGGAATATATGACATTATCCTAAATTTAATAATGAAATATATGATATATGACATTACTAATATCACATATGCTACTATTAAACTTAGGATAAAATTAATTCATCATTTGGGCATATATAACATTATTCTAAGTTTAATAATGAAATATATGATATATGACATTACCAATTACCAATATTACATATACCACTATAAAACTTAGGATAAAATTAATTCATCATTTGGGCATATATGACATTATTCTAAGTTTAATGATGAAATATATGATATATGACATTATCAATATCACATATGCCACTATTAAACTTAGGATAAAATAAATTCATCATTTTGAAATATATGATATTTGGACATCTCAAAAATTGTAACCCGGCTCAAAATTGTATATGACAGTGAACAATCAAATTGGGACATCTCAAAATTGTACCTGACTAATAAATTGGGAAGTATTTTTTTATAGCATGTTATTTATAAGTTGTAAATTAAAAGTTTTAATTGACAACTTATAATTTTTACAAATATATTTTAGGATTTAAAAGGAAAAGGATCAAAGGGGCAGTAGGTTTAGAAGGAGCAGGTAGGGCAGAAAGATCTCACCATCCAATTTGTGATCCAATGGTCTATATGAGTCCATGTCACTAGGGTGTTCTTATGCAAACACTTTTAGGTGGAGGGATTTAAATGCAATTTTCATAGAAAATTTGATGAGGGTAAATCTTACGACAACTTCTTTCCTCACACTCACAAAAACACACATAGACATAAACTTTCTCTCTCTATCTCTCTCTACACACACAAACTTACACAAAACCTCACCATCCACCACCACTTCCGCCACGTTCAGTTCACTGCCGCCGCCACGTTCACCGTCGCGACCATGTTCGCCACTTCCACCACGTTCACCGCCACTACACCATCACCACCGCCACCACAACCACCGTCAATCTTCAACGCCGCCACCACCACGTCACCGCCTCCACCATCTTCACCACCACCACGTCACTGTCTCCACCATCTTCACCACCACCACCTTCTTTATCACTGTCATCATCTTCAGCGTCACTGTTCTCGTTCACCGCCACCTTCATCATCACCGTTTACCATCACCTTCACCACTTTTGCTGTCACCGTCTTCCACCACCTTAATCGTCACCATCTACCACCACCTTCACCATCTAGATCTGAATATGTAGATGTAGATCTACTTTTCAGATTTAGATATGGAAAAAGTAGATCTAGATCTACTTTTTCAAATCTAGATCTAAAAAAGTAGATCTGAAAAAAAGTCACTGCATTTTACGTTTCGCTTACTGCATTTTGGATCTACCTCTATAAAAGTAAATATGAAAAAATCACTGCATTTTACGATTTGTCAACTGCATTTTACGGTTAATCAACTGCATTTTAAAGTTTATCAACTGCATTTTAAAGTTTATCAACTGCATTTTACATTTTTAAGTATTTTTATGCATTTTATTTTGTTTACTGCATTTTATATGTTACCTCACTGCATTTTATGATTTTACAGCATTTTATTTATTATTTTTATTTTCTGTAATTTATGTTTTTCACTGTATTTTATGAGTATTCACTGCATTTTTTTTTACGTAAACTTGCATATTATCATGTGTTTTGAATAAATATTTTTGTGAATTTTTTTGGATAAATTTTCAAGCAATTTTTTGGGCAGGTCCTCGAATTTTTCAAAATTGCAAAATAGTCCCTGATAAAAAAAGAGAGGGGGACCAGAGGTGACACATGTCACATTTTGATTGACCCAAAACCTGCCTTTTCTGCCTCTCTTTAATAGCCTGCTCCTCTGAACCCTACCCTAAAAATTATAATCTTACTTTTCACTTTAACCAATTAATTCTTTTTAGTTTTGTCATTTAAATGATTTTAGTCTCACTGACTTTCGTTCCCCAAACCCTGAATTTTCATTCCCCCCAAACCCAAATTTTCATTTCCCCCCAAACCCTAAATATTCATTTGCCTCCAAATCAGATACCACATCTCCAAATTTGTATTTTTCCCCCCCTCCATCGAGCTTCTAGGTTTTGAACAACTGGTGGAACTGGAAGGTTAGTGGTTTTGAACTGAGGAAATCTCCGGGGATGACGGACCAACCACCGTCTGCTCCGTCTCCACTTGTTCGGAGATACTCGATCTCTACACCATTAGTTGTACCACATTCTGAACTCATTTCTAAACAGTCCGTTGCTACTAAACTACACAATTTGAAGGATAAGCTCAAGGTATATCTATCTATATATATTATCACCATTTACTATATAATTAATTTAAATTTAATCACAATTGTGGAGTAGAGGTTATCTGCGAATGGAGTGAGTGTTTGAATGACTTGATTAAATTATATTTTTATTGTATTTATATCTGTAATGCGAAATTGCTGATTTAGAAACTTGTTTACAGACTGAGATACTGTTGTTGCTCACAACCCTTTACAAACATGAAGTCACCGACCTTGAGCGTACACCTCCGGTCACCTCTAACCAGCCATCGTGACCATCCCCTCCGGGTTCAAGTTTGATCATAAGGTTTATATTTTATTATCTTTAATCGGATTTCATATTTGGTAGATTTACCCATCTTATTGTTACGAAATTGATTGGTGATTGTTGCAAGAAGATAAGTCTTGTATGCAAGTTTATTACTCTTAATTTGTGTATTCACTTAATAGGACTATTTAATTTTTATGTTTATGTTTTACAGGGGATGTGGATTTCTTATCTGGTACTTGGTGTAAATTATTTGTCATTTCAAGAACTCAAGGTCCTGGGAATTTAATACCCATATATAACTACGGCCACACCACCATTACGGCGCCTCTATTCGGAATTTTGCACCGCCACCACCACAACAAAGTGGTCAAATGGATTGATAAATACATATCTCCTCGCACCGCCGCCGCGCTGCCTCCGTCTCACAAGCATCACACATGTAAGTCATTCTCAACTACAATCGCTCGTATCAACCGGTAATTAATCATTTCTAGTGCTTGCGGTGATTTAGGGTTTAGATAACGATTTGTATTATTTTACACGTTCAAATTTAATTCGATATGATTGCTAATTGTATAAATTTAGTTTTAGATCAAAACCCGAGGTAACTGAATTGTGAAGATTAAATGTCACATTGTGCTGATTTGTGAATAAACCCTCGATCTGTGGCGGTATTCTGAAGCTTCTAGATTCGAAACTGATCGGATCTGCATCTAGCGGTGATTCGAAGGTGTTTTATTTGAAAATGAAAGGTGATTACTATCGGTATTTGGCTGAGTTTACGACTGGATCTGAGAGGAAAGAAGCTGCCGAGGATACTTTGTCAGTTTGTCTGCTTACAAAGCTGCTCAGGTTAGGGCCTTTAATTTTGTGATATATTCATGTATATTTTAGATTATTGCCTACTAGTTATATCATGTTAGCTTAACTTTTAGGCTGTTATTCAGTAATTATATTTGAATTCATCATTTACTATGTTTTAGTATTAAATTGATTTTAGCATTTAACTTAGTTTCGAAAAATCATAATTTTACGTTAATCTTATATCAGCTCAACTTTTAGGCTGTTAATTAGTCGTGATTCTACAAGTGATTGATGATTTTAGATATGTCGGTTGCTAAAAGATTTGAGAGAGAAACATTTTGTGTTGCTATCACGTAAGTCTGAGTGCGGCTAGATTATTAGGAACTTATGGCAGTTATCAGATGTCACATTTTTAAACTGTCTCCTAGCATGTTGTGTGTTAGCTTAATCTGTCTATCGTTAATTGGAGGTGTGAGTTTTGTTGCGTTTACTGCTCAAGTTTGTGTGTGTTCTAACTGTTTATGTAAATCATTTATAAAGGGATGACCGTATAAGTATGAATCTCGTATGTGCCAATATGAAGCAAGTGTATGAGAATAATTTGTTTGTGGCTGCATGATATTGCAAATGGAGAACTGGCTCCCACTCATCCCATCCGACTTGGATTGGCATTGAACTTCTCTGTTTTACTACGAGATCTTGAACTCGCCTGACCGTGCATGTAATCTTGCGAAGCAGGTGAGAAATGAGTTGTATTTGTATGGTTTATGTTTCTAGATTCACTTATTGTTATTATGGATTATGGATGTTAAGTTGGCTGATGTTTGTATTGCGATTTCCTAGGCTTTTGATGAAGCCATCGCAGAATTGGATACCTTGGGAGAGGATTTTTACAAGTATAGCACCTTGATCATGCAGCTTCTTCGTGATAACCTTACCCTGTGGACTTCAGATATGCAGGTGTTGTGTTTTACTCTAATCTTTTCGCAATTTCTTGCTGTTCTTATTGATCTCTTCTAGCCTGGTGTTGTATTGACAATCAAATTTTCAATGGCAATTCTTGTTTTTTATGCAGGATGACAGTGCAGAGGAAATTAAAGAAGCACCCAAGGCTGACGAGTAACAAGTTTCATTTGCTCAAGACCTTTTTATGCTTTGTAATTGTTTGCTTTTCGATTGAAAATGCTAGATATATATAATATATATATTTCATTAGTTTTTCAACCAGATTACTTGAGCCATTTCACTACCCTTCTAACCAATTATATATTGGCTGAATCTTTAATATGCAGATGGCTGTTATGGGCGAAATAAAAGACCGAACATCGTATATGGTGAATCACATATATCTAACATTTATCCCAGGTAATTAAACCTCAAACCTTCTAATGCTTGATAATCTTTGATCACATTTCATTTTTTTGGAATAATTAAGTGATCCTAATTACCACATCTTAAATCAGATGGGATGCTAGTTTTGATAACCACATCTTGAATAATTAAGTGATCCTAATTACCACATCTTGAATAGTTAAGTGATCCTAATTACCCCTAATTACCACATCTTAAATCAGGTAATTAAGCTTTTTCACCTGGTTTGATCGATTACTTTGTTGCATCATTCCCATCATGATTGTATAGCATGCTTTATTGTCTTTAGGAAGAAGGAAGAATTCATGGCTAGGGTCCTTCAGCATGGAATAATTGCAATTCCGAGGCTTTCAATTCAAGTATTCATACAAGATGTTAAGACCTTTAAAGGTATGATCTCCAAATTATATTTGTTGTATTGCTACTTGTGTTTCCTAGCTAATTCATTTTGTATTCCAGAAATAATGACCACCAATCTGCAGCTGGTATGACCTTGGAGATCAACAGTTGATGATAGTAAAAAGGAACCTTTGTCACGAGTGGTCACTTGAGCTCTTGCAAAAGGTTTTTGAGTAGTACTCGTTCTTAATCGAATTAAAATTCGAACTTTTACCTATTAGTTTAGAAACGAGGATTTAGAAACATGTTTAAGTTACTTTGTATAGATTTATCTGTGAAAGTTAGTGTGCTGATTTGATTTGGAGAATAATTTATGCAATTTTGTAGTTCTAGAAACTACTTTCTGTGTATATACAATGTGGTTTGGTATTACCTAAATTGTATGTTTGTGGTTTGGTTTGAATTATACATCAGCTAGTTTTAGTTATATATAGCAGCTAAAGAAAAACTCTGAACTTTATAATAGACCGGTCGTGATGTCTGGGAACCGATCTAAATAGCATCATTAATCGCGCCAAACAAAAGTTGCAACCGGTCTTCATATGGTGTATGGTCACACTATTAATACTTTTGGCCACTATTTGCTTAATTCATTGTGTGACTAAATATTACAAAACGTCACACAAACAAAAAATTAACGTGGCCATTTGATGAACAATTGTCACACAACATAGACATTTACTGGACTTTAAAACGCATATGGTCACACTTTTTTATACTTTTGGTCATTTTTTGCTTAATTGTATGTGACTAAATCCCCATAAAAAAACATGTACGGTATGACTATATATTACAAAACGTCACACAAACATAAAATTCATGTGGCAATTGTATGAACAATTGTCACACAAAATACACATTTATTTGACTTTAAAAAGCATATAGCCACACTTATTATCACTTTTGGCCACTTTTTGCTTAATTGTATGTGACTAAATCCCCAAAAAAATCATGCCTTGTGTGACTAAATATTACAAACGCCACACAAACATAAAATTCATGTGGCCATTGGATAAACAATAGTCACACAGAAAAACACATTTACTAGATTTTACCAATTATATGGTCACACTCATTAACAGTTTTGGCCACTTTTTTCTTAATTGTATGCGACTAATTTCCTAAAAAAACATTCGTTGTGTGACTAAATAATCGCAAATGCCACATCTATTATATATTCATGTAGCCAAAGGACGAACAATAGCTACTCTCAAAAACCGCTCGTGTGACTATAAAGTGTTTACGGTCACTAAAACTGATTAATGCAAAATAAACTCGTACCCAATTAGTCACACATTTTATGGTTTTGGTTACTGATTTTAAATGGAAACGGCCACTAACTCGCTAATGTCACCATATGTACCCTATGGTCGCTCGACCTTTCGTCACACATACGTTAAAAAACCAAGTGTGACTATATGCATATCGTCACACTTTTTTGGTGTAACGAAATCGCAATTTTGTTCTAGTGTAAGAGTCATATTTTACATCCAAATACAAATTAGGGCAAATTTGCCACTCAAAAAGTGTGAATATCGTATTTGCCATTTATTTCCTTAAGAGTCATATTTGACATCTAAATTCAAATTAGGGGCAAATTTGCCACTAAAAAGTGTGAATATCGTATTTGCAATTTATTTTCCTTAAAAGTCATATTTCACTTAGAATTACAAATTAGAGGCGAATTTGCAACTCAAAAAGTGTGAGTATCGTATTTGCAACTTATTTTCCTTAAGAGTCATATTTCAATTCGAAATGAAATTTGGGGCAAATTTGCCACTCAAAAAGTGTGAATATCGTATTTGCAATTTATTTTCCTTAAGAGTCATATTTCACATCCAAATACAAATTACGGGCAAATTTGCCACTCAAAAAGTGTGAATATCGTATTTGAAACTTATTTTCCTTAAGAGTCATATTTCACATCCAAATACAAATTAGGGGCAAATTTGCCACTCAAAAAGTGTGAATATCGTATTTGCAATTTATTTTCCGTAAAAGTCATATTTCACATCCAAATACAAATTAGAGGCAAATTTGCCATTCAAAAAGTGTGAATATCGTATTTGCAAATTATTTCCTTAAGAGTCATATTTCACATCCAAATACAAATTAGGGGCAAATTTGCCACTCAAAAATTGTGAATATCGTATTTGCAACTTATATCTTAAGAGTCATATTTCACTTCGAAATACAAATTAGGGGCAAATTTGCCACTCAAATAGTGTGAATATCGTATTTGCAATTTATTTTCCTTATGAGTCATATTTCATTTAGAAATACAAATTAGGAGCAAATTTGCAACTCAAAAAGTGTGAATATCGTATTTGCAATTTATTTTCCTTAAGAGTCATATTTCACTTCGAAATACAAATTAGGGGCAAATTTGCCACTCAAAAAGTGTGAATATCGTATTTGCAATTTATTTTCCTTAAGAGTCATATTTCACATCTAAATACAAATTAGGGGCGAATTTGCCACTCAAATAGTGTGAATATCGTATTTGCAACTTATTTTCCTTATGAGTCATATTTACTTCGAAATACAAATTAGGGGCAAATTTGCCACTCAAAAAGTGTGAATATCGTATTTGCAATTTATTTTCCTTAAGAGTCATATTTCACATCCAAATACAAATTAGGGGCGAATTTGCCACTCAAAAAGTGTGTATATCGTATTTGAAACTTATTTTCCTTAAGAGTCATATTTCATTTTGAAATACAAATTAGGGGCAAATTTGCCACTCAGAAAGTGTGAATATCATATTTGCAACTTATTTTTCTTAAGAGTCATATTTCATATCTAAATACATATTAGGGCCAAATTAGACACTCAAAAAGTATGAATATCGTATTTGCAACTTATTTTCTTTAAGAGTCATATTTCACTTCGAAATACAAATTAGTGGCAAATTTGCCACTCAAAAAGTGTGAATATCGTATTTGCAACTTATTTTCCTTAATAGTCATATTTTACTTAGAAATACAAATTCGGGGCAAATTTGCCACTCAAAAATTGTGAATATCGTATTTGCAATTTATTTCCTTAAGAGTCATATTTCACATCCAAATACTGATTAGGGGAAAATTTGCCACTCAAAAATTGTGAATTTCGTATTTGCAATTTATTTTTCTTAAGAGTCATATTTTACATCCAAATACAAATTAGGGGCAAATTTGCCATTCAAAAAGTGTGAATATCGTATTTGCAATTTATTTCCTTAAGAGTCATATTTCACTTCGAAATACAAATTAGTGGCAAATTTGCCACTTAAAAAGTGTGAATATCGTATTTGCAACTTATTTTCCTTCATAGTCATATTTTACTTAGAAATACAAATTATGGGCAAATTTGCAACTCAAAAAGTGTGAATATCGTATTTGCAATTTATTTCCTTAAGAGTCATATTTCACATCCAAATACAGATTAGGGGCAAATTTGCCACTCAGAAATTGTGAATATCATCTTTGCAATTTATTTTACTTAAGAGTCATATTTTACATCCAAATACAAATTAGGGCAAATTTGCCACTCAAAAAGTGTGAATATCGTATTTGCAATTTATTACCTTAAGAGTCATATTTGACATCTAAATACAAATTAGGGGCAAATTTGCCACTAAAAAGTGTGAATATCGTATTTGCAATTTATTTTCCTTAAAAGTCATATTTCACTTAGAATTACAAATTAGGGGCGAATTTGCCACTCAAAAAGTGTGAGTATCGTATTTGCAACTTATTTTCCTTAAGAGTCATATTTCAATTCGAAATGAAATTTGGGGCAAATTTGCCATTCAAAAAGTGTGAATATCATATTTGCAATTTATTTTCCTTAAGAGTCATATTTCACATCCAAATACAAATTACGGGCAAATTTGCCACTCAAAAAGTGTGAATATCGTATTTGAAACTTATTTTCCTTAAGAGTCATATTTCACATCCAAATACAACAGAGGAGGAAATAAAACACAGATCTTCAGAAATCAGTTCTCCATTTTCATTAGTATCTCCAACTAACAGTGCAGTGGTCGAACTAGATGACGCAGTCGAAAGACTTGACTTTCCATGATACAACCCAGGGTTCTGAACCTGATCAGAATCACTATCTCTTGACTTTCTGGAGAAATCATAACCTTTCAGCTTGTCAATTACTTGCTCTAAGGTCATAGTAGAATACCTGGTTTCGTTATCCTTAATCATAACGCCATACATTTCCCATTTAGAAGGCAAACCCTCAAGAAACTTATCGGTTTTAGATACTTCTTCAACAATCTCATGGTATTCTAATTCACTTAGCAGATGGTAGAAACGCGTGACATAGGCATCAAGATCTTCTCCTTTTAAAGCTTTAAACATAGTAAATTGCTTTTTAAGAAGACTCCTCTTGCCAGCTCTCACCTGTGGACTTCCCTCACCTCTTTTCTCTAGAGCTTCCCAGAGCGTTCTAGCAGTATGAAAAGACTTGAGTTGATGAGCAATCTCTTTAGGAAGACACATCTTTATGCTTGAATGTGATTTATTTTCATTTATGTAAGCTTCCTTCTCTTGATCACTCATGTTTGCATAGGTAAGAACCACTGTAGCATTTTGAACAGTTTGAGTAGGTGGTGTGTATCCACTCTTGATACACATCCAGATTGACAGGTCATGGAATCTACAGTAAGATTCAAATCTGTCCTTCCAATTGTAGTAATCCTCGATTCTTAACAACTTAGGTGGAACGTTTGACTTTCCCACCTCGTGGTCCATTTCGATCATTCTACTTAAGTCAGACATCTTAAAAACGTAAAATTAAACTGTTTCAGCGAATTCAGAAAACTCAACTCGCAAGACTCAGCTCAACTCGCAATCTCAGCTCGACTCGCAGAGTAAGTCGATTCGCAAGTCTCAGTTCGGATTGCTAAAAGATGTCGATTCGCAAGTGATGTCGATTCGCGAGGGATCTCGGTTCGACTTGCAAGCCTCAGTTCGACTCGCTAGTTCAACTCGGTTCGCAGGTGACGCTGGAACCCTAATCTCGACTCGCGAAATGGCTGTTAAACCCGAAAACGAATTTTTAAGGTATTTTTACGACTGAAACTTAAAATTTCGACCGTAAACAAACCCTAAAATGTCCAGAGAATGATTTTGATCGTTAGTATTGCAAGAATGCACGTAAAAACGACCCGAATCAAAAACGCAATAACACTAAAACTTATGAACACACTCGTATTTAGCCCGAAAGCTCTGATACCAGATGTAAGTCCCCTAGTTTTAGGATCGATAACTTCGTTATCTGTAGTATTAAGGTGCGGAATCCCTCAATACGGTGTTATCTTACTAACAATGAATATGTTCGTATTGCGTTTAATAAGACTTAGCTTTAAACGATAAATCGTCAAAGCCTAGTCGTTAGGATTAAGTTTTCTCTGAGTTTGTCGAGTTCGCAGATCAGAAATATGGCAAAAGTTATGTTTTTCACGGAGTGCAAAACATTATATACGTCCAGCTCAACTCGGCTCGCATGGGCCTTCGAGTTCGGTCCAACTCGCAGCCCAAGCCCAACTCAGAGCTCGGCTCGTCAGACTTAATCTACGCGAGTTCAGATCTCACCTCACAGCTCAACTCCCTGCGACCTGAGATCTCGACTCGCTACGCATCAAACGTCTATTATTTATTTTGTATTTAATTATTCGTCTAACTTAACAAAACAATATGTTTAACGAATATCACTAACAAAACAAATATTCTTTTACAAATCCAAACCAATATACAAACATAATAATAATTACACTAGTCCTATTTCAAGCTAGATCTGTTGTCACACTCTATGTCCCAACACAATTTATTTTCCTTAATAGTCATATTTCACATCCAAATACAAATTAGGGGCAAATTTGCCACTCAAAAACTGTGAATATCGTATTTGCAACTTATTTTCCTTAAGAGTCATATTTCACTTCGAAATACAAATTAGGGGCAAATTTGCCACTCAAAAAGTGTGAATATCGTATTTGCAACTTATTTTCCTTAACAGTCATATTTCACTTCGAAATACAAATTAGGGGCAAATTTGCCACTCAATATCGTATTTGCAACTTATTTTCCTTAAGAGTCACATTTCACTTAGAAATACAAATTAGGGGCAAATTTGCCACTCAAAAAGTGTGAATATCGTATTTGCAATTTATTTTCCTTAAGAGTCATATTTCGCATACAAATACAAATTAGGGGCAAATTTGCCACTCAAAAAGTGTGAATAACGTATTTGCAACTTATTTTCCTTAAGAGTCATATTTCACTTCGAAATACAAATTTGGGGCAAATTTGCCACTCAAAAAGTGTAAATATTGTGTTTGTAATTTATTTTCCTTAAGAGTCATATTTCACTTCGAAATACAAACTAGGGGAAATTTGCCACTCAAAAAGTGTGAATATCGTATTCGCAATTTATTTTCCTTAAGAGTCATATTTCACATACAAATACAAATTAGGGGCAAATTTGCCCCTCAAAAAGTATGAATATCGTATTTGCAACTTATTTTCCTTAAGAGTCATATTTCACTAAGAATTACAAATTAAGGCGAATTTGCCACTCAAAAAGTGTGAATATCGTATTTGCAACTTATTTTCCTTAAGAGTCATATTTCACTTCGAAATGTAAATTTGGGGCAAATTTGCCACTCAAAAAGTGTGAATATCGTATTTGCAATTTATTTTCCTTAAGAGTCATATTTCACATCCAAATACAAATTAGGGGCAAATTTCCCACTATAAAGTGTGAATATCGTATTTGTAATTTATTTTTCTTAAGAGTCATATTTCACATCTAAATACAAATTAGGGGCGAATTTGCCACTCAAAAAGTGTGAAATTCGTATTTGTAATTTATTTTTCTTAAGAGTCATATTTCAAATCCAAATACAAATTAGGAGCAAATTTGCCACTCAAAAATGGTGAATATCGTATTTGAAATTTATTTTCCTTAAGAGTCATATTTCACATCTAAATACAAATTAGGGGCGAATTTGCCACTCAAAAAGTGTGAATATCGTATTTGAAACTTATTTTCCTTAAGAGTCATATTTCATTTCGAAATAAAAATTAGGGGGAAATTTGTCACCCAAAAAGTGTGAATATCGTATTGTCAAATTTATTTTCCTTAAAAGTCATATTTCACATCCAAATACAAATTAGGGGCAAATTTGCCACTCAAAAAGTGTGAATATCGTATTTGCAATTTATTTTTCCTTAAGAGTCATATTTCACATCTAAATACAAATTAGGGGCAAATTTGCCACTAAAAAGTGTGAATATCGTATTTGCAATTTATTTTCCTTAAAAGTCATATTTCACTTAGAATTACAAATTAAGGGCGAATTTGCCACTCAAAAAGTGTGAGAATCGTATTTGCAACTCATTTTCCTTAAGAGTCATATTTCACTTCGAAATGAAAATTAGGGGCAAATTTGCCACTCAAAAAGTGTGAATATCGTATTTGCAATTTAATTCCTTAAGAGTCATATTTCACATCCAAATACAAATTAGAGGCAAATTTGCCACTCAAAAAGTGTGAATATCGTATTTGCAACTTATTTACCTTAAGAGTCATATTTCACATCCAAATACAAATTAGGGGCAAATTTGCCACTTAAAAAGTGTGAATATCGTATTTGCAATTTATTTTCCGTAAGAGTCATATTTAACATCCAAATACAAATTAGAGGCAAATTTGCCATTCAAAAAGTGTGAATATCGTATTTGCAATTTATTTCCTTAAGAGTCATATTTCACATCCAAATACAAATTAGGGGGCAAATTTGAAACTCAAAAATTGTGAATATCGTATTTGCAACTTATTTTTCTTAAGAGTCATATTTCACTTCGAAATACAAATTAGGGGCAAATTTGCCACTCAAATAGTGTGAATATCGTATTTGCAACTTATTTTCCTTAAGAGTCATATTTTACTTCGAAATACAAATTAGGGGCAAATTTGCCACTATAAAGTGTGAATATCGTATTTGCAATTTATTTTCCTTAAGAGTCATATTTACATCTAAATACAAATTAGGGCGAATTTGCCACTCAAAAAGTGTGAAATTCGTATTTGTTTTTTATTTTGTTTAAGAGTCATATTTCACATCCAAATACAAATTAGGAGCAAATTTGCCACTCAAAAATGGTGAATATCGTATTTGCAATTTATTTTCCTTAAGAGTCTTATTTCGCATCCAAATACAAATTTGGGGCGAATTTGCCACTCAAAAAGTGTGTATATCGTATTTGAAACTTATTTTCCTTAAGAGTCATATTTCATTTCGAAATACAAATTAGGGGCAAATTTGCCACTCAGAAAGTGGGAATATCATATTTGCAATTTATTTTCCTTAAGAGTCATATTTCACATCTAAATACAAATTAGGGCCAAATTAGCCACTCAAAAAGTATGAATATCGTATTTGCAACTTATTTTCTTTAAGAGTCATATTTCATTTCGAAATACAAATTAGGGGCAAATTTGCCACTCAAAAAGTGTGAATATCGTTTTTGCAATTTATTTCCTTAAGAGTCATATTTCACATCCAAATACAGATTAGGGGAAAATTTGCCACTCAAAAATTGTGAATATCGTATTTGCAATTTATTTTTCTTAAGAGTCATATTTTACATCCAAATACAAATTAGGGGCAAATTTGCCACTCAAAAAGTGTGAATATCGTATTTGCAATTTATTTCCTTAAGAGTCATATTTCACTTCGAAATACAAATTAATGGCAAATTTGCCACTCAAAAAGTGTGAATATCGTATTTGCAACTTATTTTCCTTCATAGTCATATTTTACTTAGAAATAAAAATTATGGGCAAATTTGCCACTCAAAAAGTGTGAATATCGTATTTGCAATTTATTTCCTTAAGAGTCATATTTCACATCCAAATACAGATTAGGGGCAAATTTGCCACTCAAAAATTGTGAATATCGTCTTTACAATTTATTTTCCTTAAGAGTCATATTTTACATCCAAATACAAATTAGGGCAAATTTGCCACTCAAAAAGTGTGAATATCGTATTTGCAATTTATTTCCTTAAGAGTCGTATTTGACATCTAAATACAAATAGGGGCAAATTTGCCACTAAAAAGTGTGAATATCGTATTTGCAATTTATTTTCCTTAAAAGTCATATTTCACTTAGAATTACAAATTAGGGGCGAATTTGCAACTCAAAAAGTGTGAGTATCGTATTTGCAACTTATTTTCCTTAAGAGTCATATTTCAATTCGAAATGAAATTTGGGGCAAATTTGCCACTCAAAAAGTGTGAATATCGTATTTGCAATTTATTTTCCTTAAGAGTCATATTTCACATCCAAATACAAATTACGGGCAAATTTGCCACTCAAAAAGTGTGAATATCGTATTTGAAACTTATTTTCCTTAAGAGTCATATTTCACATCCAAATACAAATTAGGGGCAAATTTGCCACTCAAAAAGTATGAATATCGTATTTGCAATTTATTTTCCGTAAAAGTCATATTTCACATCCAAATACAAATTAGAGGCAAATTTGTCATTCAAAAAGTGTGAATATCGTATTTGCAATTTATTTCCTTAAGAGTCATATTTCACATCCAAATACAAATTAGGGGCAAATTTGCCATTCAAAAATTGTGAATATCGTATTTGCAACTTATTTTTCTTCAGAGTCATATTTCACTTCGAAATACAAATTAGGGGCAAATTTGCCACTCAAATAGTGTGAATATCGTATTTGCAATTTATTTTCCTTATTAGTCATATTTCATTTAGAAATACAAATTAGGGGCAAATTTGCCACTCAAAAAGTGTGAATATCGTATTTGCAATTTATTTTCCTTAAGAGTCATATTTCACTTCGAAATACAAATTAGGGGCAAATTTGCCACTCAAAAAGTGTGAATATCGTATTTGCAATTTATTTTCCTTAAGAGTCATATTTCACATCTAAATACAAATTAGGGGCGAATTTGCCACTCTAATAGTGTGAATATCGTATTTGCAACTTATTTTCCTTATGAGTCATATTTACTTCGAAATACAAATTAGGGGCAAATTTGCCACTCAAAAAGTGTGAATATCGTATTTGCAATTTATTTTCCTTAAGGGTCATATTTCACATCCAAATACAAATTAGGGGCGAATTTGCCACTCAAAAAGTGTGTATATCGTATTT
Organism: Helichrysum umbraculigerum; assembly: GCA_949592205.1. Taxonomy (NCBI): domain Eukaryota; kingdom Viridiplantae; phylum Streptophyta; class Magnoliopsida; order Asterales; family Asteraceae; genus Helichrysum; species Helichrysum umbraculigerum. The sequence goes on along the minus strand of CATIUR010000005.1, from coordinate 60,527,455 downwards.
GAAACTTATTTTCCTTAAGAGTCATATTTCATTTCGAAATACAAATTAGGGGCAAATTTGCCACTCAGAAAGTGTGAATATCATATTTGCAACTTATTTTCCTTAAGAGTCATATTTCGTATCTAAATACAAATTAGGGCCAAATTAGACACTCAAAAAGTATGAATATCGTATTTGCAACTTATTTTCTTTAAGAGTCATATTTCACTTCGAAATACAAATTAGTGGCAAATTTGCCACTCAAAAAGTGTGAATATCGTATTTGCAACTTATTTTCCTTAATAGTCATATTTTACTTAGAAATACAAATTCGGGGCAAATTTGCCACTCAAAAATTGTGAATATCGTATTTGCAATTTATTTCCTTAAGAGTCATATTTCACATCCAAATACTGATTAGGGGAAAATTTGCCACTCAAAAATTGTGAATTTCGTATTTGCAATTTATTTTTCTTAAGAGTCATATTTTACATCCAAATACAAATTAGGGGCAAATTTGCCACTCAAAAAGTGTGAATATCGTTATTGCAATTTATTTCCTTAAGAGTCATATTTCACTTCGAAATACAAATTAGTGGCAAATTTGCCACTCAAAAAGTGTGAATATCGTATTTGCAACTTATTTTCCATCATAGTCATATTTTACTTAGAAATACAAATTATGGGCAAATTTGCCATTCAAAAAGTGTGAATATCGTATTTGCAATTTATTTCCTTAAGAGTCATATTTCACATCCAAATACAGATTAGGGGCAAATTTGCCACTCAAAAATTGTGAATATCGTCTTTGCAATTTATTTTCCTTAAGAGTCATATTTTACATCCAAATACAGATTAGGGCAAATTTGCCACTCAAAAAGTGTGAATATCGTATTTGCAATTTATTTCCTTAAGAGTCATATTTGACATCTAAATACAAATTAGGGGCTAATTTGCCACTAAAAAGTGTGAGTATCGTATTTGCAATTTATTTTCCTTAAGAATCATATTTTAATTCGAAATGAAATTTGGAGCAAATTTGCCACTCAAAAAGTGTGAATATCGTATTTGCAATTTATTTTCCTTAAGAGTCATATTTCACATCCAAATACAAATTACGGGCAAATTTGCCACTCAAAAAGTGTGAATATCGTATTTGAAACTTATTTTCCTTAAGAGTCATATTTCACATCCAAATATAAATTAGGGGCAAATTTGCCACTCAAAAAGTGTTAATATCGTATTTGCAATTTATTTTCCTTAAGAGTCATATTTCACATCCAAATACAAATTAGAGGCAAATTTGCCATTCAAAAAGTGTGAATATCGTATTTGCAATTTATTTCCTTAAGAGTCATATTTCACATCCAAATACAAATTAGGGGCAAATTTGCCACTCAAAAATTCTGAATATCGTATTTGCAACTTATTTTTCTTCAGAGTCATATTTCACTTCGAAATACAAATTAGGGGCAAATTTGCCACTCAAATAGTGTGAATATCGTATTTGCAATTTATTATCCTTATGAGTCATATTTCATTTAGAAATACAAATTAGGGGCAAATTTGCCACTCAAAAAGTGTGAATATCGTATTTGCAATTTATTTTCCTTAAGAGTCATATTTCACTTCGAAATACAAATTAGGGGCAAATTTGCCACTCAAAAAGTGTGAATATCGTATTTGCAATTTATTTTCCTTAAGAGTCATATTTCACATCTAAGTACAAATTAGGGGTGAATTTGCCACTCTAATAGTGTGAATATCGTATTTGCAACTTATTTTCCTTATGAGTCATATTTACTTCGAAATACAAATTAGAGGCAAATTTGCCACTCAAAAAGTGTGAATATCGTATTTGCAATTTATTTTCCTTAAGAGTCATATTTCACATCCAAATACAAATTAGGGGCGAATTTGCCACTCAAAAAGTGTGTATATCGTATTTGAAACTTATTTTCCTTAAGAGTCATATTTCATTTCGAAATACAAATTAGGGGCAAATTTGCCACTCAGAAAGTGTGAATATCATATTTGCAACTTATTTTTCTTAAGAGTCATATTTCATATCTAAATACAAATTAGGGCCAAATTAGACACTCAAAAAGTATGAATATCGTATTTGCAACTTATTTTCTTTAAGAGTCATATTTCACTTCGAAATACAAATTAGTGGCAAATTTGCCACTCAAAAAGTGTGAATATCGTATTTGCAACTTATTTTCCTTAATAGTCATATTTTACTTAGAAATACAAATTCGGGGCAAATTTGCCACTCAAAAATTGTGAATATCGTATTTGCAATTTATTTCCTTAAGAGTCATATTTCACATCCAAATACTGATTAGGGGAAAATTTGCCACTCAAAAATTGTGAATTTCGTATTTGCAATTTATTTTTCTTAAGAGTCATATTTTACATCCAAATACAAATTAGGGGCAAATTTGCCACTCAAAAAGTGTGAATATCGTATTTGCAATTTATTTCCTTAAGAGTCATATTTCACTTCGAAATACAAATTAGTGGCAAATTTGCCACTTAAAAAGTGTGAATATCGTATTTGCAACTTATTTTCCTTCATAGTCATATTTTACTTAGAAATACAAATTATGGGCAAATTTGCAACTCAAAAAGTGTGAATATCGTATTTGCAATTTATTTCCTTAAGAGTCATATTTCACATCCAAATACAGATTAGGGGCAAATTTGCCACTCAAAAATTGTGAATATCGTCTTTGCAAATTATTTTTCTTAAGAGTCATATTTTACATCCAAATACAAATTAGGGCAAATTTGCCACTCGAAAAGTGTGAATATCGTATTTGCAATTTATTTCCTTAAGAGTCATATTTGACATCTAAATACAAATTAGCGGCAAATTTGCCACTAAAAAGTGTGAATATCGTATTTGCAATTTATTTTCCTTAAAAGTCATATTTCACTTAAAATTACAAATTAGGGCGAATTTGCCACTCAAAAAGTGTGAGTATCGTATTTGCAACTTATTTTCCTTAAGAGTCATATTTCAATTCGAAATGAAATTTGGGGCAAATTTGCCATTCAAAAAGTGTGAATATCGTATTTGCAATTTATTTTCCTTAAGAGTCATATTCACATCCAAATACAAATTACGGGCAAATTTGCCACTCTAAAAGTGTGAATGTCGTATTTGAAACTTATTTTCCTTAAGAGTCATATTTCACATCCAAATACAAATTAGGGGCAAATTTGCCACTCAAAAAGTGTGAATATCGTATTTGCAATTTATTTTCCGTAAAAGTCATATTTCACATCCAAATACAAATTAGAGGCAAATTTGTCATTCAAAAAGTGTGAATATCGTATTTGCAATTTATTTCCTTAAGAGTCATATTTCACATCCAAATACAAATTAGGGGCAAATTTGCCACTCAAAAATTGTGAATATCGTATTTGCAACTTATTTTTCTTAAGAGTCATATTTCACTTCGAAATACAAATTAGGGGCAAATTTGTCACTCAAATAGTGTGAATATCGTATTTGCAATTTATTTTCCTTATGAGTCATATTTCATTTAGAAATACAAATTAGGGGCAAAGTTGACACTCAAAAAGTGTGAATATCGTATTTGCAATTTATTTTCCTTAAGAGTCATATTTCACTTCGAAATATAAATTAGGGGCATATTTGCCACTCAAAAAGTGTGAATATTATATTTGCAATTTATTTTACTTAAGAGTCATATTTCACATCTAAATACAAATTAGGGGCGAATTTGCAACTCTAATAGTGTGAATATCGTATTTGCAACTTATTTTCCTTAAGAGTCATATTTTACTTCGAAATACAAATTAGGGGCAAATTTGCCACTCAAAAAGTGTGAATATCGTATTTGCAATTTATTTTCCTTAAGAGTCATATTTCACATCCAAATACAAATTGGGGGTGAATTTGCCACTCAAAAAGTGTGAAATTCGTATTTGCAACTTATTTTGTTTAAGAGTCATATTTCACTTCGAAATGAAAATTAGGGGTGAATTTGCCACTCAAAAAGTGTGAATATCGTATTTGCAATTTATTTACCTTAAGAGTCATATTTAACATCCAAATACAAATTCGGGGCGAATTTGCCACTCAAAAAGTGTGAAATTCGTATTTGTTTTTTATTTTGTTAAAGAGTCATATTTTACATCCAAATACAAATTAGGAGCAAATTTACCACTCAAAAATGGTGAATATCATATTTGCAATTTATTTTCCTTAAGAGTCATATTTCACATCCAAATACAAATTAGGGGCGAATTTGCCACTCAAAAAGTGTGTATATCGAATTTGAAACTTATTTTCCTTAAGAGTCTTATTTCATTTCGAAATACAAATTAGGGGCAAATTTGCCACTCAGAAAGTGTGAATATCATATTTGCAACTTATTTTCCTTAAGAGTCATATTTCACATCTAAATACAAATTAGGGCCAAATTAGCCACTCAAAAAGTATGTATATCGTATTACCAACTTATTTTCTTTAAGGGTCATATTTCACTTCGAAATACAAATTAGTGACAAATTTGCCATTCAAAAAGTGTGAATATCGTATTTGCAACTTATTTTCCTTAATAGTCATATTTTATTTAGAAATACAAATTAGGGGCAAATTTGCCACTCAAAAATTGTGAATATCGTATTTGCAATTTATTTCCTTAAGAGTCATATTTCACATCCAAATACAGATTAGGGGCAAATTTGCCACTCAAAAATTGTGAATATCGTATTTGCAATTTATTTTTCTTAAGAGTCATATTTATATCCAAATACAAATTAGGGACAAATTTGCCACTCAAAAAGTGTGAATATCGTATTTTCAATTTATTTTCCTTAAGAGTCAAATTTCACATCTAAATACAAATTAGGGGTAAATTTGCCACTAAAAATTGTGAATATCGTATTTGCAATTTATTTTTCCTTAAGAGTAATATTTCACTTAGAAATACAAATTAGGGGCGAATTTGCAACTCCAAAAGTGTGAATATCGTATTTGCAACTTATTTAACTTAAGAGTCATATTTCACTTCGAAATGAAAATTCACATCTAAATACAAATTAGGGGCAAATTTGCCACAAAAAAATGTGAATATCGTATTTGCAATTTATTTTCCTAAAGAGTCATATTTCACTTCGAAATACAAATTTGGGGCAAATTTGCCACTCAAAAAGTGTGAATATCGTATTTGCAACTTATTTTCCTTAAGTATCATATTTCACTTCGAAATACAAATTAGGGGCAAATTTGCCACTCAAAAAGTGTGAATATCGTATTTGCAATTTATTTTCCTTAAGAGTAATATTTCACATCCAAATATAAATTAGAGGCAAATTTGCAACTCAAAAAGTGTGAATATCGTATTTGCAATTTATTTTCCTTAAGAGTCATATTTCAAATCCAAATACAAATTAGGGGAAAATTTGCCACTCAAAAAGTGTGAATAACGTATTTGCAACTTATTTTTCTTAAGAGTCATATTTCACTTCGAAATTAGGGGCAAATTTGCCACTCAAAAAGTAAGAATATCGTATTTGAAACTTATTTTCCTTAAGAGTCATATTTCACTTCGAAATACAAATTAAGGGCAAATTTGCCACTTAAAAAGTGTGAATATCGTATTTGCAATTTATTTTCCTTATAAGTCATATTTCACATCCAAATACAAATTAGGGGCAAATTTGCCACTCAAAAAGTGTGAATATCGTATTTGCAATTTATTTTCCTTAATAGTCATATTTCACATCCAAATACAAATTAGGGGCATATTTGACACTCAAAAACTGTGAATATCGTATTTGCAACTTATTTTCCTTAAGAGTCATATTTCACTTCGAAATACAAATTAGGGGCAAATTTGCCACTCAAAAAGTGTGAATATCGTATTTGCAACTTATTTTCCTTAAGAGTCATATTTCACTTCGAAATACAAATTAGGAGCAAATTTGCCACTCAAAAAGTGTGAATATCGTATTTGCAACTTATTTTCCTTAAGAGTCATATTTCACTTAGAAATACAAATTAGGGGCAAATTTGCCACTCAAAAAGTGTGAATATCGTATTTGCAATTCATTTTCCTTAAGAGTCATATTTCGCATACAAATAAAAATTAGGGGCAAATTAGCCACTCAAAAAGTGTGAATAACGTATTTGCAACTTATTTTCCTTAAGAGTCATATTTCACTTTGAAATACAAATTTGGGGCAAATTTGCCACTCAAAAAGTGTAAATATCGTGTTTGCAATTTATTTTCCTTAAGAGTCATATTTCACTTCGAAATACAAACTAGGGGAAATTTGCCACTCAAAAAGTGTGAATATCGTATTTGCAATTTATTTTCCTTTAGAGTCTTATTTCACATACAAATACAAATTAGGGGCAAATTTGCCCCTCAAAAAGTGTGAATATCGTATTTACAACTTATTTTCCTTAAAAATCATATTTCACTTAGAATTACAAATTAGGGCGAATTTGCCACTCAAAAAGTGTGAATATCGTATTTGCAACTTATTTTCCTTAAGAGTCATATTTCACTTCGAAATGTAACTTTGGGGCAAATTTGCCATTCAAAAAGTGTGAATATCGTATTTGCAATTTATTTTCCTTAAGAGTCATATTTCACATCCAAATACAAATTAGGGGCAAATTTCCCACTATAAAGTGTGAATATCGTATTTGTAATTTATTGTTCTTAAGAGTCATATTTCACATCTAAATACAAATTAGGGGCGAATTTGCCACTCAAAAAGTGTGAATATCGTATTTGCAACTTATTTTCCTTAAGAGTCATATTTCATTTCGAAATAAAAATTAGGGGCAAATTTGTCACTCAGAAAGTGTGAGTATCGTATTCGCAACTTATTTTCCTTAAGAGTCATATTTCACATCCAAATACAAATTTGGGGCGAATTAGCCACTCAAAAAGTGTGAATATCGTATTTGCAACTTATTTTCCTTAAGAGTCATATTTCACTTCGAAATACAAATTAGTGTCAAATTTGCCACTCAAAAAGTGTGAATATCGTATTTACCACTTATTTTCCTTAATAGTCATATTTTACTTAGAAATACAAATTAGGGGCAAATTTGCCACTAAAAAAGTGTGAATATCGTATTTGAAATTTATTTCCTTAAGAGTCATATTTCACTTCGAAATACAAATTAGGAGCAAATTTGACACTCAAAAAGTGTGAATATCGTATTTGCAATTTATTTTCATTAAGAGTCATATTTCACATACAAATACAAATTATGGACAAATTTGTCACTCAAAAAGTGTGAATTTCGTATTGTCAAATTTATTTTCCTTAAAAGTCATATTTCACATTCAAATACAAATTAGGGGCAAATTTGCCACTCAAAAAGTGTGAAATTCGTATTTGTAATTTATTTTGTTTAAGAGTCATATTTCACATCCAAATACAAATTAGGATCAAATTTGCCACTCAAAAATGGTGAATATCGTATTTGAAATTTAATTTCCTTAAGGGTCATATTTTACATCCAAATACAAATTAGGGCAAATTTGCCACTCAAAAAGTGTGAATATCGTATTTACAATTTATTTTTCCTTAAGAGTCATATTTCACATCCAAATACAAATTAGGGGCAAATTTGCCACTAAAAAGTGTGAATATCGTATTTGCAATTTATTTTCCTTAAAAGTCATATTTCACTTAGAATTACAAATTAGGGGCGAATTTGCCACTCAAAAAGTGTGAGTATCGTATTTGCAACTTATTTTCCTTAAGAGTCATATTTCACTTTGAAATGAAAATTAGGGGCAAATTTGCCACTCAAAAAGTGTGAATATCGTTTTTGCAATTTATTTCCTTAAGAGTCATATTTCACATCCAAATACAAATTAGGGGCAAATTTGCCACTCAAAAAGTGTGAATATCGTATTTGCAATTTATTTTCCGTAAGAGTCATATTTAACATCCAAATACAAATTAGAGGCAAATTTGCCATTCAAAAAGTGTGAATATCGTATTTGGAATTTATTTCCTTAAGAGTCATATTTAACATCCAAATACAAATTAGAGGCAAATTTGCCATTCAAAAAGTGTGAATATCGTATTTGGAATTTATTTCCTTAAGAGTCATATTTCACATCCAAATACAAATTAGGGGCAAATTTGCCACTCAAAAATTGTGAATATCGTATTTGCAACTTATTTTTCTTAAGAGTCATATTTCATTTCGAAATACAAATTAGGGGAAAATTTGCCACTCAAATAGTGTGTATATCGTATTTGCAATTTATTTTCTTTAAGAGTCATATTTCACTTCGAAATACAAATTAGGGGTAAATTTGCCACTCAAAAAGTGTGAATATCGTATTTGCAATTTATTTTCCTTAAGTGTCATATTTCACATCTAAATACAAATTAGGGGCGAATTTGCCACTCAAATAGTGTGAATATCGTATTTGCAACTTATTTTCCTTAAGAGTCATATTTTACTTCGAAATACAAATTAGGGGCAAATTTGCCACTCAAAAAGTGTGAATATCGTATTTGCAATTTATTTTCCTTAAGGGTCATATTTCACATCCAAATACAAGATTGGGGTGAATTTGCCATTCAAAAAGTGTGAATATCGTATTTGCAACTTATTTTCCTTAAGAGTCATATTTCACTTCGAAATGAAAAGTAGGGGCAAATTTGCCACTCAAAAAGTGTGAATATCGTATTTGCAATTTATTTTCCTTAAGAGTCATATTTCACATCCAAATACAAATTAGGTGCAAATTTGCCAATATAAAGTGTGAATATCGTATTATCAATTTATTTTCCTTAAGAGTCATATTTACATCTAAATACAAATTAGGGCGAATTTGCCACTCAAAAAGTGTGAAATTCGTATTCGTTTTTTATTTTGTTTAAGAGTCATATTTCACATCCAAATACAAATTATGAGCAAATTTGCCGCTCAAAAATGGTGAATATCGTATTTGCAATTTATTTTCCTTAAGAGTCATATTTCACATCCAAATACAAATTAGGGGCGAATTTGCCACTCAAAAAGTGTGTATATCGTATTTGAAACTTATTTTCCTTAAGAGTCATATTTCATTTCGAAATACAAATTAGGAGCAAATTTGCCACTCAGAAAGTGTGAATATCATATTTGCAACTTATTTTACTTAAGAGTTATATTTCACATCTAAATACAAATTAGGGCCAAATTAGCCACTCAAAAAGTATGAATATCGTATTTGCAACTTATTTTCTTTAAGAGTCATATTTCATTTCGAAATACAAATTGGTGGCAAATTTGCCACTCAAAAAGTGTGAATATCGTATTTGCAACTTATTTTCCTTAATAGTCATATTTTACTTAGAAATACAAATTAGGGGCAAATTTGCCTCTCAAAAAGAGTGAATAACGTATTTGCAATTTATTTCCTTAAGAGTCATATTTCACATCCAAATACAGATTAGGGGAAAATTTGCCACTCAAAAATTGTGAATATCGTATTTGCAATTTATTTTTCTTAAGAGTCATATTTTACATCCAAATACAAATTAGGGCAAATTTGCCACTCAAAAAGTATGAATATCGTATTTGCAATTTATTTCCTTAAGAGTCATATTTCACTTCGAAATACAAATTAGTGGCAAATTTGCCACTCAAAAAGTGTGAATATCGTATTTGCAACTTATTTTCCTTCATAGTCATATTTTACTTAGAAATACAAATTATGGGCAAATTTGCCACTCAAAAAGTGTGAATATCGTATTTGCAATTTATTTCCTTAAGAGTCATATTTCACATCCAAATACAGATTAGGGGCAAATTTGCCACTCAAAAATTGTGAATATCGTCTTTGCAATTTATTTTCCTTAAGAGTCATATTTTACATCCAAATATAAATTAGGGCAAATTTGCCACTCAAAAAGTGTGAATATCGTATTTGCAATTTATTTTTCTTAAAAGTCATATTTCACATCTAAATACAAATTAGGGGCAAATTTGCCACTAAAAAGTGTGAATATCGTATTTGCAATTTATTTTCCTTAAAAGTCATATTTCACTTAGAATTACAAATTAGGGGCGAATTTGCCACTCAAAAAGTGTGAGTATCGTATTTGCAACTTATTTTCCTTAAGAGTCATATTTCAATTCGAAATGAAAATTAGGGGCAAATTTGCCACTCAAAAAGTGTGAATATCGTATTTGCAATTTATTTTCCTTAAGAGTCATATTTCACATCCAAATACAAATTACGGGCAAATTTGCCACTCAAAAAGTGTGAATATCGTATTTGAAACTTATTTTATTTAAGAGTCATATTTCACATCCAAATACAAATTTGGGGCAAATTTGCCACTCAAAAAGTGTGAATATCGTATTTTCAATTTATTTTCCGTAAAAGTCATATTTCAAATCCAAATACAAATTAGAGGCAAATTTGCCATTCAAAAAGTGTGAATATCGTATTTGCAATTTATTTCCTTAAGAGTCATATTTTACATCCAAATTCAAATTAGGGGCAAATTTGCCACTCAAAAATTGTGAATATCGTATTTGCAACTTATTTTTCTTAAGAGTCATATTTCACTTCGAAATACAAATTAGGGGCAAATTTACCACTCAAATAGTATGAATATCTATTTGCAATTTATTTTCCTTATGAGTCATATTTCATTTAGAAATACAAATTAGGGGCAAATTTGCCACTCAAAAAGTGTGAATATCGTATTTGCAATTTATTTTCCTTAAGAGTCAAATTTCACATCCAAATACAAATTAGGGGCGAATTTGCCACTCAAAAAGTGTGAATATCGTATTTGCAACTTATTTTCCTTAAGAGTCATATTTCACTTCGAAATGAAAATTTGGGGCGAATTTGCCACTCAAAAAGTGTGAATATCGTATTTGCAATTTATTTTCCTTAAGAGTCATATTTCACATCCAAATGAAAATTAGGGGCAAATTTGCCACTCAAAAAGTGTGAATATCGTATTTGCAATTTATTTTCCTTAAGAGTCATATTTCACATCTAAATACAAATTAGGGGCGAATTTACCACTTAAAAAGTGTGAAATTCGTATTTGTAATTTATTTTGTTTAAGAGTCATATTTCACATCCAAATACAAATTAGGAGCAAATTTGCCACTCAAAAATGGTGAATATCGTATTTGCAATTTATTTTCCTTAAGAGTCATATTTCACATCCAAATACAAATTAGGGGCGAATTTGCCACTCAAAAAGTGTGTATATCATATTTGAAACTTATTTTCCTTAAGAGTCTTATTTCATTTCGAAATACAAATTAGGGGCAAATTTGCCACTTAGAAAGTGTGAATATCATATTTGGAACTTATTTTCCTTAAGAGTCATATTTCACATCTAAATACAAATTAGGGCCAAATTAGCCACTCAAAAAGTATGTATATCGTATTTGCAACTTATTTTCTTTAAGGTCATATTTCACTTCGAAATACAAATTAGTGACAAATTTGCCACTCAAAAAGTGTGAATGTCGTATTTGCAACTTATTTTCCTTAATAGTCATATTTTACTTAGAAATACAAATTAGGGGCAAATTTGCCACTCAAAAAGTGTGAATATCGTATTTGCAATTTATTTCCTTAAGAGTCATATTTCACAACCAAATACAGATTAGGGGCAAATTTGCCACTCAAAAATTGTGAATATCGTATTTGCAATTTATTTTCCTTAAGAGTCATATTTATATCCAAATACAAATTAGGGGCAAATTTGCCACTCAAAAAGTGTGAATATCGTATTTGCAATTTATTTTCCTTAAGAGTCAAATTTCACATCTAAATACAAATTAGGGGTAAATTTGCCACTAAAAAGTGTGAATATCGTATTTGCAATTTATTTTCCTTAAGAGTCATATTTCACTTAGAAATACAAATTAGGGGCGAATTTGCCACTCAAAAAGTGTGAATATCGTATTTGCAACTTATATTCCTTAAGAGTCATATTTCACTTCGAAATGAAAATTCACATCTAAATACAAATTAGGAGCAAATTTGCCACTCAAAAAAGGTGAATATCGTATTTGCAATTTATTTTCCTTATGAGTCATATTTCACATCCAAATACAAATTAGGGGCGAATTTGCCACTCAAAAAGTGTGAATATCATATTTGTAACTTATTTTCCTTAAGAGTCATATTTCATTTCGAGATAAAAATTAGGGGCAAATTTCCCACTCAAAAAGTGTGAATATCGTATTTGCAATTTATTTTCCTTAAGAGTCATATTTAACATCCAAATACAAATTCGGGGCAAATTTGCCACTCAAAAAGTGTGAATATCGTATTTGCAACTTATTTCCTTAAGAGTCATATTTCATATCCAAATACAAATTAGGGGCAAATTTGCCACTCAAAAAGTGTGAATATTTTATTTGCAATTTATTTTCCGTAAGATTCATATTTCACATCTAAATACAAATTAGGGGCAAATTTGCCATTCAAAAAGTGTGAATATCGTATTTGCAATTTATTTCCTTGAGAGTCATATTTCACATCCAAATACAAATTAGTGGTAAATTTGCCACTCAAAAAGTGTGAATATCGTATTTGCAACTTATTTTTCTTGAGAGTCATATTTCATTTCGAAATAAAAATTAGAGGCGAATTTGCCACTCAATATGTATGAATATCGTATTTGCAATTTATTTTTTTTATGAGTCATATTTCACTTAGAAATACAAATTATGGGCAAATTTGCCACTCAAAAAGTGTGAATATCGTATTTGCAATTTATTTTCCTTAAGAGTTATATTTCAAATCCAAATACAAATTAGGGGTGAATTTGCCACTAAAAAGTGTGAATATCGTATTTGCAATTTATTTTTTTTAAGAGTCATATTTCACATCTAAATACAAATTAGGGGCGAATTTGCCACTCAAATAGTGTGAATATCGTATTTGCAACTTATTTTCCATAAGAGTCATATTTTACTTCGAAATACTAATTAGGGGCAAATTTGCCACTTAAAAATTGTGAAAATCGTATTTGCAATTTATTTTCCTTAAGAGTCAAATTTCACATCCAAATACAAATTAGGGGCGAATTTGCCACTCAAAAAGTGTGAATATCGTATTTGCAACTTATTTTCCTTAAGAGTCATATTTCACTTAGAAATACAAATTAGGGGCGAATTTGCCACTCAAAAAGTGTGAATATCGTATTTGCAACTTATTTTCCTTAAGAGTCATATTTCACTTCGAAATGAAAATTCACATCTAAATACAAATTAGGAGCAAATTTGCCACTCAAAAATGGTGAATATCGTATTTGCAATTTATTTTCCTTTAGAGTCATATTTCACATCCAAATACAAATTAGGGGCGAATTTGCCACTCAAAAAGTGTGAATATCGTATTTATAACTTATTTTCCTTAAGAGTCATATTTCATTTCGAAATAAAAATTAGGGGCAAATTTCCCACTCAAAAAGTGTGAATATCGTATTTGCAATTTATTTTCCTTAAGAGTCATATTTCACATCCAAATACAAATTCGGGGCAAATTTGCCACTCAAAAAGTGTGAATATCGTATTTGCAATTTATTTTCCTTAAGAGTCATATTTCATATCCAAATGAAAATTAGGGGCAAATTTGCCACTCAAAAAGTGTGAATATCGTATTTGCAATTTATTTTCCTTAAGAGTCATATTTCACATCTAAATACAAATTAGGGGCGAATTTACCACTTAAAAAGTGTGAAATTCGTATTTGTAATTTATTTTGTTTAAGAGTCATATTTCACATCCAAATACAAATTAGGAGCAAATTTGCCACTCAAAAATGGTGAATATCGTATTTGCAATTTATTTTCCTTAAGAGTCATATTTCACATCCAAATACAAATTAGGGGCGAATTTGCCACTCAAAAAGTGTGTATATCATATTTGAAACTTATTTTCCTTAAGAGTCTTATTTCATTTCGAAATACAAATTAGGGGCAAATTTGCCACTCAGAAAGTGTGAATATCATATTTGGAACTTATTTTCCTTAAGAGTCATATTTCACATTTAAATACAAATTAGGGCCAAATTAGCCACTCAAAAAGTATGTATATCGTATTTGCAACTTATTTTCTTTAAGGGTCATATTTCACTTCGAAATACAAATTAGTGACAAATTTGCCACTCAAAAAGTGTGAATATCGTATTTGCAACTTATTTTCCTTAATAGTCATATTTTACTTAGAAATACAAATTAGGGGCAAATTTGCCACTCAAAAAGTGTGAATATCGTATTTGCAATTTATTTCCTTAAGAGTCATATTTCACAACCAAATACAGATTAGGTGCAAATTTGCCACTCAAAAATTGTGAATATCGTATTTGCAATTTATTTTCCTTAAGAGTCATATTTATATCCAAATACAAATTAGGGGCAAATTTGCCACTCAAAAAGTGTGAATATCGTATTTCAATTTATTTTCCTTAAGAGTCAAATTTCACATCTAAATACAAATTAGGGGTAAATTTGCCACTAAAAAGTGTGAATATCGTATTTGCAATTTATTTTCCTTAAGAGTCATATTTCACTTAGAAATACAAATTAGGGGCGAATTTGCCACTCAAAAAGTGTGAATATCGTATTTGCAACTTATTTTCCTTAAGAGTCATATTTCACTTCGAAATGAAAATTCACATCTAAATACAAATTAGGAGCAAATTTGCCACTCAAAAATGGTGAATATCGTATTTGCAATTTATTTTCCTTAAGAGTCATATTTCACATCCAAATACAAATTAGGGGCGAATTTGCCACTCAAAAAGTGTGAATATCGTATTTGTAACTTATTTTCCTTAAGAGTCATATTTCATTTCGAGATAAAAATTAGGGGCAAATTTACCACTCAAAAAGTGTGAATATCGTATTTGCAATTTATTTTCATTAAGAGTCATATTTCACATCCAAATACAAATTCGGGGCAAATTTGCCACTCAAAAAGTGTGAATATCGTATTTGCAACTTATTTCCTTAAGAGTCATATTTCATATCAAAATACAAATTAGGGGCAAATTTGCCACTCAAAAAGTGTGAATATTTTATTTGCAATTTATTTTCCGTAAGATTCATATTTCACATCTAAATACAAATTAGGGGCAAATTTGCCATTCAAAAAGTGTGAATATCGTATTTGCAATTTATTTCCTTAAGAGTCATATTTCACATCCAAATACAAATTAGGGGTAAATTTGCCACTCAAAAAGTGTGAATATCGTATTTGCAACTTATTTTTCTTAAGAGTCATATTTCATTTCGAAATAAAAATTAGAGGCGAATTTGCCACTCAATATGTATGAATATCGTATTTGCAATTTATTTTTTTTATGAGTCATATTTCACTTAGAAATACAAATTATGGGCAAATTTGCCACTCAAAAAGTGTGAATATCGTATTTGCAATTTATTTTCCTTAAGAGTTATATTTCAAATCCAAATACAAATTAGGGGTGAATTTTCCACTAAAAAGTGTGAATATCGTATTTACAATTTATTTTTCTTAAGAGTCATATTTCACATCTAAATACAAATTAGGGGCGAATTTGCCGCTCAAATAGTGTGAATATCGTATTTGCAACTTATTTTCCATAAGAGTCATATTTTACTTCGAAATACTAATTAGGGGCAAATTTGCCACTTAAAAAGTGTGAATATCGTATTTGCAATTTATTTTCCTTAAGAGTCAAATTTCACATCCAAATACAAATTAGGGGCGAATTTGCCACTCAAAAAGTGTGAATATCGTATTTGCAATTTATTTTCCGTAAGAGTCATATTTAACATCCAAATACAAATTAGAGGCAAATTTGCCATTCAAAAAGTGTGAATATCGTATTTGGAATTTATTTCCTTAAGAGTCATATTTAACATCCAAATACAAATTAGAGGCAAATTTGCCATTCAAAAAGTGTGAATATCGTATTTGGAATTTATTTACTTAAGAGTCATATTTCACATCCAAATACAAATTAGGGGCAAATTTGCCACTCAAAAATTGTGAATATCGTATTTGCAACTTATTTTTCTTAAGAGTCATATTTCATTTCGAAATACAAATTAGGGGAAAATTTGCCACTCAAATAGTGTGTATATCGTATTTGCAACTTATTTTCCTTAAGAGTCATATTTTACTTCGAAATACAAATTAGGGGCAAATTTGCCACTCAAAAAGTGTGAATATCGTATTTGCAATTTATTTTCCTTAAGAGTCATATTTCACATCCAAATACAAATTAGGGGTGAATTTGCCATTCAAAAAGTGTGAATATCGTATTTGCAACTTATTTTCCTTAAGAGTCATATTTCACTTCGAAATGAAAATTTGGGGCAAATTTGCCACTCAAAAAGTGTGAATATCGTATTTGCAATTTATTTTCCTTAAGAGTCATATTTCACATCCAAATACAAATTAGGTGCAAATTTGCCAATATAAAGTGTGAATATCGTATTATCAATTTATTTTCCTTAAGAGTCATATTTACATCTAAATACAAATTAGGGCGAATTTGCCACTCAAAAAGTGTGAAATTCGTATTTGTTTTTTATTTTGTTTAAGAGTCATATTTCACATCCAAATACAAATTATGAGCAAATTTGCCACTCAAAAATGGTGAATATCGTATTTGCAATTTATTTTCCTTAAGAGTCATATTTCACATCCAAATACAAATTAGGGGCGAATTTGCCACTCAAAAAGTGTGTATATCGTATTTGAAACTTATTTTCCTTAAGAGTCATATTTCATTTCGAAATACAAATTAGGGGCAAATTTGCCACTCAGAAAGTGTGAATATCATATTTGCAACTTATTTTCCATAAGAGTTATATTTCACATCTAAATACAAATTAGGGCCAAATTAGCCACTCAAAAAGTATGAATATCGTATTTGCAACTTATTTTCTTTAAGAGTCATATTTCATTTCGAAATACAAATTAGTGGCAAATTTGCCACTCAAAAAGTGTGAATATCGTATTTGCAACTTATTTTCCTTAATAGTCATATTTTACTTAGAAATACAAATTAGGGGCAAATTTGCCACTCAAAAAGAGTGAATAACGTATTTGCAATTTATTTCCTTAAGAGTCATATTTCACATCCAAATACAGATTAGGGGCAAATTTGCCACTCAAAAAGTGTGAATATCGTCTTTGCAATTTATTTTCCTTAAGAGTCATATTTTACATCCAAATACAAATTAGGGCAAATTTGCCACTCAAAAAGTGTGAATATCGTATTTGCAATTTATTTTTCTTAAAAGTCATATTTCACATCTAAATACAAATTAGGGGCAAATTTGCCACTAAAAAGTGTGAATATCGTATTTGCAATTTATTTTCCTTAAAAGTCATATTTCACTTAGAATTACAAATTAGGGGCGAATTTGCCACTCAAAAAGTGTGAGTATCGTATTTGCAACTTATTTTCCTTAAGAGTCATATTTCAATTCGAAATGAAAATTAGGGGCAAATTTGCCACTCAAAAAGTGTGAATATCGTATTTGCAATTTATTTTCCTTAAGAGTCATATTTCACATCCAAATACAAATTACGGGCAAATTTGCCACTCAAAAAGTGTGAATATCGTATTTGAAACTTATTTTATTTAAGAGTCATATTTCACATCTAAATACAAATTTGGGGCAAATTTGCCACTCAAAAAGTGTGAATATCGTATTTGCAATTTATTTTCCGTAAAAGTCATATTTCAAATCCAAATACAAATTAGAGGCAAATTTGCCATTCAAAAAGTGTGAATATCGTATTTGCAATTTATTTCCTTAAGAGTCATATTTCACATCCAAATACAAATTAGGGGCAAATTTGCCACTCAAAAATTGTGAATATCGTATTTGCAACTTATTTTTCTTAAGAGTCATATTTCACTTCGAAATACAAATTAAGGGCAAATTTGCCACTCAAATAGTATGAATATCTATTTGCAATTTATTTTCCTTATGAGTCATATTTCATTTAGAAATACAAATTAGGGGCAAATTTGCCACTCAAAAAGTGTGAATATCGTATTTGCAATTTATTTTCCTTAAGAGTCATATTTCACTTCGAAATACAAATTAGGGGCGAATTTGCCACTCTAATAGTGTGAATATCGTATTTGCAATTTATTTTCCTTAAGAGTCAAATTTCACATCCAAATACAAATTAGGGGCGAATTTGCCACTCAAAAAGTGTGAATATCGTATTTGCAACTTATTTTCCTTAAGAGTCATATTTCACTTCGAAATGAAAATTAGGGGCGAATTTGCCACTCAAAAAGTGTGAATATCGTATTTGCAATTTATTTTCCTTAAGAGTCATATTTCACATCCAAATGAAAATTAGGGGCAAATTTGCCACTCAAAAAGTGTGAATATCGTATTTGCAATTTATTTTCCTTAAGAGTCATATTTCACATCTAAATACAAATTAGGGGCGAATTTACCACTTAAAAAGTGTGAAATTCGTATTTGTAATTTATTTTGTTTAAGAGTCATATTTCACATCCAAATACAAATTAGGAGCAAATTTGCCACTCAAAAATGGTGAATATCGTATTTGCAATTTATTTCCCTTAAGAGTCATATTTCACATCCAAATACAAATTAGGGGCGAATTTGCCACTCAAAAAGTGTGTATATCATATTTGAAACTTATTTTCCTTAAGAGTCTTATTTCATTTCGAAATACAAATTAGGGGCAAATTTGCCACTCAGAAAGTGTGAATATCATATTTGGAACTTATTTTCCTTAAGAGTCATATTTCACATCTAAATACAAATTAGGGCCAAATTAGCCACTCAAAAAGTATGTATATCGTATTTGCAACTTATTTTCTTTAAGGGTCATATTTCACTTCGAAATACAAATTAGTGACAAATTTTCCACTCAAAAAGTGTGAATGTCGTATTTGCAACTTATTTTCCTTAATAGTCATATTTTACTTAGAAATACAAATTAGGGGCAAATTTGCCACTCAAAAAGTGTGAATATCGTATTTGCAATTTATTTCCTTAAGAGTCATATTTCACAACCAAATACAGATTAGGGGCAAATTTGCCACTCAAAAATTGTGAATATCGTATTTGCAATTTATTTTCCTTAAGAGTCATATTTATATCCAAATACAAATTAGGGGCAAATTTGCCACTCAAAAAGTGTGAATATCGTATTTGCAATTTATTTTCCTTAAGAGTCAAATTTCACATCTAAATACAAATTAGGGGTAAATTTGCCACTAAAAAGTGTGAATATCGTATTTGCAATTTATTTTCCTTAAGAGTCATATTTCACTTAGAAATACAAATTAGGGGCGAATTTGCCACTCAAAAAGTGTGAATATCGTATTTGCAACTTATTTTCCTTAAGAGTCATATTTCACTTCGAAATGAAAATTCACATCCAAATACAAATTATGAGCAAATTTGCCACTCAAAAATGGTGAATATCGTATTTGCAATTTATTTTCCTTAAGAGTCATATTTCACATCCAAATACAAATTAGGGGCGAATTTGCCACTCAAAAAGTGTGAATATCGTATTTGTAACTTATTTTCCTTAAGAGTCATATTTCATTTCGAGATAAAAATTAGGGGCAAATTTCCCACTCAAAAAGTGTGAATATCGTATTTGCAATTTATTTTCCTTAAGAGTCATATTTAACATCCAAATACAAATTCGGGCAAATTTGCCACTCAAAAAGTGTGAATATCGTATTTGCAACTTATTTCCTTAAGAGTCATATTTCATATCCAAATACAAATTAGGGGCAAATTTGCCACTCAAAAAGTGTGAATATTTTATTTGCAATTTATTTTCCGTAAGATTCATATTTCACATCTAAATACAAATTAGGGGCAAATTTGCCATTCAAAAAGTGTGAATATCGTATTTGCAATTTATTTCCTTAAGAGTCATATTTCACATCCAAATACAAATTAGGGGTAAATTTGCCACTCAAAAAGTGTGAATATCGTATTTGCAACTTATTTTTCTTAAGAGTCATATTTCATTTCGAAATAAAAATTAGAGGCGAATTTGCCACTCAATATGTATGAATATCGTATTTGCAATTTATTTTTTTTTATGAGTCATATTTCACTTAGAAATACAAATTATGGGCAAATTTGCCACTAAAAAGTGTGAATATCGTATTTGCAATTTATTTTTCTTAAGAGTCATATTTCACATCTAAATACAAATTAGGGGCGAATTTGCCACTCAAATAGTGTGAATATCGTATTTGCAACTTATTTTCCATAAGAGTCATATTTTACTTCGAAATACTAATTAGGGGCAAATTTGCCACTTAAAAAGTGTGAATATCGTATTTGCAATTTATTTTCCTTAAGAGTCAAATTTCACATCCAAATACAAATTAGGGGCGAATTTGCCACTCAAAAAGTGTGAATATCGTATTTGCAACTTATTTTCCTTAAGAGTCATATTTCACTTAGAAATACAAATTAGGGGCGAATTTGCCACTCAAAAAGTGTGAATATCGTATTTGCAACTTATTTTCCTTAAGAGTCATATTTCACTTCGAAATGAAAATTCACATCTAAATACAAATTAGGAGCAAATTTGCCACTCAAAAATGGTGAATATCGTATTTGCACTTTATTTTCCTTAAGAGTCATATTTCACATCCAAATGAAAATTAGGGGCGAATTTGCCACTCAAAAAGTGTGAATATCGTATTTGCAACTTATTTTCCTTAAGAGTCATATTTCACTTAGAAATACAAATTAGGGGCTAATTTGCCACTAAAAAGTGTGAATATCGTATTTGCAATTTATTTTCCTTAAGAGTCATATTTCACATCCAAATACAAATTCGGGGCAAATTTGCCACTCAAAAAGTGTGAATATCGTATTTGCAACTTATTTTCCTTAAGAGTCATATTTCACTTCGAAATACAAATTAGGGGCAAATTTGCCACTCAAAAAGTGTGAATATCGCATTTGCAATTTATTTTCCTTAAGAGTCATATTTCACATCCAAATGAAAATTAGGGGCAAATTTGCCACTCAAAAAGTGTGAATATCGTATTTGCAATTTATTTTCCTTAAGAGTCATATTTCACATCTAAATACAAATTAGGGGCGAATTTACCACTTAAAAAGTGTGAAATTCGTATTTGTAATTTATTTTGTTTAAGAGTTATATTTCACATCCAAATACAAATTAGGAGCAAATTTGCCACTCAAAAATGGTGAATATCGTATTTGCAATTTATTTTCCTTAAGAGTCATATTTCACATCCAAATACAAATTAGGGGCGAATTTGCCACTCAAAAAGTGTGTATATCATATTTGAAACTTATTTTCCTTAAGAGTCTTATTTCATTTCGAAATACAAATTAGGGGCAAATTTGCCACTCAGAAAGTGTGAATATCATATTTGGAACTTATTTTCCTTAAGAGTCATATTTCACATCTAAATACAAATTAGGGCCAAATTAGCCACTCAAAAAGTATGTATATCGTATTTGCAACTTATTTTCTTTAAGGGTCATATTTCACTTCGAAATACAAATTAGTGACAAATTTGCCACTCAAAAAGTGTGAATATCGTATTTGCAACTTATTTTCCTTAATAGTCATATTTTACTTAGAAATACAAATTAGGGGCAAATTTGCCACTCAAAAAGTGTGAATATCGTATTTGCAATTTATTTTCCTTAAGAGTCAAATTTCACATCTAAATACAAATTAGGGGTAAATTTGCCACTAAAAAGTGTGAATATCGTATTTGCAATTTATTTTCCTTAAGAGTCATATTTCACTTAGAAATACAAATTAGGGGCGAATTTGCCACTCAAAAAGTGTGAATATCGTATTTGCAACTTATTTTCCTTAAGAGTCATATTTCACTTCGAAATGAAAATTCACATCTAAATACAAATTAGGAGCAAATTTGCCACTCAAAAATGGTGAATATCGTATTTGCAATTTATTTTCCTTAAGAGTCATATTTCACATCCAAATACAAATTCGGGCAAATTTGCCACTCAAAAAGTGTGAATATCGTATTTGCAACTTATTTCCTTAAGAGTCATATTTCATATCCAAATACAAATTAGGGGCAAATTTGCCACTCAAAAAGTGTGAATATTTTATTTGCAATTTATTTTCCGTAAGATTCATATTTCACATCTAAATACAAATTAGGGGCAAATTTGCCATTCAAAAAGTGTGAATATCGTATTTGCAATTTATTTCCTTAAGAGTCATATTTCACATCCAAATACAAATTAGGGTTAAATTTGCCACTCAAAAAGTGTGAATATCGTATTTGCAACTTATTTTTCTTAAGAGTCATATTTCATTTCGAAATAAAAATTAGAGGCGAATTTGCCACTCAATATGTATGAATATCGTATTTGCAATTTATTTTTTTTTATGAGTCATATTTCACTTAGAAATACAAATTATGGGCAAATTTGCCACTCAAAAAGTGTGAATATCGTATTTGCAATTTATTTTCCTTAAGAGTTATATTTCAAATCCAAATACAAATTAGGGGTGAATTTGCCACTAAAAAGTGTGAATATCGTATTTGCAATTTATTTTTCTTAAGAGTCATAATTCACATCTAAATACAAATTAGGGGCGAATTTGCCACTCAAATAGTGTGAATATCGTATTTGCAACTTATTTTCCATAAGAGTCATATTTTACTTCGAAATACTAATTAGGGGCAAATTTGCCACTTAAAAAGTGTGAATATCGTATTTGCAATTTATTTTCCTTAAGAGTCAAATTTCACATCCAAATACAAATTAGGGGCGAATTTGCAACTCAAAAAGTGTGAATATCCTATTTGCAACTTATTTTCCTTAAGAGTCATATTTCACTTAGAAATACAAATTAGGGGCTAATTTGCCACTCAAAAAGTGTGAATATCGTATTTGCAACTTATTTTCCTTAAGAGTCATATTTCACTTCGAAATGAAAATTCACATCTAAATACAAATTAGGAACAAATTTGCCACTCAAAAATGGTGAATATCGTATTTGCAATTTATTTTCCTTAAGAGTCATATTTCACATCCAAATACAAATTAGGGGCGAATTTGCCACTCAAAAAGTGTGAATATCGTATTTATAACTTATTTTCCTTAAGAGTCATATTTCATTTCGAAATAAAAATTAGGGGCAAATTTCCCACTCAAAAAGTGTGAATATCGTATTTGCAATTTATTTTCCTTAAGAGTCATATTTCACATCCAAATACAAATTCGGGGCAAATATGCCACTCAAAAAGTGTGAATATCGTATTTGCAACTTATTTCCTTAAGAGTCATATTTCATATCCAAATACAAATTAGGGGCAAATTTGCCACTCATAAAGTGTGAATATCGTATTTGCAATTTATTTTCCGTAAGATTCATATTTCACATCTAAATACAAATTAGGGGCAAATTTGCCATTCAAAAAGTGTGAATATCGTATTTGCAATTTATTTCCTTAAGAGTCATATTTCACATCCAAATACAAATTAGGGGCAAATTTGCCACTCCAAAAGTGTGAATATCGTATTTGCAACTTATTTTTATTAAGAGTCATATTTCATTTCGAAATAAAAATTAGAGGCGAATTTGCCACTCAATATGTGTGAATATCGTATTTGCAATTTATTTTTTTTATGAGTCATATTTCACTTATAAATACAAATTAGGGGCAAATTTGCCACTCAAAAAGTGTGAATATCGTATTTACAATTTATTTTCCTTAAGAGTTATATTTCAAATCCAAATACAAATTAGGGGTGAATTTGCCACTAAAAAGTGTGAATATCGTATTTGCAATTTATTTTTCTTAAGAGTCATATTTCACATCTAAATACAAATTAGGGCGAATTTGCCACTCAAATAGTGTGAATATCGTATTTGCAACTTATTTTCCATAAGAGTCATATTTTACTTCGAAATACTAATTAGGGGCAAATTTGCCACTTAAAAAGTGTGAATATCGTATTTGCAATTTATTTTCCTTAAGAGTCAAATTTCACATCCAAATACAAATTAGGGGCGAATTTGCCACTCAAAAAGTGTGAATATCCTATTTGCAACTTATTTTCCTTAAGAGTCATATTTCACTTAGAAATACAAATTAGGGGCGAATTTGCCACTCAAAAAGTGTGAATATCGTATTTGCAACTTATTTTCCTTAAGAGTCATATTTCACTTCGAAATGAAAATTCACATCTAAATACAAATTAGGAACAAATTTGCCACTCAAAAATGGTGAATATCGTATTTGCAATTTATTTTCCTTAAGAGTCATATTTCACATCCAAATACAAATTAGGGGCGAATTTGCCACTCAAAAAGTGTGAATATCGTATTTATAACTTATTTTCCTTAAGAGTCATATTTCATTTCGAAATAAAAATTAGGGGCAAATTTCCCACTCAAAAAGTGTGAATATCGTATTTGCAATTTATTTTCCTTAAGAGTCATATTTCACATCCAAATACAAATTCGGGGCAAATTTGCCACTCAAAAAGTGTGAATATCGTATTTGCAACTTATTTCCTTAAGAGTCATATTTCATATCCAAATACAAATTAGGGGCAAATTTGCCACTCATAAAGTGTGAATATCGTATTTGCAATTTATTTTCCGTAAGATTCATATTTCACATCTAAATACAAATTAGGGGCAAATTTGCCATTCAAAAAGTGTGAATATCGTATTTGCAATTTATTTCCTTAAGAGTCATATTTCACATCCAAATACAAATTAGGGGCAAATTTGCCACTCCAAAAGTGTGAATATCGTATTTGCAACTTATTTTTATTAAGAGTCATATTTCATTTCGAAATAAAAATTAGAGGCGAATTTGCCACTCAATATGTGTGAATATCGTATTTGCAATTTATTTTTTTTATGAGTCATATTTCACTTATAAATACAAATTAGGGGCAAATTTGCCACTCAAAAAGTGTGAATATCGTATTTACAATTTATTTTCCTTAAGAGTTATATTTCAAATCCAAATACAAATTAGGGGTGAATTTGCCACTAAAAAGTGTGAATATCGTATTTGCAATTTATTTTTCTTAAGAGTCATATTTCACATCTAAATACAAATTAGGGCGAATTTGCCACTCAAATAGTGTGAATATCGTATTTGCAACTTATTTTCCATAAGAGTCATATTTTACTTCGAAATACTAATTAGGGGCAAATTTGCCACTTAAAAAGTGTGAATATCGTATTTGCAATTTATTTTCCATAAGAGTCAAATTTTACATCCAAATACAAATTAGGGGCGAATTTGCCACTCAAAAAGTGTGAATATCATATTTGCAACTTATTTTCCTTAAGAGTCATATTTCACTTCGAAATGAAAATTAGGGGCAAATTTGCCACTCAAAAAGTGTGAATATCGTATTTGCAATTTATTTTCCTTATGAGTCATATTTCACATCCAAATACAAATTAGGGGCAAATTTGCCACTATAAAGTGTGAATATCGTATTTGCAATTTATTTTTCTTAAGAGTCATATTTCACATCTACATACAAATTAGGGGCGAATTTGCCACTCAAAAAGTGTGAAATTCGTATTTGTAATTTATTTTGTTTAAGAGTCATATTTCACATTCAAATACAAATTAGGAGCAAATTTGCCACTCAAAAATGGTGAATATCGTATTTGCAATTTATTTTCCTTAAGAGTCATATTTCACATCCAAATACAAATTAGGGGCGAATTTGCCACTCAAAAAGTGTGAATATCGTATTTGTAACTTATTTTCCTTAAGAATCATATTTCATTTCGAAATACAAATTAGGGGCAAATTTGCCACTCAGAAAGTGTGAATATCGTATTTGCAACTTATTTTCCTTAAGAATCATATTTCGCATCCAAATACAAATTAGGGCCAAATTAGCCACTCAAAAAGTGTGAATATCGTATTTGCAACTTATTTTTCTTAAGAGTCATATTTCACTTCGAAATACAAATTAGGGGCGAATTTGCCATTCAAAAAGTGTGAATATCGTATTTGCAACTTATTTTCCTTAAGAGTCAAATTTCACTTCGAAATACAAATTAGGGGCAATTTTGTCACTCAAAAAGTGTGAATATCGTATTTGCAATTTATTTTCCTTAAAAGTCATATTTCAAATCCAAATACAAATTAGGGGCAAATTTGCCACTCAAAAAGTGAGAATATCGTATTTGCAATTTATTTTCCTTAAGAGTCATATTTCATTTCGAAATAAAAATTAGGGGCAAATTTGCCACTCAAAAAGTGTGAATATCGTATTTGCAATTTATTTTCCTTAAGAGTCACATTTCACATCCAAATAAAAATTAGGGGCAAATTTGCCACTCAAAAAGTGTGAATATTGTATTTGCAACTTATTTTCCTTAAGAGTCATATTTCACTTCGAAATACAAATTAGGGGCAAATTTTCCACTCAAAAAGCGTGAATATCGTATTTGCAACTTATTTTCCTTAATAGTCATATTTCACTTCGAAGTACAAATTAGGGGCAAATTTGCCCCTCAAAAAGTGTGAATATCGTATTTGCAATTTATTTTCCTTAAGAGTCACATTTCACATCCAAATACAAATTAGGGGCAAATTTGTCACTAAAAAGTGTGAATATCGTATTTGCAATTTATTTTCCTTAAGAGTCTTATTTCACATATAAATAAAAATTAGGGGCATCGCTTCTTCGTTTCCACTGCTAGTTATATTCGTTTCCACTTCTAGTTATATTCGTTTCCACTTTTGATCTGAAACTTTTACCCAACCCTTATTTTAGTTCACTAAGCTAATAAAAACCCTTGCTTTGTGTCGTGAGTCGTTTTAGGTGTCGTTTTCACAAAATGGCCAAAACCAATATTTTCCGATAATGTTCCGAAAATGAGTTTTAAGCATATATTTGGACACTACAAAGCTAGAGAAACAACTTACAACTAAAATAAATCAAAATCTAGAAGTTTTTCGAAAGTTTCGGGAATCCTACAAGTTAACGAGAGACGAAACCGAAAAGATAGGATTGTAGATCGTGACGTCGTGGTTCTTTTCCTCCAAACGAGCTAGTTGATTTATGGTAATTTGGTGGTGCCTTTAGGTGATTGAAGATGGATGGTGGTGGTAGTTCTTAAAGAAGGAAAGAAGAAAGAAAGAAAAGAGAGAGAGAAGAAAGAGATGTGGTGTGGGAGAGGGAAGTGGAGTGGGGCTTGATCCCCTCACCCTTTTGGCCGATTTTTAGTGGGGCCCACCCCATGTGGGTGTGTCCCAAACTTGTTCCCTGCGTTTGCGCTCCGTGCAGTGTTCGTTTCCCCGATCGTTTAATCGTTTAATTTCATTAATACACATTTAAACGTAAGTTTTAAATACGAATATTAATTCGATATTTTTGTTGTAGTATTTCATTAAATACTTTATAATTGAGTTATACCAGATATAACTTTTATTTGTTTTAATTCGTTTGCGCGTTTAATATTCTAATCGCGTGGATGATAATTGTACGATACGAAATAAATACGAAATATTATCAAAATAACCTTTTGGATATAATTGTGTTATTAAATAATATTATATTATTTAATAAAATTGTTCACCAACGTCCGTATTAATTGAACCGAATTACATTCGATTTGAGATGCGTACGATTTAATCAAATCGCATAATTGTATATATTCAACAATATATATATCGATACATTAATTAGCTTAACACAGAACTAATTACATGTATTATCAGTTGATTAGACACTAATTACTAGTCCTAATTTGACGGGTGTCACACTTTTCACCTTTTTTCTCACATTTCCTCCTTTAATTTTCCTCGTAACCACCAAACCACAATGCTGTTTGTTTTCTTCTACGTATATTTTCTTCAAATATTCCTCCCAAAATCAAATCCATATAGATCAATAACATTAATTATAATTTTGGTTTTGATTCACCTTTAATTCTCAGACTGTTTTCCAGACGACTTTGCGAACAAGATTCTCGCCGCCATTATTCGGAATCTCGTCACCATTGTTCGAGATCTCCGACTTTTTGCCAGATGATTTTTTTTCCGCCGTCGTTCGAATTCCCACCGCCATCGATTAAAGGAGTGTTGTTATTAGTGGGTTTGGAAAGACATGGTTCCTAATTAAGGTTTTGGTTAAGAAAAAAGTACGTGGATTATCATTCAACAGTTAGATCGGAGTTTGTAAAAAAAAATAGATCAATTTTTTGTGTAACGATTAGATCAGAGTGGTGTAGAGTTCAAGTGGTGGTGGTGGTGGAGGCAACTGTTTACAATTTTCGGTGAGGCGATTTGCACGTTCCGACTAGGTGGGTTGTAGATTCCGGTGAGGATCCGAGTTTCAATTTGTGTTTTTGGATTTGAGTTCCAATCTATTCTTTGGGTTTCATATTTCGATTTAAGAAAACATGTATTCAAGCTTTAGATGTTGTCTATTGTTGTTATGGTGATGATATGAAACTTTGCTGTTTATGAATGACGATGAATTAATAAGATGTTATTGATATTGTTATGTTATTAATGCTGTTCAGATGAATGATAGTCTGATAATGATGTTTTTTTAATTGAATTAAGAAAAATCAAAAAATAATTATAAATCAAAAGGGAAATAGAGAA
Organism: Helichrysum umbraculigerum; assembly: GCA_949592205.1. Taxonomy (NCBI): domain Eukaryota; kingdom Viridiplantae; phylum Streptophyta; class Magnoliopsida; order Asterales; family Asteraceae; genus Helichrysum; species Helichrysum umbraculigerum. The sequence goes on along the minus strand of CATIUR010000005.1, from coordinate 60,498,818 downwards.
ATAATAAGAGTTGGGGTATCTTAGTCATTTTTCACTAAATTTCCTTCATGTGCCACGTATGTGATCATATTTAACTGATGAAAATAACGGAGTTAGGGTGAGGGATGACTAGTGATGCAAAATAACGAATACAAGTACATCTTATTAATGTTAGTTCATTTATAAATGTCTTGTAACATCCTCTATCCTTTTAAACTAACCACTTAGCTTCTTTAATTACTTATTTTTTAGAAAAAATTGTTGTAACATAATTTCACGTTAAATTAATATAATTTTTGGTTTTATTATATATTTGGTTGTTTTGAGAAAACTATGTGCTAATTAATTTCAATAAGTTAACGTGTTCGTAAGAAGTAATTCAATGATGCATCTATATGATTGTTATTTTTTGACAATTTAACATAGATCGAGAATGTGAATGTGTTTATTAAAAAAATTAGATGTATTGAAAGTGTTGAGTGATTCAAGTGCACAACTAAAATTTCCTAATTTCCTTAATAATTCAAAAAGGAAATATAGAAAGAAAAAGTGAGAGTGTTTGATGAAAATATATAAAATTATAAAACAAGATGTATATATATTGAAAAAATAAGCATGACAAATTTAGCCAAAAACCGATCCAAACTGATGCATGCCGGTGGCGGATCTAGAAATATGTATAAGGGTATGCAATTAGCAAAAAAAAAAAAAAATTATGAACTTGTTATATATAGTAAGTATCGGTTTGAGTTCGCGGTGCTAATTCAGGTTCTTTTGTTTCGATAAATAACTTAGTCAAATACATGATAAATGAGTAGATTAAAATACAAAGAAAGTACTTTGTAACATATATATATTTTTTTAGTTATAAATAGGCACATTTCACTTATTTATAAAGTGTATTTACACAACACATCAAGATAAATCAAAGTGTAAGTTTCATTATTACTACATCATATACGTTTAATGCAAGGGACTATATTTGAAAATCTAGTATTTACATTGAACTCGGTGTTGTTTTTTTAGAGGAGAGGTTGCATATTTTGGAAAGGGTGTGCATTGATTTTTTATAGGGTATGCAATCTAAATAGTTATATTCAATATAAGTTTCTCTCAAAAAATTTATCAATAGTAATTTTTCTCCAAGCGTATGCAAGTGCATACCCTTCTCCTAAGGTGCATCCGCCACTGATGCATGCTCACCCCTAGCCAGCGTTGATCAAACGTATGTCTTCATTATTTTATTTTCTTACTTTTCTGATTTCCAACAATCATAGGTATACTAATTCATACAATGAATCTTCTAAGAAGAATAAAGATAAATATTTTATAGATACTAATTAAATCAATAAACACTGCCTAACCAATGAATAAATAACCTAGTGGTAAGGGCAGTTCATGACTTCCTTCAGGGCATGGGTTCGAAACCAGCTATGGGTATTATTTATTATAAAGGTACCTACTATCAATGAAGTGCACCTGGTGGGGGGTTCGGTCGTGCTCCATTGAAAGATGGAGCGGCTCCAATGGGTGGCCGAAATACCCATTTTTTTCCAAGAAAGACTGCCTAAAAAACATATTTGTATATATTAATCAATTCGTCGAATGATCTGGTCATTCCCGGATTACTAAACCAATTTATAGACTAGCCCGTGAATTAGCGGGATATAAACTAGTATAGTTGAATTAGGGGACATGTAACACCCCAAAATTTTAAACTAATGTGAGAATTATTATTTTAAGTTATTATTATTTTAGGTGAAATAAAATAGTAATAACTATAGTCGGTTTTAAAGTTCCAGACAATGATAATTATGGGAAGTAAAACTAATTAATATATGTTTGTACCTTCTAGTTTTCATACGTACGCTCTTATTCCACACTTTCCACCATAAGCTACCAAGCTAGTAGCTCTAAGAGATTGAGAAAAGATCAAGAATCAAGCTCATTTCATAGATTTAATCCGTTCAAGAGTTGATTTAGAGTTCAACTGATAGATTTCAACCTTCAATTATCCTTCTTAACCAAGAGGTGAGCTGAATTTAATGTTCTTGAATTCTAAAGATGAAGAATGAATATGTAGAGATTTAAAGGTGATGAGATTAAGTTAATTGATGGTTGAATTTGATGTAATAGATGTTGATTATGATAGATAACACTTAATTACTAATCAAAAGTGGAATCAAGATGCATATTGATTAACTATTCATTAAACCTAATTATGGGGTTTTAGTGAATTCTTAGTAATTGATGTTGAGTAACCTTGTTAATGGTCTAGACATGTTGATTAGTAATGGTTATTCTTGATTAAAGTATTGTTGTGATCATGTTAATCATAACTTAAAAGATGGAATTAGTGAGAATTGGATTAGTTAACTTTAAAAGCCTAACTAGTTCAATTAATTGTTAAATGATTAGAAAGTGAGTTAAAAGTGGATAATAACTCACATTGTTATGAGTTTGAATGGACTAAAGATGATTATGTAAAGTAAAGTAAAAGTTATATTTAGTTGATTAAAGATCAATTTATGAGGGTAAAGGAATGGTAATGATGATTAGTTGAATTTGATCACCGGTTGATGCTATGTATTGTTACATTTAGATGTTATATGATAGGTGATCAAAAGATGTGGCATCCCTAAGCAAGGGTGAGTGATATGGGGGTTGAATGGGTAATGGTTGTATGTTCTGGATTGCTTCCGAGCAAGAGGTTCATACAATCGGTTAAAGTATTATTTATGTTATATTGTGGTTTATTGTTGATTCCATATATTGATGATTATGTATGTTGATATTATGGCATGTGATATGAATACATGCTAAGTGGTAAGTGTTGCTAGAATTTGTGATATGTGAAAGTTGTATGGAATTATGTGGAATGAGCTATTGGGGAGATTCATGGAAGAATACGTGCTTTGCACATGATATGTGAAGAATATGTGCTCGATATCACACGAGGTTATGTTATGATATGTTAGCCCATTACTTACTAAGCAAGTATGCTTTGTAAGTAGATGGATGATTGTGATTCAAGTGGTGATCATGACACTAGCTTGATGATGTTATGTTAGCCGAGTAGTGATTATGGCATTAGCTTGATGCTAGCCAAGTAGTGTTCATGTCATTAGCTCGATGATGTTGATTCTTATGAATTAACATGGTTATGTTATTAAGGATCCTTAATATTGTGAAAAAAGTAAAGAGAATGTGCACTCACTTGATGAGGTAAGAAGGTTAATGTTTGCTTCAAGTAATGACCAATTGACATTAGCTTGATGTTTAGCCAAGTAATGATCATTGGCATTAGCTTAATATTTAGCCAAGCAATGATCATGACATTAGGTTGGTGTTTAGCCAAGTACTGATCATGACATTAACTTGATGAATGGAAAGATTTATATATGTAATGTTGTTAGTAAAGATTATGGTTGTTGGATTAATGTAAATGTATTATTCATTTAATTGCTCGTATACTCACTAAGCTTTATGCTTACTCCTTCAAGTGTTTAATGTTGTAGGTGCTTGGTTCGGTTGAACCAATTTGCTAGAACGAGTAGATTATGGTTGCAAGAAGTTAGCTTGGAATGGAGCTTGCTTTATGGTTAGACAAGCTTCTCATTCTTTTGAATTATCGTTATGAATGAACATGTGTGTAAATCGTCAAAAAACAAGCTTTGATGATATAAATGGTTAAAGAGTAAAGTGTTAACGGTTAATGATGCACACCTTTGACTTAGTAAAGTCAAGGTGGAAGGTGGGAGTGATTGGTTAGTAGAAAAGTTAATTGTCACAAGTGGTTAAGTGATGAAAAAGGTTAGAGTGTTGAAAGAAAGCTTTTGGTTGAATGTGGTGTTGACATATAATCAACTATCTTGAAATGGTTAAGTATATGTGGAAGATGTAAGTAAATGAGTTAAAGTGTGATTATTATGGAAAATGGGTCAAAAGTGTCCAAATGGACCATATATGGGTCAAGGTGTCAAAACGAGTTATGATGGAAGTATGCCACTAGTTGATATGGTTTTAAGAGTCAAATGTATAGTAGAATATGTTGGTAAAAGGTCAAAGTCTGAAATCAAGTGGTTTGAAAACTTGGTTGTCCTCAAAAAGTGGTCAAAATGACCATAAATTAGTCATACGTCTGAATTTCTTGTTAACATGTATTTTGAAAAAATGTGAAAATGGAAAGTTTCATTTTGGTATAGTGGAGGTGCATACAAAATTTCAGGTCCTAACTATTAACGAGTAAAAAGTTATGCATGTCCAAAATTCGTTTTAGAAACTGAGTTTGGTGCAAGCTTGGATATATGAACTACCCGGCTGCCATGGTTGGTACCCGGCTGGTAAGTGAGTATACCCGGCGGGTACAAGTCGTACCCGGCGGCTAAAATGAGCTTTAAAAATGGGTTTGATTCTATTACCGCAAATTGAATTATACCCGGCTGATTTGGATACTACCCGGCTGGAGCATGTACTACCCGGCGGGTACCTGGCCAAAATAAGAGCTTATGATTTTTAATCTTGCTTCAATTGTACAACGTTAGTAACAATCCAGTATATACATGTAAGAGTTGTGGGACATGGCTTAAAGCAAGGTTGTCAAGATCGGGATTTTACTTAGGATCATTTTTGTCTTCACAAGATCGGAATCGTAAGATCGGATCGGGATCGTAAGTTCTTACTCATATATTATGGTTTCATAAATGTGTAATATAATACATGTAAAAGATCAAATGCATGACAAATTAATTAAACTTTTATAGTTTAAAGATCATAACATCAACTCATACATATCATAGCAACTTATATTACTACATTTGTTATTAAAGATTTAGATTTTCACGTGATAAACTATTTTAGTTTAATAATTGAATAGTTTTACGTGTAGTAATTGATTAAATGATAAACCTACTAACCTTTTATTGGACAAAAATCAACTAATTTATATTTTGTTAACTCATAAATTCATGTTAAGTAAAATCGGATCGGATCGAGATCGTAAGATTCTATGCTCAAATCGACATAAGATCGGGATCCTAAGCAGATCCTAGAATTCTAAGATCCTATGTAAGATCGGGATCGTTTTCATTCACGGGGATCGTAAAATCATAAGATCTTAAGATCAAAATCGAGATCTTAACAACTATGGTTTAAAGTGTTTTAAATGTTATAAATTTTTTTTTGAGGCATTTCAGAACACATATATATTAATGTAAAAAGCTTGAAATACTAAAAATCACTAATAAATTAATGTAGTTACCGTATGTGTTAATAACATGAGATAAGGATAATTAGAGATTTTGCATAATAACGTGAGACAATAATAATATATGGTATGATAATGAATCATATTTGTATATTTACCTAATTAATAGTTATATATTTTTCCACATTAACTTAGATAATTAAATATCATTAATGGGTCATGCATTATTAATGATATGTGAGACATGTGACTTCAACAATTAAATATTTGAGTATTCTTTGGCAGGCCCGGCCCATGATTTTTGAAGGCCCCGTGCGGTAATCGTAAAGTATGTCTTAGACATATAAACGTTAAAGACATACAAAGTTTGAAGTAAAAAAAAAACTCACATAAGTAATAATAAACCAACTAATAATAATAATAATAATAATAATAATAATAATAATAATAATAATAATAATAATAATAATAATAATAATAATAATAAAATAAGCGCGTATTCTATATAATAATAGACTATTGCAAAAATTGAGTAAAAATAATATATGGTATGATAATGGATTTGGAATGACAGGAGAATGCACCTTAAAGAGGGAATGAGGGGCAAGCAAATCCTGACCCTCCAATTAGAAATCAGCGGTTAAAAAAATAGAATAAATTAAATGTAATTAAATAATACAAAAGGCTATTTTGGTAATATTGGCCCTCCTTGCTCAACTCCTTTCCAATGGAAGTCTAGAAGATCGCCGGTCACAAACCCATGCAGTCACCGGATTCCGACCACCCTGCAATTAGATTCCGGCCACCTAGCACGCTGTAAGTAGATTCCGGCTAAAGCATACACGTTCAACAGATTTCGACCACGTCGCATACCGCAACCAGTTTTCGTCCACATCGCACACTATAAATAGATTTCGACTAACGCACACACGCTCAACAGATTCTGACCACGCCGCATACCGGAACCATGTTCTGACCACCTCACAAGCAAATTCCGACCACCTCGCATTCCGGAACCAAAGTCCGGCCACCATTATCAATTTTTGTCGCTCACAAATTTGAAATGTTATACAGATCGATTAATAAATATGAGTTATACATACAATTTATATAATAACAAATTTTAATCAAATCTTTTAAAATTTTAAAGAAAAAAATTGAAAACAAGGAGTATAGAGTAGTTCTTTCTTCATGTTCGTCGTTTGTAAAGCTGTGTGTGATCTACTTTTTTATTATATTTTTCATTTCCAAAATGAGCTATTATTTCTGCAATAGTTGTGAGCCTTTATTGAAAGTATTACCTAGTGTCATAGGGAGAATCTTCTTTAGAGCTTAGGTACACCTTTATTTTAATATAATATAATGGTAGTACATTATTTACAAAAAAAAAAACACAACAACGTTATACATTATTGAATGTAAAGTGCAAATATGTACTTCTAATTAATAAGAACAATTGAAAATCAAAATAAATAACTGCTTCATATGATAGCCTTTAACAAAAGCATACTAAAAAAAATAGTGTTTTTATTTTAGAAATTATATGATATATGATATTATGTGATATTTATATCGACCGATTATGTAGTGGTCCTTAATAAAAGATTATGCAATGTTTTCATTTAATAAATTTATGCAATGTTTTTAAAAAACAATGATGTAATTATTTGTAACCATGATGCAACAACATGTATCTATCAATTCAATGACTTTTATTGATCGATAGAGTGTTGTTATCAATGATGTAGTTAACTGTAACCATGATACAGGGATGTTTATCGATCGATTGCAGTGTTTTTAATTGAACGATAATGCAGTGTTTTTATCAAACAACTTTTGTACATTGTTTTTCTATAACACGATGATGCAATTACTTGTAATAATGATGCAGTGACTTTTATCGATTGATGCAGACTTTATTTATCTAATGACAATGCACTGTTCTTATCGAACAATGATGTAATATTTTTGCAAAAGCATGATGCAGTGTTTATAAAGAAAACGATGATGCAATAATTTGTAACTATGATGCAGTGACTTTTATCCATTGATGCAGTGTTTCTATCTAATGACAATGCAGTGTTTTTGTTGGAGCAAAATTTCTACGCTTGATTTTAATTTTTGTAATCTGTCTAAGTGTTTTGGTGTTGCGATAATAGATCAGTCCGTGATTAGCTTATTGTCGGATGTAATGGTCACTCCGACAATGGCATTGTCGGAGTTGACCAGGTCAAGTCATTTAAGTATTGTCGCATGGCTTACTTGAGCTAGTCTATAAATAGATTAGTTGTTTCTTTTTGTAAGCTAAGTCTTTTGTACATGTACTCACACTTTCTCTCTGTGATTTCGGTGGTGAAATACAAAAGCAATTTAATCGAATACTTCTAGTTCTCTAATTCATATCTTATTGATTAGCTTGTATTCCGCACAAGTTATTCTAGTCTTAGTTGCGATTCATGATCCACGGAACATCAAAGTGGTATCAGAGCCGTACGAATAAAATTAGGACTATTTGATCGAATTAGAGGTTGATTTTGAGGTGTTTGATTGATTCGAAGGACTCGGAACCTTCAGTTTTGATCGTTTTGTTGCTGTTTGAAGTTGTTTGATTGATTTGGACGAATTATGATATCTTTTGACTTCAATTTGCTTCGGATTTGACAATATTAGAAGACGATTATTGCTGTACGTGATTCTGTGATAATAATTCATCTGAATTTGATCTAATTCTCTCATTTTGCTCTTTTGATTGCTTACGCACTTATCGTCAAATTGTACGGATTCTCAAAATTGACAGTAAAAGCTCAAATTGAGTACCTACGAGTGTCGGAAATCAAATTCCGAGTTCAGTGATATCAATTTTAGCCAAAACAAGCTAGAATTGAAGATTTTACAACACTTTTCAAATTCTAAAAAATTCATCCGTGATTAATTTTTCGTGATTAGTGATAACTGTTTTCTTCCGTGATTAGTGTTCCGTGATTGCTTATGTGTGTGGTCCGACAATAAGCTATTGTCTCATGAACAGTAGTTGATTATTCACGGATTTGTATTGACGGACTTGTATTCTCGGACTCTCATTGACGGACTGTTATTGTCGTATAAACAGTAACATTAGTATTCACGGATTGGCATTAACCGATTGTGTTAGTCTCGGATTAAGGATTCACGGATTATTGTTATTAACGGAGTGTTAGTATTCACCGAGTATCAGAATTCACCGAGTGTTGGTACTCACGGAGTAGTGATATTGACGGACTAGTATTCTTGCAGTGTGTTATTCTCGGACTTCTTATTCTCGGACTTCTTATTCTCGGAGACTGTTATTCTCGGACGTTGATATTCTCGGATTTTTCTAAGTGTTTTCAATGGCTCATGTGAATTGGCAAGCTATGATGAAGAGTGAACAAGAGACGGGATCTACAACCAAACCACCAAAGTTCTTATGTCAAAATGATTATGATGATTAGCGGTATCGGTTTGAGTCGTTTATTGCTCTATATGATCCAGATTTAATGATTCCAATCTTGGAGCAATACATTCACCCTAGAGCTGAAGAAATTTATAGGGATAATAATCCTCCTCCCAAGTCACTCAAAATGATGACTTCTGATGAAAGGAAAGAACATGATCGAGACAAGAAAGCTAAGTTGGTTATCTCTATGAGTCTTCCTAGTGATGTTCTTGCTGGATGGAAAGATTTGAATACGGCATATGAGCTTTATAAGGCAATGGAGAAACGTTTTGCTGGAAATGACAAGTTGAAGAAAAGTAAACGTGATTTGTTAAAGAAGAAATGGGATGTATTTACATGCATGCCAAATGAATCTTTTAATGACTTAATTGTTCGATATTCCCAGTTGATCAGTGAGCTTAAAAGACATGGTTTGATTTTGGAACGTCTTGAAATCAATGAGAAGTTGATTGAAGCCTTACCTTCAAGGTGGGATATTAAGGCTAACATTTTGATGGAAGATGAATCATTGGGTGAATATGCATATGAGGATTTGATCAACAAATTGCAAGTATATGATATTTCTTTACAGAAAAAGGAGACTGGAAAGATGATGCAATATTCTCAATTTGGTTCTAAGAAAGCTTCAGAAACAACAGCCTTATTCTCTGGATCTGAGACATTTAATGGTGGGAATTCTAGTGGAACTGCAGGTGGTTATGCTAGTTATGGATTTTATGGATTTGGAAGTGCTTCTGCTACCAATCATCAACAACAAAATTCCAACCAACATGTTTCAAAGATTACCGAAGATCATGCAAATGTTGTCACAGCTTTTCTTTCATCATATGAGGCGTTTATTTCTGGAAAGGTTGGGAATGTAGACTTGACAGAAGAGGATTACGATCAGTTACATCCAGACGATCTTGAAGAAATGGATCTTCAATGGAATCTTGCTATGCTAACAAGAAAGGTCAAGAAGTTTCTTCAAAAAACTGGAAAAAGCAAGTTGGGGGGTAAACCAGGATTTGATGAATCAAAGGTTCGGTGTTACAATTGTCAGAATTTGGGACACTTTGCTCGGGAACGTGAGAAAAGCAAAGCACCTACTTCTGGTTTCACTAAGCCTTCTACCTCCAAAACTTATTCTTCTTCAACTCAACCACAATTTTCTGGAAAAGATACGGCTCCTGTTTCCACATCATCAGCACTGGTTTCTACAGTAGATGAATTCTATGATTGGAGTGCACATGTGGAGGAATATTCTCAAAACCAAGCTTTCATGGCAAATGTCTCTGAGGTTGACTCTTCTCCATTTGAACAAATTTGTTCAAAATGTACTGACTTGAGTGATCAACTCAGTCTTTACCAAACTCAAAATCAATAGCTTTTAATTGACATTGAATTGGTTACAAATCAAAATAAGGAGTTGGTTGAAAACAACAAGCTTTTAAATAAACGTTTTGAGTCAAATGATATTGAGACTCATGATTTGAAAGCTAAAATTTTAAATCAGCAATCTATCATAAACAGTTATTTGACTGAGATGGATTTACTTAAACAAGAAAAATCTGAAGCTGAATCTAAAATTTTAGATCTTGAAAGTCAATTGTTGAATGTTTCTACATCAGCAGTGGTTTTTGATGAAATTATCCATAAACAGCGTTTAAATACTAAATCTAAATCTGGTCTTGGATATCAAAATGATTTTCAAGAAAAATCCAAAGCATCAAAGGCAGCTTCTAAAGCTGAAATTGGATATCATTTTGTTCCACCACCAAAATCTTATTCTCAATTGCCAGTTAAAGATGAATCTGATTTTTAGTTTGTGTACGGAAAGGGAAAAGTTGATGACTCAAAACCTCAAGATGAAGTAACTCAAAAGGTTTCTTCTAATGAGAGTTTTGAATCACCACATGAAATCAATCCACCAGATTTTTCTCATCAAACTCCTAAGATGAAGAATAATGATTGTGATTAGTGTGAAAAGAATAAGAAGTGTGTTTTGAATCAAAATAATAAAGAAAAATCTAAAGCTTGTGACATTCCAAAAGAAGTTACCAAGATTTTGAAAAGAACTTCTTCTCCAAATAGTTCACAATCATCTTCTTCATCAACAAAAGGTCAATATCATGCTTTCAAATCTGAAACTTCAACATGTGAAGCTTCTACTAGTAAAAGCTCATATTCTAAATATGACGCTTCTACAAGTAAAGTTTCACATCATGGTTCTTATAATCGTTTTCATACTCAAAGAAAGTATGAAACACGAAGTTGTTTCTATTGTGGTATTCGTGGACATCTTTTGAATAATTGTCATAAACTTGCTAAAAAACGTTCAAGACAAAATTTAAAGCAAGCTAAATTTTCAAATACCAAAAATGTTCATAAATCCACAATATCTGAGAACCCACAGAAATCAAGACCAAATATCTTTGTTTCTTCAAAGAAGAAAACATCATCTAATGATGCGTCAATCAATCATTCCAATGATTTCAAAAAGAATTTCAAAGAGATTGACGTTTTCATTTTAGATGAAGTCACTGGACGACCCAAAGCCTCCAAGGCTTGGGTCTCCATTAGCAACTAACTGTTTCCATCAAATGTCTTGCAGTCATCCCGAGCTATCGATAATGTGTGGTACATTGATAGTGGCTGCTCAAGACATATGACCGGGAATCTCTCCTTACTTGAAGATGTTAAAATCAAAAATGGAGGGTTTGTTGCTTTTGTGGGAGATAAAGGAGGAATGATTTCAGGCGAAGGAACTGTTACGAATGGTGAAATAAGTTTTGACAAAGTGAATTATGTTGAACAAATTCAACATAATTTACTTAGTGTTTCTCAAGTGTGTGACAAAAAGCTATCAACATGGTTCAATGATGAAGAATGTTTGATTCTCAAACCAGGATTTGTTGTGCCAGAGGAATGGATTCTTATGAGGGCTCCTAGGATTAAAGATATGTATGTTCTTGATATGCGTTCTATAACTCGTACAGTGGAGCATACCTGTTTGTTGTCAAAAGCATCAGAAAAGGATTCAGTTTTATGGCACAGAAGGATGGGTCATATCAACTTTAGGAAAATGAACTTTTTAGTCAAAAATGATTTAGTGATTGGAGTTCCTAAACAGACTTTTTCACTAAATGATCATTGTATTTCCTGTAAAAAGGGAAAACAAACTAAAAAGTCTCATAAACCTAAGTTGGTGAATTCAATCAACACTCCACTGGAACTTCTCCATATGGATTTGTTTGGCCCTGTTAATGTGAGGAGTATAGATGGTAAATCCTATTACTTGGTAATCACTGATGATTACTCAAGATTTTCATGGGTTTACTTTTTAAGTACCTAGGATGAGACGGCTAAGAAAATTAAGTATCTGATTCTACGATTAGAGACTTTATTTTCGTTAAAAGTAAAGAGGTTACGATGTGATAATGGAACGGAATTTAAGAACTACATCATGGAAATGTTCTGTCTTCAACATGGTATTTCACAACAATTCAGTGCTTCTCGAACTCCACAACAAAATGGAGTTGCTGAAAGAAAGAACAGAACGTTGATTGAAGTTGCAAGAACTATGCTTTCAGATGCAAAATTACCAACAACTTTTTGGGCAGAAGCAGTTAACACGGCTTGTTTCGTGTTAAATAGAGTTCTTGTGGTCAAAGACAAGAAGAAAACGAGCTATGAGTTATTGAATAATCGAAATCCGAATATTCACTTTCTGGAACCTTTTGGATGCCCGTGTTTATTGATGAAAACCAAAGATCGTCTTTCAAAATTTGCTGAGAAATCTGAATCTGGGTTTTTCTTAGGTTATTCAGCAAATTCTCATAATAAAAGAGTTTATAACACAACATCTCATCGAATAGAAGAATGTTATGAGGTTGAATTTTTACGGTATTCTTCTCCATCCGATGAGATTGGTCCAGAGTGGTTATTTGACTATGATTCGTTCTTCAATTCTTTTGCTCATTTTCATGAAGATGTGTCATCTCCTGTTGAGGATTATGATGATTTTGTTATTCCGGTTCTTTCTTCTCTTGCTGAGCCGCTTCTTACTCCTGTCACACCAGTGTCTACTTCTGATCTTACTCCTCTACAATCAACAGAGGATTCTGCTGTTCAAGAATCTTCTCCAACTATGGCAAATGATGCAGATGACACAACCTCAAATCCTGATAATACTGACATTTTTCAAGAACCTTCTACTGAACTAGAAGACACCAATCATGATGACTCTAGTGATGAAGTAGTGAGTAATCCTGAGGATTCACATTTAGGAACCAACTTGCATGTGGATCCTGTTCCTACTTTGCGTGTTAATTCTGAGCATAAACATCCACTCACAAATATGATTGGAGCTGTTTCTGATGGAATCAAAACTCGTCATCAACACCAAACTTCTGCATGTTTCTTATCACAAATTGAACCAAAGAATGTTCAGATAGCTTTGTCAGACTCTACTTGGGTTCAAGCAATGCAAGAAGAATTGCAACAGTTTGTTAAATTGCAAGTTTGGACATTGGTGGCACCTCCCAAGGATATCCATCCAATTGGCACGCGTTGGGTTTTCAGAAATAAGAAAGATGATCGAGGAATTGTGGTTCGCAATAAAGCAAGATTAGTGGTTCAAGGATTCATTCAAATTGAAGGTTTAGATTATGATGAGGTTTTTGCTCTGGTTGCTAGACTTGAATTCATTCGGATTTTTCTAGCATATGCTTCATTCATGAAATTCAAAGTGTATAAGTTAGATGTCAAGTGTGCATTTCTGTATGGGAAAGTGCATGAAGAAGTGTTTGTCAAACAACCACCCGGTTTTGAAGACCCTAAATTTCCACATCATGTATTTCGGTTGGATAAAGCCTTATACGGATTACATCAAGCTCCTCGAGCTTGGTATGAGACTTTATCTCAACATCTTCTTGCTAATGGGTTTTTGAGAGGTCAAATTGATAGTACACTCTTCATTCGGAAAACAAAAGCTGATTTGCTTCTCGTTCAAGTATATGTGGATGACATTATATTTGGGTCTACGAACGACAGTTTGTGCAAAGAATTTGAGAGTATCATGAAGTCTAAGTTTGAGATGAGTTCAATGGGGGAGATGGCTTTCTTTCTAGGTTTGCAAGTTCAACAACTAGAAAAGGGCATTTTCATACATCAAACAAAGTATGTTAATGACATCTTAAAGAAATTTAAGATGTTGGATGCCAAAACTATTTCCACTCCCATTGATCTTGTTGAGAAAATTGGACCTGCTCTCGATGACACACCAACAGATCAAAAGGAATATCGGTCAATGATTGGTTCTCTCATGTACTTAACTGCTTCAAGACCTGATATCATGTTTGTTGTATCTATTTGTTCGCGGTATCAAGCAAATCCCAAAGTCTCACATTTGAGGGCCGTACACAGAATCTTCAGATATTTGAAGGGCAAACCTGATCTTGGTATATGGTACTCGAATGATGATGATTTTGCACTTTCAGCATACTCTGATTCAGACTATGGCGGATGTGGTATTGACTTCAAGTCAACATCAAGAGGATGTCAATTTCTAGGAGATAGACTCGTGACATGGTAATGCAAGAAACAAAACACGGTTTCTACCTCTACTGCGGAGGCAGAATATATTGCTGCTGCCAGTTGTTGTTCGCAAATTCTTTGGATTCAACAACAACTTCGGGATTACGGTTTATTACTTACCAAAACTCCTTCAAATATTGACAATACTGCAGCCATAAGTATCATACGCAATCCCGTTCAACACTCAAAGACTAAACATATTGAAATACGTTTTCACTTTATCCGGGATTGCTATGAGAAAAACTTGATCATTTTGGTTCATGTTGAAACATTGAAACAAAGAGCTGATTTGTTTACAAAAGCTTTTTCAAAATCACGTTTTGAGGAACTCATTTCAATGCTCGGCATGAAACATTTGGATCAAATTAAGTAAACTTTGGATATTTAATTTTATATTTTTGTTTGTTGTTTGCTTGTTTTCTTTTATAACAACAAAAATACAAAAACATCAGAAAAACCTATAAAATTCAAAAACATTTGAAAAATAAAAAATCGGGGGAGATTTTGTGTAAAAAGTTTGGAAGTGATAGTACATTGGGAAATGTATTAATAAATATGAATTAAAAGAAATGATAAGTACTATATTTGATGTGTTAGTAGGTTTACATGGCATTTTTAAACCGGATTTTCTACTAATTAATTTTATATGTGATATATTGGTAGGCATTTATGCATTTAAAGTATCTAGTCTAAGAAAATTTTAACTATTTATGCATATTATTTTAGAAAATCCAAAATATTAATATATGACAATAAAAAGATCTAGTCAAAATGATCAAAAAGTTATCAAGAATCGAAGTTTTTTAAGATTCAAAATGATAACACAATGTATTAAATTTTGGGGGATTAGTATATTATGATTCATGATTCAGGGTCTTAATATTATGATATCTGGGGAAATATATTGACTATTTGTTGTATTAAGTACAGACCTTAGTTGGTATATTTCTATAAATGGACTTGCAAATATTCCAAAGTTCATATTGCAAATATTTCAAAGTCCATGTATCAAATCAAAATAAACTCTATCACTTTGTTATACTATGTATAGACCTGTGATACAGTTTATAAGTCCAACCCGGGGTATGACATATGTGACTAAGTGTCATTCCAACATATGTGTGTACTTCTAAAGATATCATCATATTTTCACCCTTTATATGAAAATACTAATATATTATGAACTCAAAAGTATATTATTATTTAGATTATATAAAGTAATATGCATACTAATAATAAAAGAATTGAAGATATTTAAATGCATGAGTGCTTAAGAGGACAAACATACCAATAATCACATGTAGAATGATTCTTAGAAAGTATGTTTTATTAATGCTAAGTAAATTTAAAGATGACAAAAATACTAACAATCAAAATAGACTTTCATTTCTAAACAATAAAAATAAATACATTCATTTATCCCAATATGATCCCAACTCATGAGATTTACCCCAACAAAAATATTTTGCATTTATTTTAGTTTGTAAATATTTAGTTTAAAGATTTTTTCATTTTTCAAATTTTTTAGTTTTAATAGTTTAGCAATTATCCAAAGTAGATTTGATTTGATTAAAATGTTTCATTAAAAATTATTGACGGATTTATATTGTCGGACATCTTTCACGGATAATAAAATAAAAAGGAAGTGTATAAATATTTCAAAATTTTAAACTTCACACACACTTTTCTTTTTATTCTATCCGACAATATAACATTCCGACAATACGCAGCCGGTTGAAGTTTACCTTCGATTATTTTTTGTGCGCTACGTTTCACTCGATTCTGTTCCGATAGAAGTGTGCGCCTTCTGATTCCGCTTCGTTTGGTATAATTTTCTCTCTTTATCTCTCTATAAATACACTTTAATCGTTGATTATGTGCGAAAAACACTATTCATGAACAGTACCCTAAAAAGCGATCGTCCAACAATAGCTATTGACGGATGAACAGTTATTTAGGGTTTATGCGTGAATAGCTTATTCACACATGAACGGTGTTCCGTGATTTTGACTTGTTTGACTATTGACTTGTTTGACCACTACTTTCCGACAATCCTTTATTGTCGTATGAACAGTACTTATTCACGCATGAATAGTACTTCTGATAATGCTATTCACGGAGTATTCTTGTTGAAAAATACATATATTCTGATTAATAGCTATTGTCGTATTAATAAGTCATTATCGTATGAACAGTGTTTGGTGGTTATTGTCGCATGCTTTCAACACTTAGGAAATTTTCATGATTTTTGAAACTTGAAACTTTTTACAAAGTATGTTTAGGTTTGTTACTTAACATATACTTTGTGCAGCTTGTATTTATATATTATGGCAGAACTTGATCCTGTTGCTGCTGCACAACCTGATGTGCAACGAAGGGCAGTCATTTTTGAGAAACGTCACAATGCAACCGCCTATCTACTTGAAGCACCGGATAAACCTGAAACTAGGAAATTCTTTCCTATGGTTAGGTTTCTATTAAGATCAAGGATTTCTCATGCATTGACGGTTCAAGTGGACAACATTTATGAAGATCATATGAATGATTTTTGGTTGACTGCTGAATATCACACGGATGTTCAACCCCCTTGTATTATAGCCACGGTTGATGGAAGACCACTTGTACTCACTGAAGATTTGATTAGGCATACTTTGCAATTTGAAGATGATATCAATGCTTCCAATGATATTCCTAGAAATATTATTGATGATTGTCTTCAGCAAATGGGGTGTACAAAAGGACCACAAGATGTGCAAATTATGAAAAATCATTTTTGTCCACATTGGAAGTTTCTGTCACATACGTTGATTTGTTGTATCTCTCCAAGAAAGGCTGGGTTTGACGCTATGAGTTATTATTTAGCCGGTTTGATGACAGCGTTGGTGCTCAATATTCCTTATAATTTTTCACGATATATCTTTGAGAATTTGGTTGGGAACATCAATGAAGATGGATTTTTTATGTATCCACGATTCCTTCAGCCGATTTTTGATCACCATATTCAAGGAATTACTTATCATGGGAATATTATTCATTATACTCCTATTCCAAAGAGAGTGTTTGCTGACTGTAATAGTTATCGTGGTAAACCTACACCACCAACTTTTGATCTCTTTGGACATGTAATTGATGAAGGCTTTCTCCCACCACAGATAGACATTCAGATGGAATCAGATGATGATAGTGAAGAAGTTGTGTCAGAGGGGGAGCCAGAGCATGAGGAAGAACCTTTGGTGGAACATGAGGATGAACTTCCTGTACATCCTAAGATTGAGGTTGTTGATGATGTTCAACAAAATCTTGTTGCTAGTACTGAGGTTGAACTATCTAGTTCTGAGGATGAAGAACCTATCCGTACTCAAACCATTGCAGAATCATTAGAATCTCAAAGACGGACTGAAGAACGTATGAAACAAGAAAGACAAGATTTGAGAAATCAACGAGAAGAGGCCCAGGATCCTGAATATGTACCTGAGCCTAGACCTACTCAACGAAGGAAGTTAACTGTGACAAGAACTTCTGATTTTGAGACTGGATCTTCATCAACTTCTTTACCAGTGATTTCGGTTTCTCTACCAGTATCTTCTTCTTCAGCAGATACTTCTTCATCCATGACTTCTTCAGCAGCAATGTCTTCTGTTCCTGAACCTGTATCTTCTTCTGTGACTTCATCAGCAATATCTTCTTCTGTATCTATGCCTGTCATGTTTTCTACAACTGGTATTTCTACTACTCTTCCTATTTCATCATCAATACCTATTCCTTCATCCTCTGCAGCTGCTGGAACATCTTCATCTTCATCCACCACAACAGCTACTCCTACTGTGAGTATGGCAGCTCTTGATGCTTCTATTCAAAGAGCTGTAAATCCTTTAATAAGTATCGTGGACAAATTGAGAGATGAATTATGTCATGCATTAGGACGCATTGGTGCTCAAGATGTTATTATTGCAAATCAGGGACAACGTATCCATACTCAGACCTTACGGATTGAATCACTTGAACAAGAGATCTTTCTTTTAAAAGAAAAATTAGATGATCAGGGGGAGAATGTGCATAATGTTGATGAAAATGTAAATGATGGTGATCAGAATGATGATAATGATCAAGGAAATGTAGGATTAAATGAAGGAGATGTTATTGATGCAGGTGATGCAGGTCTGCATGATGATGGTGCAAGTCATCATTATGAAGTTCAAGTCATAATAACGATAGTGGAAATAATGGTGATCGACCAATTTTTTCTCGTGCAATTGTACTTGTTCGAAATGATAACTTGGATGAACCCATGTACGTTGAACCAATTAATGCTGTTCCTCCTGCTATGGTTTTGACTCCCGAACCAAGTTTTGAGAATGTTGATTTTGATAATCTTGGAGATGCAGACTTAGAGTCTTTATACATTGGAGATATGTTTGATGATTTTGAAACCGGTGAAACTTCTACTTTTGAGCTTGGAGAATCTTCATGAAGGTTTGATAAAGAAGAGTTGTCAGATAGTGTTGAAGAGGGAGAGATTCTTTGTCCTACTCCATTGAATATTATCGTTCCATTTGTGGAATTATGCAATAATGGAGATTATGAGTTTGATGAATTTGATGATTCAGAGTTTCCACCTGGGTTTGAACCAGGAGATGATTATGTGAACATTGAAGATTGGGTGGATTCCGAAGATGAGTTACATCCAGAAGTTATTTTTGAGCATCCTAATACTTTTACAGGTTCTTATGATAGTTTTTGGATTAATTCAGATGAAGAACAAGTGCCAGAACGAACTTTTCCTTGGTGGTTTCCTAAACAACCTGATTAAAAGAAGACGTTCAAAGTTAGAAGATTTTTCAAAATACCTAAATGAGAGTGCTTTGGAAGAATAATCAGTTGGAAATACGATAATGACAATAAAGTCTTTATTGTAAAAAGAACTGATGGGCTTCAATATTTTCGCCGATCATTCAAAGAATTGGGGAGGCTTCCAAAATGTGAGATAAATCATATTGCTCAAATCAACATTGTGAATCATTCAGAAAATGACTTAGTTGATTGGATGGCTGGAGCGTTATTTCGAGATTATAAGAAAGGAAATTATACGTGGGTGGAAGAGGTATTTCCAAGAAGAAGGGTGGATAATTTTGATGTAGAGCCAATCTCTAATCAACCAAGAGTGATTACTACTTATCCACAGGTGAAATGTTTGAGGAAAATTCCACTTGAAATGCTTCCAATCAATTTCTGGAAATTTGTTAGCTATTGGAAATATAACGGAAGCACAGGAGAAGCTGAGATTGGATGTTATGATAGGGATTTCAAGGGAGACATTATGTGGAATCGTGAAACAATTGTATATGTGTTCGATCCCTTGAGTTTGATTAATCTCTGAAAAGATGATTTGGAAGCTCTAAGAGATAATCATGTTACATATGACGATGCATTTGATGATGAAGCTATGGCCTTAAAATTTCAACGAGTGGTTGATGTGTGCTGTGCCCAAGGTGTTCATGCTGGTTGCAATCTGTCGGGATATAAATGAAGCTCAAGTTTCAAGAAAATCAAGCATTATCCAAGGGGGAGTTTGTTGGAGCAAAATGAATAACGCTTGATTTTTATATTTGTAATCTGTCTAAGTGTTTTGGTGTTGCGACAATAGATCAGTCCGTGATTAGCTTATTGTCGGATGTAATGGTCACTCCGACAATGGCATTGTCGGAGTTGACCAGGTCAAGTCATTTAATTATTGTCGCTTGGCTTACTTGAGCTAGTCTATAAATAGATTAGTTGTTTCATTTTGTAAGCTAAGTCTTTTGTACACGTACTCACAGTTTCTCTCTGTGATTTCGGTGGTGAAATACAAAAGCAATTTAATCGAATACTTCTTGTTCTCTAATTCATATCTTGTTGATTAGCTTGTATTCCGCACAAGTTATTCTAGTCTTAGTTGCGATTCGTGATCCACGGCACATCAGTTTTTATTGAACAATGACATAATACTTTTGTATAATGCTTTGATGTAGTGTTTTTTAAGAAAATGATGATGCAATTATTTATAACCATGATGCAGGGATGTTTATCGATCGATTGCAGTGTTTTTTATTGAACGATAATGCAGTGTTTTTATCAAACAACTTTTGTACATTGTTTTTCTATAACACGATGATGCAGTTATTTGTAATAATGATGTAGTGACTTTTATCGATTGATGCAGTCTTTATTTATATAATGACAATGCACTGTTCTTATCGAACAATGATGCAATATTTTTGCAAAAGCATGATGCAGTGTTTATAAAGAAAATGATTATGCAATAATTTGTAACTATGATACAGTTACTTTTATCCATTGATGCAATGTTTCTATCTAATGACAATGCAGTATTTCTAATTGAACAACGACGTAATACTTTTTGTTAAGACATAGATTGTGACAACAGACCTAACTTGAAATAGGACTGGTGTAATTATTATCTTGTTTGTATATTGGTTTAGATTTGTAAATAATATGATGTTAGTTTTGTCATTAATATTTGTTAAATATATTATTGTGTTAAAGTGTTAGACAAATATCGAATACGAAATTAAAGTCATAGGTTGGCGAGTCGAGATCTCAAGTCGCAAGACTTAGTCTTGTGAGTTGAGAACTGAACTCGCAATAATAACAACGAGTCGAGCTGAGTTGGGCTTGGGCCTGGACTGCGAGTCGAGTCAACTCGCGAGCCCACTGGCTACGAGTCGACCGAAGTATATATTGGATTTTCGGTTTAGAAAATTAAGAACTTTTGCAATCAGAACTTTTGGCGATTTGAATACCTGCGAAATCAGTTTCCAGAGAAAAACCTAACAACTAACGGCTAGGCTTTGATTATCGAGGATTAAAGCAAAGCATATTAGTTGATAATCGTATAAATGCGAACTTATTCGTTATAGTAACATATAACACGTATTGAGGAATTCTGCACCTTAATACTACAGATAACGAAGTTATCGATCTAAGAACTAGGGACTTACAATTGGTATCAGAGCTTTCAGGCTAAATACGAGTAAGTTCGAGGTTTTTCGGGTTAATAACGTGTGATTTAGGGTTGTTTTGACGTGCATAAGTGTGTAAAAACAATCAAAATCATTCTCTGGACATTTTTGGGTTTGTTTACAGTCGAAATCTACGGATTTCAACGTGAAAATACCTAAAATTTTCATTTTCGGGTTTTTCAGCCGTTTCGCGAGTTGAGATTAGGGTTTCAGCGCAGTCTACGAATCGAGTTGAACGTGCGATTCGAACTGAGTTTCGCGAGTCGAAATTAGCTGCGAACCAAGATCTCTAGCGAACCGAGATCACTTGCGAATCGACATCTTTCGCGATCCGAACTGAGATTGGCAAACTGAGTTTTATGAATCGAGCTGAGATTGCGAGTTGAATTGAATTCCTGCGAATCGAGTTTTCTGAATTCGCGAAGACAGTTTGACTTTTGAATTTACGATGTCTGATCTAAGTAGAATGATCGAGATGGAACACGAGGTTGGAAAATCTAATGTTCCACCTAAATTGTTGAAGATTGAAGACTACTATAACTGGAAGGACAGATTTGAATCTTACTGTAGATTTCATGATCTGTCGATCTGGATTTGTATCAAGAATGGATAACAATGCAACCGTTACTCTTACATATAGCCGTATGAGTGATCAACAAAAAGAGGAGTGATGTGACCCAAAAAGTCATGTTTTTAAGGATATATTTCCACACTTTTTGGACTATTCTTTGGTGAAAACATTTCAAAACCATCATTATTTACCAAAAAATCACCAAGGTAGTCTAAATATAGACGTTGCTGCAAAAATCGGTTAAAACGTCCAAATAACACGCAAACCGAGGCAAAACAATCACCTTAAATTTTCCGTTCTCAATGTTCTTATAGAAATAGAGCTTAATACATATTTTATGATTCCATAGGAAGATCCAAGACCGGAGGTGAAAGAATCAAAAGAAACGGACGAAAGACAGAGAATATATGCAGTCTGGAAGCTCGCCGATCGTCATCCGGAACATGCAAAAGTTAAACACTTCCAAATTTGGCAAACTCAGTGTCATTAGAAGCGTAACGGAAAAACGAAACCAACGGCGCAAGAATCAAGCAAATCGGAGCCCAAACGAAGAAGATACGGACGAACCAAGCAACCGAGAAACAAGCGGAGGCCAAACCAAGCACCAACCCCCCCTGGGCACTACCCTACCGTATACGGCCCCTAGGGTACCGTATACGGCCCTAAGGGTGCCGTATACGGGGCCTTTGTGCTTGAAGGTGTCGTTTGACCCCCCTTGGTCCAGTACCCCCCGTATGCGCTTTGGTGCTTGTTCTTTATGCTTTGTGACTTGTACCAAGCTTCACCTCATTCTCCTATAAATACCAAGCCTCCTCATTCATTTCAAATACACCTCACATCTCATTTTCTTTCTCTCTCTAAAACTTCTCTCTAGAATTAGGTTAGCATTCTCTCTCTAGCACTACTCTTAGGAGTTAGAGGAGAATTAGTAGGTTAGAGTAGAAGCTCTTAGTAGCTTTTGTACGGAGTTACTCCGAGACTTCAGATTTGTAAAGATTTGTCTGTATTACTCTCGTATTCAGGTTTAATACAATCTCTCGCATTTATTCTTTTAATTATGCTTTCTTATTATGCATGCTTAGGAATGAATGCTAGAATTATGCTAGGCTAGACAAATCAATGTTTGTTGTGATATATGCAATGTTAGGATAGTTATGATATAATATACAATTGGGGATAACACCATTACGAAACAACAGAGGTAACGTTATACGGCTTTCATTTGTATAGCGCCGGAATCATCACGAATGTGTGTAGTACGGAACGTGGAAGCTATGAAAGTCGTGGGCACAATCCGTTGTGGAAATAATGATTCCCAATTGTAAACATACTGTCACTCTGTCTGTGTAGGTTTAAAACTGTTTGCGAACTTATAAGCTGAACCTCTGCCTGTTTATCTATCCAACTTATGCTGTGGTTTGTATCATCCTCCCTAGAACCTTGCCAATTGCTAGAAGTAGGATTGCCAACTATTCTGTGTATGATGATCAATGAACTCAACATGGTCGCTGTTCCCTTGATTGAAATACATCCGAGGGACACGAAGCATAGGATTAGAGATAGATTAGGTTCACGCTTGTTTGTTGCGTATCTTTGGGACAATTTCCAGGATATCCATGATTTAATTATTAGGTCAGTTAATATGATGACTAGTGTTCCGTCCTATTGCATGTTCTTGTTGCTTAGGTACTGCATGCTAGACATACGCAAACATGATCACTGCCCTGCTAATTAGATTTTCACGAACATAATAAACATATTACAGATAGGTTAACATGCATGTAATAGTTGTGCTGATTGTATGATTAATGATGAACAATTCAGCTGACCTCTAGACAGATATCCCAACCAGTTCCGCGGGTTAAACCCTGTTCATGTTATTGTTCAATGAACAATTCATGCCATGATACTAACGTCCTCCGGATGTCTGTAAATGGGAACCTGGATTAGAGGATAATCGTCAGATGAATTGGTCTGTGCATTTGGGAGAACTTCCGGTGTACTGGACATTCTATAACTGCTATCCATGTGACATATTATATATCTGATTGCCGATAACTCTACGTTAGGTATATAGTAGGATCGTAGCTGTAGCTCATTAAGAAATACATGAATATCTAGTGAGTAATCTGGAACCCTAATTGGTATAACGGAAAAGCTGTAAAACGCCCGAGTATCCGGTATAGCGTTAACATAAATACGTGGGAAACCGAGTAAAGGTCGTAGGCATAATACTTTATCTACCAATTAAGTTTCTATGACCTCACCTGATTAATCATCACACCTAGTAACCTTATCCCTCATAACTATCCATCCAAATAACATTGCCGAAGTCACAGCAAACATATTCCTTATCTTGATTTCTCTGCGTGCTCCGTACAAACCCCTGTCTTTAATTTAGTTTTTAATTTTAGTAATTAGTTTAGAAAACCAACCAACCTATCAAAAAGTTTTAAAAATCCCAGCTAAATTACAAAAGATAATTAATCCTCCTAGATTCTCATGCCCGTTGTAGTTTGAAGAACGACACCTGAGTCATACATACCGCTTACTGCCCTTTAGGTCTTTAGGTTGTATCAAAACTTAGGATACCTAGCATAATAAATATAAAACACACTGTCCGCGCGCCCTTGCCGGAAGGTTCAACGACCGGAGTAAAATCCGACCGACCGCGGGGTGTACGACAAGTTTTTGGCGCCGCTGCCGGGGACTACAACGACCGACTTTAGGAATTTAGTTATCTTATTTATTTAGCGACCCTTTCGGGAGATCAATATCATCCGGAAGTTACCTACTTTATCCTTAGGTTAATTAGGTTAATTAGTTTAGATTAGTTTTTCCTTTCCGTAACCCTAATTTCTACCTTACGAGTTATGACGGACCGTATCACGCTCGCCTCATCAATCAAGCCACTGCTAGAGGGACGAGGACCGATCGTAGCACCAACCGACGAAACCCTTGAAATTAAGCCTCACTACATATAAATGATTAAATCTGAGTGTCAGTTTCATGGTCTTTCAGTTGAAAACTCCAACGCCCATCTTAACAAATTCATCAACCTTACCGACTCCTTCGATATAGTAGGAACCAATAGAGACTTTCTTCGACTCCTTCTGTTTCCTTATTCTCTATCTTCTCGAGCCTTAACCTGGTTTTATAATTTCGAACCTAATTCGATTCATACATGGGAAGAGATGGCTACTAAGTTTCTAGCTAAGTACTTTCCTCCTTCCATGCAAACCAAGCTTAAGACCGACATTGCTAACTTCCGTCAGGAAACTAACGAATCATTAAGCAAGGCTTTGGAACGATTTAAGAATCTTATCGGAAGATGTCAAAACCATCAGTTGGCTGAAACGAATCTGGTCTGCACGTTCTACAACAGCTTAAATCCTCAGCACCAACAAACCCTCGATGCTGCTTCATCCGGAAACTTCATGCAACATACTTCAGACGAAGCTTGGAAGTTGATTGAGATGATAACGATGCACCATCATGACTTGGAGCCAGATGAATCCACTTCAGAGGAAAGGAATACTTCAGAACAAGCCTTAGATACCTTGAAAACTCAACTCGAATCCATCTCTAAAGTTGTCAAGGACTTGCAAGAATCTTCTAAACCCATGCAAAAGAAGAAACCCCCAAAGTTCTCCCAAACAGACGGGCCAACGAAGAAATTCTTGACACCACTGGTAGAAACCCTGACCAATCCTTTCATTCTAAACCATTCGTTCAGCGGTTAACCACACTACCCCCGTCTCAATCTTTAGTTCTCTCTACTCCTACCCAATTGACTTCTCGTCTAAACAATACGATTTTCAATAACTTCATGGTTGAGCAAAATAATACAAACAAACGAATTCTTGATTTTCAAAACCAAAATGATTATTTGCTCCGGATTTCAAATGATTTAATCAAAAACATGGAGGATAATGTTAAAAGGTTGTTTTTAAAAGTTGAGGAGAAGCAAAGGGAGGAAGCGATCTACAATTCTGTCTTTCACTCACCCTATGAGCACGATGACATGCTTGTGGTCACTAGAGGAGGAAAAGAGATTAAGAACGAGAAAACCATAGATATTCCTTCAGATAAACCTTCTACTTCTCTACCCACTGACTCGGTACAAGCTGACACCCCTGTCGCTTCTCCTGAGCCAGAACCTTCTAAAGCCCCAGAAGTTTCTAAACTTGTTCGAATACCTTTCCCTGGTAGGCTTAAGAAAGAGAAACAAGAAGCTCAATTTGGAAAATATCTAAAAATGTTCAAAAGCCTACACTTAAACGTTAGATTATTAGATGCTTTAGTAGAAATGCCCAGTTGTGCTAAATTCTTTAAGGAACTGATATCCAACAAAGAAAAACTTAGACAGATAGTTAACTTGCCCCTAGATGCCGAGTGCTCTCTAATTATGCAACAAGGACTACCCCCTAAGCTTGGAGATACTGGCCGTTTCACTATTCCTTGTTATCTTCAGGATGTTCAAATAAGTAACGCCTTAGCTGATCTAGGAGCTAGTGTAAACCTCATGCCATTCTCGCTTTATTGGAAACTAGGATTAAACGAACTCTTGCCTACACGTATGACCATCCAATTAGCAGATAGATCAGTTAAACTCCCCCGAGGAATTGCTGAAGATATTATGATCCGTGTCGACAAATTCGTCTTTCCAGTTGATTTCGTTGTTATGGATATTGAAGAGGACACCCAGGCTCCACTCATCCTTGGCAGACCTTTCCTAAACACTGCCAAGGCCGTCATTGACGTAAATGAAAAATCTTTAAAACTCCGAGTTGGAACTGAAGAGGTCACCTTCAATGTTGATAAACTAATGAAACAGCCTGTGGGAGAAGATCTTGGTCTTGTAGATTCTATGCAGGAAATAATTGAAGAACACTTAGAAAAGATCCTCGCAGTAAGCAGCATAAACCCCCTTCCAAATACTGTCATCACTTCAAGAATACTCTGTGAAGAAGGTGCGGGTCTATGCTCAGCTATCTCGGATTCTTCCGACACATCTGGAGAGTTACTATTTCCTTTAAAGAATTCCGAGCCGCAGCTCAACTCCATCTTGACTGCTCCTCTTGGATATGGCACTCCTGTCACTCTACTACAAAGGAACCCGACTTCTGAAGTAGATCATTCATCTCTCTCAAGGGAAGAAATTCTGAAGACTCTTAAAAACATGGAGTCAATGCTTAAAACACCTGCTTCGCAACCATCCGAAGGTTATGAAAATCCAGAAATCACCATCAGCAAGTCTTCATCAGCCCAATTTCAGAGATTTGCAACAAATGACAAAGGAAAAGAAATTATCACTGAAGAAAATGCAATCTCTCAATCTTCCCAAGTAAAATATGAGCTGAGAAAAGATGAGCTGTCCAACATTACAGAATGGGTTGAGATAGCATCAGCCGACATTTCGGAATCATCTGCAATAGAGTCAGATTATCAAACAACGTACGACGAGCTTAAAATAGACGAGATTGCCAGGATGAAACCATCTACTGAAGAACCACCCGAATTGGAACTAAAGAAACTTCCCCCACACCTTGAATATGCTTTTCTTGAAGGAACTTCACACTTACCGGTTATCATATCTAAAGAATTGAAGCCCGATGAGAAAGCAAGACTGGTACAGGTTCTAAAGTCACACAAGAAGGCGATTGCTTGGAAGATCTCTGACATACAAGGGATTAGTCTAAACTACTGCACGCATAAAATCTTAATGGAAAACGACTTCAGACCATCAGTTCAAAGGCAAAGGAGAGTCAACCTGAAGATTCAAGACGTGGTGAAAAAGGAGGTTATCAAACTCCTGTATGCCGGTCTGATCTACCCTATCTCAGATTCCCCGTGGGTTAGCCCAGTTCAAGTCGTCCCAAAGAAAGGAGGCATGACGGTCATCGCTAACGAAAATAATGAATTGATTCCAACACGAACTGTCAATGGATGGAGGGTGTGTATCGACTATCGGAAACTGAATGAAGCTACACGCAAATATCATTTCCCTCTACCATTCATTGATCAGATGCTCGAAAGGTTATCGGGAAACGAATTCTATTGTTTCCTTGATGGATTCTCAGGCTATTTTCAGATACCTCTCGATCCAAAGGACCAAGAAAAGACGACGTTCACTTGTCCCTATGGAACATTTGCTTACCGACGTATGCCTTTTGGTTTATGTAATGCACCTGCGACTTTTCAAAGATGCATGGTAGCAATCTTCCATGACATAATTGAACAATGCATGGAAGTGTTCATGGACGATTTCTCAGTTTTTGGGGATTCATTCACCACTTGTCTTTCTAACTTGGATAGGATGCTTGATCGATGTGAAGAATCAAACCTAGTTCTGAATTGGGAGAAATGTCACTTCATGGTGAAAGAAGGCATAGTTCTTGGACACCGCATTTCAAAATCTGGAATTGAAGTTGACAAAGCAAAAGTAGAGACCATCTCGAAGCTTCCACCCCCTACTTCTGTGAAAGCCATCCGAAGTTTTCTAGGTCACGCCGGATTCTACCGTCGCTTTATTAAGGATTTCTCTAAGATTTCTCGACCTATGACTCATCTTCTCGAAAAAGATACTCCGTTTGACTTTACAGATGAATGTCTCAAAGCTTTCAACTACCTAAAGGAACAGCTTGTACATGCACCAATCATGGTTGCCCCCGATTGGAGTCTTCCATTTGAAATCATGTGCGACGCCAGTGATTTTGCTGTTGGAGCTGTACTGGGACAGCGGAAGGAGAAACACTTTCAACCAATATACTACGCCAGCAAAACGCTCACGGATGCTCAAGAAAACTACACCACTACAGAAAAGGAGATGCTTGCGGTAGTATTTGCTTTTGATAAATTTCGTTCTTATCTAATCTTGTCCAAAACTATTGTCTATACAGATCACTCCGCTTTGAAATACCTTTTCAAGAAGCAAGATGCTAAACCGCGTCTTCTACGATGGATCCTACTCCTACAAGAATTTGATATTGAGATTAAAGATAAGAAAGGAGCAGAAAACGTCGCGGTCGATCATCTTAGCCGATTGGAAAATCCATCAATAGAGAAGTTGCACGAGAGCGATATTCAAGATCAGTTCCCCGAAGAACAACTCATGACTATAGGAGACTACCAACAAGGGTCACAGTTCACACACAACCCTTGGTATGCTGACTTCGCCAATTATCTGGTAGGAAACATCGTACCAAAAGGAATGCCAACCTCTCAGAAACGAAAATTCTTCCGAGATGTCAAGAACTATTATTGGAACGATCCTTATCTCTTTAAGGTTTGTCCCGATCAACTTATTCGAAGATGCGTCGATGGGAAGGAAGCATAACTAATTCTACACCAGAGCCACCACGGACCTACTGGAGGACACCATGGCAACAAAATGACTGCACGAAAGGTTTACGATGCCGGCTTTTATTGGCCAACCATATTCTGAGACGCTTGCGACCTGGTGAAGCGCTGTGATATTTGCCAAAGACAAGTCAATATCTCAGCCAGAAACGAAATGCCACTTACTAATAACCAGGCCGTGGAGATCTTTGACATCTGGGGATTAGATTTTATGGGACCATTCCCTAAATCTAACGGTAAAGAGTACATCTTAGTCGCAGTTGACTACGTCTCCAGGTGGGCCGAAGCTCAAGCTTTTCCGACCAACGATTCAAAAGTAGTAACCCAGTTCCTCAAAAAGCTGTTCAGTCGATTTGGAACTCCCAGAGCTATAATCAGTGACCGTGGCACACATTTCTGCAATACTCAATTCATGCGAGTGCTGCAGTAGTATGGTGTCACTCATAAAACTTCGACGGCTTACCATCCACAAACAAATGGGCAAGCTAAAGCAACAAATCGGGCTTTGAAAAGGATATTGGAATGAACTGTCGGAAATCACGGGCATAGGTGGGCCGAAAAATTAGACGATGCGTTGTGGGCATTCAGAACTGCCTACAAAACACCATTAGGAACCACACCGTATCGCCTAGTCTACGGAAAGGCGTGTCACCTTCCAATTGAGTTGGAATATCGGGCGTACTGGGCATTAAAACATTGCAACTTGGAAATCTCAGCAGCTGGAGAACAACGGAGAATGCAAATGAATGAGTTAGCAGAGCTAAGAGACCAAGCGTACGACAGTTCGCTGAGCTTCAAGGAAAGAACTAAAAGGGTCCATGACACTAAGTTAAAGCCCTCTAGGTTCAAATAAGGAGATAAAGTGCTGCTCTTCAATTCGCGATTCAAGAAATTCTCCGGTAAATTCAAAAGTAGGTGGAGCGGACCATTCACGATCTCAAAGGTATTTTCCTATGGCGCAATCGAACTCGAAGCTCCATAAGGTAATTTTAAGGTTAATGGTCATCGCTTAAAGCATTATGTTGAGGACTTTCCCATCAGGGAAGACGTCTTCATCTTTGAACCTCCATGAGTCTTCAAGAAAGGTACAAAGAGTCAAGCTAGAGACTCGTAAAACAAGCGCTCTTGGGAGGCACCCCAAGCTTATCTTTACTTTTTTGTCAAATTTTTACTTCTTAGTTTATTTTTGTTAAGTATGATTATCTCTAACGAAATTTCAGGATTTGCTACTTATCTGACTACAAACTTCAAATTTTTACAAAATCAGAGATAAGTTTTAAAAATGCAAATGCCAGAACTCTGATAACAGAAATCTTTATAAAAACATCTTCACACTGTCATCAGATCTCTGTGCATTTGTATTCATCATTTTATGTATTACCTGTTTATTTTGTTTGTTTCAGGATGGATAGCTCCAGTGACACCAGAGAGATCATAGCTGAGATACCACCGAGACGTCGCAGAGATCACAGACGAGGACGTAGAGCACTCAGGACCATGCCCACTATTCACGAGGAGGACCTTACTGATGTCCCGATCACTTGTGAGGAGCCATCCGTTGAGATGCCCCCATCACCTGGCCATCAGTCAGCTCCTGTACCCACTTTTGAGTACGGGATCACTCTAGCTGACCCTGCCGCAGTATGGGCTCTCTTTCGGACACTCCACCTTCAGCACGACATCATGTCCACCCTCTGTGTGCATGTAGGGCTTCCGAGGCCCTCTGACTGTCCGTTCCATCTTGGTCCGGACCCAGGACCGTCTCGCCCACCCTAGTCATTCTTCCCTCCTGCTGGACCGTTCGCTGCCGGACCTTCCACTGCTCCACCTGCTGCTGTTGATCCTGCCATGTCATCAGGGAGTGCATCAACATAGCCTTCGCTTACTGAGTAGTTGATGGCTGTGTTGGATGTCTTTAGCCCACCTCACGCTCATACTTCTGCTGGCATTACTGAGCCGAGCATGGATACGATTGAGGAGCCTGCACCATCACCCACCTCAGTCCTTGCTGCTGCTATTGCTGCCTTCGATCCTGACAGCGATGATCTACTTGATGACTTTTAGTTTATTTAGTTTATTTTATCTTATTTCAGTACTTAGATTTTTATAACTCTTTGTTATTTTCGAGATATGACGTTGTGTTGATGTTTATTGCAGAACTTAGCTTTTTGTGGAATGGATAAACTTACACGAGACTGGTCCTCCAATCCAGCAAATCACACGTACAATTTCTACACTAATCCGGTCCTGTCCAGTAAATAGAATGGGGAGTATTTTAAACCTTTCTCCGTTTTTAATGATTCTATGTTTACTTAAGTTTATGTGTTATAATCTATGCCACACCCTAACTTATCACTAAGTGTGGGATTCTAGCCCAATTCAACACTTAAGAAACATTTTCTTACATGTTCAAACTCTAAGTGTGGGATTTTAGTCGTAAAATCTCAACTCAAGAGAACATTAGGGACAATGTTTCTCTAAGTGTGGGATGGTAGGTATGGAATACCCTGGATAAATGATTTTTATGTCTATGGCATATCTCAGAAAATGTTCCCTAAAAATTTTTCAAAATTTTCAAAAATATTTTTCAATAAAACTAAAATATCAGCTAAATCTTGCGATTAACTCTAAATTTTTGAGTTTTGGTATGCCTGAAAGAAATCATTTTCAAAATATGAGGAAAATATTTCAAAAACTTAAGGAAATTAAGGTAGAAATTTCCTAAGCAAGAAACGACAATCTAAGAGGGGCATCGCATGACTAGGCACATACAACCCAAATTTGCAGTGAGGTCTTGAGCCTTAAAAGCATTCATTTTTAATGCTACATTGTTCATTTCTTGTGTGTGCCGATGCATGTATCTCTGAATTAGAACTTGCTCTTGACATACGCTTCGAGACCACATTGGTGTGTACCGTACGCGGTATAGGCGCAATTAGATGACCTTGACATTCCTTAGGATTTGAACCCCTTTTTAGCCTTCTCTTTCAAGCCCAAAACCCTTCCGATACTCATTTCTAGTATCGATGATCCGCCTAGAAAACCCTGTTGAGCCTAAACCTTTTCATTTCTTCAAAAACCCTAATCATAAACCTACTTTCCCAAATTCCCAAAACCTTATCTTAGAATTTCTGAGGTTATGAAAAACATCTTGAAGAATATCCAACTCGATTATCCTACTCGTTCGTGTTCTCCAAAAAGAATCAAACTCCTCTAAAAAGTGCGGGAAAATTAGCACACAAGAGAGACAAAAGAACAACGGTGCGGGAAAATTAGCACCCAAAGAAAAGACTCGAATTGATCAAGATAAGAGAAAGGATTTCTGAAGGAGAAAAAGAAAAGAAATTATCCTCGGAAGTTCTCTAACAAAGAAATTCTGAAGAAGAAAAGAAAATAAAAAGAAAGAAAAGAAAAGAGAAAAAAGAAAAAGAAAATAAAGCTCAAGAAGCTTCAAAGTATCAACCATTTAAAGGGAGATCCGATAGAAGACGAGTAGCTACTTCATCCGTTCTACAAATAAGTTTTTCGTGATTCTTGGAAAGCCTGAGATAAGCAACACCCTTACAAACCAAAAATTCCCTTATCCATACCCCTTAACCCTCACAAAACATTACAACCCCCGAATGTTTTGGGATAATTAGCACCGTTCTCACCTAAGTGGTGGAGATCCGATTCTCGATCAAGCCTATGACGATGAGTACTGCATGATGGCTTTATGAGCGATTTCGTTTGAACTAGATTAATAGGAAACCCGATACACTTTTGAGTGAATTGAGTGACCACCTTATGTGAGATCGCCTAGTC
Organism: Helichrysum umbraculigerum; assembly: GCA_949592205.1. NCBI lineage: Eukaryota > Viridiplantae > Streptophyta > Magnoliopsida > Asterales > Asteraceae > Helichrysum > Helichrysum umbraculigerum. Next base: position 60,465,825 of record CATIUR010000005.1, on the reverse strand, counting down.
ATGTATACTCCAAGATCACGAGAGTTGGAAGTATGCCTATGAGAATCGCTTCTTGTTTCCGAAAGGATCATCTTACTTTTCCTTGATTTCCTGAAACTATCTACTCATACGAGAAAACGGTGACCGACAGGGATGTCATAACTTTCCTCTAAAACCTATTTTCAAAGGGGATGTTGATGAGTGTTGCTTGAGGACAAGCAACGTCTAAGTGTGGGATACTTGATGTGACCTAAAAAGTCATGTTTTTAAGGATATATTTCCACACTTTTTGGACTATTCTTTGGTTAAAACATTTCAAAACCATCATTATTTACCAAAAAATCACCAAGGTAGTCTAAATATAGACGTTGCTGCAAAAATCGGTTAAAACGTCCAAATAACACGCAAACCGAGGCAAAACAATCACCTTAAATTTTCTGTTCTCAATGTTCTTATGGAACTAGAGCTTAATACATATTTTATAATTCCATAGGAAGATCCAAGACCGGAGGTGAAAGAATCAAAAGAAACGGACGAAAGACAGAGAAGATATGCAGTCTGGAAGCTCGCCGATCGTCATCCGGAACACACAAAAGTTAAACACTTCCAAATTTGGTAAAATCAGTGTCATTAGAAGCGTAACAGAAAAGCGAAACCAATGGCGTAAGAATCAAGCAAATCGAAGCCCAAACGAAGAAGATACGGACGAACCAAGCAACCGAGAAACAAGCGGAGGCCAAACCAAGCACCAACCGCCCCCCCCCCCCCCTGAGCACTACCCTACCGTATACGGCCCCTAGGGTACCATATACGGCCCTAAGGGTGCCGTATACGGGGCCTTTGTGCTTGGAAGGTGCTGTTTGACCCCCCCTTGGTCCAGTACCCCCGTATGCGCTTTGGTGCTTGTTCTTTATGCTTTGTGACTTGTACCAAGCTTCACCTCATTCTCCTATAAATACCAAGCCTCCTCATTCATTTCAAACACACCTCACATCTCATTTTCTTTCTCTCTCTAAAACTTCTCTCTAGAATTAGGTTAGCATTCTCTCTCTAGCACTACTCTTAGGAGTTAGAGGAGAATTAGTAGGTTAGAGTAGAAGCTCTTAGTAGCTTTTGTACGGAGTTACTCCGAGACTTTAGATTTGTGAAGATTTGTCTGTATTACTCTCGTATTCAGGTTTAATACTGTAACACCCCCAAATTTAATGATTTGCGGAAGCACGATTTGGGTGTTACTAATCAATGACAAAGCACAAAGATATATAGTAAATGACTCTATATGCGTCGTTTTAGCAAAATATATTAATATTGAAAATGTTTACAACATTTATAGCTTTACATAGCTCGAGTTTAAATAAAAGGAGATTTCAGTACATAAGTACTTGTACAAAATATACTAATGCAAGAAAATCTCAATCGTCTATATGCTGACTCGAGCTAAAAGTCCTGAAGCCGAAGCAATCTACTACTTGGTACCTGCGATACATGCTAAATGGGTCAGCTAAAGCTGGTGAGCTCACAGGTTTGAAATCAAGTAATAAGGTATGAACCGCAAGATTTAATAATGATTTGCATCCAGCAAATGAAATGATAATAATCGTGTATACAGCCATGAGCACATAGGTGAGCTTAACTCGAGGGACGGGTCCCCTATAGAGAATTCCGGGCGAGGTGCCTCCACGAATGCCTAATCAACATTCGTCTTCCCAAATATTAGTACGTCCGTTTACCCGGTTAGTGCTTGCTAACCCGAACGAGGAGGGTCAATCCTATATGGTACCATATACTAATATTCACGCTACAACGTATTAACAACTATGCTGACGGAGGACTTTAAATGATTAGTTGTGAAAAACTCATGTAGTATATGAAATGTTTGTACTTGCGTTCACATGTTAAAAATGAGCAATATATCACACCCCTGAGTAAAACAGTAAAAAGAGGGGCTATGAGACTCACCTGAGTCTTGTGAGTTTAACTTAATAAACTTGAGTTGATTAGCCGAGTAATGAAGTCCAAAGACTTGTAACCTGAGGGTGTCCACGACACGCGATGGTTATACACATGATTGGGTATCTCAAAAGATCACCCTTGTAGTTGTTACACAACTATATATATGTCCAAATTACTACGATTTGGTTGATTTGTTAAGTGTTTGAAAACGTGTACGGCCCGTTGGTGATTAATCGTATTAATAGTCCTGATGTTATCACATTGATTTCGAAGTGTTATACTCGAAAAGTATATTCCATTATGTTTGAAAAGTTGTATCGTATAAGCGTTTTGAAGTCATACAAGTTTGACACTTGGTGAGAAATGTGCTTACGGAATCTAAGTACGGGGGTCCGGGGGCAGCGCCCCTGGCGGGGTCCAAGGGGCTGGCCCCTGGCTGGGGTCGAGATGCCAGGTCAGCTCGAAAAATTTTTATTTCTACTATATTGCTTTGGTGAAAAACGCATCTGGGATCTGAATTCGGGTAAAATCGAGTGATAAATTTCGAGTCTCAACACTTAGTAAAAATCTGAGTTTTCTGTGTTTTGCGACACAATATGCGACACAAAAGTTGTTATGCAACACAAGGGTTGTGTCGCATAGAAATGCGACACAATATCTATACGACACAAGGGTTGTGTCGCATAGATGCGAGATGCTGATTCAACAGCGACATAGTGATTTTGTCGTATGAAGTTTGCGACATAGTATGCGACATAATGGTTGTGTCGCAAGATTTACGACACTATTTATTTAGTACGACACAAGGTGCGACATAGAGGGTTTTATACGACACAATAGGCAAAATACGACACAACATGCGACACAAGGCTTGTGTCGCATTGAAGAACATCAGCCCAGAAAGTCCGACTGTCGCGATTTTTCCGGCCAAAAACCCAATTTAAACCCGTTTTTAAGCTATAAAATCGTGTTCTACACTTTGTAATGGACATATACAAGTTATATAAACAACTAACAAGTGAAAATACTAAGAATCAAATGGTTTCGGGATTTTGTCGGAAACTTACAAATTGCCGAAATGGAAATCCGGAAAGATAGAAATGTAGATCGTTGCGAGGTGGTCGTGAATCTCTAAAAATATTGATGATCCGAGTGCGTTTGATTGTGTTATTTGTCGATTTATGATGTTGGTGGTGGTTTAATGTTTAGAGAGAAAATGAAAGAGAAAAAGAAGAGAGAGAGTGAGGTAGTAGAAAATGAGGAAAAAGGAAGGGAAGAGTGGAGGTTATCTCCACTTTTTCAGTCTTCATCCCGCGCTCCGTGTGGTGTTCGTTTTCTCCGTCTTTTAACGTTTTAAATAAATATTTATTTTTACATATTAATTATCAGTTTTAAAATACGAATTATTATACGATATTTTTATTGAAGTATTTTACCAAATGTTTTTATATTTGAGTTATAAATCTAACTTAGTTCGTGTCGTTAGTTTGCGCGTTTTAATATTTTTGTTACGTAAAAGTTTGTTTGTACGTTATAATACGAGCCTGGAAATATTGCAAGGACTTGTTTTTAAGTATAATTGGGTTGTTAAATAGTAATTAAATTATTCAACAATTTGTTCACCAACGTCCGTATTTAATTGAACCGAATTACATTCGATTTAAATTGCGTACGATTTAATCAAATCGCATTTTCGTATATATTCAACAATATATATTTTGATACATAAATTAGCCTAACACAGAACTAATTACATGTATTAACATATGATTAGGCACTAATTACTAGTCCTAATTTGGCGGGTGTTACATTCTCCCCCTGTTAGAAGAATTTCGTCCCGAAATTTAACTCGAGGTCGCGTTTGATGTAGGATCGGAGAATAGCTGAGGATATTTGAGTCGCATTTGGTCTTCCCGTTCCCAGGTGAATTCCGGACCGCGCTGCGAATTCCATCTGACCTTGACGATGGAATACGACTTTGTTTTAGTGGTTTGACCTCACGGTCCATGATTTCAGCGGGTTCCTCAATGAAATGAAGTTTGTCGTCAACTCAAATTTCATCGAGTGGGATAATCAGTGTCTCATCCGACAGGCGTTTCTTTAAGTTAGAAATGTGAAAAGTAGGGTGCACGCTGCTGAGTTCGGATGGCAGCTACAATCGATAAGCTAAGGGGCCAATCCGTTCGAGGAAATCAAAAGGCCCGATGTACCTGGTATTTAACTTCCCGCGTTTGCCAAAACGGATGACGCCTTTCCAAGGCGATACTTTTAAGAGTACTCGATCCCCAACTTGGAACTCGAGTGGTTTGCGTCTCACGTCAGCATAACTTTTCTGACGATCACGTGCGGATTTGAGTCAGTTTTGGATTTCCACAATTTTCTCAGTGGTGGCGTGTATGAGTTCAGGACCAGTGAGTTGACTATCTCCCACCTCAGTCCAACAGATCGGTGATCGGCACTTACGACCGTACAGTGCCTCAAAAGGTGCAGCCTTAATGCTGGCGTGATAGCTGTTATTGTACGAGAATTCGCACAACGGTAGATGTCTTTCCCAGTTTGTACCGAAATCAACTACGCAGGCGCGTAGCATATCTTCCAGTGTCTGAATGGTTCGTTCACTTTGGCCATCGGTTTGAGGATGGTACGCGGTGCTCATATCCAGACGAGTACCCAATGCTTTTTGAAGTGACTGCCAAAAGTGAGAAGTGAAGCGGGCATCTCTGTCAGAGATGATCGAGATTGGAACACCGTGTTGTGAAACGATTTCTTTGATATAGATTTGTGCAAGGCGTTCCATTTTATCGTTTTCCTTGATTGCCAGGAAATGAGCAGATTTGGTGAGACGATCGACGATCACCCAAATGGTATCGCAACCGCTCGACGACTTTGGTAGTTTGGTTATGAAATCCATGGCAATTTGTTCCCATTTCCATTCAGGGATTTCAGGTTGTTGGAGTAAGCCAGGAGGTTTTTGATGTTCGGTTTTGACTTTTGAGCAAGTAAGGCACTTGCTGACATAAGTGGCGATTTCGGCTTTCATGTTTGGCCACCAATAAAATTCCTTGATTCCGTGGTACATTTTATCGGATCCTGGATGGATAGAATATTTGGACTTGTGAGCCTCATCCATCACCAAGTCTCGTAAGTTCCCGAAACTAGGCAACCAGATTCGGTTTGAGAAATACCTAATCCCGTTAGATTTGATTTCGAATTGTTTGTCAATACCCCGTAAGGCTTCGTTCTTGATGTTTTCAGGTTTCAGGGCTTCGATCTGAGCGGTATGAATTTGAATGGTAAGATCGTTGTGAATGGTTATACTGAGGGCTCGGACTCGAAGTGGTTTTGGTCGTTCCTTTTGACTGAGGGCATCGGCTACAATATTAGCCTTCCCTGGATGGTACTTGATCTCGCAATCGTAATCGGTAAGCAACTCGACCCATCGACGTTGCCTCATATTGAGATCCTTCTGATCGAATATATATTGGAGACTTTTATGATCGGTAAAGATTGTGCATTTAGTGCCGTAGAGATAATGTCTCCAAATTTTGAGAGCAAAAACGACATCTCCTAGTTCGAGATCATGAGTGGTGTAGTTCTTTTCGTGAATTTTCAGCTGTCGTGAAGCATAGGCAATGACCTTGTCTCGTTGCATCAGCACACAACCGAGACCTTGGTGGGAAGCATCGCAGTATACCACGAAGTCATCGGTGCCTTCGGGTAAGGATAGAATTGGAGCACTGCAAAGCTTTTGTTTCAGAAGTTGGAACGCTGACTCTTGTTTATCGGTCCAATCGAACCTTTTGTCCTTCTGAGTCAGTACCGTGAGTGGTTGAGCTATTTTGGAGAAATTTTCGATAAATCGCCGATAGTACCCAGCAAGACCCAAGAATTGACGTACTTCAGTTGCAGTGGTGGGTGTTTGCCAGTCTTTGATAGCCTCGATTTTTGATGGGTCAATGTGAATTCCCTGACTGTCGATCACGTGACCAAGGAATTGAACTGTTTTTATCCAGAACTCACACTTAGAGAATTTGGCGTAAAGCTCCTAGTGTCTAAGTAGTTCTAGGATGGTTTTGAGGTGTTGCGAATGTTCTTGCTCGTTGCGCGAGTAAATGAGTATGTCATCGATAAAGACAATGACAAACTTGTCGAGGTAAGGTTTACACACCCGGTTCATGAGGTCCATGAACACAGCCGGTGCGTTGGTTAGACCGAAGGGCATCACTTGGAATTCGTAGTACTCGTAACGAGTTCTGAAAGCAGTTTTTGGAATATCGATGTTGCGAACTCGTAACTGATGATATCCTGATCGCAGGTCGATTTTCAAGTAGAAACTTGAACCCTGAAGTTGGTCGAATAGATTATCAATGCGAGGAAGTGGGTATCGGTTTTTGACGGTCAATTTGTTCAATTCTCGGTAATCGATGCACATTCGGAATGAACCGTCCTTCTTTTTAACAAATATGACCGGAGCTCCCCAAGGTGAAGAACTCGGTCTAATGAATCCTCTATCCAGGAGTTCCTGTAACTGGGTGGACAACTCCTGAAGTTCAGATGGGGCTAAACGGTACGGTGCGCGGGCCACCGGTGCGGCACCCGGCACGAGATCGATTGAGAACTCAACCTGTCTCGGTGGAGGTAGACCAGGTAGTTCTTCCGGAAAGACTTCGGGAAAGTCTCTAACAATTGGCACATCCTCAAGTCGCTTCTCCTCCGACTTCTTCTCTGTGATGTGTGCGAGTATTGCAGGGTAACCCTTTCTCAGAAATTTTCGGGTTTTTAAGCAGGAGATGATATTGAGTCTCGTCCCACCGGTCTCCCCCTGTATGATCAAGGTTCTACCGACGGCGAGTGGGATACGGACGATCTTATCGTAACAAACGATTTCGGCTCGGTGTTTGGACAACCAGTCCATTCCAATGATGATGTCGAAACTTCCGATTTCAACGGGTACAAGATCGATTGAAAAGGTTTCGTCAGCTAGGTTTAGAGTGCAATTAGGTATCACACTATTGGTTTCTATAAGTTTCCCATTTGCTAGCTCTACAGTGTACTTAACATCTAAGGCAACAGGAGTGATGTCAAGTAGTGGGCAAAAGTCATCAGAGATAAAGCTTCTATCAGCACCGGTATCAAATAGAACAGAAACAGTTAAGTTGTTGAGGAGGAACATACCCGAGACCACATTCGGGTCTTGGCGGGCGTCCCCGGAGTTGATGACGAAGGCTCTACTTCGGGTGTTGTGGTTGTTGTTGTTGCGGTTGTTGTTGTTGCTATTCTTCAGCTTTGGGCACGTGTCCCTGAAGTGCCCTGGGTTCCCACACTCAAAACAGACCTTGGGTGGCCTAGTGTTGTTAGGGTTGTTGTTGTTAGGAGAGTGGCAATCCTTGGTGAGGTGGCCGTACCTCTTGCAATTGTTGCAAAAGGGACCACAGGAACCTTCGTGGTGCCGGCTGCACTTGGAACAATAGGGTTTGCTCCCAGTGTAGCCCCGTTTGATGTCTGTGGTGGTGTTGTAGGCTTTGATGGTGTCGGATTTCTTGTTTTGTTGGTTTGGGTGGTTGTGGTGGTAGTCGGACCATTTTCTTTTGTTGTTGTGAGAGGATGAAGTGGGTGGTTCAGAATCTTGGCTCATTGACATCAGGTCTTGGGCCAGTAGGATTGCACCGTCAATGGTGGTTTGGTTCGAAGAGGCAACGTGCCCCCGAACAGGCTCAGGAAGACCAAGGATGTACTTCCTGATTTTATCAGATTCTGTGCTTACCATGGCTGGGCGAAGGGCAGCGAGTTGCTGGAATCTGGTGGTGTAACCATCGATATCACCACCCTGAACCTTTAGGTTCCAGAACTCCTCGTCCAGCTTTTGGAGTTTGTCGATTGAGCAGTATTTGGCGGTGAGTTTTGCTTTCAAGTCCTCCCAAGTTAGTTGGTAGGCAGTGTCGGCACCCACTGATTGGGAGTAGGAGTTCCACCAAGAGTGGGCATCGTCTTCGAGAGAGCAGGTGGCGAAGTTTACTTTGTCGTTTTCCGCACATTTGCTGACACGGAAAACAGTTTCCATCTTCTCGAACCATCTGATCAGTCCGATGGCTCCTTCAGTACCCTTGAAGCTTGAGGGTTTGCAGCTCTGAAAGTCCTTGTAAGAACAAGGTTTAGCAGCAGGGGTTTCAGCGGCATCGCTGTTTCTCGCAGAATTTTGTGGGGTATTCCGAGCCAAGGCTTCAGTCACAGCCTGGGTTATGAGCGATGTAAGCTGAGCATCGGTGTAAGGTCTTGTCTTTGGCGGCATGATTCTTCAATAAAAGAAATGAAGATACATGAGATTTTGTAAGAAAATTGTATTTGTCTCAGATGTACATGTATAAAGACGGTAATACATGACATCAATATGAAAAAGGAAAATGGCAATTTATATGAGTTGAAACAGTAAGGAATATTTGATAGATAATATGAGTTCAAAGGTTACATCTCATGGATGTATTACAAAAGGGTGTCGGGAATTGTTACATCCGACCGAATTATAGAGTAACGCTTAGATAGTTATTAGACTACAAGATAGATTACAAGACAAAGACTACACTAGTCTTAACGTAGATTAATCTGTTCCATCATTTCAATAAGGCGATCCACAGTGTTTGCAAGTCTACTAGCCTGACGGGCATTGTTTTCAGCCAATGCTAGTCGCTGTACTAATCCACGGGCATATTCATCCGTTTCCCGTGAGCGTTGCTCACACTCTTCTAGTCTGTGTTTCAAGAGGGCGGTTTCTACGCTTATCTCCACCACTTTGTTGAAAAGAACGTCTACATTGTTAACGGTGGTTTCGTGATCCTCGGAGACTTGTTCGATGCGTTCGAGGGATGTAAGTCTCCAGTTTTCGTTCGTTTCCTGCAACACGACATCCATGGTGCGAAGTCGTTGCTCGTGTTGGTTCACCCTAGAGGCTAAGGCCGGCAAGGTGAAGTGAGTGGGGTATGGGCCAGCTCGAGGCAACCTGGCGTTCCTCCTTGCTACCCTTGGGTTCTGCAACCCGGATTGAGAGCGCGATGAATTGGGTGGGATGTTTGCCATTTCTGAGACAAAGCGTTAGTAAGAGTGAGGCCTATATTCATATAGTTCCTATATAATATAGCCTATTGAGTTTCTAGCATAAACAAGTTTAAGTCTCGGTTCTCTCGAGGTCAGAGTCTTCTAGTGTACTTCTGTTCAACATAACCGTTTCAGACCTTACATCATCATTCCTTAATTGTACATAGTTGATCAGGCTATGTTAAATTAAAGTCTTATGCTGTAATTCCTGAACCAGTCATGCCTAATAAGAAAATACCGCCTAATGGTCATAGTCTAGGCCCACTAAATGCAACCTAGTTCACTATAACCTTAGGCTCTGATACCAATCTGTAACACCCCCAAATTTAATGATTTGCGGAAGCACGATTTGGGTGTTACTAATCAATGACAAAGCACAAAGATATATAGTAAACGACTCTATATGCGTCGTTTTAACAAAATATATTAATATTGAAAATGTTTACAACATTTATAGCTTTACATAGCTCGAGTTTAAATAAAAGGAGATTTCAGTACATAAGTATTTGTACAAAATATACTAATGCAAGAAAATCTCAATCGTCTGTATGCTGACTCGAGCTAAAAGTCCTGAAGCCGAAGCAATCTACTGCTTGGTACCTGCGATACATGCTAAATGGTCAGCTAAAGCTGGTGAGCTCACAGGTTTGAAATCAAGTAATAAGGTATGAACCGCAAGATTTAATAATGATTTGCATCCAGCAAATGAAATGATAATAATCGTGTATACAGCCATGAGCACATAGGTGAGCTTAACTCGAGGGACGGGTCCCCTATAGAGAATTCCGGGCGAGGTGCCTCCACGAATGCCTAATAAACATTCGTCTTCCCAAATATTAGTACGTCCGTTTACCCGGTTAGTGCTTGCTAACCCGAACGAGGAGGGTCAATCCTATATGGTACCATATACTAATATTCACGCTACAACGTATTAACAACTATGCTGACGGAGGACTTTAAATGATTAGTTGTGAAAAACTCATGTAGTATATGAAATGTTTGTACTTGCGTTCACATGTTAAAAATGAGCAATATATCACACCCCTGAGTAAAACAGTAAAAAGAGGGGCTATGAGACTCACCTGAGTCTTGTGAGTTTAACTTAATAAACTTGAGTTGATTAGCCGAGTAATGAAGTCCAAAGACTTGTAACCTGAGGGTGTCTACGACACGCGATGGTTATACACATGATTGGGTATCTCAAAAGATCACCCTTGTAGTTGTTACACAACTATATATATGTCCAAATTACTACGATTTGGTTGATTTGTTAAGTGTTTGAAAACGTGTACGGCCCGTTGGTGATTAATCGTATTAATAAACCTGATGTTATCACATTGATTTCGAAGTGTTATACTCGAAAAGTATATTCCATTATGTTTGAAAAGTTGTATCGTATAAGCGTTTTGAAGTCATACAAGTTTGACATTTGGTGAGAAATGTGCTTACGGAATCTAAGTACGGGGGTCCGGGGGCAGCGCCCCTGGCGGGGTCCAAGGGGCTGGCCCCTGGCTGGGGTCGAGATGCCAGGTCAGCTCGAAAAATTTTTATTTCTACTATATTGCTTTGGTGAAAAACGCATCTGGGATCTGAATTCGGGTAAAATCGAGTGATAAATTTCGAGTCTCGACACTTAGTAAAAATCTGAGTTTTCCATGTTTTGGGACACAATATGCGACACAAAAGTTGTTATGCGACACAAGGGTTGTGTCGCATAGAAATGCGACACAATATCTATACGACACAAGGGTTGTGTCGCATAGATGCGAGATGCTGATTCAACAGCGACATAGTGATTGTGTCGTATGAAGTTTGCGATATAGTATGCGACATAATGGTTGTGTCGCAAGATTTACGACACTATTTATTTAGTACGACACAAGGTGCGACATAGAGGGTTTTATACGACACAATAGGCAAAATACGACACAACATGCGACACAAGGCTTGTGTCGCATTGAAGAACATCAGCCCAGAAAGTCCGACTGTCGCGATTTTTCCGGCCAAAAACCCAATTTAAACCCGTTTTTAAGCTATAAAATCGTGTTCTACACTTTGTAATGGACATATACAAGTTATATAAACAACTAACAAGTGAAAATACTAAGAATCAAATGGTTTCGGGATTTTGTCGGAAACTTACAAATTGCCGAAATGGAAATCCGGAAAGATAGAAATGTAGATCGTTGCGAGGTGGTCGTGAATCTCTAAAAATATTGATGATCCGAGTGCGTTTGATTGTGTTATTTGTCGATTTATGATGTTGGTGGTGGTTTAATGTTTAGAGAGAAAATGAAAGAGAAAAAGAAGAGAGAGAGTGAGGTAGTAGAAAATGAGGAAAAAGGAAGGGAAGAGTGGAGGTTATCTCCACTTTTTCAGTCTTCGTCCCGCGCTCCGTGTGGTGTTCGTTTTCTCCGTCTTTTAACGTTTTAAATAAATATTTATTTTTACATATTAATTATCAGTTATAAAATACGAATTATTATACGATATTTTTATTGAAGTATTTTACCAAATGTTTTTATATTTGAGTTATAAATCTAACTTAGTTCGTGTCGTTAGTTTGCGCGTTTTAATATTTTTGTTACGTAAAAGTTTGTTTGTACGTTATAATACGAGCCTGGAAATATTGCAAGGACTTGTTTTTAAGTATAATTGGGTTGTTAAATAGTAATTAAATTATTCAACAATTTGTTCACCAACGTCCGTATTTAATTGAACCGAATTACATTCGATTTAAATTGCGTACGATTTAATCAAATCGCATTTTCGTATATATTCAACAATATATATTTTGATACATAAATTAGCCTAACACAGAACTAATTACATGTATTAACATATGATTAGGCACTAATTACTAGTCCTAATTTGGTGGGTGTTACAAATACAATCTCTCGCATTTATTCTTTTAATTATGCTTTCTTATTAAGCATGCTTAGGAATGAATGCTAGAATTATGCTAGGCTAGACAAATCAATGTTTGTTGTGATGTATGCAATGTTAGGATACTTATGATATAATATAAAATTGGGGATAACACCATTACGAAACAACGGAGGTAACGTTATACGACTTTCATTTGTATAGCGCCGGAATCATCTCGAATGTGTGTAGTACGGAACGTGGAAGCTATGAAAGTCGTGGGCACAATCCGTTGTGGAAATAATGATTCCCAATTGTAAACATACTGTCACTCTGTCTGTGTAGGTTTAAAACTGTTTGCGAACTTATAAGCTGAACCTCTGCCTGTTTATCTATCCAACTTATGCTGTGGTTTGTATCCTCCTCCCTAGAACCTTGCCAATTGCTAGAAGTAGGATTGCCAACTATTCTGTGTATGATGATCAATGAACTCAACATGGTCGCTGTTCCCTTGATTGAAATACATCCGAGGGACACGAAGCATAGGATTATAGATAGATTAGGTTCACGCTTGTTTGTTGCGTATCTTTGGGACAACTTCCGGGATATCCATGATTTAATTATTAGGTCAGTTAATATGATGACTAGTGTTCCGTCCTATTGCATGTTCTTGTTGCTTAGGTACTGCATGCTAGACATACGCAAACATGATCACTGCCCTGCTAATTAGATTTTCACGAACATAATAAACATATTACAGATAGGTTAACATGCATGTAATAGTTGTGCTGATTGTATGATTAATGATGAACAATTAAGCTGACCGCTAGACAGATTATCCCAACCAGTTCCGCGGGTTAAACCCTGTTCATGTTATTGTTCAATGAACAATTCATGCCATGATACTAACGTCCTCCGGATGTCTGTAAATGGGAACCTGGATTAGAGGATAATCGTCAGATGAATTGGTCTGTTCATTTGGGAGAACTTCCGGTGTACTGGACATTCTATAACTGCTATCCATGTGACATATTATATATCTGATTGCGGACAACTCTACGTTAGGTATATAGTAGGATCGTAGCTGTAGCTCATTAAGAAATACAGGAATATCTAATGAGTAATCTGGAACCCTAATTGGTATAACGGAAAAGCTGTAAAACGCCAGAGTATCCGGTATAGCGTTAACATAAATACGTGGGAAACCGAGTAAAGGTCATAGGCATAATACTTTATCTACCAATTAAGTTTCTATGACCTCACCGGATTAATCATCACACCTAGTAACCTTATCCCTCATAACTATCCATCCAAATAACATTGCTGAAGTCACAGCAAACATATTCCTTATCTTGATTTCTCTGCGTGCTCCGTACAAACCCCTGTCTTTAATTTAGTTTTTAATTTTAGTAATTAGTTTAGAAAACCAACCAACCTATCAAAAAGTTTTAAAAATCCCAGCTAAATTACAAAAGATAATTAATCCTCCTAGATTCCCATGCCCGTTGTAGTTTGAAGAACGACACCTGAGTCATACATACCGCTTACTGCCCTTTAGGTCTTTAGGTTGTATCAAAACTTAGGATACCCAGCATAAAAAATATAAAACACACTGTCCGCGCGCCCTTGCCGGAAGGTTCAACGACCGGAGTAAAATCCGACCGACCGCGGGGTGTACGACAAGGAGTATAAGATAGAGAATACATCTCATTCTGCAATCAAGATGAGTCTACCTAAAGAAATCAACCATCAACTCAAATCTTTTCAAACTGCTAGAACGCTCTGGGAAGCGCTCGAGAAAAGATGTGAGGGAAGTCCTCAAGTGAAGGCAAGCAGGAAGAATCTTCTCAAGAAGCAGTTTACTGTTATTAAGGCTTTAAAGGGAGAAGATCTTGATGCTTATACCACTAGATTCTACCACTTGCTGAGTGAGCTAGAAAACCATGAGATTGTCACTACTGAGACAGAAAGAACCGACAAGTTTATTGAGGGTTTACCGTCTAAGTGGGAAATGTATGGTATGATGCTCAAGGACAATGATGAAAGGTATGCAACCATGACCTTAGAGCAGGTCATTGACAAGCTAAAAGATTATGATTTCACTAAGAAATCGAGAGAAACAGATTCTGATCAGGTTCAGAATCCTGGGCTATATCAAGGGAAATCAAATCTCTCAACTGTTTCATCGAGTTCGACCACAGCACTGTTAGTGGGTAATACTAATGAAAATGGTGAAATGATAACAGATGATTTATGCCTACTTACCTCATCTGGTAATGAAACTAAAGGTACAACTGCTGAGAAGTCAGCTCAAGGGCATCAAAAGATGCCGATGAGTGTGAAATCTGCTGAGCAACAATTATCGGTTCTTGCATCCTTTGTTGCTTCCTATGAAAACTACATTCAGGGTAAAATCAATGATCCGATTATGTTTGATGAAGACTATGATCAGATAGACCCTTATTATCTTGAAGAAATAGATCTCTAGGATCAACTTGCAATGTTATCTAGGAGAGTTAAGAATTTCTTAAAGAAGACTGGTAGAAAGGTAGTTGGAAATCGATCAGGGTTTAATAAGACCAAGATCAAGTGTTTTAACTGTCAAGGTAATGGACATTTTGCTCGTGAGTGTCAAAGACCTAAGGTTGAAACTGGCAATGGAAAACAAGGCTCGGGAAGTACTTTAGCTTCCAAAGCCTTAGTTGTGAAACAGTTAGATGGATCTTATGATTGGCAAGCTCAGTCTGAGGAAGCTCTCATGGCTGAGATTGACGATCAAGAGATAGCTGCTGAGTCCACAAGCTATATGCTGACTGATGTTGAGGTGAAGGTGCTGGAGATTCAAGAAAAAGCAAGTGATGATGACGTGCTGTACATGGATTCAACTGCTGATATGAGTCCAGATGACTTTGTGGCACCCATGGCTGAAGTATAAACTGACAAGAAAAGGGTATGTTTGGATATTCTTACTCTTGCTGATGTTTGTTATCTAGTTACTGATTTACAATCTCAAGTAAGTGTCTTAACTGTGACTAATCAGAATCTGTCATCCCAAGTTAGTGCTTTTAATAATTCTAATAAGACAATAATATCTGAACTTGAACAAGCTAAAAGTGATGTCCTTAGGTTAAGTACAGATAAGGTAGATCTTAAGAATAAGATTAAGTCTGATGTTTCTGATAAGATTGCACTTAGAGATACCATAAATGACAAAGGCTATAATCATAGATGGTCTCTATATGAACATTAATGACTTGAATCAAACAATAGCTGATAGGGATAGAGAGCTAGCTGAGCTTAAGCAGAAGTTAGTTGAGCAAAATCGTAAGATTGAAACTTATAGAACTTTAGAAATGGATAGAATGCTAGATGCTCAACGTAGTGTAAAGGACAATACTGGGATAGGATATAATGATGTACCTCATCCTTTTAATGCCAATTACTCTAGTACTCCTGTAGATTCTGAAATGACTGATACTAGACCAGAGGAATTAGTAACTGATAAGCCTGAACAGTCAGAGGCACAGAAGAGTGTTGTTAAGAATATGTCATCTGATAATAGTAAGATATCACATCACACCAAAATACAGTTTGTATCGGGTGGAGTGATTAATGATACTAAGACTGATGATAAGGTTAATAAGGAGAAAACATCTGATCCTTTAGTGCCTAAGACTCCAAATGAAAAAGCAAAAGCTAGTAAATCACGTAAACAGATGTCTTACTTCAAATGTCACCAAAAGGGACATGTAGCTTCGTGTTGTCCAAACAAAAAGCCGGAAGCATCACATAAGTTAGTAATTAATGAACAGACACAGACCAATTCTAGTTCGGTTACGGACAGGTTAGGTACCAAACCGGGATTAGGTAGTAAACCTGTAAATATTCTGAAAAGAGATAGTACTCATAGTGTCTCTCCACCTAAACCTAAACGGCCTTATTCTCAATTTGATAATTCTTTCAATAAATCTAGAGATAAGACACCGTCGAGATTTAGGACCCCCAGTAGAAACCATAGTCAGTTTGAGAGTGGTTCTACTTCACGTGCACAAGAAAAAAGTTATGTGCCTAGGAGGTTTTTGTGACACCCCCAAATTTAATGATTTGCGGAAGCTCGATTTGGGTGTCACTAATCAATATACAAAGCACATAAGATATAATGAACGACCACTATATGCGTCGTTTTAAACTTGTATTAAGAAGGTAAGCGTTTACATCAAAATAATGTTACATTAGCTCGGTTCCTGAAGTTGAGAGATTACATAGCATAATTACTTTTACAAAATATAATAATGCAATCAAATCTCTAGTTGTATGTATGCTGACTCGAGCTAATAGTCCCTACCTGTGCAGCCAACCTACTGCTGGGTACCTGTGATACATACTAAAATGGGTCAGCGAAAACGCTGGTGAGCTCACAGGTTTGTATGTCAACGTATAGTTGTAAGAACCGCAAGATTTATATTGAATTTAAAATGCAATTAAGCAAAATAAAAGTTATACAATCCATGAGCACATAGTCTGAGCTTAACTTGAGCGCTAGGTCCAATTAAGGAAACCTAACTAGTTTTGCCTCCTATGAGTGTCTAATCCACACTCGTCTTCCCAAATGCTAATACATCCGTTTGACCGGCTAGTGCGTGCTAACCCGGATGAGGATTGTCAATCCCATATGATATCATATACTAACATTCACGCTAAAATATTAGAGACTATGCTATAGAGGACTTTAAATTGATTAGCTTGAAACTCATGTAGCATTTGAAGGTTGGCACTTGCGTTCTACTTGTAAAACAAAATAGAGTAGTAATATCACACCCCTAGTTGTAAAATAGTGAAAATGGGGCCATGAAACTCACCTGAGTCTTGAAGTGTTTAATTTAATAAACTTGAAGTAATTAGCTGTGAATTGGTGTCCAAAGACTTGAAACCTGAATGTGTTCACGACACTTGATTGTTATTAATTGTACCGGTATCTCGAAAGACTACCTTTGTAGTTGTTATACAACTATATATGTCCAAATTACTACGATCTGGTTGATTGTATTGTTACAAGTTACTACGACTTGTTTGATTGAATTGATACAAGTTACAACGACTTGTTTGATTGAATTGTTACAAGTTACAACGACTTGTTTGATTTTGAAATATGTTTTGAAAACACGTACGGCCCGTTGGTGATGGATTTGAAATAATAAACTTTAAGTATTATTATCATGTTATTGGTGTTTTGCACTTACAAATGTGTTCCAATGTGTTTTATAAGTCGTATCGGATAAGTGTTTGAGGTTATATAGGTTCGACACTTAGTGAAATTTTAGTTTGAAAACCTGCTGTTTTATGCGACACAATCATGCGACACAGATGTTTGTCATGCGACACAAGGGTTGTGTCGCATAGAAATGCGATACAATACCTATACGACACAAGGGTAGTGTCGTATAGATTTGAGATGCTGATTCAACAGCGACATAGTGCTTGTGTCGTATAGAAATACGACATAGTATGCGACATAGAGTATGACACAATATTGTGTCGCATGAGTTACGACACTAAAGGTTTGGTACGACACAAGATGCGACATAACGGGTTTTATGTGACATAACAGGCAAAATACGACACTACATGCGACACAAGGCTTGTGTCGCATTGAAGAACACCAGCCCAGAAAACAGCGGCTGTCGAGATTTTTCCGGCCAAAACTCAAATCAAACTCATTTTTAGGCTATAAAACCTTGTTATCTTCCTAGTATTGGACATATATAAGTTGTGTAGACATCAAAACATCAAAATATTACATCAAACTAAACAAATCTAAGTTTTTAGAAATTTCCTTGCAAATGCAAATAGAAGGAGATGGAGTCCGAAAATGATGTCGATGCTTTTGTTAATCTTGTTCCCCTTGTAGTGGTGATTCCGAAAATGTGATTTTTGTTGTCGGTTTTGTAAGATCCGAAAATTTGGTGATTTTTGGTTGAGAGGTTTTGGTGTATGTGTGTGTGTTGTTGAAATGGAAATGAAAGAAAGAGAGGAGGAGAGGTGGGGTGTAGGTGAAAGCCTCACCTCGCAGTCTCCGTCCCGTGCTCCGCGTGGTGTTCGTTTTCTCCGTCATTTAATGTTAAATATTTATTTTATTCATTTAATTGTCCGTTTTAAATTACAAATCATTATAAAGTGTTTTATTGTAATATTTTACCAATTATCTATTTATGGTGTTTAAAATGAAATTCGTTTTATTTGTTTGCGCGTTTGTATTCTTAATCGCGTATACATTAATTGTGTAATAAAATATGGATACGAAATGTCACAATATATAATATTCTAAATAAAATTGAGTTATTAAATAATATTTGTACTACTTAATAAAATTGTTCACCAACGTCCGTATTTATTGTATCGAAATTCATTCGATTTGAAACTCGTACGATTTAAACAAACCGCATAATTGTGTAGATATATATTCAACAATATATATAATAATTAATACATTAATTAGCCTAACACTGAACTAATTACATGTATTAAAACCTGATTAGGCGCTAATTACTAGCCTAATTTGACGGGTGTCACATTCTCCCCCTGTTAGAAGAATTTCGTCCCGAAATTTAAGTTGAAGTTGCATTTGAAGTTGAGTCATTGAAGAGTTGAGGATACTTGAGTCGCATTTGGTCCTCTCGTTCCCAGGTGAATTCCGGACCACGCCTCGAATTCCACCTGACTTTGACTATAGGAATACGGCTTTGCTTGAGTTGTTTGACCTCACGGTCCATGATTTCGGCGAGTTCCTCAACAAAGTGGAGTTTCTCGTCAACTCGAATTTCATCGAGTGGAATGTTAAGTGTCTCATCAGACAGACACTTCTTCAGATTTGAAACATGAAAAGTGGGATGCACACTGCTAAGTTCGGATGGCAGCTGCAATCGATATGCCACTGGACCAATCCTTTCGAGGATCTTGAATGGTCCAATGTATCTGGGATTTAACTTCCCTCGTTTGTCAAACCGGATCACGCCTTTCCAAGGCGAGACTTTGAGTAGTACTCGATCCCCAACTTGGAACTCGAGTGGTTTGCGTCTCACATCAGCATAACTTTTCTGACGATCACGCGCGGCCTTGAGCTTGTTTTGAATTTCGACGATTCTCTCGGTCGTCTCGTGAATGATTTCTGGACCTGTGAGTTGGCTATCCCCAACTTCGGTCCAACAGATAGGTGACCGGCACTTACGACCGTACAGTGCCTCGAAAGGTGCAGCCTTAATGCTGGTATGATAACTGTTGTTGTACGAGAACTCGCACAATGGTAGGTGTTTTTCCCAGTTTACACTGAAGTCTACTACGCAGGCCCGTAGCATGTCTTCTAGTGTTTGAATTGTTCGTTGACTTTGGCCGTCGGTTTGAGGGTGGTATGCGGTACTCATATCAAGTCGAGTACCCAGGGATTTTTGAAGTGATTGCCAAAATTGTGAAGTGAAACGACTATCTCTATCGGAGATAATTGAGATTGGAACACCGTGTTTGGTCACGATTTCCTTCAGATAAATACCGGTGAGGCGTTCCTTTTTGTTGGATTCTTTAATTGCCAGGAAGTGAGCAGACTTTGTGAGACGATCCACGATCACCCAAATGGTATCGCAACCGCTCGAGGACTTGGGTAGTTTGGTTATGAAGTCCATGGCAATTTGTTCCCATTTCCATTCAGGAAGACTGGGTTGTTGAAGTAAACCAGAAGGTTTTTGATATTCGATTTTGACCTTGGAGCAAGTAAGGCACTTGCTGACATAGGTGGCGATTTCAGCTTTCATGTTCGGCCACCAGTAGAAGTCCTTGATACCGTGGTACATTTTATCGGATCCCGGATGGATAGAATATTTGGACTTGTGAGCTTCATCCATCACCAAGTCTCGTAGGTTCCCAAATTTAGGCAACCAGATTCGGTTTGAGAAATACCTAATCCCGTTAGGTTTGACTTCGAATTGTTTATCCATGCCCCGCAAGGCTTCATCTTTGACGTTTTCGTGTTTCAAGGCTTCGAGTTGAGCAGTGAGAATTTGAATGTTTAAATTGTTGTGAATGGTCATACTGAGGGCTCGGACCCAAAGTGGTTTTACCTTCTCTTTTCGACTGAGGGCATCGGCAACAACATTTGCTTTGCCTGGATGATATTTGAGTTCGCAGTCGTAATCAGTAAGCAACTCGACCCATCGACGTTGCCTCATGTTGAGATCCTTCTGATCGAATATGTGTTGGAGACTTTTGTGGTCTGTAAAGATTGTGCATCTAGTGCCATAGAGGTAATGTTTCCAAATTTTTAGTGCAAAAATGACGGCTCCTAACTCGAGGTCGTGGGTGGTGTAAGTCTTTTCATGAATCTTGAGCTGTCGTGAAGCATAAGCTATGACTTTGTCTCGTTGCATAAGAACACAACCGAGACCTTGATGAGAAGCATCGCAGTATAC
This sequence comes from Helichrysum umbraculigerum, assembly GCA_949592205.1. Lineage (NCBI taxonomy): Eukaryota > Viridiplantae > Streptophyta > Magnoliopsida > Asterales > Asteraceae > Helichrysum > Helichrysum umbraculigerum. The sequence goes on along the minus strand of CATIUR010000005.1, from coordinate 60,445,483 downwards.
CACGAAGTCATCGGTGCCTTCGGGTAATGATAGAATAGGAGCATTGCAAAGCTTTTGCTTTAATAGTTGGAATGCCGACTCTTGTTTATCAGTCCAATCAAACTTTTTGTCTTTCTGTGTCAGAGTCGTGAGTGGTAAGGCTATCTTGGAGAAATTTTCAATGAATCATCGGTAGTACCTGGCAAGACCCAAAAATTGGCGTACTTCGGTCAGAGTGGTGGGTGCTTGCCAGCCCTTGATAGCTTCAATTTTTGATGGGTCAACGTGAATCCCCTGACTGTCGATCACGTGACCAAGGAATTGAACTGTTTGAATCCAGAACTCACACTTAGAGAATTTGGCATAGTGCTCCTCGTGTTTAAGTAGCTCTAGGATGGTTTTGAGATGTTGCGCGTGTTCTTGTTCATTTCGTGAGTATATGAGAATGTCATCGATGAAGACAATGACAAACTTGTCGAGATAAGGCTTGCACACCCAATTCATAAGGTCCATGAATACAGCCGGTGAGTTGGTTAGGCCGAATGTCATCACTTGGAATTCGTAATGCCCATAGCGGGTTCGGAAAGTGGTTTTTGGAATGTCGGCATCGCGAACACGCAATTGATGATAACCGGATCGGAGATCAATCTTTGAATAACAACTCGATCCTTGAAGTTGGTCGAACAAATCATCGATTCGAGGTAATGGGTATCAGTTCTTGACGGTCAATTTGTTCAACTCTCGATAGTCGATACACATTCGGAAAGTGCCGTCTTTCTTTTTGACAAATAGGACCGGAGCTCCCCAAGGTGAAGAACTCGGCCTGATGAATCCTCTTTCCAGAAGTTTCTGTAATTGGGCAGACAACTCCTGAAGTTCGGATGGAGCTAAACGATATGGTGCTCGTGCCACCGGCACAGCACCCGGCACGAGATCGATTGAGAACTCAACCTGTCTTGGTGGTGGTAGACCAGGCAGTTCCTCAGGAAAGACTTCAGGAAAGTCTCGGACAATTGGTACATCCTCAAGTCGCTTCTCCTCTGACTTTTTCTCCATGATGTGCGCGAGGATTGCGGGATAGCCCTTTTTCAGAAATTTGCGGGTTTTCAAGCAAGACATGATATTGAGTCTCGTCCCACCGGTCTCCCCCTGTATGATTAAAGTTCCACCGGTGGCGAGAGGTATTCGAATAACTTTGTCGCCACAGATAATTTCAGCCCGATGCTTGGACAACCAGTCCATTCCAACAATGACATCGAAACTTCCTATCTTAACAGGCATGAGATCTATTGAGAAAATTTCGTCGGCTAGATTTAAAGTGCAATTAGGGATCACACTCTTGGTTTCCATAAGTTTACCGTTTGCAAGCTCTACCGTGTACTTAACATCTAAGGCAACTGGGGTGATGTCAAGTAGTGGGCAAAACTCATCAGAAATAAAACTCCTATCAGCACCGGTATCAAACAGAATTGAAGCAGTTAAGTTGTTGAGGAGGAACATACCCGTGACCACATTCGGGTCTTGGCGGGCGTCCCCGGAGTTGATGACGAAGGCCCTACTTCGTGTGTTGTTGTTGTTGTTGCTCTTGTTCTTCAGTTTGGGACATGCATCCCTGAAATGTCCTCTTTCCCCACATTCATAACAAGTTTTGGGTTGTTGGTTGTTGTTTTGTGATTTAGGGGCTTGGCAGTCTTTGGATGAATGCCCGTACTTCCTGCAGCTGTTGCAAGGAGATCTGCAGGGGCCATGGTGGTGGTAGTTACACTTGGGACAATATGGTCTGTCCCCAGTGTAGGTGCGTTTGGGTTCGGTGTTGGTGTTGTAAGCTTGGATGGCGTTGGACTTTTTGTTTTGGTGACTGCTCTGTGGTTCGGTGGATTTACGTTTGTTGTTGTTGGATTTCTCACGGCTGACCACCAAAGCCATGAGCTCGTGTGCTAGCCTGATAGCACTTTCAGTGGTGGCTGGTTGTGATGAGCTGACACTTCCCTGGATGCTCTCGGGAAGACCGCGGATGTATTTCTTAACCCCCTTTTTCTCTGGTTCCACCAAACTAGGGCACAGGGACGCGTATTGCTGGAACTTGATGGTGTATCCCTCAATATCGGTCCCCTGCACAGCTAGTTGCCAGAACTTCTCTTCTAATCGGTGTATCTCTTCCTCGGGACAATACTTCTCCCTCAGTTTGTCCTTCAACTCGGCCCAAGGTAGTTGATTAGCTATCTCAAGACCCACAAAGTTGGCATGGGCGTTCCACCATGTGAGGGCTCCTTCCTGAAAAGTGTAGGCGGCAAACTTTACCTTGTTTTCCTCGGTGCAGTTGCATAGGCTGAAAACAGATTCTATGCATTCTATCCATTGGCTCAAACCAATAGCACCTTCCGTGCCCTTGAAGTATAATGGTTTGCAGCTCAGAAAGTCCTTATAGGAGCAGGGTCTGGGTGGTGGAGCATTGTTGGCTGTGTCCTTGCTACTGGGTGGTGGTGTTCGGGCAGCCAAGGCTTGGGTCATACTGTGGGCAATCAGCCCCGCGATTTCAGCTTCACTAAGGGTGATTTGTCGGCGAGGAGGCATGATGCTGAGTAAGAAAGAACAAGGAAAGGAAGTAAGATACTAGTTCGAAATTCATGATGGTGTAGCCTAGCGGCTAAGACAGGTGGTGTATAGTGAGTGGGGTATGGGCTAGCTCGAGGCAACCCGGTGTTTCTCCTAGCTACCCTTGGATTTCGCGAGCCATGCGGGTGAGAGCGTGATGAACTAGGTGGTGTGTGTTTGCCATTCCGTGACAAAGCGTTAGAAATAATGAGGCCTATATTCATATAATATAATATAGCCTAAATTTGTAAGTGAGATCTATTTATGTATATATATGTATATCACATAATAACTTATTGAGTGTCTAGTACAGACATGTTTTGAGTCCCGGTTCTCTCGAGGTCAGAGTCAACTAGTGTATCCTGTTCAGCCATAACTTCCTTCAAATCTTACATCATCTTTATTTAATTGTACATAGTTGATCAATCTATGTTAAATAAAATTCGTATGCTGTAATCCCTGAACTGGTTATACCTAATAGGGAATACTGCCTAACGGTCATAGTCTAGGCCCACTAAATGCAACCTAGTTCACTATAACCTTAGGTTCTGATACCAATCTGTGACACCCCCAAATTTAATGATTTGCGGAAGCTCGATTTGGGTGTCACTAATCAATATACAAAGCACATAAGATATAATGAACGACCACTATATGCGTCGTTTTAAACTTGTATTAATAAAGTAAGCGTTTACATCAAAATAATGTTACATTAGCTCGGTTCCTGAAGTTGTGAGATTACATAGCATAATTACTTTTACAAAATATAATAATGCAATCAAATCTCTAGTTGTATGTATGCTGACTCGAGCTAATAGTCCCTGCCTGTGCAGCCAACCTACTGCTGGGTACCTGTGATACATACTAAAATGGGTCAGCGAAAACGCTGGTGAGCTCACAGGTTTGTATGTCAACGTATAGTTGTAACAACCGCAAGATTTATATTGAATTTAAAATGCAATTAAGCAAAATAAAAGTTATACAATCCATGAGTACATAGTCTGAGCTTAACTTGAGCGCTAGGTCCAATTAAGGAAACCTAACTAGTTTTGCCTCCTACGAGTGTCTAATCCACACTCGTCTTCCCAAATGCTAATACATCCGTTTGACCGGCTAGTGCGTGCTAACCCGGATGAGGATTGTCAATCCCATATGATATCATATACTAACATTCACGCTAAAATATTTGTCACACCCCGCCAAACGGTAATTACAATTACATAGAGTGGTTTGCGGAAGCTTAGTGACGTGGCGGGGGTGCGAGCAGTAATAACAACCAACAGATACATACATACTCAGAGCATATGGTTATCGCAGAACGAAATAGATTAAGATGCCATTAGTTAAAGTTTTACAAAAGATTACCACTTGAAAAGTAGTAACAGTAATAGTAGTGGTTGAAATCAGTATTTCATAAAATACATAATAACAAAAGTAGATTTCATAGGTATGACTGCAGTAATCGCAGTTATACAGAGGAAATCCAAGTGTCCCAAAAGTAGTGGCATCCTAACAAGTCCAGGGTAGTCCGTCCTGATATGCATGCAGATTCTTACTTACGCTGCTAATTCCCTGAAAAACATAGAGTAAAACGTCAACAAAATTGTTGAGTGAATTCACAAGTTTATTCGTTATGTAGGAAACACAAGTTAAACATTTAAGAATAACATTTCCAATAAGTGTTGTTCATCAAGTAGGAAACACAAGTTATTAACAAATAACATTTCCCAAATCAGTTGTAGTTGTAATAGGAAACACAGGTTATTTCAATCAAGAGATAACATTTCCTAATTCAGTCATTAGTAGGAAACACAGGTTAACCTAGATAAAGATTAACATTTCCAAATCAGTGTACGTAGGAAATCACTTCCTAAACAATAGTTTTGTGGGAATATTTAGACGGTGATCCCTTGAAAGGTGAGCTAAACCTGTCAAGTAAGGTAACCCGATCTAACCCTATAACCAAACCACAACCCTAATCTGTTGTTGTTTGCCATGCTGGACAATTAAGTATACGCTCCCAAATCCGTAGGAGGGTCGTCACGGCGATAGTACTATCCGTATACTCAGTGGCTAGAGTCACCTAGCTAATGGTTATAGTCTGTAGCCATAAGGTCTTTTATGCACTACATCGTTCAGCCTAGATCTGTACCAAGATTCGTTGTCTAAATTCCCAAAATAGTATGAAAACATTTCATAAATCATAGTTCAAATAGTTGTGTGAAATACCCTTCCACAAATAGTCACGTATGAAATACCCTTTCATAAATAAATCAAGTAAATACATGCAGTATTTAAATCAGTTATCGCATGCAGTTATACATACGATTTCTATGTTTTCACCCCAAGTTTTAAAAGCATTAAAACAGTGAAAAGGGGTTTGTGAACTCACTGTAGGTGCTCGGATGTGAATGCTAGCGAGATAAGATAGCGTAGCCCAAACGTAGTCAACCTATACACAATAATGTATTAACCATAAGTACTTTGTTTACTTATATTAATAGTTCGTTCGTTTGAAGAAATTATCAATTTCTTAAGTTTGTGTATTTCGTTGATGATTGTTGTTGGAATATATAATATTACCCAAGTATTGTTCGTTTGTCGACTTGTCAGAAGTGTGTAAGTACATATACATATATATACTTAAATAGTTGAATATATATATTCTCGTATATATATATTTTTAATTCGTTGTTTCTTTCATATATATCTCGCATATATATAAATATTGTTCGACATTTAGGTTTACAAAACACAAGTCTAAATTGTCCCGTATAATGTTTATCTATAAATACGTCTCAATCATTTATAACCTCACTCGATAAATGTACGTATTTAAGTTTGTATATGTTTATATAACCCGATCAAATTAATTTAACCGTATAATCCATTAATTGTTCGGCCCAATCACTAAGCCCAGTTCACAGCCGGCCCAGCTCATCAGAACAGCCCAGCCCATCAGAACAGCCCAGCCCATCAGAACAGCCCAGCCCATCAGAACAGCCCAGCCCAGCCGTTCGGCTTGGGCCAGCCGTTCGGCTTGGCCAGCCGTTCGGCTAGGGCCTTCAGCCGTTCGGCTGTTGGCTTCGGGCCCGTCCATTCCGCTCCATTAACCTCTTCGTTTTGGCCCAAGCCCAGGTCGCAGCCCAGCTCGAAGCCCAGCTAGAAGCCCAGCAGATTAGCAGCCAGCCGTTCGGCTGGGAGAAGTCAGCCGTTCGGCTTGGACTATCCAGCCGTTCGGCTAAGGATAGCCAGCCGTTCGGCTGAGGCTCCGAGCCCAGAACCCCCTGTTTCGTTTTCCAGTTTCACAACTCGATTTCGACATGTTTTTAGGCTATAATTCGTACGGTAAAGGCTTATATATGTTACCTATCATCATAATATCACTTTATATCTCATTTATAACAACTTTTACATATCAAATTTGCGATTTCAAGTTTTGGGTTCATAAAACCCATTTTGTGTTCATCAACAAAATCATCAATCTTTATGTGTTATTCGTTTAGATTATGATGTATATACGCTTTATATAACGAAATTTAAGTAAAGAAATCAAAAAGGGAGGTGTTTCCTTACAAAGAATTGATGGTGATAATGATGAAGATGAAAATGACGATGGTGGTGATGATGGATGCCCCTGATCTTGTTGTCTTTAACTTAGAGAGAAAGGAAATGAAAAATGGTGGTGTGTGTGTAAATGTCGAAGATCACAGAAGAATGGGAGGGAGTGTGTTTAAACACCAGTTTGTCTCTGCATTATTGATGTTAGGTGCCACATTGTGGTACCTCAATTTCGAGTACGGGTATAATTATAGCAATATAAAATTTAGCATTTTATATTTTTATTTTGTAGATGCTCCCCTGATTCGTAATATATTTTCAGAATAATGAGGTTTCCATTATTTTTGGTAGTTGTACATTTTTGTACATTTTACTGCGCGCAGTTAATTGAGCGCCAATTTTAAGTAAATTTAGGATTTCATATTTTGAAGTAATGTTCTAACTTCTTCCAAATGAACGAGAAAATTTGCATTTTTATGATTTGACGTCGTATGCGCGTTTTAGAATTGTTTCTGTTCGTGTTATAATACGTTTTATGTTAAACGTATATTTGAATCACTTTATCTATATGTTATAGATATATAAATACTCGTAATTAATAATTGAATTATTAATTATATATTTTGTCACCAACTTTCGTTATATATTTTGTCGCATTTATTCGGACGCGTATTCGGTAACTTTTCAGCTAAAAATCGCGAAATTTTATAAATTACAATTTATGTAATACTTCATGTATTATTGTTTTGGGCTCGCTAGACTCACATCACATCAAAAGTTTATGTTAACACAATCGTAGGGGATTAGCGTAAGAAATGCATGTAATTAAGTATAATTATATACCTAATTTGGAGGAGTGTCACATTCTCCCCCCGTTAGTGAAATCTCGTCCCGAGATTTAAGTCGAGCCGTGAGTCTCGGTCACACTCTCAAATAGGTTAGGGTATTTCTTTCGTATTTCATCCTCTCGTTCCCAGGTAAACTCTGGGCCATGTTTCGAGCTCCAACGAACTTTAACCAGTTTGATTCGTTTGTGTCGAAGTTTCTGCGTTTTAGAATCCATAACTTCAACAGGTTCCTCCACAAAGTTAAGTTTTGAGTCAATGAAGACTTCGTCAGGAGGAAGGATAAGTGTTTCGTCAGAAAGACACTTTTTGAGGTTGCTAACGTGGAAAGTATCGTGTATGCTACTAACCTCTTGCGGTAGTTTAAGCTTGTAAGCGACGGGACCAACCCTAGCAAGGATTTCAAATGGTCCGATGTATCGTGGGTTCAGCTTTCCTCGTTTGCCAAATCGTGCTACTCCTTTCCAGGGAGATACTTTGAGTAGGACTTTGTCTCCTACTTGGAACTCAAGAGGTTTACGGCGGTTATCAGCGTAACTCTTTTGTCGATCTCGTGCCGCTTTTAGTCTTGAGTTATTTTGTCAGTGGTTTCCTGGACAAGTTCGGGTCCAGATAGTTGTCTGTCGTCTAACTCTGCCCAACAGAGTGGTGATCGGCACTTGCGTCCATATAACGCCTCAAATGGTGCCATCCGTATACTCGTGTGATAACTATTGTTATAAGAGAATTCGGCTAGAGGTAGGTGTGTATCCCAGTTACCGCCAAAGTCTATCACACATGCTCGCAACAAGTCTTCGAGCGTCTGTATTGTTCGTTCACTTTGGCCGTCAGTCTGCGGGTGATAGGCAGTACTCATATCAAGTCGAGTACCCATTGCCTGTTGTAATGTTTGCCAAAAGCGGGAAGTGAATCGTGCATCTCTATCAGAGATGATGGATAGTGGCACTCCATGCCGAGAAACAATCTCTTTAATATAGATTTTTGCTAGTTTCTCCATTCCATCTGTTTCTTTAATAGCAAGAAAGTGGGCTGATTTCGTCAATCGATCGACAATCACCCATATGGCATTTGCTCCAGACGCCGTCCTAGGTAACTTCGTAATGAAGTCCATTGTTATTTGTTCCCATTTCCACTTGGGCAGTTCAGGTTGTTGCAAAAGTCCAGACGGCTTTTGGTATTCCACCTTTACCTTCGAGCAAGTTAAGCATTTGCTCACGTAGGTGGCGATGTCACGTTTCATTCCAGGCCACCAGTAGAAGCCTTTCAAGTCCTGGTACATCTTGTCTGCACCAGGATGTATTGAGTAATTGGACTTATGCGCCTCGTCCAAAATCAGCTTGCGTAACTCATCTACGCATGGTACCCAAATTCGGTTCATGAAGTATAACACTCCGTTGTCCTTTTTCTCGAGTTGTTTTTCCATCCCTTTCAAGGATTCATCCTTAAGACGTTCGGGAGTGAAAGCAAGTTCTTGAGCTTCACGAATTTGAGTAATAAGATTCGAATGGATTGTCAATCCCAAGGCTCGAACTCTTCTAGGTTTGATTCGTTCCTTACGACTCAGGGCATCTGCTACTACGTTAGCTTTACCCGTGTGATACTTTATTTCACAGTCGTAATCGTTAAGTAATTCGACCCAACGTCGTTGTCTCATGTTAAGTTCTTTTTGGTCGAATATATGTTGTAGGCTCTTATGATCAGTGAAGATCGTACACTTTGTACCGTATAGGTAGTGTCTCCAGATCTTCAGTGCAAAAACAACGGCTCCCAATTCCAAATCATGAGTCGTATAGTTTTTCTCATGCACTTTTAGTTGTCGTGATGCATAAGCAATGACCTTTTCGTTTTGCATCAGTACGCAACCCAATCCCTGATGCGATGCATCACAGTAAACAACAAAGTTATCTACTCCTTCGGGTAGTGATAATATGGGTGCGCTGCTCAGTTTCTGTTTCAATAGTTGGAATGCATTCTCTTGCTTCTCATTCCACTCAAATTTCTTGTCTTTTTGAGTTAATGTGGTAAGTGGTTGGGCTATCTTTGAAAAGTTTGCGATGAATCGCCTGTAATAGCCAGCTAGACCAAGAAATTGTCGTACTTCAGTTGGGGTTTTCGGTGCTTCCCAGTTGTTGATTGCCTCAATTTTGGATGGGTCCACGTGAATCCCCTTGTCATTTATCACATGACCAAGGAATTGAACCTCTCGTATCCAAAATTCGCATTTAGAGAACTTTGCATAAAGCTTCTCTTTTTGTAGTAGTTCGAGAATAAGCTTCAGATGTTGCTCGTGATCCTCTTTCGATCGTGAGTATACCAAGATGTCGTCGATAAACACAATGACGAATTTATCCAGATAGGGTTTGCATACTCTGTTCATCAAATCCATGAATACTGCTGGTGCGTTGGTCAGCCCAAAAGGCATGACTAGAAACTCGTAGTGACCGTAACGAGTCCTAAAAGCAGTCTTCGGTACATCCTCTTCTCGTACTTTAAGTTGATGGTAACCAGATCGTAGGTCAATTTTTGAATAATAACTTGACCCTTGCAGTTGATCAAACAGATCGTCAATGCGTGGTAACGGGTATCGGTTCTTGATAGTTACCTTGTTCAGTTCTCGGTAATCTATGCACATCCGCATAGATCCATCCTTTTTCTTGACAAATAGAACCGGAGCTCCCCAATGTGAAAAGCTCGGTCGGATGAATCCCAAGTCTAGAAGTTCTTGCAGTTGCGTAGACAGCTCTTGCATTTCCGAGGGAGCTAGACGATAAGGTGCTCGTGCGATAGGTGCGGCTCCTGGCACCAGGTCAATGTGAAACTCAACTTGTCGTGGGGGTGGCAATCCCGGCAACTCATCAGGGAACACTCCTGGATAGTCGCGTACAATGGGCACATCGTCTATACGTCGCTCCTCGGTTTTCTTTTCTACAACGTGTGCCAAAAATGCTTGGTACCCCTTTCGGAGATACTTACTGGCTTTCAAACACGAAATCATTTTAGTGGCACTCTTTCGTTTCTCGCCTTGAATCATTAAAGTTTCTCCTGTCGTTAACGGTAAGCGAACCATCTTATCATGACATATGATCTCGGCGCGGTTCTTAGATAACCAATCCATACCGACTACAATGTCAAAACTTCCCAACTTAACCGGTAGTAAGTCTATTTCGAAGAGATGACCTTCTAACTCCAAGGTACATCCCGGTACTATTTCTCCTGATTCGATCAACTCACCATCGGCTAATTCTATGGTATACTTGTTGTCTAATTTACGGGATTCAAGTTCTAATAGTGGTCTAAACTCAGTAGACACAAAACTTAAATCAGCACCCGAATCAATTAACACAGAGGCATAATGGTTGTTTACGAGAAACGTACCAGTGACGGTGTTTGGGTCCTGGCGTGCCTCTTGTGCTCCAATCACAAATGCCCTTCCTTGAGCCGGTTGATTGTTGATGTTGTTGGCTCGGTTATTGTTGTTACCGCGGTTGTTGTTGTTAAGCTTAGGGCATCGGTTGCGGTAGTGTCCTTGCTCACCACATTCAAAACATCCCTGGTTTTGACGCTCAGTGTTTGCCCGTGGGGGAGGGTTAGTTTTGCAGTCTCGGGTTCTATGTCCCCATGCCTTACAATTTCCACAATACCCACACCCACCTTCGTGGTGTCGGTTGCACTTATCACATTTGGGTTTGTTACCCAGGTATGGTTTCGATTCGGTAGTAGTGGCAACATATGCTTTCGCATTTCCAGAAGGTTTCTTGTTTTGCTGACCCTGACGGTCAGTGCCACTACCGTTCCACTTTCGCTTTGCACCACCAGAACTACTAGCATCAGTACTGTTCGGTTCACTCTTTCCTGACACAGCTTTCTTAGTCAGATTTCCCATCCTGACTGCCTCATCAGTCAAACTTTGTGCTAGTGTAACAGCGCTCCTGAAAGTGTCCGGTTTAGATGATGTCACCAGACTGCGGATTTGTGGTACCAGACCGAATATGTAGCGTTCGATACGCTTATACTCGGGAGTCACCATATGTGGCACTAGACGTGCGAGTTCCTGAAACTTAGTGGTGTACCCAGTAATATCAGCACCAATCATGGTGATGTTCCACAACTCTGTTTCTATTTTCTGCATCTCACTGCGAGGACAGAATTCCTCCAACATCAGATTCTTAAATGTTCCCCATGACATTGAATAAGCAGCTGGTCGACCAAGTGATTGGATCTGACTGTTCCACCAAGTGAGCGCTTTGTCAGCCAAAGTGCAAGCAGCATACTTCACCATACAGTCAGGTGAACAGTCACTAATATCCAATACCGACTCAGTTTTCTCTATCCAGTGAATCATACCAATTGCACCCTCGGTGCCACGAAAAGAAATCGGCTTACAAGCCTGAAATGTTTTGTATGAACACCCTCGGCTAGTATTCACGAGTGTCTCAGTATTAACAGGGGTAGATCCACTGTTGTTAGCTCCAGGTTCACGACTACGGCTTGCCTCATATTCAGCAATACCTTCAGCTATTCTTCGTACGATCATTTGTTCAGTGGTTTCGGTGGGTGGTGGTGGTGGAGGCGTAGTCGTCTTTTGACTTGTTCTAGTGACTCGTCGTTTGGGAGGCATGATTCAGCTCTGCGATGAATAAAATGCAGAGTGTTAATGTTGAGGTATTGAATGTGAATAGATCAAAGATTCACATTTGATAGAAATGAATGACATGAAAAGATGAATGAATAGAATTTTACAACACGTGCCATACAACTTTGAAACACCCACATGTATCTATCATAATATAATCACGTTGGCCAGGCGTCATTATATAACGTCCAATACATATTTCTTTTCATTGTCGTTTAACACTGTAAATTTCAGAGGTTCTCAAGAATAATCAATCATCAAGCTGTAAAATGTTTCAGGGTTTACAAGAGTTGGTCACAAAGTGTCGATAAAGTATAGGTTTAATCACAAGTCGACAGTTGTAAGAGGAAATAACATGGTTGATAATAAACATAATGAATACGAGACGTAAACCAAGCATACATTATATATTAAAGATCGTAACGCTGTTACATGAGTTTAGTACAAAATGAGATGGGATTTCTAATATACCCATCGATGGTTAGCGTTATACAAAAGATGATGGGTTTCCTATACATATACCCATTCTACTAACAAAGTTCCATCCAACATACAGCTCGTCCATAATTAATACATACATATATTTCCCCAAAAGTAATAGTCTAATATGGTGTAGGCACAACCGCCATACACAGGCCTAACGGAACCATGGGAAATACATCCTAACCGCAACCATCACTGCTGCAGTCATCACACACACACTAGCTACAATCTCTGACACCCTAGCACGCCTCTCTAAAGCTGCAACGCGTGCACGGGTGGATGCTAGACTCTGCCAGTCTGTCAGACGGTGAGTCTCCACAAAATCCATCCTCTGATGGAGCATAGCCATATCCATATCAGTACGGGAGGCATCGCTCAGTAACTCCATCACATCTCTGCTCCTGCTAGATGATATCCTAAACATGGTGTGGACCACAGCCACAAGGGTAGGCACAGTGAGCTCTAGAGGCTCACCAGTGAGATATGCAGATGGTGGTGAGTGGGAGGACTCTCCAATCTCAAAGGTCGAGGGAATACCCTCTAGTGATCTCCACTCTCTCAATACTCGAGGCATCCAGTCCAGATGAGAAGGTCGGAGCCTCTTCTGTGGCGGCTCGACAACTGGAACCTCAGACTCAGTCACTGGCGCCTTATCGCGCGGCGCGAGTGGTCCCCTGGGGAAATCCCGAACACAGATCCTAGCTGTCATCCGATGTACAGGTACACGAGAGGTACTCGCAACAGGTGGTGTAGGGGTAGGAGTGACCACAGGTGCGGTCGGAGGTGGTACTAAGTAAGCATCACTAGTGTCATCAGACATAGCTCTCACATGAACTGATGACTCATCCCCTACTGTAATCGCGGGACCCTCAAAAGTAGCCTCGGTCGGCTCTTCATCCGAAGCGTAAACATGGTAATGTGATTGACTAGACATACTGTGACAAAAGAATTTGAGTGTGACGTGTCAGTCGTATGTTAGTTGTATGCAAAGTATGTATGCATGAATGCACAAATGTTCTAGCCAAGGCTATAGTCTAGGTCTCTAAGGTTCCAAGTCACTTAAAGACTGCTAGTTCGCTATAACCAATGGCTCTGATACCAAGTCTGTCACACCCCGCCAAACGGTAATTACAATTACATAGAGTGGTTTGCGGAAGCTTAGTGACGTGGCGGGGGTGCGAGCAGTAATAACAACCAACAGATACATACATACTCAGAGCATATGGTTATCGCAGAACGAAATAGATTAAGATGCCATTAGTTAAAGTTTTACAAAAGATTACCACTTGAAAAGTAGTAACAGTAATAGTAGTGGTTGAAATCAGTATTTCATAAAATACATAATAACAAAAGTAGATTTCATAGGTATGACTGCAGTAATCGCAGTTATACAGAGGAAATCCAAGTGTCCCAAAAGTAGTGGCATCCTAACAAGTCCAGGGTAGTCCGTCCTGATATGCATGCAGATTCTTACTTACGCTGCTAATTCCCTGAAAAACATAGAGTAAAACGTCAACAAAATTGTTGAGTGAATTCACAAGTTTATTCGTTATGTAGGAAACACAAGTTAAACATTTAAGAATAACATTTCCAATAAGTGTTGTTCATCAAGTAGGAAACACAAGTTATTAACAAATAACATTTCCCAAATCAGTTGTAGTTGTAATAGGAAACACAGGTTATTTCAATCAAGAGATAACATTTCCTAATTCAGTCATTAGTAGGAAACACAGGTTAACCTAGATAAAGATTAACATTTCCAAATCAGTGTACGTAGGAAATCACTTCCTAAACAATAGTTTTGTGGGAATATTTAGACGGTGATCCCTTGAAAGGTGAGCTAAACCTGTCAAGTAAGGTAACCCGATCTAACCCTATAACCAAACCACAACCCTAATCTGTTGTTGTTTGCCATGCTGGACAATTAAGTATACGCTCCCAAATCCGTAGGAGGGTCGTCACGGCGATAGTACTATCCGTATACTCAGTGGCTAGAGTCACCTAGCTAATGGTTATAGTCTGTAGCCATAAGGTCTTTTATGCACTACATCGTTCAGCCTAGATCTGTACCAAGATTCGTTGTCTAAATTCCCAAAATAGTATGAAAACATTTCATAAATCATAGTTCAAATAGTTGCGTGAAATACCCTTCCACAAATAGTCACGTATGAAATACCCTTTCATAAATAAATCAAGTAAATACATGCAGTATTTAAATCAGTTATCGCATGCAGTTATACATACGATTTCTATGTTTTCACCCCAAGTTTTAAAAGCATTAAAACAGTGAAAAGGGGTTTGTGAACTCACTGTAGGTGCTCGGATGTGAATGCTAGCGAGATAAGATAGCGTAGCCCAAACGTAGTCAACCTATACACAATAATGTATTAACCATAAGTACTTTGTTTACTTATATTAATAGTTCGTTCTTTTGAAGAAATTATCAATTTCTTAAGTTTGTGTATTTCGTTGATGATTGTTGTTGGAATATATAATATTACCCAAGTATTGTTCGTTTGTCGACTTGTCAGAAGTGTGTAAGTACATATACATATATATACTTAAATAGTTGAATATATATATTCTCGTATATATATATTTGATGATCCCAGCTAGAGATCTTAGTATGTATTACTTTGATTTATTATTAATAAGCTTGCGGAATAGTTTATTAATAACTTGAAGAACAAACTTGTATATAACAGAATATCTAACCAAAAGCTTCAATATTATTAATAATACGAACACACAATTTGTGTTAGGGTTTACAACCTTGAAGCTAATAACTAGAATGAATTCGTCTTCTATATCTCTCTCTAGGGTTTTACAGGATCTCTATTTATAACACATAGAGTCCTTTACAGAATCAACCTATTATGGAAATCTTATCTATTCCATAATTATCTCTAACCGACTAACCAACAGTGGTTGAGTATATAACTAACAGGGGTAGTACTCGTATATTATCAACAGTGGTTGAGTACTTACAAAATACAAACTATACACTAACAGTGGCCCTGTTAGACAAATGTACTAACAGCGGTTGTCTTCTTCTAACAGTGGTTGACTTCTAACAGTGGTTAAAGTCTTATACCAACAGCGGCATGATACTTGTATTCTGAGCAAATCTAACAGTGTCTCAGGTCTCAACAATCTCCCCCTAAACTTGATCATTCAGAGTAATGATTCAAGTTTCAATCCTTCTTTTCTTCTTCTTTCTCCTTCATTGTTTGCCGCTTATGCAGTTGATTAAACACCATGTATAAAGCTCTGTAAACTCCTTCAGTAATGATGGTTGTAGATAACTTCAAATCAATCAATCTATTCAGCAACCCTGTTCCCAGCACATAATGTCGATCATCAAACATGTAGATCACCTGCCCATTGTTGAATACTACCATGTGTACTCCAGCTCTGGCAAAATATCTCCAGGTTATAACCCTTTGATAACAATGAAAGAATAAGTGATACAAACTGGCTGGTTCAAACAGACTCTGCAATAACTCCATCATTTGTCTTTCAATCACTGCTTCAGTGTTCTTTCTATTCCTGATTCTGCTCACTTGATATAACTCCATAAGATCATCTCTTGTACACATTCTGAGCAAATCAACCATACTTCCAACATGATCATCAAATCCTCTTTCCCTTTCAATCTTGATCTCAAGGATCATTTTTCTGAAACCATAATCAATTGCTACTCCTTCCCAATTTATAATTCTAGCCTTTCTTGGTCCTTCAGAAATCTCCTTGCTATCAGTCAGAATCTTGATTCTCTTTTTCAGCTCTGGATCAAATCTTGGAATATCAGGAATAACATTATCTTTAGAAATCTGATTTTTCCATGAATTTCTTCTAACTTCATTCTGCTTTTCCTCTAAGGCTTTCTCTGCTGCCTCAGTAGCTGCCTTTTCTTTTCTTTCTTCTTCTTCTTTCAAAAACTTTGCCATTTCCTTATCTGCCTTTTCTTTCTTCTCCTTCACCAACGCATTCAAATGCCTATTCTCTTCCATTTTCTTTGTCCACTCCTCATCTCTTCCCATATACCTATCATATGCCTGTTGCAGCTTCTGCATATTCCATCCTCTAACAATTTTAGCTGGAGCATAATTTTCAGACAAAGCATTAATCATTTGTCTTCTCCTTTCAGCATATGGTAAAGGTTTACTCCTTTTCTTGGCTAACTCATCTTGCTTTTTCTTCCTAGCCCTTTCCTCATTCGACTTTTTCATCAACAAAAATCCAGAAGATAACTCTTCCTCTTCATTATCTTTCTTCTTCTTTAAATAATCATGAACTCTCTGAGCAGGAAGCTTTAATCCTTGTGCAGTCTTTTCTTTAACAACCTCTGCAGCCTTCTGTGTAATAGTCACTACACTCAGATCATCCAAAATCATTCTCATATCATCTCCTTCTTCTTCAGCTTTAGCTTCTGCAGCTCTCCTTATCAACCTCTCTCTTTCTTCTACTTGCATCCTCAGCATATCATGAGACTCAATATGAGGTTCTTTAACTTCTTTCACTTTTGATTTTTCTTTTAACTTTCCTTTACCTTTGTCTTTTGCATCAATCACAGGCAATTTAGACTTAGGTTTGAGTGGTGAAGTTGGTTCTCTGATTGTAACAGGTACCTCTCTTGGTCTTGTTGTTGTTGTAGTTGTGGCAGGGGTTGATATGACAGTAGTGGTGATTGGTGTATTAACAGTGGTAGGAGTTGGTGTACTAACAGAGGTAGATGTAACAGTGGTTGTGTTAATGTTGACAGAGGTTGAAATTGTGACAACAGAGGTTGAAGTTTTGACAGGGGATAACCTTTTAGTTGGCTTTCTTCTTGGAATAGACTTCTTTCTTGTAAAAGTCTGCAACTTCTTCTCTTCAGCAATTGACTTTGATTGCTCCCCCTTAATCTCAACTTCTCCTTTCATTTCTTTTTCAACATCATCAACCACCTCATACACTGACCTATCACTGAAACTAACTCTTTTCTTATCATCCAGATTAGCACCCATCACATCCCAAACATATAATCTAAGTGCAGCTTTCTCAGGCAATCCTTTATTCAATGGAAATACCTGATAAACTGTTTCATCAGTCTGCTCTGCTCCTGCACTATCAACCACCTCATCATCTAAACTTTCATGTATCACATAATCAGATACATTTAGCTCCTCCTCAGCCTTATCCCTGCTCTGCACATAATCATCATCTTTATCATCAAACACTAACTCCACAGTGTCTTCTGATTGTGCCTTATCACTACCACATATATTCATCTCAACTGTATTGTCATCAAACTCAAACACCTCTGTAGCTGTTTCATTATCAAGCTCAAGCACCTCTGTAGCTGCAGAATCATCATTCATCTCATCATCATTTATCATTGCTCCACCCATATCATCATGAGGTCCATATGAATCATCATCATCATCATCACCTGCTCTTGAACACTAAACACTAAACACTAAACAAAAGATTAATGCGAAATTAAGAACAATATGAAGAACACAAAGAAGATTTAAACACCAATCCCCTAATCTTATTAATGGATTAACAAGACGGATACACTATTTGTATCGGGATTACAAAGAATCTTAGGGGTAAATGGGGGAACGATCTCAAGTTATGAGATCGGGGTTTACCCTAATGGTAACACACACAAATAAATGTCTAGGGATCTCTTTATATATAGAGTCCCAAAGACTTACAATAGGAAACATAATCATATTAGGAAACTAAGTCCTACTGTTATTCTATGTCGATCTTCAAAATCTTTAGCTTTATCTCCAAGTCTTCTAGAAGCCAACCTTCAATTTTTCCTAATCAGTTTACACTTTGTCACATCAAATCATATTTTTCCTAACAATCTCCCCATATTTGATGATGACAAAACAACTAGTAAACTGATTACAAGATGATATAAAAAGTAAAATCTTCCACCTGATATCTCAAAACATCTTGCATTATTCGTCAACTCTTTCTTCTTTAACTTCAAAAACTCTTCACCTTTTTATTCTCCCCCTTTTTCACATTTTTATTCTCCCCCTTAATATCAGCTACCCAATGTTAAATGGTTCTCCCCCTATTTCGCCTTACCCTTCTTTAACGAGACGAATGTATCGGGGTTAGAAAACCTTAGAGAAATCTACTAAATCCCTAATCTTGAAAAAGAAGGTCTGTATGATTTGGTTTGAACAGAAGTTAAGCTCTCACAACTCTTATCTTCAACTACACTTATTTCCCATTGAAATATTTTCAACTATCTTGAACATAAGCATGAAAACCCGTTACAGAATATCTACCCATCACTCTGAAAGTATAAATGTTGAACCTTTTAATTGAAAACTTCATCAATGATGTCATAAATGTTGAGTAGACTTGAGCTAACCTTTGGGTCTGATCTTCAATGAGTTTGAAGTCGTTTCGAACATCTTACCACCAAAAATACACTAACAGTGGTAACTGCTAACTAGCAGTGGCACTATCCAAATAACTAACAGTGGCACTGTCTAGTATAACTAGCAGAGGCATGTTTGTACTAACAGTGGCAAAAGCCATCTAACAGTGGCAATATTGTACAAACAGTGGTAAGGATGTTCTAGCAGCGGTAAACTTGTACTAGCAGCGGTAAGGTTGTATTAACAGTGGTAGACTTGTGCTAGCAGCGGCAACGTTGTGAGCAGTGGCAACTTCAGAATTATATATCTTTTTGACGACGTGTCTGATCAAGCTCAAAATTTTACACGAAGTTTATCAGTGTTTCGTTAACCACATATCCAAAAATCAAGTCGATACAACGGTTAACGAATCCACAGTAATTATTTGACTTCAGCTGCACAAAAGAAACCATAAACTCACTGCAGTAAAATCGAAAATATATATCTCTATGTAGACAACTCCGATCACAATGAAATTTTTACACGATGTAGAAACATATGTCTTCTATAACATATCCAAAAATCATGAATATTTGATGAATAACGAAGACACGGTGATCGATTTACTCCAGCCGTTCTGAAAAACCATACGGTTTCAGCAACAAATTTCGACTTTATATATCTTCCAATAAAAAGCTCAGATCGAAAATTCCTCTGGTCAGATTGTGCGTCTATGTGTTATGAACTTACAGTTCAAATTTCACGACGATTGAACAGTTAACGAATGAGATCCGGATTTTTTACTATCGCTGCGCAGAGTATGACGAATTTTTTCCAGCAATCTTCTAGGGTTTCTTCAATACGAATTCTTTTGTTTAGTATGGATCTTTACAAATCTTGAATAGATTCGACGCGCTCTGATACCACTTGATGATCCCAGCTAGAGATCTTAGTATGTATTACTTTGATTTATTATTAATAAGCTTGCGGAATAGTTTATTAATAACTTGAAGAACAAACTTGTATATAACAGAATATCTAACCAAAAGCTTCAATATTATTAATAATACGAACACACAATTTGTGTTAGGGTTTACAACCTTGAAGCTAATAACTAGAATGAATTCGTCTTCTATATCTCTCTCTAGGGTTTTACAGGATCTCTATTTATAACACATAGAGTCCTTTACAGAATCAACCTATTATGGAAATCTTATCTATTCCATAATTATCTCTAACCGACTAACCAACAGTGGTTGAGTATATAACTAACAGGGGTAGTACTCGTATATTATCAACAGTGGTTGAGTACTTACAAAATACAAACTATACACTAACAGTGGCCCTGTTAGACAAATGTACTAACAGCGGTTGTCTTCTTCTAACAGTGGTTGACTTCTAACAGTGGTTAAAGTCTTATACCAACAGCGGCATGATACTTGTATTCTGAGCAAATCTAACAGTGTCTCAGGTCTCAACAATATTTTTAATTCGTTGTTTCTTTCATATATATCTCGCATATATATAAATATTGTTCGACATTTAGGTTTACAAAACACAAGTCTAAATTGTCCCGTATAATGTTTATCTATAAATACGTCTCAATCATTTATAACCTCACTCGATAAATGTACGTATTTAAGTTTGTATATGTTTATATAACCCGATCAAATTAATTTAACCGTATAATCCATTAATTGTTCGGCCCAATCACTAAGCCCAGTTCACAGCCGGCCCAGCTCATCAGAACAGCCCAGCCCATCAGAACAGCCCAGCCCATCAGAACAGCCCAGCCCAGCCGTTCGGCTTGGGCCAGCCGTTCGGCTTGGCCAGCCGTTCGGCTAGGGCCTTCAGCCGTTCGGCTGTTGGCTTCGGGCCCGTCCATTCCGCTCCATTAACCTCTTCGTTTTGGCCCAAGCCCAGGTCGCAGCCCAGCTAGAAGCCCAGCAGATTAGCAGCCAGCCGTTCGGCTGGGAGAAGTCAGCCGTTCGGCTTGGACTATCCAGCCGTTCGGCTAAGGATAGCCAGCCGTTCGGCTGAGGCTCCGAGCCCAGAACCCCCTGTTTCGTTTTCCAGTTTCACAACTCGATTTCGACATGTTTTTAGGCTATAATTCGTACGGTAAAGGCTTATATATGTTACCTATCATCATAATATCACTTTATATCTCATTTATAACAACTTTTACATATCAAATTTGCGATTTCAAGTTTTGGGTTCATAAAACCCATTTTGTGTTCATCAACAAAATCATCAATCTTTATGTGTTATTCGTTTAGATTATGATGTATATACGCTTTATATAACGAAATTTAAGTAAAGAAATCAAAAAGGGAGGTGTTTCCTTACAAAGAATTGATGGTGATAATGATGAAGATGAAAATGACGATGGTGGTGATGATGGATGCCCCTGATCTTGTTGTCTTTAACTTAGAGAGAAAGGAAATGAAAAATGGTGGTGTGTGTGTAAATGTCGAAGATCACAAAAGAATGGGAGGGAGTGTGTTTAAACACCAGTTTGTCTCTGCATTATTGATGTTAGGTGCCACATTGTGGTACCTCAATTTCGAGTACGGGTATAATTATAGCAATATAAAATTTAGCATTTTATATTTTTATTTTGTAGATGCTCCCCTGATTCGTAATATATTTTCAGAATAATGAGGTTTCCATTATTTTTGGTAGTTGTACATTTTTGTACATTTTACTGCGCGCAGTTAATTGAGCGCCAATTTTCAGTAAATTTAGGATTTCATATTTTGAAGTAATGTTCTAACTTCTTCCAAATGAACGAGAAAATTTGCATTTTTATGATTTGACGTCGTATGCGCGTTTTAGAATTGTTTCTGTTCGTGTTATAATACGTTTTATGTTAAACGTATATTTGAATCACTTTATCTATATGTTATAGATATATAAATACTCGTAATTAATAATTGAATTATTAATTATATATTTTGTCACCAACTTTCGTTATATATTTTGTCGCATTTATTCGGACGCGTATTCGGTAACTTTTCAGCTAAAAATCGCGAAATTTTATAAATTACAATTTATGTAATACTTCATGTATTATTGTTTTGGGCTCGCTAGACTCACATCACATCAAAAGTTTATGTTAACACAATCGTAGGGGATTAGCGTAAGAAATGCATGTAATTAAGTATAATTATATACCTAATTTGGAGGAGTGTCACAATATTAGAGACTATGCTATAGAGGACTTTAAATTGATTAGCTTGAAACTCATGTAGTATTTGAAGGTTGGCACTTGCGTTCTACTTGTAAAACAAAATAGAGTAGTAATATCACACCCCTAGTTGTAAAATAGTGAAAATGGGGCCATGAAACTCACCTGAGTCTTGAAGTGTTTAATTTAATAAACTTGAAGTAATTAGCTGTGAATTGGTGTCCAAAGACTTGAAACCTGAATGTGTTCACGACACTTGATTGTTATTAATTGTACCGGTATCTCGAAAGACTACCTTTGTAGTTGTTATACAACTATATATGTCCAAATTACTACGATCTGGTTGATTGTATTGTTACAAGTTACTATGACTTGTTTGATTGAATTGATACAAGTTACAACGACTTGTTTGATTTTGAAATATGTTTTGAAAACACGTACGGCCCGTTGGTGATGGATTTGAAATAATAAACTTTAAGTATTATTATCATGTTATTGATGTTTTGCACTTACAAGTGTGTTCCAATGTGTTTTATAAGTCGTATCGTATAAGTGCTTGAGGTTATATAGGTTCGACACTTAGTGAAATTTTAGTTTGAAAACCTGCTGTTTTATGCGACACAATCATGCGACACAAATGTTTGTCATGCGACACAAGGGTTGTGTCGCATAGAAATGCGACACAATACCTATACGACACAAGGGTAGTGTCGTATAGATTTGAGATGTTGATTCAACAGCGACATAGTGATTGTGTTGTATGAAAATACGACATAAGATGCGACACAACGTTGTGTCGTAAAGGGTACGACACAAAAGGATTTATACAACACTAGGTGCGACATAACAAGCAAAATACGACACTACATGCGACACAAGGCTTGTGTCGCATTGAAGAACACCAGCCCAGAAAGTCCGACTGTCGAGATGTTTCTGGCCAAAAACCCAATTCAAACCCGTTTTTAAGCTATAAAATCGTGTTCTACACTTTGTAATGGACATATATATGTTATATAAACAACTAACAAGTGAAAAATACTAAGAATCGAAAGGTTTCGGGATTTTGTCGGAAACTTACAAAGTGGCGAAATGGAAATCCGGAAAGATAGAAGTGTAGATCGTGATGCGGTGGTTCCTTTTCTCTAATTACTTTGTCGATTTGGTTGCGTTTTGTGGTAGTTTTTAAGGGATTTAGGTGGTGGTTTGGGGTTGTGGTTTGAGAGAAAAAGAGAGGAAGGAAAGGAGGTGATGATGATGAAATGGGTTTAGAAAATGGGAAACCCCATTTTTGGAGGTAAGGGGGCCGGCCCACATGGGCCCCACCCATGTGTGGTTGGCTCCTAATTTTTGTTCCCGTGTTTGCGCTCCGTGCGGTGTTCGTTTTCCCAATCGTTTTAAACGTTAACTAATTATTTTTATTCGTTTAAATGTATATCTTAAAATACGAATAATTCCCCAATTATTTTTGTTGAAGCATTTTATCAATTGCTTATTAGTTGCGTTATAAAATATAACGTTAGCTTGTTTTTGTTTGCTTGCGCTTTGTTGTACGATACGAATTGTATACGTAATATTGTAAAACAATATTTTGGATATAATTGTGTTACTAAATAATATTGTATTATTTAATAAAATTGTTCACCAACGTCCGTATGTAATTGACCGAAATACATTCGGTTTGAAACTTGTACGATTTAAATCAAATCGTATAATTGTGTAGATATATATTCAACAATATATATAATAATTGATACATTAATTAGCCTAACATAGAACTAATTACATGTATTAAAACTTGATTAGGTACTAAATTCTAGTCCTAAATTGACGGGTGTCACATTCTCCCCCTGTTAGAAGAATTTCGTCCCGAAATTTATGTTGAAGTCGTGTTTGATGTTGAGTCAGTGAAGAGTTGAGGATACTTGAGTCGCATTTGGTCTTCCCGTTCCGAGGTAAATTCCGGACCGCGCCGCGAATTCCACCTAACTTTGACGATGGGAATACGACTTTGCTTGAGTTGTTTGACCTCACGGTCCATGATTTCGGCGGGTTCCTCAACAAAATGAAGTTTCTCGTCAACTCGAATTTCATCGAGTGGAATGATAAGTGTCTCATCAGATAGACACTTCTTCAGATTTGAAACATGAAAAGTGGGATGCACGCTGCTGAGTTCGGATGGCAGCTGCAATCGATATGCCACTGGACCAATCCTTTCGAGGATCTCGAATGGTCCAATGTATCTGGGATTTAACTTCCCTCGTTTGCCAAAATTGTGAAGTGAAACGACTATCTCTATCGGAGATAATTGAGATTGGAACACCGTGTTTGGTCACGATTTCCTTCAGATAAATACCGGTGAGGCATTCCATTTTGTCGGATTCTTTAATTGCCAGGAAGTGAGCAGACTTTGTGAGACGATCCACGATCACCCAAATGGTATCGCAACCGCTCGAGGACTTGGGTAGTTTGGTTATGAAATCCATGGCAATTTGTTCCCATTTCCATTCAGGAAGACTGGGTTGTTGAAGTAAACCAGAGGGTTTTTGATATTCGATTTTGACCTTGGAGCAAGTAAAGCACTTGCTGACATAGGTGGCGATTTCAGCTTTCATGTTCGGCCACCAGTAGAAGTCCTTGATACCGTGGTACATTTTATCGGATCCCGGATGGATAGAATATTTGGACTTGTGAGCTTCATCCATCACCAAGTCTCGTAGGTTCCCAAATTTAGGCAACCAGATTCGGTTTGAGAAATACCTAATCCCGTTAGGTTTGACTTCGAATTGTTTATCCATGCCCCGCAAGGCTTCATCTTTGACGTTTTCGTGTTTCAAGGCTTCGAGTTGAGCAGTGAGAATTTGAATGTTTAAATTGTTGTGAATGGTCATACTGAGGGCTCGGACCCGAAGTGGTTTCACTCGCTCTTTTCGACTGAGGGCATCGGCAACAACATTTGCTTTGCCTGGATGATATTTGAGTTCGCAGTCGTAATTAGTAAGCAACTCGACCCATCGACGTTGTCTAATGTTGAGATCCTTCTGATCGAATATGTGTTGGAGACTTTTGTGGTCTGTAAAGATTGTGCACTTTGTGCCGTAGAGATAATGTCTCCAGATTTTGAGTGCAAAAACGACAGCTCCTAGCTTGAGGTCATGAGTGGTGTAATTCTTTTCGTGAATCTTGAGTTGTCGTGAAGCGTAAGCTATGACTTTGTCTCATTGCATCAGAACGCAACCGAGACCTTGATGAGAAGCATCGTAGTATACCACGAAGTCATCGGTGCCTTCGGGTAATGATAGAATAGGAGCACTGCAAAGCTTTTGTTTCAGAAGTTGAAATGCTGACTCTTGTTTATCAGTCCAATCGAACTTTTTATCTTTCTGAGTCAGTGTCATGAGTGGTAAGGCTATTTTTGAAAAGTTCTAAATGAATCGTCGATAATAACCGGCCAGTCCTAAAAACTGCCTTACTTCTGTTGGAGTTGTGGGTGCCTGCCAGCACTTGATAGCCTCGATTTTTGACGGATCGACATGAATTCCCTGACTATCGATAACGTGACCAAGGAATTGAACAGTTTGAATCCAGAACTCACACTTAGAGAATTTGGCATAAAGCTCCTCGTGCTTAAGCAGTTCTAGGATGGTTCTGAGATGTTGCGCGTGTTCTTGTTCGTTTCGTGAGTATATGAGAATCTCATCGATGAAGACAATGACAAACTTGTCGAGATAAGGCTTGCACACCCGATTCATAAGGTCCATGAATACAGCCGGTGCGTTGGTTAGGCCGAATGACATCACTTGGAATTCGTAATGCCCATAGCGGGTTCGGAAAGCGGTTTTTGGAATGTCGGCATCACGAACACGCAATTGGTGATAACCGGATCGGAGATCAATCTTTGAATAACAACTCGATCCTTGAAGTTGGTCGAACAAATCATCGATTCGAGGTAATGGGTATCGGTTCTTGACGGTCATCTTGTTCAACTCTCGATAGTCGATACACATTCGGAAAGTGCCGTCTTTCTTTTTGACAAATAGGACCGGAGCTCCCCAAGGTGAAGAACTCGGCCTAATGAATCCTCTTTCCAGAAGTTCCTGTAATTGGGCAGACAACTCCTGAAGTTCGGATGGAGCTAAACGATATGGTGCTCGTGCCACCGGCGCATCACCCGGTACGAGATCAATTAAGAACTCAACCTGTCTTGGTCGTGGTAGACCAGGCAGTTCTTCGGGAAAGACTTCAGGAAAGTCTCGGAAAATTGGTACATCATCAAGTCGCTTCTCCTCCGACTTTTTCTCCATGATGTGCGCGAGGATTGCGGGATAGCCCTTTTTCAGAAATTTGCGGGTTTTCAAGCAATACATGATATTGAGTCTCGTCCCACCGGTCTCCCCCTATATGATTAAAGTTCCACCGGTGGCGAGAGGTATACGAATAACTTTGTCGCCACAGATAATTTCAGCCCGATGCTTGGACAACCAGTCCATTCCAACAATGACATCGAAACTTCCTATCTTAACAGGCATGAGATCTATTGAGAAAATTTCGTCTGCTAGACTTAAAGTGCAATTAGGGATCACACTCTTGGTTTCCATAAGTTTACCGTTTGCAAGCTCTACAGTGTACTTAACATCTAAGGCAACCGGGGTGATGTCAAGTAGTGGGCAAAACTCATCAGAAATAAAACTCCTATCAGCACCGGTATCAAACAGAATTGAAGCAGCTAAGTTGTTGAGGAGTAACATACCCGTGACCACATTCGGGTCTTGACGGGCGTCCCCGGAGTTGATGACGAAGGCTCTACTTCGGGTGTTGTTGTTGTTGTTGCTCTTGTTCTTCAGTTTGGGACATGCATCCCTGAAATGCCCTTTTTCCCCGCATTCGTAACAGGTTTTGGGTTGTTGGTTGTTGTTTTGTGATTTAGGGGCTTGGCAGTCTTTGGATGAATGCCCGTACTTCCTGCAGTTGTTGCAAGGAGATCTACAGGGGCCATGGTGGTGGTAGTTACACTTGGAACAATATGGTCTGTCCCCAGTGTAGGTGCGTTTGGGTTCGGTGTTGGTGTTGTAAGCTTGGATGGCGTTGGACTTTTTGTTTTGGTGGCTGCTGTGTGGTTCGGTGGATTTACGTTTGTTGTTGTTGGATTTCTCGCGGCTGACCACCAGTGCCATGAGCTCGTGTGCTAGCCTGATAGCACTTTCAGTGGTGGCTGGTTGTGATGAGGCGACACTTCCTTGAATGCTCTCGGGAAGGCCGCGGATGTATTTCTTAACCCCCTTTTTCTCTGGTTCCACCAGACTAGGGCACAGGGACGCGTATTGCTGGAACTTGATGGTGTATCCCTCAATATCGGTCCCCTGCACAGCTAGTTGCCAGAACTCCTCTTCTAATCGGTGTATCTCTTCCTCGGGACAATACTTCTCCTTCAGTTTGTTCTTCAACTCGGCCCAAGGTAGTTGATTACCTATCTCAATACCCACAGAGTTGGCATGGGTGTTCCACCATGTAAGAGTGCCCTCCTGAAAAGTGTAGGCGGCGAACTTTACCTTATTTTCCTTGGTGCAGTTGCATAGGCTGAAAACAGATTCTATGCGTTCTATCCATCGGTTCAAACCAATAGCACCTTCCGTGCCCTTGAAGTATAGTGGTTTGCAGCTCAGAAAGTCCTTATAGGAGCAGGGTCTGGGTGGTGGAGCATTGTTAGCTGTGTCCTCGCTACTAGGTGGTGGTGTTCGGGCAGCCAAGGCTTGGGTCACACTGCGGGCAATCAGTCCCGCGATCTCAGCTTCACTAAGGGTGATTTGTCGACGAGGAGGCATGAGGCTGAGTAATAAAGAACAAGGAAAGGAAGTAAGATACTAATCCGAAATTCATGATGGTGTAGCCTAGCGGCTAAGACAGGTGGTGTATAGTGAGTGGGGTATGGGCTAGCTCGAGGCAACCCGGTGTTTCTCCTAGCTACCCTTTGATTTCGCGAGCCATGCGGGTGAGAGCGTGATGAACTAGGTGGTGTGTTTGCCATTCCGTGACAAAGGGTTAGAAAGAATGAGGCCTACCTATGTAAATATATAAGTATGTAACACATAGTAGCCTAGGGTGTCTAGCACAGACTTGTTTTGAGTCCCGGTTCTCTCGAGGTCAGAGTCAACTAGTGTATCCTGTTCAGCCATAACTTCCTTCAGATCTTACATCATCTTTATTTAATTGTACATAGTTGATCAGGCTATGTTAAATTAAATTCGTATGCTGTAATCTCTGAACTGGTTATACCTAATAGGGAATACTGCCTAACGGTCATAGTCTAGGCCCACTAAATGCAACCTAGTTCACTATAACCTTAGGCTCTGATACCAATCTGTGACACCCCCAAATTTAATGATTTGCGGAAGCTCGATTTGGGTGTCACTAATCAATATACAAAGCACATAAGATATAATGAACGACCACTATATGCGTCGTTTTAAACTTGTATTAATAAAGTAAGCGTTTACATCAAAATAATGTTACATTAGCTCGGTTCCTGAAGTTGAGAGATTACATAGCATAATTACTTTTACAAAATATAATAATGCAATCAAATCTCTAGTTGTATGTATGCTGACTCGAGCTAATAGTCCCAGCCTGTGCAGCCAACCTACTGCTGGGTACCTGTGATACATACTAAAATGGGTCAGCGAAAACGCTGGTGAGCACACAGGTTTGTATGTCAATGTATAGTTGTAAGAACCGCAAGATTTATATTGAATTTAAAATGCAATTAAGTAAAATAAAAGTTATACAGCCATGAGCACATAGTCTGAGCTTAACTTGAGCGCTAGGTCCAATTAAGGAAACCTAACTGATTTGCCTCCTACGAGTGTCTAATCCACACTCGTCTTCCCAAATGCTAATACATCCGTTTGACCGGTTAGTGCGTGCTAACCCGGATGAGGATTGTCAATCCCATATGATATCATATACTAACATTCACGCTAAAATATTAGAGACTATGCTATAGAGGACTTTAAATTGATTAGCTTGAAACTCATGTAGTATTTGAAGGTTGGTACTTGCGTTATACTTGTAAAACAAAATAGAGCAGTAATATCACACCCCTAGTTGTAAAATAGTGAAAATGGGGCCATGAAACTCACCTGAGTCTTGAAGTGTTTAATTTAATAAACTTGAAGTAATTAGCTGTGAATTGATGTACAAGGACTTGAAACCTGAATGTGTTCACGACACTTGATTGTTATTAATTGTACCGGTATCTCGAAAGACTACCCTTGTAGTTGTTATACAACTATATATGTCCAAATTACCACGATCTGGTTGATTGTATTGTTACAAGTTACTACGACTTGTTTGATTGAATTGATACAAGTTACAACGACTTGTTTGATTTTGAAGTATGTTTTGAAAACACGTATGGCCCGTTGGTGATGGATTTGAAATAATAAACTTTAAGTATTATTATCATGTTATTGATGTTTTGCACTTACAAGTGTGTTCCAATGTGTTTTATAAGTCATATCGTATAAGTGCTTGAGGTTATATAGGTTCGACACTTAGTGAAATTTTAGTTTGAAAACCTGCTGTTTTATGCGACACAATCCTGCGACACAAATGTTTATCATGCGACACAAGGGTTGTGTCGCATAGAAATGCGACACAATACCTATACGACACAAGGGTAGTGTCGTATAGATTTGAGATGCTGATTCAACAGTGACATAGTGATTGTGTCGTATGAAAATACGACATAAGATGCGACACAACGTTGTGTCGTAAAGGGTACGACACAAAAGGATTTATACGACACTAGGTGCGACATAACAAGCAAAATACGACACTACATGCGACACAAGGCTTGTGTCGCATTGAAGAACACCAGCCCAGAAAGTTCGACTGTCGAGATGTTTCCGGCCAAAAACCCAATTCAAACCCGTTTTTAAGCTATAAAATCGTGTTCTACACTTTGTAATGGACATATATAAGTTATATAAACAACTAACAAGTGAAAAATACTAAGAATCGAAAGGTTTCGGGATTTTGTCGGAAACTTACAAAGTGGCGAAATGGAAATCCGGAAAGATAGAAGTGTAGATCGTGATGCGGTGGTTCCTTTTCTCTAATTACTTTGTCGATTTGGTTGCGTTTTGTGGTAGTTTTTAAGGGATTTAGGTGGTGGTTTGGGGTTGTGGTTTGAGAGAAAAAGAGAGGAAGGAAAGGAGGTGATGATGATGAAATGGGTTTAGAAAATGGGAAACCCCATTTTTGGAGGTAAGGGGGCCGGCCCACATGGGCCCCACCCATGTGTTCGTTTTCCCAATCGTTTTAAACGTTAACTAATTATTTTTATTCGTTTAAATGTATATCTTAAAATACGAATAATTCCCCAATTATTTTTGTTGAAGCATTTTATCAATTGCTTATTAGTTGCGTTATAAAATATAACGTTAGCTTGTTTTTGTTTGCTTGCGCTTTGTTGTACGATATGAATTGTGTACGTAATATTGTAAAACAATACTTTGGATATAATTGTGTTACTAAATAATATTGTATTATTTAATAAAATTGTTCACCAACGTCCGTATGTAATTGACCGAAATACATTCGGTTTGAAACTTGTACGATTTAAATCAAATCGTATAATTGTGTAGATATATATTCAACAATATATATAATAATTGATACATTAATTAGCCTAACACAGAACTAATTACATGTATTAAAACTTGATTAGGCACTAAATTCTAGTCCTAAATTGACGGGTGTCACAGTTTTGGCCTTATACGGGTGGACTGAAGCAAATACGGGTGGGCACCAACCGTATAGGGCTGGACAGGGCCGTATACGGCTTGGCACAGGCCGTATACGGTCTACACAGGCCATATACGGTCTACACAGGCCATATACGGTCTGTGTCCAGTCCTATACGGTCTGGTCCAGCCATATACGGTCTGGGACAGCCGTATTCGGTCCTTTCGGTTCTTGGTTTCTTCGATTTGGCATAACTTCTTCGTCGTTTATCCATTTTGAGTGATTCTCATGCTCACGGTTTCGTAATTTCCTAACGAAGAAAATGACACAAGTTAGAGGTCATAATTCCAAGTATAGCTTAAATTGTGCTTAAATGCATGAACGGAAGATTCGTTGATCGTTTGTGCTCTATTTTACTCGTTTTTAGGTCTTTTTGGTTGATTCTTGAAGCATCGTCTATATTTTAGCCATCATTATGAAATTTATTATAAAAATGTATATTTTAAATGTTTTCATTCATAATTGGGCTAAAAAGGTGAGAAAATAGCACACAAAAACTTGACTTTTTGCGTGTTATCAAATATCCCACACTTAGACTTTGCTTGTCCTCAAGCAAAAATCAAATTTCTCACTTGCTTCCCAATGAATATATTTGAATGTGTCACTGCATTTTGGACGAATCAAAACATATTAAGAGCTAACATTCCCATAAACAAGTAACATATCCTGGAAACTAAGAGAAAATAAGGTATTCGTTTCAGAAGCATGAAATGACTCTCTTAGGCATGCTTTCAATTCTCGCGATCTTGGAATATACATGACTAGGCGATCTCACTAGGTGGTCACTCAATTCACTAAGAAGTGTTTCGGGTTACCTATCATTCTAAAGAAACGAAATCGCTCAGACGCCAGTCATGCAACATCCATCGTCATAGGCTTGCTCGAGAATCATATCTCCACCACTTAGGTGAGGACGGTGCTAATTATCCCAGGACATTCAAATGGGTTGTAATGTTTGGTGAGGGTTAAAGGATGTGGATAAGTGGAATTTTGGTTAAAGGGTTTTGCTTATCTTAGGACCTTTAAATTTATGAAAATTTTTATTTAGATAAACTTTTTTAATGAAAACGGAAACGGATAACGGTAAGGGAGGAAGATAGCTATTTTGACTTCTATCTTTTGAAAACACATGGAGGATTTATACTTTTATGAGATCGGAGTTTTCGGGAGATTTGAAGCACTTAGCTTTATTTCAAACTTTTTTTTTTTTTTTTTTTGTCCTAGAACTTCTTCGCCAAGGAATTTCTAAGGCATTTTTATTTTATTACCCTTTTTAGATCCTTTCTTACATTCATTTTTTTCACACTTTTGACAATTTCGAATTTACTTGGTGCCAATTTTTCACACCATAAGACTCTCGATCTTTGAATATTGACCATGGAAACGCACGCGAGAAGTTTTAAGTAAACACGGATTTTGTGATTTTTGAGTGAAAGCAAAAAGAATATCTAAATAGCGTTTTTCAAGAAATTTAAAACTTCTAAGATAAAGTTTTGGTGGGTGTGGAAGTGAATGGGTTAAAATTTGGGTTTTAAAGAAATGAAAAGGCTAAGGCTCAACAGGGTTTTCTAGGCGGATCATCAACACTGAAAATGAGTGTTGGAAGGGTTTTGGGCTTGAAGAGTTATGTAAAAGGGGGTTAAATCCTAAGGAATGTCAAGGTCCTCTAATTGCACCTATACCGCGTATGGTACTCTACCAATGTGGTCTCAAAGTGCATACCAGGAGCAAGTTCTAATTCCGGATGCATGCATCGGCACACACTCAACAAACGAATAGTGAAGCATTTGAAATGAATGCTTTTCATAGGCTCAAGATACCTCACTGCAAGTATGGGTTGTATGTGCCTAGCCATGCGATGCCCCTCTTAGATCATCATTTCAGCTCAAGAAATTTCTAACTTATTTAATCTTATTTTCCAAAATAAACTACTCGTATATGAAAATGATTCCCCTCAAGACATTTTGATTCAATAATTTTGAAAAATTTTAAGCAAAAGTGAGTTTTATGAAAATTAAGCCAACTGAATGAGTGGCGTATCCACTGTCGAAGTTAAGCTTATGATTTTGAGAAACATTTTCTGAGTTTGCTTTTGGAAATAAGAATCTGACCTAAGGTATTCTATACCGCTATCCCACACTTAGAGGAATATTGTCCCTAATGTTCTCTTGAGTAGAGATTTTACTGAAAGTAAAATCCCACACTTAGAGTTTGAACATATCGGAAAATGTTGCTCAAGTGTTTGTTTTGGGCTGGAATCCCACACTTAGTGATAAGCTAGGATATGGCATAGACTACTTATAAAATAGAACAAAATAATCAAATCAAAACAGGGATAAGAACGAGAGAACTCCCCTATCAACATGATAGATGGAAGCTGAAAGTCTGAAGATGTGTTGCCTTTGAAGAAGAGTACTTTCCAGATATCCTCCTTGGCGGCAGCTCCATGAAGTTCGTTAAGCTTTTGGAAGCGCACTTTGGAATAAGTGGCTTTATTCAACATCTCTACTACTTTCTCTCATGTGAAAATATCTCGTAAGTGTGAACACGTTGGATATACTTTAAACCAACTTCTCATTTTATAGCTTTTTACTGAAATGGTGTCACTATCCCAGAATGTGAAAAGATGTTATCTACTACAAATCGTTGGTAAGACATGTGTTTTTAAACGAGTTCGAGCATAAAGCGTGAAAGTAGCACGCAAGTACCTCAAATGCTCGAAACACATGAATTAATATTTTGAAAATGTTTCCTATATTCTGGGATTAGTGATGTGGTGAAAGCTGTTAGTGTAAAAATGAAGTGGTATTTTGAAAGCATTTTGTATATCCAAGTGTGAAAGATAGTCGGAGATATTTCACTTCTTGGAAAAACAAAAAATACTACTAATACTAAAGGATATTTATTCCACGGTTTGCCTCCCGAGAAGCGCTTCTATTTATAGTCGAGGGCTCGACTTTCTTCTTTTATATCAGGTGTTGGAGGTGCTCCCAGGGTGATTGATGGTGACGTTATGTGCCCTAGGTTGCAGAAAAGTGTAGCGCGTAGGATAGATCCGAAGGAAGTGGCAGACTATGGTTGAGATTAGGTCTGGCGGTTCCACAGTATCCATTTTGAAGCTTTGGAAGTGGTCTGAGGCAGTTTTGGAGAGACCTAGCAATCCGCAAGTGATGTAATCAACTGCCTTATTGACTAGCCCGTTGGGGTCTGTCAATGTGGTTGTTTTGGTCTTGATCACTTCGCCAATTGGATGCTTTTTTCTGATAGAATCCACAAATTCCACGAACTTCAATTTCAGATCTTCATATTCTTCAGCGTAGGGATCTCCTCCGAATGTGGTCACAGATTGGCACAAGCTTTTAATTAGCTGGTTCTGATTAAGGGTGAAAGGAAAGCCAGAGTCTTTGAAGATATGAATCAATTTGCTGAATATCTCTCGATATCCAGCATGGAAGAAAAACTATGGTTTCTCAGCGCTTTTCCCATGGAATATTTCACGTAATCGAGTTATCACATAAGTGGCAACATCGAGTAGTGA
Source organism: Helichrysum umbraculigerum (assembly GCA_949592205.1). NCBI lineage: Eukaryota > Viridiplantae > Streptophyta > Magnoliopsida > Asterales > Asteraceae > Helichrysum > Helichrysum umbraculigerum. Next base: position 60,411,483 of record CATIUR010000005.1, on the reverse strand, counting down.
CATATCTAGAATAGTTATGGGATGATTACGCTTCTTTTCTTCTAAGGTGATGCACCTAAGCTCCTCGATTATCAACTCGATATGATAGTCGATAGTGGAGTTGATGATAAATCGATTACTTTCTTTAGTGCTTAGGTGATCTTCTCTTGCTAGTAAATCAAGGAATATCCGAAGAAAACTCATTACTTTGGCGTCAGCGTAGTTCCTAGGGTTTCCAGTAGCTTCTTCTAAGTATTTCCTGATAGAACTCAACATCTCTCTTTGTCTTGAGGAGTAAGGAAACGCTGAACTAATTAGAACATCATATACTTGGTGGTATATCTGTCTTTGTTCAATATAGAAGTAAATTTCTTTCGCGTTATTCCATTTTTCATTGAGCTGAGATTTGAGTGCCTCGGCGAATATTCTGATGCAATACCTAAGTAAGAGCGGATCTCTGGTTCCATTACTAGCGAGATGGATAGTAGACGCTTCTTCAATAACCGCTATTAGCCATCTTTGGTGCAAGGAGTATTCAATAGTGGAATTTCTAATAGCTGCTATCACGATGCGAGGGTCTCCATCATATCTATTTATCACATCAACCATTTGTTTATAATTAGAGACGATTGGGATACAGACGGTTTCTTGAGATAAAGTAGGTGAATCAGGCGGTTCTGGAGAACCAGGAGGTGGGATAAAACGGATATCACCAGGTATTTCCCTCGAGTCACTATCCATAGTAGGAGTATCATCCTTATGTGTATTAGGGAACTCAACTATCTGGGATAGTGGCTGGGATTTGTCAGCAAACTGGAATATCGTATCAGAAGATAGCTTTGGAGTGGCTATCTCAATGTCCTCCTTATTATGTGAATCAGAGTCATCGGACCCAAATATACCTCTCGTCTCAAGCCGTGGTTGAGGTTCTGATGAAGCAAGGGCTTGAATCCCTTGAGGAGCTATATGTGGCTGTAGACTCGGTAGTCTACTTGCTTTGAAGTCCGAGATCTTCTTCAAACTATGTATGAAAGTTCGCTCAATATCTTCTAGATCGTGAAGTCGAGAGTAGGTGAGTGGACTTTCTTGTTCCAAGACAGGATTAAGCAATCTTTCCAGGATATGAACAACATTGCGAGAGTAGCCATTGGAAGTCTCTTCTTCCTCTTCCTCCGCTTCTATCTTCTACCTGCTTAGCTTCTGGCTCGGAGGTCTCATCATCTGATGTAACTTGGATAATAGAGATAGTATATAGCTCACCATTCTCTATCGAAGCACAGTCGGTTTGATCGATCTTGAATGTGATGCTTTCTCCATGAGCGCGTAAGCTGATACTCTGTAAGTGGACATCAATAACAGCTCTGGCCGTGTTCAAGAAGGGTCTACCTAGGACTATAGGGATGTTTATATCTTCCTGGATATCCATAACTACAAAGTCGGTTGGGAATAGGAATTCCTTGACCTTAACCATGATGTTCTTAGCTATTCCCTTAGGGTATCTAATTGATTGGTCAGCTAGCTGGACACTCATTTTAGTGGGCTTAAGGTATCCTAATTCGAGCCTTTTGAATAACGAATATGGCATTAGATTGATACTTGCTCCTAGATCGGCTAGAGAGCGAATATTGCCGGTGTGGTTAATTGAACAAGGAAGGGTAAAACGTCCGGTATCTCCTAGTTTTTCCGGCAGACTATTTTGAAGGATAGCTGAACATTTGTCATTCAGTGAGACATTGGGTACTTCGGGTACCTTTTCCTTAGTTGACATAAGTCTCCTAAAATATTTAGAATATATAGGGCTGGGAGGTTTACTAGACTCGGTGTCTAAGTTTTTACCGTTAGGATTGAAAGCTTCAGGATGCTGATTTAGACGTCCTGGAAAAGGTATGCGCACCTTTTTCTTATGAGGTGGAGTAGACTTCTTCGTAACTGTCTGTGTGACATGAGATTGTTCCTTCACCGTAGAAGGAACCGAAGGTAGGCTCGGTGCCACCTTGAAGTCTTGGTTGGTTACTTGGTTGGCTTGGAAGGTATTACTAGGTAGACTACCCTGAGGTCTAGTATCGATACGTTCTGCTAGTCGACCTACTTGGGTTACAAGACTATGTAGTAAGGTTAGTTGCTACCCTAAGATGAGATCAGTCTGGTCTTGTCTAGCCGTAATCTTTTTGATGATTTGTGTGATGGTGTAGTCTGGACTAGTAATTGGCTTCTCAGGTGTAGGTTCAGTGAGAAAGGGTGGTTGGTTACAACCAAGTTAAGTTTGTTGTGGGTGGATTGGGTAGGGTGGTTGACTTGGGGGTATTGGTTTGGTCTAGGATAGGTTTGAGTAACATCAGGTGGACGTGGATGAGTTCGGAACTGGTCATAGAAGGCTTTGCCATCAACATGGTCTTCATACTCAACTTGTGGATTGGTATAGTTCAGACAGGAGCGGACTTGGTAGACCTGTTGAGGTGGCATCTTCAGCATTCCTATTTCCTTGGTTAGTGTTCCGACATGTTCCACAAGAGATTTGATCACCTCAGTTTGCACGGGATTGGTAGCAAGCGGTGATGATAATGAGGAGTGCTCATCAGTCCAATTATTGTGATGCGTGGTCATTGTCTCTATCAGATTCCAAGCTTCATCATCCGTTAAGCGTGTAAAGTCACCTCGAGCAGCAGTGTCGAGCGTTGTCTTGTGATCGGGTGCAAGACCATGATAAAATGTGCAAAACTGGGTAGATCGTTTGATTTGGTGGTTAGGACATTTCTTGAGCAAGCTCTTAAATCTCTCCCACACATTGAAGATTGACTCATCATGAGACTGTTTGAAGTTCATGATATCTTTCTTCAGCTTGGTTTGTTTGAATGGGGGAAAGTACTTGGCTAAGAATTTAGTTTCCATTTCCGCCCATGAGGTGATAGAGCCAGTGTCTAATTCCTCAAACCAAGTTTGCGCGTGAAGAGCAAGAGAATAGGGGAACAGATATAAGTGGGTTATATCTTACTCAACCCCTTTTTGCTTGCAAGAATCGGATAGGGCTAGAAATTTGTTGAGGTGGGAGTTGGGGTCATCGTCAGGTAGTCCGTGGAATTGGCAGCGTTTCTCGATTAACTGCACTACATCGTACTTGAGTTCGAACAATGATCCATCAATCTCCGGGTAGCGAATGGGTCCTCCTCGACCTTCTATCGAGGGTTTGGTGATATCGGCGAGAATGACGCGTGCGGTGGTTGTAGGATTGTGGGAAGGTGATGACTTTTCTTGCCAGATGGGTAAGACGTCATCTTCGGGATAAGGGAAAGGAAGGGTTGAAAGAATTTTTAGGGGTTTATGAAGGTAATGCCATCCTAAGGGTTCACTAAGAAGAAAGTCCATCTGGACACCTCTGGATCTTACAGTTGATTCCCCGGCAGCGGCGCCAAAAACTTGATGCGCCGCCAACGGTCGATCAGGAATTACCCTGTCGTCAGACCGTCCGTCAGCGGCGTCACCAGTGGGTTTTAAAATTTATAAATGCTGGGGCCTAAGTTTTACTAGTGCTATGTGGCCTAAGGGTTGTATAGCAGCGAGTTTGACCTAGGGTCGTTCTTCAAAACCAACTGTATTTTGGATCTGAGTAGTCTAGGATGTCTATTTCTAATTAGTGAGGGAGTTTTAAAATAGTTGGGAGTGGTTTGGTTTTGTTTTTATGATTAAACTAATAAGCAATAATAAAAAGCAGACTAAATAAACGGATAGCAGTCAGGATAGAGGGGGTGTTTGTTGTGAGTTCGTTAGCCGAATGTTGGGATGATGTTTAGTTAAGGATATGAAAACGTCTCTAAAGATTTGTATTTTTTTTTTTTTTTAAGTATATGTGGGATAAGCACTAGCTCCTGACTGATTAATTTCTCAATCAGTATGTCACTAAGTAACTAGGCTATCGTGATTCTGATCGGAGTAGGTTGCCCAGGCCACAACACTGTCATGTTACGGCACAGTGACCCTTTTTGGATTATATATCCTGGGTGCATGAATAAGGCAGCAAACTAACTCGATGTCCGACCATTCTTAACCCCACAGGGATACTCAATTGAATAAAATATTTAAGTATAAGACTTGGTTTGGTGCTTGATTACTTTCTATCAATGGGTTTGTAAAGTCCAGAGGTTGAAATAACCAGTGATTCATAAAGTATAGTACTAACGGCTTTTTCATGACTTCCACGTTGTACTACACCAGTGGTGCTTCCAACGATATACCATGTATTCAGCCGATTTACGGTATTCACGTTGCTCTATAATGGTCACTCTGGACTTATAAGCAAAGTTTGTATTTAAGTTCAGGAATTATCCATCTATGATATAAACCAGCCCTTACTTTAAAGTCCCAATAAATCCCTAGTTATGTTCTGTGTACACTACTTTGATTGAAAACGGTATTTCCACAGGTTTAAAACCAGACCATGTTTATTTCAAACACAGATAATTAATTACCTTTACTTAAGGTTAGCTACGTCTTAACAAAAAGGTTTTAATCACGTTCATTGGTTGAAAGGCGTTTGGTTAAAGTGCGGTTTATAATCATAGATAGAAAGTTAATCAAAGCACCGTGCTTTCATTTATAAAATAGTTTGGGACATTATTCCACAACAGATTGTGCCCACGACTTTCATAGCTTCCACGTTCCATACTCCACACATTTGTGATGTTTCCGGCGCTATACAAATGAAAGTCGTTTAACGTTACCTCCGTTGTTTCATAATGACGTCATCCCAACTAATACGGCTAACTACATCACAACAAACAAGCAATATAACTACTCGCTAATCATGGCAAATCCTAAATCTAGCATAACCAAAATAACAACAGCATGCATTTTAATTAATAAGATAAAGGATAGATATAACCGTGAAAAGAGCGTAGCTGAATATAACTTGAAAGTATACAGACAGAACTTCGAGTATGCTCCAAGCGATATTACAATATTACCCCTCTAGTAGCCCGATTAAGTATTAACCGGCGACTAACTAGCCACTAACTACGAAAATTAAAATAAAAACCTAATCTAGAGAGAGAGTAGTGTTGGTGAAGAATGGATGAGAAGTGTGAAGTGTGAGATGTGTCTTGAAAATGGGAGGTGAAGCCTCATATATATAGGAAACGCGCAGCCGTATTCTTCAACCATATTCCAACCTCCAAATGCACAACCGTATCGTACAGCCGTATAAAAATCTCATTTTTATTGCCTGAACACGAAATACGGTTGGTTTTGGCCGTATACGGGTGGACTGGAGCAAATACGGGTGGGCACCAACCGTATACGGCTGGACAGGGCCGTATACGGCTGAGCACAGGCCGTATACGGTCTGTGTCAGGCCGTATACGGTCTGTGTCAGGTCATATACGGTCTGTGTCCAGCCGTATACGGTCTGGTCCAGCCGTATACGGTCTGGGACAGCCGTATTCGGTCCTTTCGGTTCTTCGTTTCTTCGATTTGGCGTAACTTCTTCGTCGTTTATTCATTTTGTGTGATTCTCACGCTCACGGTTTCGTAATTTCCTAACGAAGAAAATGACACAAGTTAGAGGTCATAATTCCAAGTATAGCTTAAATTGTGCTTAAATGCATGAACGGAAGATTCGTTGATCGTTTGTGCTCTATTTTACTCGTTTTTAGGTCTTTTTGGTTGATTCTTGAAGCATCGTCTATATTTTAGCCATCATTATGAAATTTATTATAAAAATGTATATTTCAAATGTTTTCATTCATAATTGGGCTAAAAAGGTGAGAAAATAGCACACAAAAACTTGACTTTTTGCGTGTTATCAAATATCCCACACTTAGACTTTGCTTGTCCTCAAGCAAAAATCAAATTTCTCACTTGCTTCCCAATGAATATATTTGAATGTGTCACTGCATTTTGGACGAATCAAAACATATTAAGAGCTAACATTCCCATAAACAAGTAACATATCCTGGAAACTAAGAGAAAATAAGGTATTCGTTTCAGAAGCATGAAATGACTCTCTTAGGCATGCTTTCAATTCTCGCGATCTTGGAATATACATGACTAGGCGATCTCACTAGGTGGTCACTCAATTCACTAAGAAGTGTTTCGGGTTACCTATCATTCTAAAGAAACGAAATCGCTCAGACGCCAGTCATGCAACATCCATCGTCATAGGCTTGCTCGAGAATCATATCTCCACCACTTAGGTGAGGACGGTGCTAATTATCCCAGGACATTCAAATGGGTTGTAATGTTTGGTGAGGGTTAAAGGATGTGGATAAGTGGGAATTTTGGTTAAAGGGTTTTGCTTATCTTAGGACCTTTAAATTTATGAAAATTTTTATTTAGATAAACTTTTTTAATGAAAACGGAAACGGATAACGGTAAGGGAGGAAGATAGCTATTTTGACTTCTATCTTTTGAAAACACATGGAGGATTTATACTTTTATGAGATCGGAGTTTTCGGGAGATTTGAAGCACTTAGCTTTATTTCAAACTTTTTTTTTTTTTTTTTTGTCCTAGAACTTCTTCGCCAAGGAATTTCTAAGGCATTTTTATTTTATTACCCTTTTTAGATCCTTTCTTACATTCATTTTTTTCACACTTTTGACAATTTCGAATTTACTTGGTGCCAATTTTTCACACCATAAGACTCTCGATCTTTGAATATTGACCATGGAAACGCACGCGAGAAGTTTTAAGTAAACACGAATTTTGTGATTTTTGAGTGAAAGCAAAAAGAATATCTAAATAGCGTTTTTCAAGAAATTTAAAACTTCTAAGATAAAGTTTTGGTGGGTGTGGAAGTGAATGGGTTAAAATTTGGGTTTTAAAGAAATGAAAAGGCTAAGGCTCAACAGGGTTTTCTAGGCGGATCATCAACACTGAAAATGAGTGTTGGAAGGGTTTTGGGCTTGAAGAGTTATGTAAAAGGGGGTTAAATCCTAAGGAATGTCAAGGTCCTCTAATTGCACCTATACCGCGTATGGTACTCTACCAATGTGGTCTCAAAGTGCATACCAGGAGCAAGTTCTAATTCCGGATGCATGCATCGGCACACACTCAACAAACGAATAGTGAAGCATTTGAAATGAATGCTTTTCATAGGCTCAAGATACCTCACTGCAAGTATGGGTTGTATGTGCCTAGCCATGCGATGCCCCTCTTAGATCATCATTTCAGCTCAAGAAATTTCTAACTTATTTAATCTTATTTTCCAAAATAAACTACTCGTATATGAAAATGATTCCCCTCAAGACATTTTGATTCAAAAATTTTGAAAAATTTTAAGCAAAAGTGAGTTTTATGAAAATTAAGCCAACTGAATGAGTGGCGTATCCACTGTCGAAGTTAAGCTTATGATTTTGAGAAACATTTTCTGAGTTTGCTTTTGGAAATAAGAATCTGACCTAAGGTATTCTATACCGCTATCCCACACTTAGAGGAACATTGTCCCTAATGTTCTCTTGAGTAGAGATTTTACTGAAAGTAAAATCCCACACTTAGAGTTTGAACATATCGGAAAATGTTGCTCAAGTGTTTGTTTTGGGCTGGAATCCCACACTTAGTGATAAGCTAGGATATGGCATAGACTACTTATAAAATAGAACAAAATAATCAAATCAAAACAGGGATAAGAACGAGAGAACTCCCCTATCAACATGATAGATGGAAGCTGAAAGTCTGAAGATGTGTTGCCTTTGAAGAAGAGTACTTTCCAGATATCCTCCTTGGCGGCAGCTCCATGAAGTTCGTTAAGCTTTTGGAAGCGCACTTTGGAATAAGTGGCTTTATTCAACATCTCTACTACTTTCTCTCATGTGAAAATATCTCGTAAGTGTGAACACGTTGGATATACTTTAAACCAACTTCTCATTTTATAGCTTTTTACTGAAATGGTGTCACTATCCCAGAATGTGAAAAGATGTTATCTACTACAAATCGTTGGTAAGACATGTGTTTTTAAACGAGTTCGAGCATAAAGCGTGAAAGTAGCACGCAAGTACCTCAAATGCTCGAAACACATGAATTAATATTTTGAAAATGTTTCCTATATTCTGGGATTAGTGATGTGGTGAACGCTGTTAGTGTAAAAATGAAGTGGTATTTTGAAAGCATTTTGTATATCCAAGTGCGAAAGATAGTCGGAGATATTTCACTTCTTGGAAAAACAAAAAATACTACTAATACTAAAGGATATTTATTCCATGGGTTGCCTCCCGAGAAGCGCTTCTATTTATAGTCGAGGGCTCGACTTTCTTCTTTTAGATCAGGTGTTGGAGGTGCTCCCAGGGTGATTGATGGTGACGTTATGTGCCCTAGGTTGCGGAAAAGTGTAGCGCGGAGGATAGATCCAAAGGAAGTGGCAGACTATGGTTTAGATTAGGTCTGGCGGTTCCACAGTATCCATTTTGAAGCTTTGGAAGTGGTCTGAGGCAGTTTTGGAGAGACCTAGCAATCCGCAAGTGATGTAATCAACTGCCTTATTGACTGGCCCGTTGGGGTCTGTCAATGTGGTTGTTTTGGTCTTGATCACTTCGCCAATTGGATGCTTTTGTCTAATAGAATCCACAAATTCCAGGAACTTCAACTTCAAATCTTCATATTCTTCAGCGTAGGGATCTCCTCTGAATGTGGTCACAGATTGGCACAAGCTTTTGATTAGCTGGTTCTGATTAAGGGTGAAAGGAAAGCCAGAGTCTTTGAAGATATGAATCAATTTGCTGAATATCTCTCGATATCCAGCATGGAAGAAAAACTCTGGTTTCTCAGCGCTTTTCCCATGGAATATTTCACGTAATCGAGTTATCACATAAGTGGCAACATCTAGTAGTGACATATCTAGAATAGTTATGGGATGATTACGCTTCTTTTCTTCTAAGGTGATGCACCTAAGCTCCTCGGTTATCAACTCGATATGATAGTCGATAGTGGAGTTGATGATAAATCGATTACTTTCTTTAGTGCTTAGGTGATCTTCTCTTGCTAGTAAATCAAGGAATATACAAAGAAAACTCATTACTTTGGCGTCAGCGTAGTTCCTAGGGTTTCCAGTAGCTTCTTCTAAGTATTTCCTGATAGAACTCAACATCTCTCTTTGTCTTGAGGAGTAAGGAAACGCTGAACTAATTAGAACATCATATACTTGGTGGTATATCTGTCTTTGTTCAATATAGAAGTAAATTTCTTTCGCGTTATTCCATTTTTCATTGAGCTGAGATTTGAGTGCCTCGGCGAATATTCTGATGCAATACCTAAGTAAGAGCGGATCTCTGGTTCCATTACTAGCGAGATGGATAGTAGACGCTTCTTCAATAACCGCTATTAGCCATCTTTGGTGCAAGGAGTATTCAATAGTGGAATTTCTAATAGCTGCTATCACGATGCGAGGGTCTCCATCATATCTATTTATCACATCAACCATTTGTTTATAATTAGAGACGATTGGGATACAGACGGTTTCTTGAGATAAAGTAGGTGAATCAGGCGGTTCTGGAGAACCAGGAGGTGGGATAAAACGGATATCACCAGGTATTTCCCTCGAGTCACTATCCATAGTAGGAGTATCATCCTTATGTGTATTAGGGAACTCAACTATCTGGGATAGTGGCTGGGATTTGTCAGCAAACTGGAATATCGTATCAGAAGATAGCTTTGGAGTGGCTATCTCAATGTCCTCCTTATTATGTGAATCAGAGTCATCGGACCCAAATATACCTCTCGTCTCAAGCCGTGGTTGAGGTTCTGATGAAGCAAGGGCTTGAATCCCTTGAGGAGCTATATGTGGCTGTAGACTCGGTAGTCTACTTGCTTTGAAGTCCGAGATCTTCTTCAAACTATGTATGAAAGTTCGCTCAATATCTTCTAGATCGTGAAGTCGAGAGTAGGTGAGTGTACTTTCTTGTTCCAAGACAGGATTAAGCAATCTTTCCAGGATATGAACAACATTGCGAGAGTAGCCATTGGAAGTCTCTTCTTCCTCTTCCTCCGCTTCTATCTTCTACCTGCTTAGCTTCTGGCTCGGAGGTCTCATCATCTGATGTAACTTGGATAATAGAGATAGTATATAGCTCACCATTCTCTATCGAAGCACAGTCGGTTTGATCGATCTTGAATGTGATGCTTTCTCCATGAGCGCGTAAGCTGATACTCTGTAAGTGGACATCAATAACAGCTCTGGCCGTGTTCAAGAAGGGTCTACCTAGGACTATAGGGATGTTTATATCTTCCTGGATATCCATAACTACAAAGTCGGTTGGGAATAGGAATTCGTTGACCTTAACCATGATGTTCTCAGCTATTCCCTTAGGGTATCTAATTGATTGGTCAGCTAGCTGGACACTCATTTTAGTGGGCTTAAGGTATCCTAATTCGAGCCTTTTGAATAACGAATACGGCATGAGATTGATACTAGCTCCTAGATCGGCTAGAGACCGAATATTGCCGGTGTGGTTAATTGAACAAGGAAGGGTAAAACGTCCGGTATCTCCTAGTTTTTCCGGAAGACTATTTTGAAGGATAGCTGAACATTCGGCATTCAGCGGGACATTGGGTACTTCGGGTACCTTTTCCTTGGTTGACATAAGTCTCCTAAAATATTTAGAATATATAGGGCTGGGAGGTTTCCTAGACTCGGTGTCTAAGTTTTTACCGTTAGGATTGAAAGCTTCAGGATGCTGATTTAGACGTCCTGGAAAAGGTATGCGCACCTTTTCCTTATGAGGTGGAGTAGACTTCTTCTCAACTGTCTGTGTGACAGGAGATTGTTCCTTCACCGTAGAAGGAACCGAAGGTAGGCTCGGTGCCACCTTGAAGTCTTGGTTGGTTACTTGGTTGGCTTGGAAGGTATTACTAGGTAGACTACCCTGAGGTCTAGTATCGATACGTTCTGCTAGTCGACCTACTTGGGTTACAAGACTATGTAGTAAGGTTAGTTGCTACCCTAAGATGAGATCAGTCTGGTCTTGTCTAGCCGTAATCTTTTTGATGATTTGTGTGATGGTGTAGTCTGGACTAGTAATTGGCTTCTCAGGTGTAGGTTCAGTGAGAAAGGGTGGTTGGTTACAACCAAGTTAAGTTTGTTGTGGGTGGATTGGGTAGGGTGGTTGACTTGGGGGTATTGGTTTGGTCTAGGATAGGTTTGAGTAACATCAGGTGGACGTGGATGAGTTCGGAACTGGTCATAGAAGGCTTTGCCATCAACATGGTCTTCATACTCAACTTGTGGATTGGTACAATTCAGACAGGAGCGGACTTGGTAGACCTGTTGAGGTGGCATCTTCAGCATTCCTATTTCCTTGGTTAGTGTTCCGACATGTTCCACAAGAGATTTGATCGCCTCAGTTTGCACGGGATTGGTAGCAAGCGGTGATGATAATGAGGAGTGCTCATCAGTCCAATTATTGTGATGCGTGGTCATTGTCTCTATCAGATTCCAAGCTTCATCTTCCGTTAAGCGCGTAAAGTCACCTAGAGCAGCGGTGTCGAGCGTTGTCTTGTGATCGGGTGCAAGACCATGATAAAATGTGCACAACTAGGTAGATCGTTTGATTTGGCGGTTAGGACATTTCTTGAGCAAGCTCTTAAATCTCTCCCACGCATTGAAGATTGACTCATCATGAGACTATTTGAAGTTCATGATATCTTTCTTCAGCTTGGTTTGTTTGAATGGGGGAAAGTACTGGGCAAAGAATTTAGTTTCCATTTCCGCCCATGAGGTGATAGAGCCAGTGTCTAATTCCTCAAACCAAGTTTGCGCGTGAAGAGCAAGAGAATAGGGGAACAGATATAAGTGGGTTATATCTTACTCAACCCCTTTTTGCTTGCAAGAATCGGATAGGGCTAGAAATTTGTTGAGGTGGGAGTTGGGGTCATCGTCAGGTAGTCCGTGGAATTGGCAGCGTTTCTCGATTAACTGCACTACATCGTACTTGAGTTCGAATAATGATCCATCAATCTCCGGGTAGCGAATGGGTCCTCCTCGACCTTCTATCGAGGGTTTGGTGATATCGGCGAGAATGACGCGTGCGGTGGTTGTAGGATTGTGGGAAGGTGATGACTTTTCTTGCCGGATGGGTAAGACGTCATCTTCGGGATAAGGGAAAGGAAGGGTTGAAAGAATTTGAAGGGGTTTAAGAAGGGAAAGCCATCCTAAGGGTTCACTAAGAAGAAAGTCCATCTGGACATCTCTGGATCTTACAGTTGATTCCCCGGCAGCGGCGCCAAAAATTTGATGCGCCGCCAACGGTCGATCAGGAATTACCCTGTCGTCAGACCGTCCATCAGCGGCGTCAATAGTGGGTTTTAAAATTTATAAATGCTGGGGCCTAAGTTTTACTAGTGCTATGTGGTCTAAGGTTTGTATAGCAGCGAGTATGACCTAGGGTCGTTCTTCAAAACCAACTGTATTGTGGATCTAAGTAGTCTAGGATGTCTGTTTCTAATTAGTGAGGGAGTTTTAAAATAGTTGGGAGTGGTTTGGTTTTGTTTTTATGATTAAACTAATAAGCAATAATAAAAAGCAGATAAAATAAACGGATAGCAATCGGGATAGAGGGGGTGTTTGTTGTGAGTTCGTTAGCCGAATGTTGGGATGATGTTTAGTTAAGGATATGAAAACGTCTCTAAAGATTTGTATTTTATTTGTTTTAAGTATATGTGGGATAAGCACTAGCTCCCTACTGATTGATTTCGCAATCGGTATGTCACTGAGTAACTAGGCTATCGTGATTATGATCGGAGTAGGTTGCCCAGCCCACAACACTGTCCTGTTACGGCACAGTGACCCTTTTTGGATTAGATATCCTGGGTGCATGAATAAGGCAACAAACTAACTCGATGTCCGACCATTCTTAACCCCACAGGGATACTCAATTGAATAAAACATTTAAGTATAAGACTTGGTTTGGTGCTTGATTACTTTCTATCGATGGGTTTGTAAAGTCCAGAGGTTGAAATAATCAGTTATTCACAAAGTATAGTACCGACGACTTTTTCATGACTTCCACGTTGTACTACACCAGTGGTGCTTCCAATGATATACCATGTATTCAGCCGATTTACGGTATTCACGTTGCTCTATAATGGTCACTCTGGACTTATAAGCTAAGTTTGTATTTAAGTTTAGGAATTATCCATCTATGATATAAACCAGCCCTTACTTTAAAGTCCCAATAAATCCCTAGTTATGTTCTGTGTACACTACTTTGATTGAAAACGGTATTTTCACAGGTTTAAAACCAGACCATGTTTATTTCAAACACATATAATTAATTACCTTTACTTAAGGTTAGCTACGTCTTAATAAAAAGGTTTTAATCACGTTCATTGGTAGAAAAGCGTTTGGTTAAAGTGAGGTTTATAATCATAGATAGAAAATTAATCAAAGCACCGAGTTTTCATTTATAAAATAGTTTGGGACATTATTCCACAACGGATTGTGCCCACGACTTTCATAGCTTCCACGTTCCGTACTCCACACATTCGTGATATTTCCGGCGCTATACAAATCAAAGTCGTTTAACGTTACCTCCGTTGTTTCATAATGACATCATCCCAACTAATACGGCTAACTACATCACAACAAACACGCAATATAACTACTCGCTAATCATGGCAAATCCTAAATCTAGCGTAATCAAAATAACAACAGCATGCATTTTAATTAATAAGATAAAGGATAGATATAACCGTGAAAAGAGCATAGCTGAATATAACTTGAAAGTATACAGACAAAACTTCGAGTATGCTCCAAGCGATATTACAATATTACCCATCTAGTAGCCCGGTTAAGTATTAACCGGCGACTAACTAGCCACTAACTACGAAAATTAAAATAAAAACCTAATCTAGAGAGAGAGTAGTGTTGGTGAAGAATGGATGAGAAGTGTGAAGTGTGAGATGTGTCTTGAAAATGGGAGGTGAAGCCTCATATATATAGGAAACTCGCAGCTTTATTCTTCAACCATATTCCAACCTCCAAATGCACAACCGTATCGCACAGCCGTATAAAAATCTCATTTTTATTGCTTGAACACGAAATACGGTTGGTTTTGGCCGTATAGGGTGGACTGGAGCAAATACGGGTGGGCACCAACCGTATACGGCTAGACTGGGCCGTATACAGATGGGCACAGGCCGTATACGGTCTACACAGGCCGTATACAGTTTGTGTCCAGCCGTATACGGTCTGGTCCAGCCGTATACGGTCTGGGACAGCCGTATTCGGTCCTTTCGGTTCTTTGTTTCTTCGATTTGGCGTAACTTCTTCGTCGTTTATCCGTTTTGAGTGATTCTCATGCTCACGGTTTTGTAATTTCCTAACGAAGAAAATGACATAAGTTAGAGGTCATAATTCCAAGTATAGCTTAAAATGTGCTTAAATGCGTGAACGGAAGATTCGTTGATCGTTTGTGCTCTATTTTACTCGTTTTTAGATCTTTTTGGTTGATTCTTGAAGCATCGTCTATATTTTAGCCATCATTATGAAATTTATTATAAAAATGTATATTTCAAATGTTTCCATTCATAATTGGGCTAAAAAGGTGAGAAAATAGCACACAAAAACTTGACTTCTTGTGTGTTATCAGTGTACCACAAAAACGTTTCGAGTCTGAAGATAAGTGTGTTCCTTGCATGAAAGGAAAGCAGCACAAGAAACCACACATATCTAAGACTGAAAACTCAATCTCCACGCCATTTGAATTATTACACTTGGATCTCTTTGGCCCAATAAGCAAGAGAAGTCTAGGTGGAAAATGGTACTGTTTAGTTGTCACAGATGACTATTCTAGATTCTCATGGGTATTCTTTTTGGGATCTAAAGATGAAACTCCTGGAATTTTAATGGAGTTCTTTGATCTAATAGAGAATGTCTATAAAATGAGAGTTAAGCGTATTCTTAGTGATAATGGAACGGAGTTCAAGAATTCAACGTTGAATATCTATTGCTTAAGCAAAGGGATACAACATCAATTTAGTGCACCTTATGAACCTCAACAGAATGGTGTAGCTGAAAGGAAAAATAGAACGTTGATTGAAGATGCAAGAACAATGCTTGCTGATTCAAAGCTTTCGGTCATCTTTCGGGCAGAAGCAGTGAATACAGCATGTCATGTTCTCAATAGAGTTCTTACGGTTAAAAAACAGAACAAGACTTGTTATGAGCTTTTGAACAATAAGAAACCTAACTTAAAAGGGTTTGAACCCTTTGGTGTTTCATGCACAATATTAAAGACTGGACATCAAGCAAAATTAAAAATATTAATAAATAATTTATAAATAATAATAATATTAAAAATATTAATAAATCTATAATAAGCTAAGTAAAAACGTGTAAAACGTTAAAAAGATAAAAGCTGAGTTTTCTGCGAGGTTTCACGGTTTGGGCCATAACTTCCTCATCCGGACTCCAAATGACTTGAATCCAAAGCCCACGGTTTCTAAACTCAAAGGACTACAACATATCCGAAAATTAGCCCATAACTCATTGTAAAAGTCGGCCAAGAGCAGAAGTAAGGAGCAAGAAAAATATTTTGTTTCACAATTTAAACCTATCTAGTCATTCTCTTATCCAAAACCCTAAAACCTATTTTCTTTCACCCTAGATTCGACTTCCAGCCCCTTTAGTCAAAGTTTATCATCAATTTTCATCAAATAAATCAAGGGTTTAATCCCTTAATTCAATCTATCAACCGAAATCATTCATTCGCGCATTCGTGGGTAAGTTTTCGGTAATTATTCATACAAATCTTGATGTTTTCAGTCATATTCAATTTATTACTCATATATAATGAAATTATTACAGATCCTAAGGAAAATCATGCTTGTGTATTCATTGATCATTGGAAATCTCGCTTTAATTCACATAATCGTACGTATTTTCAATCTATTTCGATTTGATTCTATTATTTCGATTAAATCCATTGTTATCCGATCTTTATGTGATCCTTTGGGGTCTGTAGGGCTAGGATACAGATTATAGTTGATGGTGGATTGTGGAATTGGTTAGGGATCGTTAGAACGTTCGATTAATTGTCGTTATGAAAAACCGATTTTCTGGACAGATTCAATAGCTTGTTTGTGGAAGTTGTAACTTGGTCAATTTATGATGAATTTTGATGAAACAAGAGTCTAAACATAAGTATTTTGAGTCTACTTTCAAATGGCATTGGTTTCGTGTCAATATTTTGAGTTTAAGCTTGTCAGAACAATTTTACAAGATCGAATGTCAAATCTGAGTCTTTCGGTTCTTGATTTTGGTTAACTTGTCAATTTTTGAAACGTAGGTTAAATAAAGAATTTATTCTTGAAATTTTTACTGAAGTAATTTTAAAATGTTAACTATTTTCTATAAAAATATTAAAATTATTAAAATTTTTAAGTATTTTTAATAAATTGGGACTTTTAGTACTCAGAAAGTGTTGTTCTTTTTGGGCAGGTTATTTGAGTGAATTTTTAAAAATAGTTAACTATAGAATTTAATTCTAGAAAAATTACAGGTTTCTCTTAACACATCGAAGGGTCACAGGTAAAATTTGTAGAGTCAAATGATTTCATTAAGTCATGGTTTAAAATGTGTAAAGTGGTACAAAATTCTGGACAGAATCTGAAATATACACTGGGGTTGATTTTTATAAAGACACATGAGGTTTGGTTGTGAGGAAACTTAGTGGAGCCAATTTGGACTTAGGATACAATGGAAGGACATAGATATGTCTTGGTTGTAACCTATATATTTATACATTCATTTGTAGATATGCGAGTTGTTGGTGGATTCTTTTGAGGACGATACTTACTTTGGTATTCAAGGTGAGTTTTCGTGGCCCCATTTTCTTTACATATTTTTACATTGGGGGAAAAGTATGCTCACATGTATTACCAACTGTTTTATGCTGGGAACGTATTCATTTCTATTTTTGGACATATGCTTGAAATGTGTGACACTATGTGACTTATATGCATTGAGACTTGTTGCTTACATCCGTGCTGTACTTCCTTGTGGGGTATTTGCCGTACATTGGGATTGTTGATTTCATTCGTGCTTTACTTCTTCGTGAGGTAATTGCCGTACATTGAGATATATTGGCTGCATTATTTCACATTTGTGTACATTTCTATATGCATTGTCCTAACTTATTATTATCACAGCAAAATGTTTATTTTTTTGGTATTTGGTTTCAAACCTACGAAACTCACCAACATTCGTGTTGACGTTTTTGAGCACATCTTTTCAGGTTATACTAGTGGACTTAAAGCAGAGGACAAGAGAACTTAGTGGACCTTTAGGGTTGCATTAAGAGTTATTCAAGACTTGTGTTACATCATTAAGGTTGTTTGTGAAGGCTTATTTTGCCTTAACATTGTATAGTACGTTTGTTTGTAAGCTTTTGAATTCATTGTTGAAATGTATGCACGACATGAACCGTTATTCATGTTATTGGCATCATGACACATTGGATATTGTATTTCATATAGAATTCTTTATAATGATGTGTTATGATCCTATCTTAGTTGTACCCCGTTGTTTCCGCTTTAGACGGGGTGTGACAGATTGGTATCAGAGCCATTGTTTATAGAGATCTAGGTGGATTGGCCTAGACTATAAATAAGGAACCCACATATAGAACATGAGTTAGTAAGTTATGTGTGCATACAATTTCGTGAAGCTAGTTGTAGCCAGTGTCGATCATTCATCTTAACCATTTCAAGTAAGAAGGACGTTGTAAGCGTTTCTTCATCATCTTACGACTCTTCATGTGGTTCGTCTACATGTTACTTAGGATTCTATAAATATCTGATCTCTTTACGCGAATACAAAGCTTATTGTGATACAAAGACTTGGAAGATAAGTATGTGTATGAAAGAATGCTTTCACAATTAAGGCTGCAGACGTAATTGACAAAGGTGTTCCGACGTATGTGTGCTTATCCGACCATGTTTGCGTGTCTCATGTGCTATCTCCGTTCGTATTGTAATAAAATCCCAATTTGCATTCGTTACCGAATCAATCTTATGTTTGTGAGTCTTGTGCATTATGCCTTGACAAACTCCAAAGTATTCAACTATTCTAAACTCATATTAATTCGAAAGTATAGCAAGCATACTACTAAGACGCAATACACGTAAATTTTACTCATGGAGGAGAAACACTGGGTGGTAGTCATACAAGTGATAGTGGTGATTGAACTGATGGGTGAACTGGAGGAATTTGTGGTATTGAAGGCAAGAACTCCAATGTTGTTGCGACCATTGCACAACAGTGGTGGGCCTTAATATAAAAAATTTTCTTGCAAGGTATTTGCCAGCATATTGAATCATGGTAGCGCTAGCGGCACCGAAGGTGAAAACGTAACTAATAGCGAGAATTCAAATGATGAAGTGGTGAGGGCGCGAAAAATAAATAAATAAATAAATAATGATAATAATAATAATAGTAACGATAATAGTAATAATAATAAGTACATAACTAAATAAATAAATAAAATAAATAAAGGCACTGTTTAAGGAGAAATATTCTTTCAATAATCAAATGAAGAAGTTAGTGATCAAGTTTTGGAAATTTTTATACAATGGGAGTTAATCATGCAACATATATCGGACAATTTCATGTGTTGGCAAGGATTAGACCTCATCGCGTGGCACTTGAAGCTAAGAAAATTGAGAAGTACATCTACAGGTTTGTTTTGGAAATTAGTAGAACGGTAGAAGTGACTAAGCCTCTTACCATCCAAGGTGCAATACTGCTGGGTGGATTGTTAATCGACGAGACCAATAAGTTAGGGAATGTAGAAACAGTACCAAGAACGAGAGGGTCCTCAAGAAATTCGTAGATACTAACACATGAAGAGAGGGTTACTTTGGTTCACATACTTTGGTTCACATCTTCTGTGAGTAAGATGTAACTACTATCATCACACATCTGCATCATGTTGTGTTTATTCAAACTGCAACTTAAGAGGTCACTTTACAATTAAATGTTAGATGACAGCTCGTCAAGTGGCACCAATCAACACAGTAGGAAACTCGATGGCTTGTTTTGAGTGGGAGACTTTGAAATAATTTTATTAATGAGTGCGCATAGAGACTAAAAGACGTTACATAAGGGTATACTTTAGTGCTAGAAGATTTCTCTTTTAGCATTGACTTGTTACCCTTCGGACTCGGAAGTTTTGGTGTAGTTGTGGACATGGATTAGTTGACGATATTTTGGTAGAAATTGTATGTTTGAGAAAGTATTTCGTATACCCCTTAAGTGGTGGTGTAATACCTGAGATTTTCATAGAACACTTCAAAGACGAAAAGAAACAACTCATGAGCGTAAAGGCTAATAAGTTAAAATTTCAAAACATTCTATCATCAACAATTTCCTCGAGGTTTTCTAGGAAGATTTAGAAGGATTATTTCCCTCTTTACTCATAAAGTTTTGTATCGATCTTATTCTTGGAGCAACCCCAGTTGCAAAAGCTCCAAATCGCTTAACACTATTTGAATACAAGAGTTATTTAATTCACTTTAAAGATGCTCCAAGACAAGGGTTTTATTCACCCTAGTCTTTTTCCTTTGGGAGCACCTATCTTATTTGTCAAAAAGAAAGATGATTATTTTCATTTGTGCATTGGTTATCGTGAACCTAACAAATTTACGGTCAAGAATCGATGTCCTCTTCCATGGATGGATGATTTGTTTGATCAACTTCAAGGGGTTTAGTGGTTTTCAAAAAAAAAAAATTAATCTTCATTATGGTTACCATCAATTGAGGGTACCTGAATCAGATATACCAAATATTGCGCTTAGGACTTGTTATGGGCATTTGAAACTCTTATTATGTCTTTCGATCTTACTAATGCGACTATAGCATTGCTATATTTAACGAACACGTATGTAAACCGCATCTCGACGAATTTATCATACTTTTTCATCTGCGACATTCAAATTTATTCTAAAAGTAAGAAGGAGCATGAAGTTCCTTCAAGACTAATCCTAGAGTTTCTTTTGAAAGAAAAGGTCTATGCAATATATTCAGAGTTCGAAAATTGACTACAAGAGGTTTGTTTTGCTTGGGCACGTTGTGAACAAGGAAGTTATTCTTGTGTATTTTAGCAAAGTAGAAGCTGTAAAGGGATGGAAGGTCCCACAGCTATCGTGAAGGTTCGTAAAGCATTTGGGATTCACAGGTTATTATCGGCATTTTATCGAGAGTTTTCCAAAGATCGTTCAACCACTCACACAATATATATATATATATATATATATATATATATATATATATAAGTTTGTTTGGGGTAAGAACTAAGAAGAAGCTTTTCAAACAGTGAAGGATGAGGAATCGGAGGATTTCGTTGTGTATTGTGATGCATCAGACTGAAGTCTAGGTTGTGTGTTAATTAAAGGGGGAAGGTAATCGCATTCATGAAAATTTCTATACTACCCACCAATTGAAACTTGGAGTGGTGGTGTTCGTACATATGTGTTGAAGACACTACTTGTATGGGATGGAGAACGTTATTTATACCGATAATAAGATATTTTTAACACATCTATGTTCAAAAGAAGTTGAACAAGATACAAATGAGGAAGCTCGAATTATTTAGTGCTACAATTGTGAAATTTGATACTATCCAGGGAAGGTGGATGTTGTTGCAGTTGTTTTGAGTAGGAAGAAAGAGTATGCCAAGGTGAGTGCAAATCAAGTATGGCGATACACTGGAATTAAGTGTAAGATGTTCAAAGTACATGATGAAGCGTTAAGGGATACTCTTATAAAAAACGAAAAGTTGCACGGGTTAGACAAACAGTTGCAACACGAAGTGGGTACGCTGTTACATCTTGTGAGAAGATTATGGATTCTTTTGCTAGGTGGTCTATGGACACTAGTATGAACAGAGTACATAGGTAAAAAATATTTCATACGTCGAGAGGTATCTTGATATTATGGAATTGTATTGGTGGCTGGATTGAAGAAGGACATCATTAACTACATTATTCAAATAGTCAATGCATGACATGGGGACACCCGAGACTCTCAGGTCTAGTATTTGTATCAATTATATCTGATTTTGATGATTACTTTACTTTACAATTTTGGCAAGTGTTACGGAAAGCTTTGGGAACACGTATTGATATGAGGACGGGTTATCATTCTCGTACTGATGGACGGAGTGAGCGAACCATTCAAACAATTGAGAGTATGCTTAGAGCGTGTTATCAATTTTGATAGAAGTTGTGATACTCACTTACCATTAGTCAAGTTCTCATACAACACAATTATCATTCTAGTATTCAATGTACATTATTTCAAGCACTTTAGAAGTGTAGGAGTCGTTCATTGTAGTGTGGGTTGAAGTTGGATTAAAGTCAGTTGATTGGATTGAAATAGTCCATGAAGCTATTGACAAAATCTTTCAAATCAAGGGAGGTTGGAAATAGTACGAGTTAGGCAAATGAGTTACACAAACAAACATCGACAACAGTTAGAGTTTTGTGTTGGGAATCATATATTGTTTAAAGTGTTACTTTGGGAAAGTGTCGTACATTTTGGGAATTTTGAATTTTTTTTTTTTTGTTTTTTTTTAACGGCAATATTATAAAAGCAACTAGCAAAGCTAGCAAGAATAATTACATAGGCATCATACTAGGATTTTGCAACCAACTACTCCAATTGAATCTATGATTGTTCCTATTGGAGCACCAAAAAAATGTTCTAGAACGAAAATCATCAAAAAGAGTGGATAATCTAGGGGATTTAAAAGCAAAAAGGAATTGATTCCGGGACCGTTTTAAATTATTGAACGTATGGGTTCAATAATGTATCGAGTGGAAGTTGTCGCAAGAGTGAAGTGTTGTTCATGAAGTATTTCATGTTTCAAATCTAAGAAAGTGTTGACTGATAAAGTCTTACATGTATTTCTAGAAGGAATTTACAGGGAATCACAGATAACATTAGGTAGAGAAAATGGTAGAAACCATGGATTGAGAGGTCAAAATGTTGAAGCACAGAAAGTTTTAATTTGTCATTGCTTGATCGAAAGCTTAGCGAGGATTTGAATTACTTCAAAACGAAAAGAGTGTACAAAGCTTAATTTTACGTACTTATTCAGTGATCGTGTTGACAGTATAGCTCCGACTGAATTTCGGGACGAAATTCTCTCAAGTGGGGGATACTATGACAACCGTTATCGTAGTTCGAGCCGTAAAAAGTCATTTTTGTGAAAATAC
The DNA here is from genome assembly GCA_949592205.1 of Helichrysum umbraculigerum. Taxonomy (NCBI): domain Eukaryota; kingdom Viridiplantae; phylum Streptophyta; class Magnoliopsida; order Asterales; family Asteraceae; genus Helichrysum; species Helichrysum umbraculigerum. Next base: position 60,389,309 of record CATIUR010000005.1, on the reverse strand, counting down.
TAATTTCAATGATTTCTTTACATCAAAGTATTCGTTTTTGAAAAAAGAATCCAACGCAAAAAGAATCATCGCAATCGGATGTGTAACGAAAAAGATACAAAGCGAAACGTAAACGTGTTCATAATTTGGAAACTTAAGAAAATGTGCGAAGTGTGATAAAAAAAATATATATAATAATAAGTAATTTATAAAGAATAATAATATTAAAAATATTAATAAATCTATAATAAGCTAAGTAAAAACGTGTAAAACGTTAAAAAGATAAAAGCTGAGTTTTCTGCGAGGTTTCACGGTTTGGGCCATAACTTCCTCATCCGGACTCCAAATGACTTGAATCCAAAGTCCACGGTTTCTAAACTCAAAGGACTACAACATATCCGAAAATTAGCCCATAACTCATTGTAAAAGTCAGCCAAGAGGAGAAGTAAGGAGCAAGAAAAATATTTTGTTTCACAATTTAAACCTATCTAGTCATTCTCTTATCCAAAACCCTAAAACCTATTTTCTTTCACCCTAGATCCGACTTCCAGCCCCTTTAGTCAAAGTTTATCATCAATTTTCATCAAATAAATCAAGGGTTTAATCCCTTAATTCAATCTATCAACCGAAATCATTCATTCGCGAGTTCGTGGGTAAGTTTTCGGTAATTATTCATACAAATCTTGATGTTTTCAGTCATATTCAATTTATTACTCATATAAAAATAAATTATTACAGATCCTAAGGAAAATCATGCTTGTGTATTCATTGATCATTGGAAATCTCGCTTTAATTCGCATAATCGTACGTATTTTCAATCTATTTCGATTTGATTCTATTATTTCGATTAAATCCATTGTTATCCGATCTTTATGTGATCCTTTGGGGTCTGTAGGGCTAGGATATAGATTAGAGTTGATGGTGGATTGTGGAATTGGTTAGGGATCGTTAGAATGTTCGATTAATTGTCGTTATGAAAAACCGATTTTCTGGACAGATTCAATAGCTTGTTTGTGGAAGTTGTAACTTGGTCAATTTATGATGAATTTTGATGAAACAAGAGTCTAAACATAAGTATTTTGAGTCTACTTTCAAATGGCATTGGTTTCGTGTCAAAATTTTGAGTTTAAGCTTGTCAGAACGATTTTACAAGATCGAATGTCAAATCTGAGTTTTTCGGTTCTTGATTTTGGTTAACTTGTCAATTTTTGAAACGTAGGTTAAATAAAGAATTTATTCTTGAAATTTTTACTGAAGTAATTTTAAAGTGTTAACTATTTTCTGTATAAATATTAAAATCATTTAAATTTTTAAGTATTTTTAATAAATTGGGACTTTTAGTACTCAGAAAGTGTTGTTCTTTTTGGGCAGGTTATTTGAGTGAATTTTTAAAAATAGTTAACTATAGAATTTAATTCTAGAAAAATTACAGGTTTCTCTTTGTTGGTACAAGTTTGTGTCAGTCCGTTGATTATCGAGTCTGTAATCGTTTCGAGTTTGTGATTTAAAGTTAGTTTGTGAAAAACTTAGAATCTGTCTAAGTGTTAGGGCGACACTTAGCCAGTGTCGCTAGCAACTGGTTAGTGTCGCCATGGTCATATTTAAAGTGTATAAATAGTCGATTTCTAGCTCATTTTGAAGGTTGACGAAACCCTAAACGTATAGTCAGTATCTGGAGGGTTTTGTAAAAGCTTATTCACGTTCATATCAATCTAATATACGAAAGCTTTTGATTCGTTTGTGTTTTGTGATTCGATACGTTTATTTAACACTTAATTGCTTGTTAGTTATATGTTTGATTGAGTGGCGATCTGTTAGATCCGGAATAAGGGAACAACAAAGTCGTATCAGAGCTGAGAATCAAGGATTCATCGGTTTCGGATCGTGATATAAACGTTTTTCGGTTTGTTAGTGAAGTTTTTACGGGTTTCAATCTGATTTCAGGGTTTAATAAGCTTGGAAAAGTGTTTTCTAACTTGTTTTTGCAGGTATAAGTCAATTGTGGTTTTCGGATTTCATCAAATCTCGAAAATTTTCATTTTTAGGGTTTTTGGAACTTCCAGCCGCGACATAGCGACACTTATCTCAGTGTCGCCTCTAGGGTTACAGCGACAATACTGTAGCGACATTCAATCTCATTAGCGGCACTTCATAGCGACACTTCCTTAGTGTCGCTTGATTTTGTTCAGCGACACTTATCTGATTTTAGTGAATTTCACCAAGTACCCTGTAGTGACACTTGTTCAGTGTCGCCATTTGTTTTAGCGACACTTCTTAAGTGTCGCCGTAACCAGAAGGACAATTTTTTTTTAAATTTAAATTAAATGGCTAATCAAACCTTAAATCTTCAGAACATTAATGCTTATCTTAAGCTTAATAATGAGATTGGAAGTTCTACTAAGCCACCCATGTTTCTTCCAAACATGGATTACTTTTATTGGAGGTCTCGCTTCGAGGATTATATTAACTATAATGACCCAGACTTATGGATTCCAATTCTCGAGAGGTATGAGAGACCTGTGGCTGAAGGTAACTATCCAGGAATTCCACCACCCAAGCCTCCCAGGAGTATGATTGTTGAAGAAAAGAAGGATTATAACTTAGAACGTAAGGCACATTCGGCAATACTTATGTGTTTACCTCAAGATGTTCATAGGCAGTTTAAACATCATGAAATTACCTATGATCTCTGGAAGGCAATTGAGACTAGATGTGGAGGAAATGAAAAATATAGACAAACCAAATTAGAGTTGATAAAGAAACAATTTGATTTGTTTGATATACATCCAAATGAAACTGTGGAAAGTTTATTTATTAGATACTCAGCTCTTGTAAGTAAACTAACTGATGGAGGTCTTACTTTTTCTAATCTGGAAGTAAATAAGAAATTGTTGGAATCTTTGCCCGAAAAATGGGAAACCAGAGTAACAATGATGAAAGAGGATCCTGAATTGGCTTCTTTATCACTGGATCAGTTCATTGGAAGACTAGAAGCTTATGCTTTAGATATGAAAAAGAAGGACTTTAAATCTGGTGGTTTTGCTCAGGAACCAAGTTTGTATGGAGGCAAAGTGACTACAGGTACTACCTATGGGGGAGTCGCGTTCATTTCTGATGTATCAACTGGAGCTTCCACTTCTGCATCTCAAACTCCAAGTAGTAGCAGATTTTCTAGTTTCATTCCTCAAGGTTCCTCGGTTGGTAAAGGACCTTCAGTTACTCAAGGAAATCAAGCTACTGTTTCCCCTGACACTGAAGAGAATGCTGCAATCTTTTCAGCATTTCTCAGTTCTTATGAGAATTTTCTATCTACAAGAACCAGCACGATGAGTCTCACCAAGGAGGATTTTGACCAGATTGATGATGATGATCTGGAACAGATGGATCTTAGATGGAATATTGCTATGCTCACCAGGAGAGCTAAGAAATTTCTGCAACGAACGGGACGCAAGGATCTAGATGGAGATGATAAGAATGGGATAGGTTTTGACAAAAGCAAGGTTAAGTGCTATAAGTGCAATAACTTTGGGCATTTTGCAAGAGAATGTGAAAAGGGCAAGCAACCAACAACCGGGATTACTCAGCCTTCACCCTATCCACAGATACAGGAATCGGAGAAGATAAATGTCTCAAATGCCTTGGTGGTCAGTAATGAGACTCCAACTTATGTCTGGAAAGTTGCTGAGGAGAATCACACTGCTCTTATGGCTCACATTGCAAGTGGCCCCGAGGTTGATGCTGATCCTATTACCTGTATATCTTGTATTAGACTAACTAGTTCTGTCAACAGGTACAAAGAAGATAATGAGAAAATTAGAAATGATCTTTCAAAACTAATGGATGCTAACAAAATTTTGAAAGCAAATGAACAAGCTTTTGAAAAGAAAATCAAAGCTGTCCAGTCCGAACCAAAGGACTTAAAAGCTAAAATTTTCAGTCAGCAAGATGCTATTGATAGTTATTTGAAACAAATTTCTTTATTGCAAAAAGATCTTGCTGAATCTAAATCTGAAATTGTTGATTTGAAAAGAAAAATTTCAAATTTCTCAACATCCTCGGTAGTCTTTGATGAAATCATTACCTCGCAAAGGTCTGATACTAAAAGTAAGACTGGTATTGGATATCACCTAGTACCTCCTCCAAAAGATTATCATCCTATGCCTGTTAAAGATGAACTCAAAGATTTTGTGCCTACGTCATTGAAAGTAGATACAAGTACTGTTGATGAACCAGTTATCTTTCCTCAACTTGTCAATCCTAAGATTGTGAAACATGAAAGTGTTAAGAAAGTTAAGACTGTCAGTCAACCTCCAGCTAGTGTTAAGGAGGTTGTTGAGATAGAGGATATAACTGACCAAGAGGTCATTAAGGTTGAGAAGGTTAATGTGAAACCTGAGAATTATATTCTTATTGATGGTCCAAATGTAAACAAGGGTGAGGGTAAATCAAAAGTTGTTTCTCAAACTAAAACTTTGAAAACTGAACTTAAAATTGGTAAAGTTTCAAAACAGTCTTCAAAGTCTAACTCTTCAGTCATGTCACAGTCTCCTGTGATGATTCTTAAAAGAAATAACTCAGACGAAAAACCTTCAACATCAACCGTCTCAACCTCTCAAGCATCAGCTTGTACACATCGGTGTGCATGCTCTAGAAATGCTTCATTCTCTAACTCAAACAGAAGTATGTCTCCAACTCAACAGCAGTTTGTCGAGCATCATTCTTGTTTTTATTGCAAGAGACAAGGACATCTAATTCGCGATTGTCCCAAGCTCTCTCATCAAAGATTTGGGAGAAGTATGCCAAGAACTTCATTGTATAGAAATTCTTTTTCAAAACCTGTTTCAAGGCATATCTCATACTCTCCCAAACCTGTCAGAAATCCCAATAACATTGGGCAACAACATGAACAAAAACCAAAGCAAAATTATATTGTTAAACCTTTGTCTGAACTTCCAAAGGTTTGGAAAGCCAAAGAATCTATCGATGGTTCTTCTGTCACCAACAATAACACATCAGTTAATACCACTTATTTGTTTAAAGATAAAATTTTAACTGATGTGCTTATTGTTGATGACCTCGGACAACCTAAGTCTGCAATGGCTTGGGTCTCCGTCTCTAACTAATCATCTTGTTATGTTTGCCGCAGCAGTCCGAGACTCTTAAAGATCTTGTAAAAGAAAGTGTTTGGTATATTGATAGCGGCTACTCGCGGCATATGACACGCAACTTATCCCTCTTGACGGATGTGAAACCAATTAAAAGGGAGTATGTTGCTTTTGCTGGTGATACTGGTGGTGTTATAACAGGTCAAGGAACACTTACCAATGGACAAATAAGCTTTGAGAAGGTGAACTATGTAGAACAACTTCAGCACAATCTGCTGAGTGTGTCTCAAGTCTGCGATAAGAAGTACACCACAGCATTCACTGATGTTGAATGCTTGATTTTGAAGCCGGGATTTGTTATTCCTGATGAATGGGTGTTGATGCGAGCACCTAGAAAAAGAGACACATACATATTGGATATGAGGACAATTGCATCTACTACTGAACATACTTGTTTATTGTCCAAAGCTACCGAGAAGGAGTCACTTTTATGGCACAGGCGAATGGGACATATTCATTTGCGTAAGATGAACTATCTTATGAAAAATGATCTTGTGCTTGGGGTTCCAAAGCAAATATTTGCTCTCCCTGATAACTGTGTTTCCTGCTTAAAAGGGAAACAACATAAGAAATCCCACAAGTCAAAACTAGTGAACTCCATTCAATCCCCGTTGGAATTGTTGCACATGGATCTTTTTGGGCCAGTCAGCAAGAAGAGCATTGGGGGTAAATCTTACTGCTTGGTGGTGACTGATGATTACTCGAGGTTTTCTTGGGTGTATTTCTTAGCTACCAAAGATGAAGCTCCTGATATTCTGATATATCTATTTGATAGACTGGAAAATCTGTGCAATTTGAAGATCAAGAAACTACGCAGTGATAATGGTACAGAATTCAAAAACTCTATTCTTAAATTGTACTGTTTAAAGAAGGGTATAGATCATCAGTTTAGTGCGGCAAGAACTCCTCAACAAAATGGAGTTGCTGAACGGAAAAATCGTTCTATCATTGAAACTGCTAGAACCATGCTTTCAGATTCAAAGCTTCCTGTCATTTTCTGGGCAGGGGCAGTAAACACAGCATGCTATGTTCTAAACAGAGTTTTGACGGTTAAGAAGCGAAATAAAACTTGTTATGAGTTGTTTAATAACCGGAAACCAAACCTTCAGTTTCTTGAACCTTTTGGCTGTCCGTGTTCAATCATGATAACAAAAGACAAAGTTAGTAAGTTTGGAGAAAAGACTGTTGATGGATTCTTCCTCGGATATTCTGTCAATTCTCCTAACCGAAGGGTCTTTAATAAAGCTACCGGACGAGTGGAGGAACATTATGAGGTCACGTGCCTTCGCTATACTGATCCTCCTCAAGGAATAGGTGAAGATTAGATGTTCAAGTATGATGATCTGTTTGATTCATTTGATATTCCAGAAGTTGATGACATAGAGGAGGTGGTCACTCTACTACATGGAATTGATTTATCTTCTGATTCTTCAGTTCCTACACCTAAATCTACACCTTCCGCTGCCACACCCTCTCCCACTCCATCTACATCTACCGCTCCGCCCACCACTCCAACACCATCTCATGCTAATCCATCATCCGCTACACCATCCTCAACAACGCCTTTCACTCCATCACCCTATATCAATCTCGATCGACCTTCTTCCTCTGGAATTTCTCCCCAATCAGTAGATCTTCCTTCTTATCCTCACATGACAACCATATCTGAGGAGGAAGAAATGACAACATCCCAACTACTTATGGATGACAATGAAGAGTTGGTATCAATTCCAAATTTGCATCAAACGGAATCGAATGACAAACTTGATAAGGAAGCCTCTCCATCCACTGAAGGAGATTACACCAATTTGGATTCGGTCATTGTGCCTGACCCGATTCCTCAAACACGCATTCATAAAAATCACCCCACAGATAATATTATAGGTGATCCGAATGCAGGTGTTCAAACAAGGGGACAAGTTAAGAATACCACGCTAGAACAAGTTAACTGCCTTGTGGCTCAGATAAATTCTTGCCATTTATCTCAAGTTGAACCAAAGAAAGTACAAGAGGCACTGCAAGACCCTCATTGGATCACTGCAATGCAAGAAGAGTTACAACAATTTGAGAAGCTACAGGTATGGTCACTTGTTAAGGAACCAAAGGGTGTTCACCCAATTGGTACGCGTTGTGTATTTCGTGTCAAGAAAGATGATCGTGGTGTCGTTGTGAAAAACAAAGCCAGACTTGTTGTTCAAGGATTCTCGTAAATCGAAGGATTAGATTATGATGAAGTCTTCGCTCCAATTGCACGATTAGAATCAATTCGGATGTTCCTTGCTTACGCTTCATATAAGGGATTTCGTGTATTTCAACTGGATGTAAAAACTGCGTTTTTGTATGGTACTATTGAAGAAGAAGTTTATGTCCGACAGCCTCCCGGTTTTGAAGACTCTGTACATCCTGATTATGTTTATAAGTTGAACAAAGCTTTATACGGTCTTCATCAGGCTCCTCAGGCATGGTATAAAAGGTTGTCTGAACATCTGCTTCAAAATGGTTTTTCTCGAGGACAAATTGACAGCACTCTCTTCACAAAGAAATCTGGAAAAGATCTGCTGCTTGTTCAGGTGTATGTAGACGACATCATATTTGGGTCTACAAATGAACAACTGTGTAAGGACTTTGAGGAAATCATGAAGTCAAAGTTTGAGATGAGCTCCATGGGGGAACTCACTTTCTTCTTGGGTCTGCAAGTTGAGCAGTCTACTGATGGAATTTTTATTCATCAGTCAAAATATGTTACTGATATTTTGGCAAAGTATGACTTGTTAGACTGCAAACCCCTAGCAACTCCCATTGAAGTGAATCATAGACTTGGACCAGCTGAACTGGAGGACGATGTCAATCTACGTGACTATCGTTCAATGATTGGTTCGCTGATGTACCTCACTGCTTCAAGACCTGATATCATGTTTGCCGTATCTCTCTGTTCAAGATTTCAAGCTAAACCCAAAGTTTCTCATGAGAAAGCGGTCAAGCGTATTTTTAGTTATCTGAAATTCAGACCATCTCTCGGTCTGTGGTATTCTAATAAGGATGATTTTGCACTGACTGCTTACTCGGATTCAGATTACGGCGGTTGTAACATCGACAAAAAGTCTACTACTGGGGGGTTGTCAGTTTCTGGGAAATCGGTTGATTTCATGGCAGTGTAAGAAGCAAACGACGGTGTCCACTTCAACAGCGGAAGCCGAGTACATTGCTGCTGCCAGTTGCTGCTCTCAAGTTTTATGGATTCAGCACCAGCTACGTGATTATGGGTTACTTCTTACCTTAACTCCCATTCATATTGATAACACCGCTGCAATCTCAATTACTCGCAATCCCGTACAGCATTTGAAAACCAAACATATTGAAATACGCTTTCATTTTATACGGGATTGCTATGAGAAGCAATTAATAAGCTTGATTCAAATCGATACTTTAAAACAAAACGCAGATATTTTTACAAAGGCTTTTCCTCGTACTCGATTTGAAGAGTTTGTCTCTATGATCGGAATGAAAAATTCTGATCAAAATTGATTTGTGTCTTGGATGCTTTCTGTATATTTTTGATTAAAAAAAAAAATCGCAACTGCCACTCTTTATACTCATTAGTATCAAGAAAATGCGAAGTTGCTAAATTTATAAAAATGGACGTTGGGTTGTGTCTGTAAACAACCTGAGATATGATAGTACATTAGAAAGCATGCACAAAATGGAAATCTTAAGGTTTATCCTTGATGTATCAGTAGATTTATCTGGCATACTTACTACAGTTTTTATAAAAACTAGCTTCATCATATGATGTACTGGTAGGCATGATACACACCGGTCTCTGGGTTATTAAGAAATAATTCTAATACATGTCTATAATCTTGTGGTATACACCTTATGATGTACGACTCCATGTCTTAATTCCTTAACGTAGCATGACATACTTCTATCTTTGGAGTTCTTATCTGAAATCATTTGGGGGTTTATGCTAACGGTTTCCTCTGTTGCGCGTAAGTGCAGACCTGGTCTCTGTTCGTATAAACTCAAAATTAAGCAAACGTGAGTCAATGTACTTGCAAAGTCTTAAATTTTAAGATACCAATCAAGGTCGCCACAAAATTTGGTTTGATTGCGATTGGTTTTGCTTAAACTTGAATCAAGTGTATGTTGCTCTGTTGTACGTCGGTACAGACCTGTCACCGCTGGCTTGATTCTTAAAATGATTATCTTATACTTACTCTGAATATGGAAACTATGTTCATGTCTGGGTGATAGGGGTATGTCTATGGTGGGGACCACAGAGAAATATTCATACTAACAATAAATGGTTAGCCCACAGTCACGGATGTAACATGTTTAAGTGGGCAAACAATACCAGTAATCATTTTGAATTATTTTTTATAAGAGGTGTTTTAAATATGCTAAGTAAATTTAAAGTGGACAATATACTGGTAATCGAGATAACACTTACGATTTGCTAATAATTGCATGTTTTTCTAATATGATCCCTAATCAGACCCAAAACAATCTCATCACCAAAAATATTAATGTTTTAAGTTTTTATTTTTTATTTTTTATTTTTATTTTATTATATTTTTAATTTCATCTTGAATTTTTGTATTTCCTTAAGAAAAATCCCTAAAGATTTTCCTTCTATGTTATTTTTATCTAAGACACATTTCAGTTTACAAATCATGTACCGAGTTGAAAACGCAAAATTTTTCAAAACCTAAAATCCTCAAAAATTTTCACCAAGTGTCAAATGGCGACACTTAGTAAGTGACGCCATGTATTTCCGTAAGTGCCGCTACCTAAGTGTCGCCATTAGGGTTTTTATATAAATACCGAACCTTGGCGGCACTCTCTTCTCACACTTGTTCAAATCAAGTAGCGACACTTACTCAAAAATAGCGTCACTTCCGTCCGAAGTAGCGACACTTAAATTCCGAGGAGTTTTTGGTTCGATTTGCGTTTTCTGTTCGTTGTTTGCGTGATCCATTACTTGTTTCGTATTCTACTCATCTCACCGCACACTTTGGTATGTGTTTCGACTCTTATCATCATGTATTTTGTACGTATTAATCGATTCAAGTTTCGGTTAGGGTTTTGTGTTTAATTTTAGCGATTACGGATTCGTTTGTTAATATTGCATGTTATAAGCCATAGATTAGTACTCCTACATGATATCCGCATCCTCTATAGGCTTTAGATTATGTTTATCTTGAGTTGTGTTCTTCGTGATTTCTGGGTTCATGATTTTCTGCGTCGGTGTTCATCTTGGCGACACTCACTAAGTGTCGCCATCATGATTGGTTATTTTTCAACTGCTAGATAGCGTCGCTCCCTAAGTGCCGCCATTCACATTAGCGTCACTTATTTAAGTTTCGCCATGATTATATAGCGTAACTCATTAAGTGTCGCCACCTGTTAATAGCGTCACTCAGTTAGTGCCGCCACTTTATTCTTGTAATCGGCCAAGTACAGCTTGGCGACACTTATCAAGTGACGCCAAGATACTTAAAAATTTTTTCTGATTGATAGCGACACTTCTTTAAGTGTCGCCACTGTTGTTAGATTGCTCACCGTCTAATGTAGCGACACTTACTTAAGTGTCGCCATCATGGTAGCGACACTATTAGAGTGTCGCCATTCAGAGTTTGGAATTATTTCATATCGTTTGCTCAATGATTTTTGAATATGTTTCTATAACATCTTCTTTGGATATGTTTGTTGTTGTTTTTTAGCTTTTCAGATGGCAGAATTGGAAATTAATGCTTCACGCACGAATACGAGGCACAATATTGTTGCTTTTCTGGAGGATACGCACGACAAGTCAATCCCGTTTCATCCAATGATTCAGTTTCTTCGTCGCTCGCGTATTCATTACGCTATTATAGCAAATCCTCCGGTTTTCCTAAACTAGATTCGTCCATTTTGGGAAAACGCTGTTGTCAACACTGAGAATCAACAGCGGAGGATTTTATCTACCTTTTTGAATCATGATGTGATTATTACTGAGGATCTTATACGCCAGGTTCTTCGGTTCAATGATGCATCAGAAATGCCAACTCAATTCGGCAATGATTTTCTATACGGTGCTATGATTCGGATTGGTTATCCCGGGATTCATAGCGGACAGCATAGGAAACAGCATCTTAGCAAGCTGTGGAGGTATCTCGCGCACATCATTATTGTTTGTATGTCCCCACGAAAAGCTGGTTACGACGGTATGAGTCATGCAACTGCTTCGGTATTCCTTGCACTGATTTATAACAAACCGTTCAATTTCTCGGGATATATCTTCAACAATATGATCGATAATATTCAAAGTGGTGAAGATATGTGGTTCATGTATCCTCGGTTTGTCCAGCTTATCTTGAATACCCTAAATCTAAGGTTACCACAGGATATGGACCATCTTCTGCGTCCAACTCCAATGCAGCTGTGGGTTTTTAGTGATTCTGAAAGTGTTCCGAGGGGTCAACCAAAGATCCCCGATGTTCCATTGTTCGGACACATTATTGATGAAAACTACGTGCCGCCACCAAACGATGGTTATCTTGAACCAGTGGTGGAACCTGAACAAGCTGAAGAGGATTTCAATGAGGTACCGGTTCAGGTTGAACAGGATATCGGTGTTCGTGCTGAGGGGGAAGCAAACCTCGTTCAGGATTCTGGGGAAGACACTGAGTCTGACGGTGAGATTCCCGATCCGGAAACGCTACGTCGCATTCAAAGAGAGAATCCTACGCGCTGGGATCGTATCCAGAGGCGTATACGAACCAGCAAAGCTCCTGCAGAGGCCAAAGGCAAACGTGTACGCACAGATGCCTCTGACTCTGATGACTTTTTTGAGCTTTCTCCTCCGCGGTCCAAGCGCAACCGCTCTACTGTTAGCATCAATGAGCCGGTTTCTCGTCCTCGCTCGACATCTCGTCCGGTTTCTGCACCACGTCCTCCTCCAGTCTCTCAACCTTCTACTGGAGATGCTTCTGACTTTTTCTCGCAGGTGATGGAAGCTTTCTCTTTGCTTGAAGCTCAAGTTCACGATCAAAATTCAATTATCACTGAACAGGCTTCAAAGTTGAAAGAATTGGAACAGAAAGCTGCTAGGGTTGATGAGTTAGAGCTAAGGGTAATACAGTTAGAATCCCAAGTTGTAGTTTCGGGGGAATCAAGCCAATGGGCTTTAGAAACAACAACTAGTGATCCTGTAAACGATAAGGTAAATGATTCAAATGATGAAAGAGGTGCTTTCTTTCAAAAGATTTTGAGAAGAGAAATTTTTGGCAAACGATATGTATGGATTAGACCTGAGCTGGGAGTTCGATATTCTTATAAAAAGAAATTAGATCCAAGAACTCGAGAACCGATTGTGAAATATCATTATCCTCCAGCGGCAAGTTTGAAAACCGTTCCTCTGTAAAGGTTACCACTGGATTTCTTGAAAAGATTTAGACATTGGTGGTACGACTTAAAGACAGGTGAAGCTGTAATTGAGTTCTTTACTGAAAGTGACCCAGAACCAATTCCAGGACAGTGGACTTATACGAAGAACATCATCAGGGGCTCAAGCGTTCGAGTATTTGATCCCATTAGTTTGATCACTATGTCAAAGAATGATTTGAAGATTCTTCATTCCAATAAAATCAAGTATTATCCTGTTGATCATGAAGAAGCTCAAAAATTTCAACAAGTTGTTGAAATCTGTGTTAAAGTGGGAATACACGCTGGTGGAAGATTCCCTGCAGGCTGGATATAACTGAAGACGTCTGTGTAGACCAAGCTGCTGACAAGGGGAAATTTGTTGGTACAAGTTTGTGTCAGTCAGTTGGTTATCGAGTCTGTAATCGTTTCGAGTTTGTGATTTAAAGTTAGTTTGTGAAAAACTTAGAATCTGTCTAAGTGTTAGGGCGACACTTAGCCAGTGTCGCTATGGCGACACTTCTTAAGTGTCGCTAGCAACTGGTTAGTGTCACCATGGTCATATTTAAAGTGTATAAATAGTCGATTTCTAGCTCATTTTGAAGGTTGACGAAACCCTAAACGTATATTCAGTATCTGGAGAGTTCTGTAAAAGCTTATTCACGTTCATATCAATGTAATATACGAAAGCTTTTGATTCGTTTGTGTTTTGTGATTCGATACGTTTATTTAACACTTAATTGCACGTTAGTTATATGTTTGATTGAGTGACGATCTTTTAGATCCTGAATAAGGGAACAACACTCTTAACACATTGAAGGGTCACCGGTAAAATTTGTAGAGTCAAATGATTTCATTAAGTCATGGTTTAAAATTTGTAAAGTGGTACAAAATTCTGGACAGAATCTGAAATATACAATGGGGTTGATTTTTATAAAGACACATGAGGTTTGGTTGTGAGGAAACTTAGTGGAGCCGATTTGGACTTAGGATACTTGGAAGGACATAGATATGTCTAGGTTGTAACCTATATATTTGTACATTCATTTGTAGATATGCGAGTTGTTGGCGGATTTTTTTGAGGACGATACTTACTTTGGTATTCAAGGTGAGTTTTCGTGGCCCCATTTTCTTTACATATTTTTACATTGGGGGAAAAGTATGCTCACATGTTTTACCAACTGTTTTATGCTGTGAACGTATTCATTTCTATTTTTGGACATATGCTTGAAATCTGTGACACTATGTGACTTATATGCATTGAGACTTGTTGCTTACATCCGTACTGTACTTCCTTGTGGGGTATTTGCCGTACATTGGGATTGTTGATTTCATTCGTGCTTTACTTCCTCGTGAGGTAATTGCCGTACATTGAGATATATTGGCTGCATTATTTCACATTTGTGTACATTTCTATATGCATTGTCCTAACTTATTATTATCACAGCAAAATGTTTATTTTTTTGGTATTTGGTTTCAAACCTACGAAACTCACCAACATTCGTGTTGACGTTTTTGAGCATATCTTTTCAGGTTATACTAGTGGACTTAAAGCAGAGGACAAGAGAACTTAGTGGACCTTTAGGGTTGCATTAAGAGTTATTCAAGACTTGTGTTACATCATTAAGGTTGTTTGTGAAGGCTTGTTTTGCCTTAACATTGTATAGTACGTTTGTTGTAAGCTTTTGAATTCATTGTTGAAATGTATGCACGACATGAACCGTTATTCATGTTATTGGCATCATGACACATTGGATATTGTATTTCATATAGAATTCTTTATAATGATGTGTTATGATCCTATCTTAGTTGTACCCCGTTGTTTCCGCTTTAGACGGGGTGTGACAGATTGGTATCAGAGCCATTGTTTATAGAGATCTAGGTGGATTGGCCTAGACTATAAATAAGGAACCCACATATAGAACATGAGTTAGTAAGTTATGTGTGCATACAATTTCGTGAAGCTAGTTGTAGCCAGTGTCGATCATTCATCTTAACCATTTCAAGTAAGAAGGACGTTGTAAGCGTTTCTTCATCATCTTACGACTCTTCATGTGGTTCGTCTACATGTTACTTAGGATTCTATAAATATCTGATCTCTTTACGCGAATACAAAGCTTATTGTGATACAAAGACTTGGAAGATAAGTATGTGTATGAAAGAATGCTTTCACAATTAAGGCTGCAGACGTAATTGACAAAGGTGTTCCGACGTATGTGTGCTTATCCGACCATGTTTGCATGTCTTATGTGCTATCTCCGTTCGTATTGTAATAAAATCCCAATTTGCATTCGTTACCGAATCAATCTTATGTTTGTGAGTCTTGTGCATTATGCCTTGACAAACTCCAAAGTATTCAACTATTCTAAACTCATATTAATTCGAAAGTATAGCAAGCATACTACTAAGACGCAATACACGTAAATTTTACTCATGGAGGAGAAACACTGGGTGGTAGTCATACAAGTGATAGTGGTGATTGAACTGATGGGTGAACTGGAGGAATTTGTGGTATTGAAGGCAAGAACTCCAATGTTGTTGCGACCATTGTACAACAGTGGTGGGCCTTAATATAAAAAATTTTCTTGCAAGGTATTTGCCGGCATATTGAATCATGGTAGCGCTAGCGGCACCGAAGGTGAAAACGTAACTAATAGCGAGAATTCAAATGATGAAGTGGTGAGGGCGTGAAAAATAAATAAATAAATAAATAATGATAATAATAATAATAGTAACGATAATAGTAATAATAATAAGTACATAACTAAATAAATAAATAAAATAAATAAAGGCACTGTTTAAGGAGAAATATTCTTTCAATAATCAAATGAAGAAGTTAGTGATCAAGTTTTGGAAATTTTTATACAATGGGAGTTAATCATGCAACATATATCGGACAATTTCATGTGTTGGCAAGGATTAGACCTCATCACGTGGCACTTGAAGCTAAGAAAATTGAGAAGTACATCAACAGGTTTGTTTTGGAAATTAGTAGAACGGTAGAAGTGACTGAGCCTCTTACCATCCAAGGTGCAATACTGCTGGGTGGGTTGTTAATCGACGAGACCAATAAGTTAGGGAATGTAGAAACAGTACCAAGAACGAGAGGGTACTCAAGAAATTCATAGATACTAACACATGAAGAGAGGGTTACTTTGGTTCACATCTTCTGTGAGTAATATGTAACTACTATCATCATACATCTGCATCATGTTGTGTTTATTCAAACTGCAACTTAAGAGGTCACTTTACAATTAAATGTTGGATGACAGCTCGTCAAGTGGCACCAATCAACACAGTAGGAAACTCGATGGCTTGTTTTGAGTGGGAGACTTTGAAATAATTTTATTAATGAGTGCGCATAGAGACTAAAAGACGTTACATAAGGGTATACTTTAGTGCTAGAAGATTTCTCTTTTAGCATTGACTTGTTACCCTTCGGACTCGGAATTTTTGGTGTAGTTGTGGACATGGATTAGTTGACGATATTTAGGTAGCAATTGTATGTTTGAGAATGTATTTCGTATACCCCTTAAGTGGTGGTGTAATACCTGAGATTTTCATAGAACACTTCAAAGACGAAAAGAAACAACTCATGAGCGTAAAGACTAATAAGTTAAAATTTCAAAACATTCTATCATCAACAATTTCCTCGAGGTCTTCTAGGAAGATTTAGAAGGATTATTTCCCTCTTTACTCGTAAAGTTTTGTATCGATCTTATTCTTGGAGCAACCCCAGTTGCAAAAGCTCCAAATCGCTTAACACTATTTGAATACAAGAGTTATTTAATTCACTTTAAAGATGCTCCAAGACAGGGGTTTTATTCGCCCTAGTCTTTTTTCTTTGGGAGCACCTGTCTTATTTGTTAAAAAGAAAGATGATTCTTTTTATTTTTGCATTGGTTATCGTGAACCTAACAAATTTACGGTCAAGAATCGATGTCCTCTTCCATGGATGGATGATTTATTTGATCAACTTCAAGGGGTTTAGTGGTTTTCAAAAAAAAAAAAAAAAAAAAATCAATCTTCATTCTGGTTACCAACAATTGAGGGTACCTGAATCAGATATACCAAATATTGCGCTTAGGACTCGTTATGGGCATTTGAAACTCTTATTATGTCTTTCGATCTTACTAATGCGACTATAGCATTGCTATATTTAACGAACACGTATGTAAACCGCATCTCGACGAATTTATCATACTTTTTCATCTGCGACATTCAAATTTATTCTAAAAGTAAGAAGGATCATGAAGTTCCTTCAAGACTAATCCTGGAGTTTCTTTTGAAAACCACGAATATCAAAGCTTGTATACTGCATTGAAAGAGACAGGGATTACTAATCAATGTCTATATTCATGCTTTATCTCACAAGTTGAGCCGAAAAATGTGCAAATGGCTCTAAAGGAAAGTTCGTGGGTGGAAGCAATGCAAGAAGAACTATCTCAGTTCTCAAAATTACAAGTTTGGGAGTTGGTTGACCTACCAAAGGGAGAATA
The DNA here is from genome assembly GCA_949592205.1 of Helichrysum umbraculigerum. NCBI lineage: Eukaryota > Viridiplantae > Streptophyta > Magnoliopsida > Asterales > Asteraceae > Helichrysum > Helichrysum umbraculigerum. The sequence continues at coordinate 60,372,262 of CATIUR010000005.1, read as the reverse complement.
TCCAATTGGAACTAGATGGGTATTTAAGTGTAAGAAAGACGATCGGGGAATCATAATTCGCAATAAAGCTCGTCTAGTGGTTCAAGGTTTTAACCAAGAAGAGGGTATAGATTACAATGAAGTGTTTGCACCAGTTGCTAGGCTTGAAGCAATTAGAGTATTCTTAGCATTTGCATCATTCAAGGAGATAAAAGTTTATCAGTTGGATGTTAAGAGTGCCTTTTTGTATGGGAAAGTGGAAGAATTGGTGTATGTTTTACAACCGTCAGGGTTTGCTGATCCTCAGTATCCAGATAAAGTATATCGATTGAATAAGGCTTTATATGGATTGTATCAAGCACCTAGGGCGTGGTATGGAACACTATCAACGTATCTACTTGAGAATGGATTTACAAGAGGATCGATTGATAGTACACTTTTTGTAAAGTAGAAGAAGAAAGACTTTCTTCTCGTGCAAGTATATGTTGATGACATTATCTTTGGATCTTCTGATGAAAAGATATGTCAAGAATTCGAGCAAGTCATGAGAAAAAGGTTTGAAATGTCTGCAATGGGAGAGTTGAATTTCTTCTTAGGGTTACAAGTTGATCAAAAGAAGGATGGATTTTTTATTCATCAATCTAAATATACAGCTGAACTGTTAGAACGCTTTAAGATGGATGAAAGTAAGATCTACAATACTCCTATTCCAGTCAATCATGGACTAGGTCCAGATACATCGAGTGATAGTGATGTGGATCCAACTTTTTATAAAGCCATGATCGGATCTGATGTGAAGCAAAAAGTAATGTTTCTAAGTACAATATTCCACACTTTTTGGGCACATCTTTAGTGAAAACATTCCAAAACAATCATTATTTACTAAAATTCATTAAAGTGCTCAAAATATAGATGTTGCTACAATAGTCACTAAAAATGTTCAAATAACGAGCAAAACAGAGCGAATAAACAACAACCAATTCTCACACCCACATTTACTCTATGAAAAGCACATTCTAACCTTATCATATGATGTCATAGGTAAAATCGAGATGGGAGAATCAAGAATCATGCAAATCTGATAAAGAACGGAGAAGACAGGACGATTACCGACACCTATAAAGTCATTTCGGCTATGATTGAGCTACACACATCCAATTTCAGTGATATTAGCATCATTTGAAGCGTAACGAAATTACAAAACCAAAGGCGAAAGAATCAGGTCAAACGGACGCATAACGAAGGAGATACGGACGTTTTAAGCAACGAACGAAATCAGACGGAGACCGTATACGGCCCCACACACCGTATACGGCCCCACACACCGTATATGGCTCCACACACCATATACGGCCCTTCATAGACCATATACGGCTCTTAACACACCATATACGGCCCTATGAAGGCCGTATATGGCCCTGCATACCCCATATGCTGCCCGTTTGTGCTTCGTTTACTTGTACGTTGGTGCTTCGCGACTTGTACGGCTGATTTGGAGCTTTTGCCTATAAATAGTGGTCATCACCTCCCATTTCAACACACCATTATTCATTCCACTCACTTACTCACTCTCACTTTCTCTCTCACACACTCTCTCTCTCTACTCTCTTTCTCTTCTTTTTCTCTCTCTAGAATTAGGGTTAGCATCAGTTAGTTCTCAGTTAATATTTAACTGAAACTAACGGAGGGGCTACTTTTGTAATAGCATAGGGAATAGTTCAGGGGCTTTTCTTGTAATATTGTCGAAGATATTGCGGAGATTCTGCTTGTACTCTCCTTTTAAACGCTTATTCAATCTACTCTTTATTAACGGTTACTTCTTTCCTTATCTATTATAATGATGATTGCTATTGTTATTATGCTTGATTTAGGACCTGTTATTATGCGTAGTGAGTAGTTCCCTTGTGTGTTTGTTATGATGTAGTTAGTTTATATATGTATGGGGTGATGCTGCTTTAATATACAATTGAAAACCCGGTGTGCTGTTACTTTATATTTATGATTTCTAAACCTTTTTATAATCGCCTTTCCTCCAAATAAATGTGGTTAGAACCTTTATGACAAGGAGTCGCGAACCTTGATTAAACGGTCACTACCTATCTGTGTTTTCTAAAATAATAAACTTGGTCTTAATTGTGTAGCTGTGGAAATACTGTCTAAACCTTTCGTATAGTACACCGTCAATCAATCACGGATTTATTGGGGATAGTGACGGCTGGTTTAAATCATAGATGGTAGCACTTTGATACAAACTTAGTTTATATTAGTCCGGGGTGACCGTAAAGTATGTGATACCGCAAAGACCACGATAAACGGCACTGTATTTCGTATAGCGTTGGAAACACCTCTGGTGGAGTACAAATACGTGGAAGCTAAGGAAATGTCGGTGGTTGAAGACTGTATCACATCCTGGTTCAACACAAAGCCCTGGACTAAACCATGGCCATTAATATAAAGTTAACAGTCACCAAACTCAGTCTAAATCATTAATGCCTTGTCTGACCAAGTTATTCTCGTAGTGTTAAGAAAGGTCGGAACCTTAGTGGGTATGTTACTCTATCTCATGCACCCAGGAATTAAACATTCCAAGAAGGGTCGTTACTCCGTCACTGGATATCGTTGAAGAGTTGAGCATCCTCCTCCGATCAGACTCAATCTGGCCTAGCACTCAGTGACATACTGGTTGGTCTTCCCAATCAGTAGGGTGCTAGTGTTTACACTACGAATGACGGCACTCAAGCAAGACACAAATCTTTAATAGACGTTTTCATACTGAAACCCTAAAGCATCACCCTGCATAAAGCTAATGAAATCATAACAAACACACCTTTGCCGTACTGATATTATCCCTATTCTAATTTCTGTTTATTTTCTGTTTATTTTAATTAGTTTAATTTACGGACCTAAGTATAAACCCCCACTTAAAACTATTCTGAATCCATTGCTAAGTTGAACCTTTCATCCTGATAATTCGTTTCACAATACGGTTAGCTTGAAGAACGACCCTAGGTCATACTACTGCTATACAGCTTTAGTAAACTTAGGTCCCCAGCATTACAAATTTAAAAGCTTACCACCCACCTGTTGTGTCCCCTTGGTTGCGTTGATGACCGTGTCGGATCGGGGCGCGACAAGCTTTTTGGCGCCGCTGCCGGGGAGTTAATCGTAAGACTCTGAGGCATCCCGACGAAATTCTACTTAGTGATACCCGTAGTTTAGTTTAATTTAGATTTACTTTCCTTGTTCCAACCGACAATACTTTCCCATATCCCACAACGGTATTCGATCAGATCATCCGGATCCGAATGTCTTATTTTCGTACCCGATCCTGAGTCGATTATCCGTACCATTCGCAAAGAAAGACGTTCCCGTTTTCCACAAATGGCCGCTCGTGTTACTCTCGCTGACAACACCAAACCATCTATCGAAGGACGAGGAGGACCAATTAGCTATCCAGTGATTGACGGGGCTTCTTTTGAGCTTAAACACCACATCGTACAACTCATAAAAGACAACTGCCAATTCCACGGTCTACCCCGTGATGATCCCAACGCTCATATCGACAAATTCATTCAGGTTTCAAACTCCTACAAGCAGAATGGGGTTGAGCAGGATATCGTCCGCTTATACTTGTTCCCCTATTCTCTCGCTTTACATGCTTCTACCTGGTTTGAAGGACTTGAGACCGGCTCAATCACCTCGTGGACCGACATGGGTAATAAGTTTCTCGCTAGATACTTTCTCCCGTCCAAACAAACTCAGGCAAAGAATGACATCACAAACTTCCAACAAGCCCACGATGAATCTATCTACTCAGCATGGGAGCGATTCAAGAGTTTACTGAGGAAATGTCCAAACCACCAAATGACGAAGACTGACAAGGTGTGCACCTTCTACCGAGGTCTTGATCCTAACCATCGCATCAATCTTGACGCTGCTGCTCAAAGTAATCTCATGAAGTTAACCGATGAAGAAGCATGGAGCTTGATCCAGGACATGACGATGCACCACTACGATTGGAAGTCTGATGAGAAATCCTCATCCTTACCCCTTACCAACACCCACTAGAACGAAGCCATTAAATCTCTAAGCGAACAGATTGAGACTCTGACAAAGCAAATTGGAGAACTGAAGAGACAGCCGCAGCAGATCCACCAAGTTCAGGCTTGCCAGAACTGTGCCAACCATCTCACAGAAGACTACGAGGTTGAGTACGAAGATCCTATTGACGGTTCAGTCTACTACGCCCAGTTTCCTGCCAGACCTCAAAACCCACCTGGCTTTGCTAGAACTTCACCACCCAGAACTCGAGGAAACCAATATCCTCCACGGAACAACCAACCACCCTTCCAACCCAGGTTTCAGCCACGATATCCAACGTACCCACAACAACCACAACTCCCATACAATCAACCACTTCCACTGACCGCCACTGAGGATATCCAACCTGCTGAACTTGCGAAGACTGTCATTCCAGTCACGAGTACTGATGACAACCTCAACAAATTCATCCAAGGCCAAACTGCTTTCAATCAGAAGACTACGGCTCGACAAGACCAGACTGATCTATTCCTACGAAACCAATTCTCGGTCTTAAAATGCCTTGAGAACCAAATCGGTCAGTTAGCCCAACATCTCGATACTCGACCACAGGGAACCCTACCAAGCAATACTATCCAGAACCCCCACGTCGAGGAAGCTAAGACCTTAAACTCTGATAAACCAACTCATTCTATGACTTCTTCTCCAGCAAAGGAACATTCTCCTATCCCACCGACAGTTGAGAACAAATCTGTACCCACGTCGACTCGTGAGGTCGAAATTCCTTTCCCTAATCGCTTACACAAGAAATACAACACCAAGTCATTCAAGCTTGACAGAAAATTATTGGACACCGTGTCTAAAATCCCTTCCAGATCAAAATACATCCGACAAATGCTGGCAACCACAGAAAAGACGTCTACCACTCCCAAAGTCTCACTGAACGCCGAATGTTCAGCCGTCGTCCAGAATGCCTTACCGGAAAAACTAGGAGACACGGGTCGATTCACCTTGCCCTGTTCCATCTATCACTCAGGCACGATACGCTCCTTGGCCGATCTTGGAACTAGTATAAATATGATGCCTTACTCGCTCTACTCAAGACTAGAATTAGGACCTCTTCAGCCCACAAAAATGAGTGTCCAGCTTGCCGATCAATCCATCCGATACCCGAGAGGCATAGCTGAGAACGTTATGGTAAAAGTTGATAGGTTTTATTTCCCCACTGACTTTGTAGTGATGGATATACAGGAAGACATTAACATACCCATTATCCTAGGTAGGTCATTTATGAATACTGCACGTGCTATTATTGATGTATATTCTCAGGTTATCAGTCTACGAGCTCACGGACAAACAATATCATACAAGATTGATCAAGCAGACTGTTCACTGATGGAGCATGCAGAGATATACACAATATCCATGGGCAGTATTACTTCGGATGATGACACTTCTGATTCAGAGCCAGAACCATACAGGCCAGACGAACATACTTGTCTTATATCAGCCACTGAAGAGTCAGAATCAGAAGACGAGGAGATGGAAGAATCTGAACCAGAGGAAGAAATAGAAGAAGAGGAGGAAGAGTCAGAGCAGGATAAAGAAGAAGATGAACAACCTGAAATGGAACCAAAGGAAGAAGAGATGGAAGAAACAGAAACTGAAGAAATGGAAGAATCAGAGGAAGAAATGGAAGAATCAGAGCCCGAAGAAGTATATCAGTCCACACCACCTCATCAATACCTTCTTGAATCACACTTGCTGACAGCAGAGATTATGCAGATCGAGAACTTTGAAAACTTTATCCCTCTGTCACAAAATGAATCAGATGAAGATCCACCGACTGATTACTCTCACGATGCAGAATTTGGTCTCACCATGGAAAAACTTATTGCATCGGCTATTGATTCCACCAAACCTCTCGTGTCTCCTCGACTTGATGCTCTGCTGAATATTGAAAAGACTATCGCTTTATCCACACAACATCCAGAGCTTCGAGACAAACTCTTGAGAAAGATTGCGGTCTACAAAACATCCAGACTTCCCCAAAGGATTCCAGCCTTTGACACATCTGCACCTCGAAGTCAATTTGAGAAGGGAAGCACTTCCAGATCTATCCGTGATTCTGATTCTCAGGAAGAAAAAGACATCGAGATGGATTCCTCTCCACCAATATCTCAGATTACCGATGACACCCTTCCACCGTCCGATACTGTTGAGTTCCCTGATTTCCAGGCTAGGGATACTCCAGCTGAGGAAAGTAACGAGGATAGTGTCATCTACATTGACATTCCAGTAGATATCCGGTCCATCCAGCTTCATGCAGTTCCAGCTATTCCCGCTTCTCCCCAAATCCCGATTATCTCCAACCACGAGGAAATGATAAGTGCCATCGAAGACTTTGAAAATGATATCCCAACTATGATGAGCAATATCATTAACTCTACCAATGAATACACTCCACGTCAAAGAGACTTAATTGAAGAACTTGAGGCCGAGTCTGAAGTGTATCAAGCCAGCCACAACCCAGATCACAGATTCTTCCACAACCGCCTAAATGCCTTTGCTGAAGATCTCGCTGCTCAGCTCCTCCAAGAGCACCACATAACTGGACCAACACCTGAGAAGCTGGAGTTCTTTGAAGACCAAAGACGCATGTACAGGAAGATCTATGACACGCTGTTCAGATCCGCATTTCCATATTCTGCTGAACAACACGAATTCTTAAATTCTTACCGCGGCAATATGTACAATGCTACTGGGAATCCTGACGCAGACATAGACATCATATTGATGAATGATCTTAGGGGACTACTGAACTCTATGGCTAGGAATGATCACATCGATGAAGCTTCTCCCCACAGGTTCTACATTGACTGCACTGTGGAGTACCATGCTCACAAGATTGACAAAGATCTCGAGTATGTGAGTTTTGATGAAAGGACGTGTGACATCCCTTCTTCCATCCCTGAAGGTTCGATGGTTAACATTGCGAACTTCCTCACTCATCGAATCAAGGAAATCTTCACTGAGGTTCCTGAAGAAGAGCATGGTCAAATATTCAACTACGGATTACGTGAGGTTTACGACATAGTAAACAATATCTTTAAGAACTCCAACCTCACGTTTTCCCACTATCAGACCCATCTCATCCAGGGTATTCATGAGTCTATCCGAGAACTTGGAGGAAACTCCGGTATTGCAGATCACGAGACTTTACACCTGCAGTTCTATGGATTCATAGACTCACTCAGACGACAGCATCCTGAATGAGAGATGATTGAGGCTGATGGATTCTCTTTTGTGGATTCCCGTGGAACTATCTCCAAAGCAGTAAAGGAGATTACTTGGGATCTTCTGCACATGAAAAGGGTTGCTGAACAACATCTTCAAAGCTTCCCCATCTTTTCATCTGAGATTCCAAACATCGTCGACATCATCGCTCGCCATTTTCTGAGGATCTACCCACGTAACCCCAGGATTCCACTTCTTAGCACTTCCGGTCCTGGAGGTTCCAGCACCAACTAATCTGAAGGAAGGCAAAGTCGAGCTCTCGACTCTAAAAGCAGCGCTTCTCGGGAGGCAACCCGTGTAATAAGACGTGTAGAGAGAATAGTGTCAATAAGTGAAGAAAATCTTTGACTATCCTTCACACTTGGTCGTTACCAAAACACTTTATAAACAACATTCTGTTGTTACAACTCATTTGCAAACAAATCACTCACCTCAGAAAATAGGAAATCAATTTGAAAATTATAAATCATATGTTTTGAGCATTTGAGGTACTTGCATACTACATTTATGCATTATGCTCGAACTCGTTTAACAACACATGTTTTATAAACTGATTTGTAATATAAAACATCTTTTCAAAATTCTGAGACGGTGATTTATCTGCAAAATACTTTGAGTTGTAAAATGGTATGACCAACGTGTTCACACTTACGAGATTTATTCACAAGAAGAATGATGGACGAAGAAAACCAATAGCAAGACGCCTGAAGCCGAGCCGTTCTTCATGAATGCAAAAAAGGATCCTGGCAACATCTCTTTTCAGCAAATTCAGATTCTCAGCTTCATCGCAGCTCGCTATCTGAGGAGTGTCTGAAACCTTTACTCTCTTTTGTTTATGATTCTGTATATTATTTGCTTTGTTAGTTTGTTTAGTAGTCTACACTCTATCCTAAGCTTATCACTAAGTGTGGGATTCCCACCCAAGATAAACACTTGAGAAACATTTTCTTACATGTTCAAACTCTAAGTGTGGGATCTTTACTTTAAAGTAAATCTCAACTCAAGAGAACATTAGGGACAATGTTCCTCTAAGTGTGGGATAGCAGGTATAGAATACCTTAGTTAGTTTTTTTATGATTTTTAATGCCCAAAATAGTAAACGCATAAAATGTTCCTCAAAGATTTTTCAAAAATTTTCAAGAAAATTGAAAAGTATGAGTTTAATCTGTTGATTATCTCTACTATTTTTGAGTCGAAATATCTTTTGAGAGGAGATATTTTCAAATATGAGTAATATATTTCGGAATCTAGGGAAAATAAGGTAGAAATTTCTTAAGCAAGAAATAACAATCTGATGGGAGCATGACGAATTGAGTGATCACCTTTTGTGAGATCGCCTAGTCATGTGTACTCCAAGATCATGAGATTTGGATGTATGCCTAAGAGAATCTTTTCTTGTTTAAGGAAAGATCATCTTATCTTTCCCTATATTCTTGAAACTATCTTATTTGCATCTAAAAGTGGTAACTCTTAAAAATGTTGAGACTCGCTCTGAAAATGTTTTAAAATGTTTTCCAAAACTGAGTGTTGCTTGAGGACAAGCAACGTCTAAGTGTAGGATAACTTAATTGATGTAACGCAAAAAGTCATGTTTTTAAGTATAATATTTCACACTTTTTGGGCACATATTTAGTGAAAACATTCCAAAACAATCATTATTTACTAAAATTCACTAAAGTGCTCAAAATATAGATGTTGCTACAAAAGTCACTAAAAATGTCCAAATAACGAGCAAAACAGAGCGAATAAACAACAACCAATTCTCACACCCTCATTTACTCTATGAAAAGCACATTCTAACCTTATCATATGATTTCATAGGTAAAATCGAGACAGGAGAATCAAGAATCATGCAAATCTGATAAAGAACGGAGAAGACAGGATGATTACCGACACCTATAAAGTCATTTCGGCTATACTTGAGCTACACACATCCAATTTCAGTGATATTGGCATCATTAGAAGCGTAACGAAATTACGAAACTACAGGCGAAAGAATCAGGTCAAACGGACGCATAACGAAGGAGATACGGACGTTTTAAGCAACGGACGAAATCAGACGGAGACCGTATACGGCCCCACACACCGTATAGGGCCCCACATAGACCATATACGGCCCTTAACACACCATATACGGCCCTATGAAGGCCGTATATGGCCCTGCATACCCCATATGCTGCCCGTTTGTGCTTCGTTTGCTTGTACGTTGGTGCTTCGCGACTTGTACGGCTGATTTGGAGCTTTTGCCTATAAATAGTGGACATCACCTCCCATTTCAACACACCATTCTTCATTCCACTCATTTCCTCACTCTCACTTTCTCTCTCACACACACTCTCTCTCTACTCTCTCTCTCTTCTTTTTCTCTCTCTAGAATTAGGGTTAGCATCAGTCAGTTCTCAGTTAATATTTAACTGAAACTAACGGAGGGGCTACTTTTGTAATAGCATAGGGAATAGTTTAGGGGCTTTTCTTGTAATATTGTCGAAGATATTGCGGAGATTCTGCTTGTACTCTCTCTCTAAACGCTTATTCAATCTACGCTTTATTAACGGTTACTTCTTTCCTTATCTGTTATAATGATGATTGTTATTGTTATTATGCTTGATTTAGGACCTGTTATTATGCGTAGTGAGTAGTTCCCTTGTGTGTTTGTTATGATGTAGTTAGTTTATATATGTATGGGGTGATGCTGCTTTAATATACAATTGAAAACCCGGTGTGCTGTTACTTTATATTTATGATTTCTAAACCTTTTTATAATCGCCTTTCCTCCAAATAAACGTGGTTAGAACCTTTATGACAAGGAGTCGCGAACCTTGATCAAACGGTCACTACCTATATGTGTTTTCTAAAATAATAAACATGGTCTGAATTGTGTAGCTGTGGAAATACTTTCTAAACCTTTCATATAGTACACCGTAAATCAATCACGGATTTATTGGGGATAGTGACGGCTGGTTTAAATCATAGATGGTAGCACTTTGATACAAACTTAGTTTATATTAGTCCGGGGTGACCGTAAAGTATGTGATACCGGAAAGACCACGATAAACGACACTGTACTTCGTATAGCGTTGGAAACACCTCTGGTGGAGTACAAATACGTGGAAGCTAAGGAAATGTCGGTGGTTGAAGACGGTTGATATCGCGTAAAAAGTCACGTTTTTACTACTGATAACTCTCTCATTCTGGAACGACTCTTGGCATTTTAAACTCAAAAATAGTACAAATCAATAGTATTATTCCAAGATGGTCAAAACAAGGTTGCACGATGAAAATCAAGCAAAACGGATAAAAAATGAAGATTCCACGCACGTTTGAAGATTCAATGCATCAAAAAGAGATTTCAAGACAAAAGAGCACATCACAAACATCCATCTCATCCAAGATGTTTGTTTTCAAATTACGAATCCAACAGAAGAAGAATCAACAAAAACGGACGAAGAATGAAGATTCTACGTACGCCGGAAGATCCAAACGATTCGTACGAGACATCCAAAGATGGGAGACATATTTTTGGGATAACTTTTCATCAAATTCTTTGTATTTGAATTACGAATCCAACGCAAAAAGAATCAACGCAAACGGATGCATAACGAAGAAGATACGCGCGAATTAAGAAACGCAGCAAAAGACGACGAACCGGGATGGGTGGCAGCCAGCCGCCGCCGGCCTACTGGTGGGCGGCGCCAGCCTCTCCTCCCCCGTATCGTTTCCGCTTTTTGGTCCTTGCGCGTACCTGGTGCACCACCTTTACATGCTTTTTGGTACCCGGTGCACCACCTTTACATGCTTTTTGGTACGCGGTGCACCACCTTTTCCACCTTTTGCTAAAGTGTGCCTTGGAATGCTAACGTGAGCCAAATTTCTCCTATAAATAGAAGCCCCAAGGCTTCATTTGAAGATGTCCCATATGCATTAGGCATAATTCTCTCTTTACTTTCTCATTCTATTTTCTTACTTCAAAATTAGTATTAGGCTAGTTAGGAAGCATGTTTAGAGTAGAACGAAAGCTAGGGAACATCTTGTAATCTTTGGTGTACGCTTGGAGATACGCTTATTAATTCAAGTCTATTCCTTCTCGCTTTTTAATCCGGGTTCTTTCTATCCTATTCTATCTTATTAAATATGTATGTTTTAATTATGCTAGAATCAGTTTGTGCCATGATTAGCGAGTAGATTACCATTGTATTTGTTGTGATGTAGTTAGCATATATAATTGTGGGATGACTTTAAATGTGTCGTGAAATAATATGACGGCCCCTATTCGACTGTTTACTTGGTATAGTGCTGGAAATGCTTTCGAGCAAAGTACTAACGCATGGAAGCCGGTAACGACCGAAGGTAGTTGTATTATGGATCGACGTTATTGAAATGGAAACTTTATGAACGGACTTATCTTATGATTTTAAACCTAAAACTTACATTCGCCTTTTGATTAACAAACGTGATTGTAACCTTGTAAAGAGGAGTCGCGAACCTTAATACTTGGTCAATAGTTATCTGTGTAAAAATTATGTTTTTAATTGTAACGTCATGCAAGCATCATAAAATGCAATGTGATTACGTGGAATTGCCATGAGTATAGTACACTTCCAATCAAAATGTACTTATCATGTAAACATCGCAAAGCAATTAAATTCACAATGGAAACATCGGTAAACGATTAAATACCTTGTGAACTACCATAGCATTTTCTGACATGGTCTGAGTTTAACTTTATGCAAAAAGCCGTCTGCATTTTAAATTGAATTTTAATTAGATTAGTTAGTTTAGATTAGATTACAGTAGGTAGGCTATAGGCTAAATAACCATTTGTAACAACCCCAAAATTAGGGTAAATTTAAAATTTTCCTAATTACATGTTTATTACTTGTATATAATATGAAATAGGATTATATACGTTATTTACTTACTATATATATATGGATGGAATATATATATATACACGCGTATACGATTCGTACATATCGTATAAAACAACAGTTGTACAAACTTGCGAACATTGTAAAACGATTATTAAATAATGTGAAATTATTTAATTACTTTGACTATTACTTTATATTATGTTTATAATATAACGGAAAAACGTACGTTTTAATTAAAACGTCACCGAACTCTCCGAAAACTCGACCAACCGACAAAACAAACAAAGTTATGTTTTATAACTTGAAAAATAGTATTTTGGTAAAATACTACAATTTATTTATCGAGTATTATTTCGTATTTTTTTAAACGTATATTAAATCGCGTATAAAATGATTTTTACGTTTAAACGACCGGGGAAACGAACGCCGCACGGAGCGCAAACGCGAGGGAACGAAAAATTGGTGAGACCACACCTTGTGGCCCCACCATGGCCGGCCAAGGTCAAAGGGGGGACAAGCCCCCATACCTCCTTTTTCTTGATCACTTACACACACCACACTCCCACACCTTCAATCATTCTCTCTCTCTCTCTCTATCGGTCACTCTCTCTCTCTCTAAAACCGATTACAAAACACCCTAAAAACACCATTAAAACACCTCGAAGGTCCATACCCGTTTGGAGAAAAGTGATCACGAGAACGAGGGCTACAAACTCATCTTTTCGGATTTTCGTTTCGACAACTTTGTAAGTTTTCCGGCGACCCGAAACTTTTCCGATTACCTTTATTTTGCTAGATAAATGTTCCCCTAGCTAATTGATGTCCAAAAATGTACTTGAAACTCGTTTTTGAACTTGTTTACGAAACTGTCGGTTTTGGTCATTTTAAATAAAACGACACCTCGAACATTAAAAATGACATCCAACAATTTTTATGAACTCATCATAACATAATATAACTTGTGTAAAAGTTTCAACTTGAACGGAACTCATTAGACACGTTTTCGACACGACTCAAAATCTGACCAGAGATAAGTGTCGCATGGCTCACGCTAGATATGCGACACTTCGCCTTAGTGACGCATAGGTTACGAACCGTCCATACGCGACACTTCTTAAGTGCCGCTAAACACTTATACCGTCACTCCATAAGTGACGCAGTCATAACCCTTCCAGCAGAAACAATACGTCACTTACATAGTGACGCTAGAACACGTATACCGACACTTCGTTAGTGTCGCTATTATCAGTAGAAGCTTATAACTTTCAGTAGAAACGAATGACGTCCGGTTACTACTGATGACGTCACCTATACTCATACCGTCACTTCATAAGTGACGCCCTGTTTGAACACGGCACTTAATACCGTCACTATTCTAGTGACGCACTGATGAATCATGATACTTATTAACGTCACTTACCTAGTGACGCATCACCTTAATACCGACACTATCTAAGTGTCGCATACATTGTTACACAGACACTGAATACACGACACTACTTAAGTGCCGCATACCACACATAAGTGACGCATACAAGTGACGCTATAACAGGCTGATTTAAACTTACTTTTTACACAAGTATAGAAAATACTTAAAACGTAAACGTACATTATTCGGCGTTACTTATACATGAGAATACTATACTTTTGGAAGTATACAACGATACTTGAATACGTACAAGTTTATACTAAACTAAACGTGAGATTTCACTCACACACGCGTACGAGTTTTCACTCGGAAATACTTAGGAGATTACACTCCAACAAACTTACACTTGTATACTACACGGGATTGCACCCGATACGAACTTTCAAGTTCACTTACTAGTTACGTGCTGGATTACACGTTAACTGATACGAACATACATACGAATACTTACGAGGTTTCACTCGTACCCTTTGGGGACTAAGCCCATTGGAACGTACACAAACGATACATGTTGTAATACAAACAAACGAACATACGAATATACTTTACAACTGTACCACTACTATGAATACATAATAATAATGGATGGAATTATTATTATACACCGATAACTAACGAACCGTACAACTTTTATACAAACTACGATTTACAAACTATTTACAAACGTACAAACAAACTTATGGACATTAACTAATTTGGGAACAACTAGCATGGATACTTTACAAGTATTCCATTTACTTACTAAACCTTATGCGTATTAGGACGCTAAGGGTTGCTAGTTCGGGAGTACTACTTGCTTACTTATTACATCGTCTGCCAGACTCAGGTGAGTCTCACAGCCCCTACTTTACTGTTTTATACTCAGGGGTTAGATGCATTACTGTTTTACATGAACACACAAAACTTACTTGCTGCCATGATTTACATACTGTACGAGAGTAACGATACGCCAATTGCATGAGTTTACGACTAATCCAATGAAATCCTCCTGAATCATAGTTGTTAGTTATGTGATAAGCGCGAGTTTTAGTATATGGATCCATATGGGACTGACAATCCCCGCCCGGGGTAGCACGCACTACCACGAACCGTTCCTGTAGAAACGGGCGTTTCTTACTCGTTCCGTATGAATGTTTTGGATTACATTCATGAGGGGGGTACCGATATTTACTGTACGTTAAGCTTCAACTATGGTGGCTCATGGCAATTGTATCAAACGGTTTGCAAGACTTGCAACCACCCACTTATTAAAACTTAAGTTAATGATGAGCATAACCTGTGATCATTAATTACTGGCTGGCTATGACTTACAAATACTACTTGTGTGCTCAAACTGTTTACTTACTTACAAACCTGTGAGATTCACCAACCTTTTGGTTGACCGTTTTAGTAATGCTTCTCAGGTACATAGCATCAGTAGGGATGCCCAGCAGGATAAGCTTACTTAGCTCGAGTCGCATGCATTTACAAGCTTGGAGATTTTCATACATTACTTTTGTACTAGTTGTTATGTATTAGAATCTCTAGGAATTTACTGAACTCGAGCTTGTATTTTGAACTACTTATGTATTAATGTAATAACTTTTCGAACGTCTCATTTAGAGTCGTTCACTGTATCCTTTGTGCTTGTGATTATTGATTAGTAACACCCAAAACATCGCTTCCGCAAACTGTTAAATTAGGGGTGTTACAGATTGGTATCAGAGCCTAAGGTTATAGTGAACTAGGTTGCATTTAGTGGGCCTAGACTATGACCGTTAGGTAGTATTCCTCATTAGGTATAACTGGTTCAGGAATTACAGCATACAAGTTTAATTTAACATAGCCTGATCAACTATGTACAATTAAATGAAGATGATGTGAGTTCTGAAAGGGGTTATGTTGAACCGGAATGCATTAGCTGACTCTGACCTCGAGAGAACCGGGACTTTTACTTGATTGTGCTAGACACACACTAGGCGGTTATGTGATATATATATATATACATAGGCCTCTTTCCCCGATACGATACTCTCTCTCGACTACTACGAAATTTACTTTCAGATTTCATCGAACAAACGACAAACCCGACTCTAGTCGTTCCGTCCTCATTCGACTTTTTATAAATTCACGACTACCGGCTTACGTCCAAAGACTTCCACACCATTGTATCCGACAACCATAGTTTCTCGAACGTCCTTCGATATGAAAATCGAGACCTTGTTTTATTCGCTAATTCTACCAAATTTACGTACCTCACTGTACCGTTAGGGGTAACTTAATAAAACCATTTTCAACTCAATGTTTCGATAGACTTCAAATTATACAACCGACTTTTACTATCAAAATTTTATAACTAATGTATTTTTATCAAACATGTTACAAAATTTCTTACAAAATGTTTTATAAAATTTTCAAAAATTTTGAAACTGTTTAAACTTATTTATAACCCACAAACTTTGAACAAATTGCAACCGTTGACGAAATTTCTTTAAACTTACTAAATAATCACCGCCATAATTCTTATTCAAATCCTCACATGTTCTTTATTATTGTTTCAAGGAACATGCCTCCTCGACGTCAAATCATGCTTACTGAAGCCGAAGTAGCGGGTATAATTGCCCGTAGTGTGGCTCAAGCTCTAGCTACCCGAACATCAGCTCCTGGTAGCGAAGATACTGCCAACAATGGACCACAACCCAAAACCTGCACCTACAAAGACTTCCATAACTGCAAACCGCTGAACTTTGCAGGAACTGAAGGAGCGATTGGTCTGATTCGTTGGACCGAGAAAATCGAGTCAGTGTTCCTCATCTGCAACTGCAAGGAAGAGGATAAAGTTAAGTTCGCCACCAGTACCTTTTCTGACATCGCCCTTACTTGGTGGAACACATATGCACAGACGGTGAGCGTTGCTGAGGCTTACAAAATACAGTGGGATGAACTGAAACTTATGCTGAGGGGCGAGTACTGCCCAAGAGATGAGCTGA
This sequence comes from Helichrysum umbraculigerum, assembly GCA_949592205.1. Lineage (NCBI taxonomy): Eukaryota > Viridiplantae > Streptophyta > Magnoliopsida > Asterales > Asteraceae > Helichrysum > Helichrysum umbraculigerum. The sequence continues at coordinate 60,355,676 of CATIUR010000005.1, read as the reverse complement.
AACAGCTAGAAATGGAATTCTGGAATCACAAGATGCAGGGTGATGACATAACCGGATACACCAACCGCTTTCACCAGCTGGCACTTTTGTGCCCATCCATGGTTGATCCTGAATACAAGAGGATCGAAAAGTACGTTGATGGACTCCCGGAGCGACTACAGGATTTAGTTACTTCATCCAAACCAGGAACCATTCAGAGTGCCATTCGTATGGCTCATGAGTTAACGGCAAATTCGGTCCGCCGTTGCTCGACTTCAACCCCGTCTGCGAATAACAAACGTAAATGGGAAGTGAGTCCCCACTCATCCAACTCTACCTCTGACAAGAAGCTTGCAATCGTCAACTCCAATGACTCAAAGGCTTACAAGGGGAGCAAGCCCTACTGCTCCAAATGTAACCGCCATCATAACGGCTCCTGTCCCTGCACTAAGTGCAAGAAATTCGGGCACCTGGCCCAAGACTGTCGAACCAACCCCACTGGTACTGATACTCCTGCACCCAAAACCTGCTATGAGTGCAACGGTACCGGGCACTTCAGGAAGGATTGCCCAAAGCTGAAAACCCGAACCAACTACACGAAGAGTAGAGCTTATGTAATTAACGCTAGGGAGGATGACCCAAATCCGAGACTCTGTGATCTACTCAACCCGGGTACGCCCATTCTATGACTACCCGAATCTATTTTTTTTCTTATAAATCTCTCGCTTAACGATTTATGTATAACTGTAGTTTTCTCTGTGTGTTTTCTTTGATTCTAAGTACACAATAGGATTAGGAAACGACCGACTACTTAATCCTTGACAACGCAAGAAACCTAAACGCTTTCCCTCGCTTATCATGCTTGAGTTTCATCAATAGGAATTAATCAATTAAGTCCGAACATATTTGCTAAGTTAGTTGTTTACTGGATTTGTAGTCTTTATGGTATTAAGAACGGTTAGACTTGTTATGGACTTGCTACTCTGTTCCTTCGCCCATGAGCGAATGCGTTCAATAATAAGGGCCACTGACTCCTTCACAAGAGAGTGTGGGGGGTTGAGCATTGTCTGTCTGATCAGAATCATGACACCGTAGTTCCTCGTGACATATTAGTTGATAACCGACTAATAGGGAATCTATTGGTTATACCATAAGTTCTTAAATCCAACAAACATTCCCAATTTAGTTAAATGTTTTCCCCAAAAGTCATCATCCCACATTATAAGCTAATGAAATCACAACAAATACTACTTTTATTATCTGATTTATTATTACATTTTATTCGCTTTAATTAGTTTACTTAGTAAACTGAACCAAAACCCCCAACGCACTCTTTTAAAACCTTTACTAGAAAAGAAAGATTGATTGGATTACCTCCGTTTCAATTCAGTTTCTCTTTAAGAACGACTCTAGGTCATACTTAACATCTACTAGCCTTTGGTTCAGTATTCGTAAGTCACGTTTAGACCCCAGCAATTATAAATTTTAAAACCCACTGATCCGCCTTGCGAACAGCCCGTTTTTAGGCGGCATCAAGTTTTTGGCGGCGCCGCTGCCGGGGAGACTAACTGTCCGATACAGAGGCCCAACCAATCCCAATTCTAGTAAACCCTTAGGATAAAACCTTCTAAAAAAACAAACAAGTATTTCCTTTATTGTCTTTCTTTTTAGTGTATGACATGTTTCCCTAGATCTGCACCAAAGTTTAATTTCCCTGATCCAGAACTTATAATACGTACTATTCGACGAGAAAAGAAGCAATCCGCTCTTAGACAAGCAATGGCTGAACGCATCACTCTCGCTGACAACAGTAAACCCTTTATCAAAGGAAGAGGAGGACCAATTCTCTACCCTGAAACCCCTGGACAATCTTTCAAGCTTAAACACCACATCATCCAACTAATCCAAAACCACTGTCAATTCCATGGATTACCCAGTGATGATCCAAACTCTCACGTCGACAAGTTCATATCTCTTTCAAACTCCTACAAACAAAACGAAATTAGCCAAGACACAATCCGCTTGTATCTTTTCCCTTATTCGCTCACACATCATGCGCAAACAAGGTTTAAAGGTTTAGAGACCGGCTCTATCCCTTCATGGACTGTGATGGTGACAAAGTTTCTAACCAAATACTTTCCGCCTTCTAAACAAACCAAACTTCGAAATGACATCATGAACTTCCGACAAGCTTTTGATGAGTCATTATACACCGCATGGGAACGATTCAAAGGAGCCTTGAAGAAATGCCCCAATCACCGTCTCGACAAATCCGCACAATTGTGCACCTTCTATAACGGTTTAGATCCTAACCACCGAACCACCCTCGATGCTGCCGCACAAGGAAGCTTCATGGCAAAGACCGACGAAGAAGGATGGAACCTTATAGAAAACATGACCATGCATCACCATGATTGGAACTCTGGAGATCACTCAACATCTTCAGCACCTCTCGCTGCATCGAATCCGATTCCAGTCGAAACAATTAAGGTATTGACAGAGAAAATGGACTCACTTGTCAAACAGTTTGGAGAACTTAAGAAACAACAGCACCGAGTACACCAAGTGCAAGTCTGTCAACATTGCACCAACCCGCAACCATCTGGTGAATACCAAGTTGAATACGAAGAAGCAGACTGCACCGTTTACTATGCTCAATTTCCTGCTCGACCACAAAATTTTCCACCAGGTTTCAATCAAAACAACAACCAACCTAGAGGACCTCCATTCCAACCAAGAAACAACCAACCACCATACCAACCCCGATACCCGCCTAGATACCCACCTTACCCACAACAAACACAACTTCCTTACAACCAACCCCTCGCACTTCCTGCACCAACTTTCGATACAAACCAAACCCCTGAACAACCTGCAAAGACAAATACTCCAGCTTCAAGTTCAGATGACGCCTTCACCCAGTTCATGCAAGGTCAACACCTACTCAACCAAAAGACGTTCGCTAGACACGATCAAGCCAACCTCTTTATGAGAAACCAATTGGCTGTGCTAAAGAATTTGGAAGCTCAAATTGGACAATTGGCACAACGACTTGATAACAGACCTAGAGGAAGTTTGCCTAGCAACACGGTTCACAACCCACATGTTGAGGAAGCGAAGCAACTCACTACCACCAAAGAAGCAGCCACTCCACCGCCTGCTGCTGTCCTAGTAAAGGAAAAACCAGAGATCAAGATACCAGTTGTGGAAACCACTCCGACCATGAACAAAGAGGTCAGAATTCCCTACCCCGCTAGACTTAAAGTCCAACCTAAGAAATTATCATCCTTTAAGTTAGACAGAAAATTCCTTGATACTATGTCTGGAGTTCCCGGTCGTAACAAATATATTAGGAAATTACTATCCACTAAGGATAAATTGCCCGAAGTAAACAACATTCCCCTTAGTTCTGAAACCTCAGCCCTACTTAAGAATAGCCTTCCCAAAAAACTAGGAGACACCGGTAGATTTACACTACCTTGTTCTATTTATCAATCCGGAGATATAAGCGCCTTAGCCGACCTAGGAGCTAGCATTAACCTTATGCCTTACTCCCTGTTTAAAAGGCTAGAACTTGAAAATTTGAAACCAACTAAGATGACTGTCCAGCTAGCTGACCAATCCGTTAGATACCCAAAAGGAATAGCTGAGAATGTCTTTGTTCAAGTTAACAAATTTTTCTTTCCTACGGATTTCGTGGTAATGGATATCCACGAGGACATAAACATCCCGATTATCCTTGGAAGACCATTCATGAACACAGCTAGAGTAGTGATTGATGTGTATAATCACACGATTGTTCTACGATCACACGGTGAAAGATTCACTTACAAGATCGACCAACTAGAATGCACCCCAGAACAAGAAGAATGTTATGCTATATCAACAAGCAGAATTACCTACAGTAACGAATCAAAATCCGAAGAGGAACGATGTTTCACTCGACCAACAACCTTGATCTATGACACTGAAACTGACCGAGATGAGGACGAGGAATATCAAGAAGCGGAGGAAGAATCTGAACCTGAAGAAGAAGAAGAGGAAGAACCCACTGAGGAAGAAGAAGAAACTGAAGAGGATGAGGAAGAAATGGACGAAGAAACCGAAGAAGAAGAGGAAAGATATGAAGAAATAGAGGAAGATAAGGATCAAAGTGATTCACCACAAATGGCCGAAGTCAAAAGGATACAATGTTCCGAAGACAACGCGTCATCAGACGAGTCCGTTGATTTTGAATCTATTCGCCAAGAATTCGGATCAGAACATCTCAAGAGAATGGAAACCATGCTTGACTCTCATCTCGACCCTTCGAAACCTTTCACCCGATCCCGACTCAGAGATATAGACACTTTTGAAGAAGAACTCCGATCATCAAGCACCCCGAATATATACGCTAAACTCCTACAAAAAATCGCTGCGTATAAGGCAAATCAAACAGGTGGCTTTGTTGAAGAAAATCTTCAAGAATCCATTACAGAAGTCAGGACCATCGAAGTCGATAGTTCCCAACCTTTTAACAACGCACCCTCAGATGAAGAATTCCACCAATTTCCAGATTCACGAAATGAAGACTCTGAAGACGAGAGTGAGTCTGATGACGAGTGTATCGACATCGTTGTTGATAAACGCTCTATTCCAACAACTCCCCCTGCTCCAGCAAATTCTCCTACCTCCTCAACTGAGGTAATACGAGTCCCACTCGTAGACACCCATCAAGAGTTGATAAACGTGATTGACGAATATGACGATGTCCGCATCATAGTAGAAGCCATCCGAGAATCAACCAATGACTACACCACCGCTAAGAGACACCTGATAAGGGAGATTGAACGAGAATATGATTCATACATTGCCAGTTTTGGAGTGTAGGAATCTCGCACTCTACGCAGACATATTCAAGAACTATCTGATTCCCTTCAAGAACAAGTCACCATAGAAGCTCAATAGCCAGAAAGACCCCAATACCCAATGGGAGAAGTCGAGTTCTGCAGCAACCAAAAGCAAATATACCAAAAAGTATATTGTGCCTTAGCCGGATCAGCTTTTCCCTATTCAGTAAGTCAAAAGGCTACACTAGCATCCATAAGAACTCATCTAGAAAGAGCTACTGGAAACCCACAAAACTATACCGATATCAGAATGGTGGGAGACCTTAGAACCCTTGTAGATCTCATCGAAACTGGAGAACACCTCACAGCTTCAGAAAACTACAGGATAGTCATTCACTCCACCATTGGTCATCATGTTGAGCTGATAATTGATGAACTAAACCACTCAGTATATGAAGAAGAAACTCTAGAAGTACCAAGATTCATTCCGCACTTGTCACAAATCAACCTGGCAACTTATGTGACAACTCGACTTCGCGGAATGTACACTGAAGAAGATATAGAGCTTAATGTTTATCGTGATGGATATCGCGAGATATTCAGCAAACTGATCTACATCTTCACAGACTCGGATTTTCCCTTCAACCATGAGCAGCATCAACTCATCCAACAAGTATGCCAAGCAACCAGATCTTTTGGAGGAGACCCTTTGGCTAGTGACTTTGAAGAAGTGAAAACCCAGTTCATGGCCCTAATTGCCTCAATAGGTCGAAACCACCCCCAGCGTGAGATTGTTCATACTCACACCTGCACAAGAATTGATCCTAACGGACCAGTCACACGGTTAGTTAGATACATCAGCTACGGGATGGCAATCCTTGACCGACTGGTCACTGATCACTTCAAAAGCTTCAGGATGGAATTCATCAACCCACCAACCCTAATTGCTGAAATGATAGAGCAATTCCTCCGATACTTCCCCCCACGCTACAGCTTACCAAGGAACCACGGTAACCAATCCAGCACCAGGGAAGCATCCAGCATCATCTGAAGAGAGGACTAAGTCGAGCTCTCAACTTTAAAAGAGCGCTTCTCGGGAGGCAACCCATGTTTTTACATTTCTGCAACTTTACTTTCCAAGAAGTGATGAAATCTCCGACTATCTTTCACACTCGGATCATACAAAGCATGCTCAAGCCTGCAAGGAAGCATCAACACCCGAAGAATCGCATATCCGACGTGTTCACACCTACGAGACCAATCACAAGAAGACTTGATCAAGAATGCACCAAGCAAGACGGAGTCTGGCAGATGCAAACCAAGGAACACTGCAACTACCGGGGAGTACTTCTATACCGTCTCTTTCATTCGTTTTAAATATACCATATCCACTATGCTTATCACTAAGTGTGGGATTCAAACCCAACACACACTAAAAGAATACGACTTAGATGTTTCAAACCCTAAGTGTGGGATTTTACCCCATACAGTGTAACAACCGCCAAATTAGGGCTAGTATTAGCGCCTAATTCTTTGTTAATACATGTAATTAGTTCTGTGTTAGGCTAATTTATGTATCGGATTATATGTTGGTAAATATATGCAACTTTGCGATTTGGCTTAAATCGTACGCAACTTAAATAGAATGAAATTCTATTCGGTTAACACGGACGTTGGTGAACAAATGTTTATAAACTAAAATAACGCAATTATGACCGAAACGCTATTTTATAATAATTAATAATTATCTCGTATCGCTCGATCAAAGTTTACACGATTTAAAAACAAAAGTATTCAAACTTATTTGTAAAATATTTAAATAGAAATGTCGCGTAATTATTTGTATTTAAAACCTACCATTTAAAATGTAAAATAATTATTAACGTTTAAACGACGGAGAAAACGAACACCGCACGGGACACGTAGACGGAGACTGAAAATGGGATATAAACCCCACCTCCACCTCCCATTTCCTCTTATTTCATTTCTTCTTTCTCTCTCTCTTCCCTCCTTTCTCTCTTTCTCTCTAATCACCACCATCCACCACCAACTTCACTAATTCGCAAAATACTACTATCAAACGGCCTCGGATTTCGTGACTACTTTGGAAGAAAACGTTCACCTACTCCCGATCTACCTTCCTATCTTTTCGGATTTTCAATCCGACAATTTGTAAGTTTCCGACAAATCCCGACATCTCTCGTTTTTGATCATTTTTACTAGTTTGTGGTTTAAATAGGCTTATTATGTTCATATAAGGGTTGGGTAAAAGATTTGGACCCAACGGAAACCGGAAAACTCGTTTTCGACTAAATTTCCGGCCATCAGACCGCTACGTCGCACCTGGCCAGGGGCCTCTGCGACGTCGCGACCTACGTCGCACAAAAAAATCTCAACGTCGCACTAGCGACGCAGCCTATTACGTCGCATTAACTTGCGGACGTCGCACGTAGCGACGTAGACTTTAACGTAGCAAACCGAACCAACGTCGCATTAGCGACGTCGCCCCCTACGTCGCATTGATTTGCGAAGGTCGCATCATGCGACGTACCTGCCTACGTCGCACCTTACGTCGCTTGCAACGTCGCATGCTACGTCGCACAAACCAGAACTTTGAAAACTCACATTTTCACTAAGTGTCGAACTTTTACAACCTCAAATCCTTATACGATACGACCTAACAAACATAATAAAACATACTTTCCTATTACAATTACTCTAAATTGCGTTATAAATGACAAACTTTAATTATAACAAATCACCAACGGGCCGTATACTTTGATACGAACGCGAACAAACCAACATTTAAACACAACGGGTTGTATGAACAACTAGCCTAGATGGTCTTGCGAGACATCTACTTACTTAACCTTACGTGTTTAGGCACTAGAAGGTTACGGGTTCGGAGAACCTACTTGCTTTACTACTACTTGCTAGTTACCACTGCTCGACTCAGGTGAGTCTTACAGCCCCACTTTTACTGTTTTATACTCTGGGGTGAGATACTTAGCAACTGTTTTACATATGAACACAATGTACTGAACTGAAAACATTACTGATTACAAACAAACGCATGAGTTACTTTTATCCACTGAAAGCCTCCTAATCGTAAGTTGTTAGTTATGGACTTAAGCGCGATTACTAATAGATGGATCCATTTGGGACTGACAATCCCTGTCTGGGGTGGTAGCGCCACCACGTACTGATTTACACGTAGAAACAGACATATTAGTATTTGTTACATATGAGTGTGCGGATAGCACTCACGGGGGTACGTGATATATTCACACTACACGGTTAAGCTTCAACTTATGAGCTCATGGCACTGTACTGATTTACTGAATTACTTACTTTGCTTGATAGCAATACGGGTACATACTTGTGGTTCATAACACCTACTTATTACTAAACTTGTAAGATTCACCAACCTTTTTGGTTGACACTTTTTAGCTTTGTATCTCAGGTACACTTACGGAGTAGGATCACTCCAGGATTACTAGCTAGAGTCGCATGATTTCCAAACTGCATTTAACGGAGATTCTTTGGCATTATCTTTTGTAACTATGGTTATGTAATAGAATCTCCCACTATACGCGAGGGCTCTAGGGAACTACACTTTTGTAAAGAAAACTATATGTTTTCAAACAATTCAATTTATGAAATGTAACTATTTTACAAACGTCTCATTTAGAGGTCGTTTACTGTTAATCTTGTGCTTTGTATATTGATTAGTAACACCCAATGTATGCTTCCGCAAATCGCTAAATTTGGGGGTGTTACATACAGAGCTTAGAATAACATCGAGGACGATGTTCCTTTAAGTGTGGGATAGCAGTAGTTGCACTACTGTAAAATGTATAATGGTATATGCTTGATTCTAAACTCGCTGCTCTTTAGACCATCCTTCTCCAAAAAGTAAACAAAATTTTCAAAAGTGAGTTAAAAATATGTTGAAAATGAAAAATTTTAGACGAAGAATGATTTACTTTGGGGAAGAAGGACAAATAAAATACAAATTCTTTTGAAAAAATTAGTTTAGTAATCCCATAAAGAGCATCGCATGACTAGGCACACAATAACCCAACTTTCGATTCGTGAGGTATCTTGAGCCATATGTAAAGCATTCACTTTTAATGCTTCATGTTTTCGATTCTTGAGTGTGCCGATGTATGCATTTAGAATCAGAACTTGCTCTTGATATATATTTCGAATCCAAACAGGTGAGTAAAAAGGAGATCGAATCACATCATTCTTAAACTCATCCTTACACCCAAAAATAAATACGTTATCCATACCCTCTTAAAAACATCCTTCAACTTCATAGAAAGTTCCAAAGATGAAAGAAGAAGAGCTACAAGGATATGACGTCAAAAAAAAAAAAAGAATTCGAAGAAAAGAATGTCAAATTGAGAAAAATGACTCCTACAAAGAATCATAAGAAAAGGGCGTCAATCCTCCGAAAAATTCCAGCTTTCCTCTTCTCAAAAAAATTATTATTATGAAAAAAACCAACACATCCCCCTCTCATATCACCAACACTCCACTCCAAAAACCCTACATCCCCTCTCCTAAAATGATTTTGGCTAGATCGACTACACGCTCACTTAAAAGGTAACGATTTGATTCTCGATCAAGCCTATGACGATAAACGATACATGACTGGCATTCTGAGTGATTGATATAATAGAATAGGAAACCCTAAACACTTTGAGTGATTTGAGTGACCACCTTGAGAGGATCGCCTAGTCATGTATCCAAGATCAAAGATCAAAAGCATGCTCCTAAAGATTACAACCCTGCTTTTTCAAAGAACAAATATTTTATTTTTCCAAAACCGCCCTTAGTAAAAAGTTCCACCTTAAAATATTTCATTATCTGCTTACTTTTAACCATGCTTGAAATTCGAATTTGCTTGAGGACAAGCAAAGTTCTAAGTGTGGGATACTTGATATCGCGTAAAAAGTCACGTTTTTACTACCGATATCTCTCAAATTCTGGAATGACTCTTGGCATTTTAAACTCAAAAACAGTACAAATCAATAGTATTATGCCAAGATGGTCAAAACAAGGTTGCACGATGAAAATCGAGCAAAACGGATAAAAAATGAAGATTCCAAGCACGTTTGAAGTTTCAAGGCATCAAAACGAGATTTCAAGACAAAAATGCTCATCACCAACATCCATTTCATCCAAGATGTTTGTTTTCAAATTACGAATCCAACAGAAGAAGAATCAACAAAAACGGACGAAGAATGAAGATTCTACGTACGTCGGAAGATCCAAACGATTCGTACGAGACATCCAAAGATGGGAGACATATTTTTGGGATATCTTTTCATCAAAATATTCATTTTTGAATTATGAATCCAACGCAAAAAGAATTAACGCAAACGGACGTATAACGAAGAAGATATGCGCGAATTAAGAAACGCAGCAAAAGACGATGAACCGGGATGGGTGGCAGCCAGCCGCCGCCGGCCTACTGGTGGGCGGTGCTGGCCTCCCCTCCCCCGTATCGTTTCCACTTTTTGGTCCTTGCGCGTACCTGGTGCACCACCTTTACATGCTTTTTGGTACCCGCTGCACCACCTTTACATGCTTTTTGGTACCCGGTGCACCACCTTTTCCACCTTTTGCTAAAGTGTGCCTTGGAATGCTAACGTGAGCCAAATTTCTCCTATAAATAGAAGCCCCAAGGCTTCATTTGAAGATGTCCCATATGCATTAGGCATAATTCTCTCTTTACTTTCTCATTCTATTTTCTTACTTCAAAATTAGTATTAGGCTAGTTAGGAAGCATGTTTAGAGTAGAACGAAAGCTAGGGAACATCTTGTAATCTTTGGTGTACGCTTGGAGATACGCTTATTAATTCAAGTCTATTCCTTCTCGCTTTTTAATCCGGGTTCTTTCTATCCTATTCTATCTTATTAAATATGTATGTTTTAATTATGCTAGAATCAGTTTGTGCCATGATTAGCGAGTAGATTACCATTGTATTTGTTGTGATGTAGTTAGCATATATAATTGTGGGATGACTTTAAATGTGTCGTGAAATAATATGACGGCCCCTATTCGACTGTTTACTTGGTATAGTGCTGGAAATGCTTTCGAGCAAAGTACTAACGCATGGAAGCCGGTAACGACCGAAGGTAGTTGTATTATGGATCGACGTTATTGAAATGGAAACTTTATGAACGGACTTATCTTATGATTTTAAACCTAAAACTTACATTCGCCTTTAGATTAAAAAACGTGATTGTAACCTTGTAAAGAGGAGTCGCGAACCTTAATACTTGGTCAATAGTTATAAAATAAGACTAGCCTTCTACCCGTGAATGATGGTTTTCGCATCAAATATATGTTTTAAGCAGCAAAGTTTTAAAGCATCATCATTATATACTTACATAGGCACATTTTTTTCGATTTCATCGTATTTTCAGTTATTAGTTACCTAACTTACATATTTTATACAACCACAAAATTCACGAATATATACTCAGTGTCTCAAGTGAAACTAGAATTCCCAATCTCTTGGTTGAGAATTTCATTTTATTTTTCCATTTTAAAGCATTTTTAAATAATCTAAATTATCTTTCAAATTATAGAATTTCATTATATAATTATTTTTATTTTATTTTAGTCTTCTACTACATTCTTTTTTTAACAGAGTTTTGTACGACATTCGAAACTTGGTAGAATTACAGCCACACTATTATATAAAGAATAAAGTTTATACACATTGTTTTAGAAGGCGTGAGAGTCCGATCACACTTTTGAAATCGACCACACAAGCATTGTAGTACACTTTCACAACTCTTTAGCTATTAGACCTACACGATAGCCAACTGCACCACCGCTAGCGCGTAGGTCTCATAGTTGTGAAAATTTAGTACACTTTCACAACTTGCGAAAAATTAGTATATTATAATGTTGTATTAACCAAAAGTCAGTACATTATAGAAATAATGAAAAACAAGATATTCTTCGATGATGACTTGAAAATTTCAAATGAAACCTGCTTTACACTCATCCGTAAAATCCGTAAAATTTCTTGAGAAAAATCTTACAATAATTATGAAAAAATATACAAGCCTACACACGATATCGATGAAAAGGAGTTCAACAAAAAATACATATTTACCTCTAAAAGATATTAAGCACCTTAATAACTAGTACTATACCCGGGCATTGCCCGGTTATGCCGACAGTCATAAAAATGAAGTTAATGTTGAAGGGACTGAAAAATGAAGGAAATAAAGAGCAGGTGGTAGGAAGATATGCAATATAAAGTGAAGTAGGATGTAAATATGAAGGATAGACAATGGCAGGAATGCAGAATGCACACAAGGAGACAATATAACATGAAGGACAGACAAGGCAAGAAGGGCAGAATGCACACAAGGAGACAATATAACGTTTATAACAAAATTACTTTTTAATGTTTCTAAGATAATGGGAAGCTTGAATGAGTTAATTATGATTAAAACACTTACAATACTTTTTTTTTTTTAAAGAGATTATTCTTAAGAGTATTTTTTTTTATATTTACAACTTCAGGTAGTAGTGATGTAATTTGTATGATATATTCGGTTTTCACATGCATAATTGATAAATTTAGTATAATTAGAGATTTCATACTAACGTTGTTATCTTCCTGCATTTGTTGTTCCACCGAGGGGTTGTTACGTTGTGTTCATGTATATTCACTAGTTATCAACATGTTAATTGCAATTATACCCGGGTAGGCCCGGCTATACCCGACCCGGCTATACTAGACTGTCATAAAACAAAGATTAATGATCAACTTAATTAATTACTTTATGTATTCATGAGAAAAAAAAAAGTAAAAAGGGTAAAAATCAAATATGGAAAGGATGGCTATAGGAAAGGAGGAAAATGAGTAGGAATGAAGGATGTAAAAAATAGAGGAAAAGGAATAATAATCCGGACGGAAAAAGGAAAAAAGTTAAAAAAAAAAATTGAAAGAAATAAGGAAGGGTAAAATAGGAAAATGGAAGGATGGAAGGATGGTAGGGAATAATGGAATGATGGAAGGAAAAAGGAAAGAAAGTAAACAAAAATAATTAAAAGAAATAAGGAAGGGTAAAATAGGAAACTGGAAGGATGGTAGGGAAGGATGGAAGGATTGAAGGATGGTAGGATGGTAGAAATGTAGGAAGGATGGTAGAGAATGATGGAATGATGGAAGGATGATAGGAAAGGATGGAAGGATGGTAGGAAGGATGGAAGGATGGTAGTATAGTTATTGTATTTTTTGTTTAAAGTCTTTCATAATTAGTAAATTATTTCCTAAATAAAAAAAGGAAATAATTTACTAATTATGAAAGCAATAACATTTTTTCGACTTTATCAAAACAACAATGTTAGAATACAATGTCACTGATATCCTTAAATATGAAAAGTTACCTGAAGGTGAGGTGCAACAGTAACAACAAAAGAGATACGGATAATAAACAAAGTTTAACTTTTTGACGTTACATCATTTTGTAAAAATTTAATATAGGATATCTCTACTAAATCACCAATCAAATACAAATCTTATATACTCACCAAATAAGTAGAATTGTAAAAGAAAATAAAGATATATATAATACCATCCTTCCCTATTTTTACAATTTTTATTAATATATATGTTAATGTCAATTTTGTTATAAAATATTATTAAAAAAGTGGAAATGCATGATGGTAGGAAAGCAAGGTGTGATGGAAGGATAGGATGGTACATGCATGTAGGATGGCATGCATGATGGTTGAACAGGATGCATACATGCACGATAAGGGAAGCAAATGAAATTTAATTGAAAAAAAATAGAGAAACAAATGACAACAACGCCTCATCATCATGGTTTGTGATAACGAAAAAATAAGATAAACTTTAAACTTTTGTTATAATTACCATCCTTACCTATTTTTACATTTTTTATTAATATATATGTCAATGTGAATCTATATATATATATATATATATATATATTTAAAAGAAAACCCTTGCACAAATCTCCCCCCTTAATTAAGACCTAATCCTTCATTAAGCTACCATTAGATAAAACAATGACATCATTAGTCCTATTAAATGTATTGTAAATTACTAAAGTGCCCCTTATTTAAAATTAAGAAAACCCTTGGGTTGGCTTGCTGTACGTGCGTGCGATTCTCTTTAACATATATATGCAGTTCTTCATCTTCAAACATCTCTCTGCAATTCTCCATTTTCAAGTGATGTTCTAAATATGATACTTATTGAATGAATACTTCCTCATCGATTAACATGCCTTGCTTCCATCAATCTCGATTTCTTCATCATCAAAACCAGGTATGCGATTTTGCTTTATTTTTATTTCTGAAATTAGGGTTTATATGTTTCATTCTGATAGTGATTTTGTTCTCTACATGATATTTGTTGCTGGGTTATAGATGAATCGGCTTGAGTGCATTACATACATAACATCAGACATGTCGTTCTATACATGAATCGATGATGAATGAATACTTCCTCATCGATTATGTGACACCCCCAAATTTAATGATTTGCGGAAGCTCGATTTGGGTGTCACTAATCAATATACAAAGCACATAAGATATATAATGAACGACCACTATATGCGTCGTTTTAAACTTGTATTAATAAAGTAAACGTTTACATCAAAAATAATGTTACATTAGCTCGGTTCCTGAAATTGAGAGATTACATAGCATAATTACTTTTACAAAATATAATAATGCAATCAAATCTCTAGTTGTATGTATGATGACTCGAGCTAAAAGTCCCTGCTTGTGCAGCCAACCTACTGCTGGGTACCTGTGATAATTACTAAAATGGGTCAGCGAAAACGCTGGTGAGCTCACAGGTTTGTATGTCAATGTATGGTTGTAAGAACCGCAAGATTTATATTGAATTTAAAATGCAATTAAGCAAAATAAAAGTTATACAATCCATGAGCACATAGTCTGAGCTTAACTTGAGCGCTAGGTCCAATTAAGGAAACCTAACTGGTTTGCCTCCTACGAGTGTCTAATCCACACTCGTCTTCCCAAATGCTAATACATCCGTTTGACCGGTTAGTGCATGCTAACCCGGATGAGGATTGTCAATCCCATATGATATCATATACTAACATTCACGCTAAAATATTAGAGACTATGCTATAGAGGACTTTAAATTGATTAGCTTGAAACTCATGTAGTATTTGAAGGTTGGCACTTGCGTTCTACTTGTAAAACAAAACAGAGCAGTATTATCACACCCCTAGTTGTAAAATAGTGAAAATTGGGCCATGAAACTCACCTGAGTCTTGAAGTGTTTAATTTAATAAACTTGAAGTAATTAGCTGTGGATGGATGTCCAAAGACTTGAAACCTGAATGTGTCCACGACACTTAAATTGTTATTAATGGTACCGGTATCCCGAAAGTCTTCCTTTGTAGTTGTTATACAACTATGTATATATGTCCAAATTACTACGATTTGGTTGATTGAATTGTTACAAGTTACTACGACTTGTTTGATTGAATTGATACAAGTTACAACGACTTGTTTGGTTTTGAAGCATGTTTTGAAAACACGTACGGCCCGTTGGTGTTTGTTTGTAATAATAATCTCATCATTAAATTTTTGGTCTCGAAACATTATACTTGAATAGTATGTTCCAATGTGTTTTAGAAGTCGTATCGCACGAGTATTTGAAATTGTGCAAGTTCAACACTTGGTGAGAAATGTGCTTACGGAATCTAAGTACGGGGGTCCGGGGGCAGCGCCCCTGGTAGCGGGGTACAAGGGGCGGCAGCACCTGGCGGGGTCCAAGGGGCAGAGCCCCTGGCTGGGGTCGAGCTGCCAGGTCAGCTTGGAAAATTTTTTATTTCTACTATATTGCTTTAAGGAAAAACGCATCTGGACTTGAATTTGGGTGAAATCGAGTGATAAAATTTTGGTCTCGATACTTAGTAAAAAGTTGTAAATATTCTGTTTTATGCGACACAATATGCGACATAATAATTTGTTATGCGACACAAGGGTTGTGTCGCATAAGCATGCGACACAATACCTATACGACACAAGGGTTGTGTCGCATAGGTTCGGAATGCTAAATCAATAGCGACATAGTGGTTGTGTCGTATAGAAATACGACATAGTTTGCGACACAATATTGTGTCGCATGGGTTGCGACACTAAAGGTTTGGTACGACACAAGATGTCACACCCCCAATTTCATGCTTTGCGGAAGCGACTGTTTTGGGGCATGACTAATCAAATATCAAAACACCAAAGTACAAGCAAACGACTCTAAATGAGACGTTTTAGAAACACATTATATTACATTACATAAGTTTTCAAAAGTAGTACAAAGTTTAAGTCATAAGTTTGAAACATAGTAGTGAGTTCGCAAAATGATTTCAGAAGATTTTAATGCATAACCATTATACAAAATATAATGCAAGGAAATCTTCATGTCTAAATGGATGCATGCGACTCGTGATAGCTAGCTTATCCTGTAGGCCATTCCTACTGTTGATGAGTACCTGAGAATACAACACTAAAAGGTCAGCTATAAAGCTGGTGAATCTCGCAGGTTTAACAAAAACATTGATGTGATCAATATGATTATCCGACGATAATAACCATTTATAAATGAATAGTGATTTAAGCAATTTACTCAAACAATGATTTTTAAACCAACGCAGGTTTTCTAAATGGTGATTTATCAATTAAGCTTCAAAACAATGATTTAACCATTTCCGGTTACTAAATAATGATTTGAACCAACGCAGGTTCCCTAAACAATAACGAAACCAACTAGGATGAAACCAACGCAGGTTTCGGAACATTGAACAAACCAACGCAGGTTTTTGAACAATATGAAATTAGACAATGATGAAACCAACGCAGGTTTTGTAACATTGAACAAACCAACGCAGGTCTTCGAACAATGTGCAATTAAACAGTGATGAAACCAACGCAGATTTCGCAACATGGAACAAACCAACGCAGGTTTGCGACAAATGTGAAATCTAACAATGCTAATCAAGACCAAAGAATGGTAGTCAAACAATGTAACTAATATAGTTAACTGAATTAAATAATCATTTAATTCCCTGAGTTAATAATCATATTAGCTAATCAAATAACATATGATCACGAAAACATGTAAGCATTGTATCTCACCCCAATATTTAAAACATGTAAAAATGGGGCTGTGAGACTCACCTGTAGAGCGAGCAATCCTATTGTGCGTACGTATCCCAACAGTAATCTCCTAACGTCCTAAACACGCAAGATTGTATGTTTGTAAGTGTACGCGTAGTAGTTCGTTTGTTTAGTTGTTCATGTGGTTGATTACTTCTAAAGTATTTGTTACGTGTTACATTCGATGTTTCATAAAATACGCGGCCCTTTGGTGGTGCTTCGGGATTATATTTTGAAAATATAATATTGTTTGTTTTGTATAAACTCCTTTCGTACATTTGTATACCGCGTCGTTTATCCTTATTTGAAAACGTATAAAGTTAATTACTTAGTTTGTAAAAAGGTACGACTCGTAGTCGTCAGGTTACAATTATATTTCAAAAATATAATTAAGTTTGTTTCATGTAAAAATGTTTATTTAAACGTATATTGTATCCATATAAATGTTTGTATTCGTTTTAGTTAACATTGAAATCAGAAAACTGGGCTGGGCTAGGTACCCGCCGGGTAGTCGAGGTACCCGCCGGGTAAAACGGTAATGGGTCGAATCCGCCGGATTTAAATCAATACGCCGGATTCAATGGATTTCGAGGGGAATCCGCCGGATTCACCCGAATCCGCCGGATTGGGCTCAAAGTTTGGGGAATACGCCGGATTCCCTTGAATCCGCCGTGTTCATGTTTTCTGGGTAGGAATCCGCCGGATTCATCATGAATCCGCCGGATTCACGTAACTGGTTCGACTCTGTACGCACATAAAACATACAAAACCATTTCTAAATCCAAATTCCGCTTACAACAACTTAATACAAAGCTAATACATGTTATATATCATACTTAAACACGAAATTGAAGAGAAAAACGAATTGCTTCCTTACAATTTTTGAAAACGAACGGATGTTGATGATGATGAAGATCACGATGGTGATGATGATGAAGTAGCTAGATGATGATGATGATTATGTTTATGTTGTTGTTGTTTGCAGATCAAAGCCGAGAGAGGGAGGGAGCAAGAGACCGAGAGAGAGTGATCAAAAATTGTGTGCGTGTGTGTGATACAAATAATTGAGGTCGGGTATTATAACCGGCCTCAATTATTGAGGTAGTTGGAAATTTTCGACCCGTGTTTGCGTACCCGATCGTTAATTAATATAATATTTTAAAATGATAATTTTCTAAAAATGTAATCGTATACGTTTTCAATCAAAGTATTTTGTAAAAATACTTTTAAAGAGATATAAAAATATATCTTTGTTTTACTCAAAATGTACGGATAGTTTTCTGTATCTAAAATGTATTTAAATTTAAAATGGAGTACGTAATTATTATCCTCAATAATAATACTTTGTTTAAAAATGTTTTTCGCTCGCTTTCATTTTGAGTTTCTACGTTTTGTTAAATTCGTGTCTTTGCGATTATTAATTAATCGTTTCGGTTTATATATATACATATATATATAATACTTGTGTACTTGAGTATTGACACGTATGTAATTACGTGTTTTAAAAGTTTAAATTCGGTGCTAATTTTGGGTTATTTTGACCGGGTGTCACATTCTCCCCTTGTTAGGAGAATTTCGTCCCGAAATTTGTTCGTAGTATTTATCGTTGTACTTAAGTTGTAGATTGCGTGTTATCTACGTAAGTCTGACAACACCTATCTAGAGTTGTCTATCTCCCCTTGTTGAACTAGTGCCCTTCCGGCAACTAAGGAGTTCGAAATGAGGTTTCAAGATGTTTTAACTATTGTGCCTACATGATCAGTCCAGTCGATCACTAGGGAGTAGCTACAATGTGTACTAGTAGCTTAAAGTAATTCAGTAAATCCTTGATGGTTTGGTCGGTAGGACAAAGTTTGTCGTTTAGCCAATTGCTTGAGTACAACTACTTTTTGCACTAGTAGCCCACCTTAGACTCTATCAGTCTCCTATAGAAACGAAATGATTCAGCCTACATTAGCTTTATATGGGATGTGACCCATTGTTTTCATAAAAATATTAACCGGTGTGTTTTCCGGTATAAAACAATGTAGGATTTGTTATCCCAACACTTATGCAAGCTAAACCTCGTCTCATAAAGAAACTATAGAACCTAAATTGTCACCTTGCCCTAACCCTATCGTACAGTTAGGATCTAGGGAAAACATAAAAGATATCAAGCAACAAGTAGTATCTATCCATGTAAACAGTGTAAAGCAATTAGGTCATGTATGAGTGACCATACCAGTGTTGAGCAAATCAATGAGTCTAGGGTTCTGGTCGTCATCCCTATTTCTGAGTACGTAGGCTCTTCCTCGAGCAGGGCCGATGTTCTTGTCCTTCAGCTTTGGACAGTCATTTCTGTAGTGACCTACAGTTCCACATTCAAAACAGGCTTTCACACGGCAATCTTTAGCAAGATGCCCAAAACGCTTGCACTTCTCACAGTGGTCGCCACAAGGCCCATCATGATGGCGTTTGCACTTTGAGCAGAAGGGCTTGGTTCCAGCGTACTCTTTCTTGTTTTCAGACCCAGAGGTGTTGGCCTTAATGGTTGCAGGCTTTTTGGTAGCCGAGCTTTGATTATCAGGATTTCCCTCAAGTTTTCTCTTGTTATCACTAGGGTGGTTTACAGTACTCTTGACAACAGACGTTCCTTGGCGAACGATCTGTGCCATCAGCTTATGTGCCATGCGCACAGTACCATGAAATGTAGAAGAGTTGGATGAAGTCACCATCCCTTGAATTTGTGAAGGAAGTCCCCAGACATAGCGCTCAATTCGCTTTGATTCTGTATCTACCATAGATGGACACAGGTGCGCCAACTGATTGAATCGAGAAGTGTAGCTGGCAATATCGTTTCCTTGAGTGGAGAGATTCCAGAATTCCGCCTCAAGCTGTTGGATCTCATCCCTAGGACAATACTCATCCTTGAGCATTTTCTTCAGCTCATCCCAGGGAGTTTCCAAAGCAATGTCTTGGCCTATGGAGTCAGCATAAGTGTTCCACCATGTCAGAGCATCATCCATGAAAGTGTAGGTGGAGAACTTGACCTTACAGTTCTCAGGGCAACTGCAGATGCGAAAGACTGCCTCTGTCTTCTCCATCCATCGCAACAATCCAATGGCACCTTCTGTGCCTTTGAAGCTCAAAGGATTGCAGTTAATGAAGTCTTTGTAGGTGCAGGGTTTCACTACAGGGGCATTTGGTGTTGTTTCGACACTTTCAGATCGTTGTCGTTCGGCAAGTACTGCATCAGCCACTAGTCGGTCAACCTGAGCTTGAGTGAACTGGCGACGTGGAGGCATGTTCCTTCAATAAAGATAAGGGACATGTCAGAGTTTCGTACAAGAATATGATCATCGTAGTTGTATATATAACAATAATATACCACAACACAAATGACAATCAATAGTGTAGAATAAAGAAGATTGCAATCATTTAACATGCGAGTTCAAATGATTACGAGGATTAGGGTTTACAAAAGTGAAAGGGATATTACATCCGTACATGTATCAGTAGTTTTGCGGAATGTGATAGGAAGGCAGAAAAGATTTGTACTTAGAGGAATACTGGATTCGAATGTTAAAACTGATAGGTGAATGAAGGATGGTCCTCTGATGACCAGTTGGTGTAGATTAAGGTGTCGGAGTTCTTAATCGATTCCTAGGGTAAGTCTATTTCGAAGAGACAACTCTCTTTGTCAGGGCACCTCCCGGTACAATTTTCCTGATTCGATCAACTTACCATAGGCCTAATCTAAAGTGTGTTTGTACAGTGAGTGTGTTACTAAATATCGGAGGATCTTAATAAGCCTAATCATATAGGTGTAACCTATATATACTTATTATCCACCTAGTTGTGTCTATCACAGAACAAGTACAAGTCACGGTTCTCTCGTGGTCAGAGTCAACTATTGCATTCCTGTTCAACATAACCCCTTTCAGATCTTACATCATCTTCATTTAATTGTACATAGTTGATCAGGCTATGTTAAATTAAACTCGTATGACGAAATCCCTGAACCAGTTATATCTAATGAGGAATACTGCCTAACGGTCATAGTCTAGGCCCACTACATGCAACCTAGTTCGCTATAACCTTAGGCTCTGATACCAATCTGTCACACCCCCAATTTCATGCTTTGCGGAAGCGACTGTTTTGGGGCATGACTAATCAAATATCAAAACACCAAAGTACAAGCAAACGACTCTAAATGAGACGTTTTAGAAACACATTATATTACATTACATAAGTTTTCAAAAGTAGTACAAAGTTTAAGTCATAAGTTTGAAACATAGTAGTGAGTTCGCAAAATGATTTCAGAAGATTTTAATGCATAACCATTATACAAAATATAATGCAAGGAAATCTTCATGTCTAAATGGATGCATGCGACTCGTGATAGCTAGCTTATCCTGTAGGCCATTCCTACTGTTGATGAGTACCTGAGAATACAACACTAAAAGGTCAGCTATAAAGCTGGTGAATCTCGCAGGTTTAACAAAAACATTGATGTGATCAATATGATTATCCGACGATAATAACCATTTATAAATGAATAGTGATTTAAGCAATTTACTCAAACAATGATTTTTAAACCAACGCAGGTTTTCTAAATGGTGATTTATCAATTAAGCTTCAAAACAATGATTTAACCATTTCCGGTTACTAAATAATGATTTGAACCAACGCAGGTTCCCTAAACAATAACGAAACCAACTAGGATGAAACCAACGCAGGTTTCGGAACATTGAACAAACCAACGCAGGTTTTTGAACAATATGAAATTAGACAATGATGAAACCAACGCAGGTTTTGTAACATTGAACAAACCAACGCAGGTCTTCGAACAATGTGCAATTAAACAGTGATGAAACCAACGCAGATTTCGCAACATGGAACAAACCAACGCAGGTTTGCGACAAATGTGAAATCTAACAATGCTAATCAAGACCAAAGAATGGTAGTCAAACAATGTAACTAATATAGTTAACTGAATTAAATAATCATTTAATTCCTTGAGTTAATAATCATATTAGCTAATCAAATAACATATGATCACGAAAACATGTAAGCATTGTATCTCACCCCAATATTTAAAACATGTAAAAATGGGGCTGTGAGACTCACCTGTAGAGCGAGCAATCCTATTGTGCGTACGTATCCCAACAGTAATCTCCTAACGTCCTAAACACGCAAGATTGTATGTTTGTAAGTGTACGCGTAGTAGTTCGTTTGTTTAGTTGTTCATGTGGTTGATTACTTCTAAAGTATTTGTTACGTGTTACATTCGATGTTTCATAAAATACGCGGCCCTTTGGTGGTGCTTCGGGATTATATTTTGAAAATATAATATTGTTTGTTTTGTATAAACTCCTTTCGTACATTTGTATACCGCGTCGTTTATCCTTATTTGAAAACGTATAAAGTTAATTACTTAGTTTGTAAAAAGGTACGACTCGTAGTCGTCAGGTTACAATTATATTTCAAAAATATAATTAAGTTTGTTTCATGTAAAAATGTTTATTTAAACGTATATTGTATCCATATAAATGTTTGTATTCGTTTTAGTTAACATTGAAATCAGAAAACTGGGCTGGGCTAGGTACCCGCCGGGTAGTCGAGGTACCCGCCGGGTAAAACGGTAATGGGTCGAATCCGCCGGATTTAAATCAATACGCCGGATTCAATGGATTTCGAGGGGAATCCGCCGGATTCACCCGAATCCGCCGGATTGGGCTCAAAGTTTGGGGAATACGCCGGATTCCCTTGAATCCGCCGTGTTCATGTTTTCTGGGTAGGAATCCGCCGGATTCATCATGAATCCGCCGGATTCACGTAACTGGTTCGACTCTGTACGCACATAAAACATACAAAACCATTTCTAAATCCAAATTCCGCTTACAACAACTTAATACAAAGCTAATACATGTTATATATCATACTTAAACACGAAATTGAAGAGAAAAACGAATTGCTTCCTTACAATTTTTGAAAACGAACGGATGTTGATGATGATGAAGATCACGATGGTGATGATGATGAAGTAGCTAGATGATGATGATGATTATGTTTATGTTGTTGTTGTTTGCAGATCAAAGCCGAGAGAGGGAGGGAGCAAGAGACCGAGAGAGAGTGATCAAAAATTGTGTGCGTGTGTGTGATACAAATAATTGAGGTCGGGTATTATAACCGGCCTCAATTATTGAGGTAGTTGGAAATTTTCGACCCGTGTTTGCGTACCCGATCGTTAATTAATATAATATTTTAAAATGATAATTTTCTAAAAATGTAATCGTATACGTTTTCAATCAAAGTATTTTGTAAAAATACTTTTAAAGAGATATAAAAATATATCTTTGTTTTACTCAAAATGTACGGATAGTTTTCTGTATCTAAAATGTATTTAAATTTAAAATGGAGTACGTAATTATTATCCTCAATAATAATACTTTGTTTAAAAATGTTTTTCGCTCGCTTTCATTTTGAGTTTCTACGTTTTGTTAAATTCGTGTCTTTGCGATTATTAATTAATCGTTTCGGTTTATATATATACATATATATATAATACTTGTGTACTTGAGTATTGACACGTATGTAATTACGTGTTTTAAAAGTTTAAATTCGGTGCTAATTTTGGGTTATTTTGACCGGGTGTCACACAAGATGCGACATAAAGGGTTTTATGCGACACAGTATGCGACACAAGGCTTGTGTCGCACTGAAGAACACTCAGACAGTGAACACGGCTGTCTTGATTTTTCAATCCCAAAATCCAAATCAAACTCATTTTTAGGTTGTAAAATCGTGTTTTCTTCATATATTTGGACATATACATGTTATATAACTCATAAACATGTATAAACAAGTTAAAACGAGAGATTTCGAGAATTTGTCGGAAACTTACGCGGTGTCGGATTGAAAATCCGAAAAGATGAAAATGTAGATCAGGCAGTTCTTCAGGAAAGACTTCAGGAAAGTCTTCAGGAAAGTCTCGGACAATTGGCACCTCCTCAAGTCGCTTCTCCTCCGACTTTTTCTCCATGATGTGTGCGAGGATTGCGGGATAGCCCTTTTTCAGAAATTTGCGGGTTTTCAAGCAAGACATGATATTGAGTCTCGTCCCACCGGTCTCCCCCTGTATGATTAAAGTTCCACCGGTGGCGAGAGGTATACGAACAACTTTGTCGCCATAGATAATTTCAGCCCGATGCTTGGACAACCAGTCCATTCCAACAATGACATCGAAACTTCCTATCTTAACAGGCATGAGATCTATTGAGAAAATTTCGTCGGCTAGATTTAAAGTGGAATTAGGGATCACACTCTTGGTTTCCATAAGTTTACCGTTTGCAAGCTCTACAGTGAACTTAACATCTAAGGCAACTGGGGTGATGTCAAGTAGGGGGCAAAACTCATCGGAAATAAAACTCCTATCAGCACCAGTATCAAACAGAATTGAAGCAGTTAAATTGTTGAGGAGGAACATACCCGTGACCACATTCGGGTCTTGACGGGCGTCCCCAGATTTGAGCACGAAGGCTTTTCCCTTGACGTTGTTGTTGTTGTTCTTCCGTTTGGGACATGCATCCCTGAAATGTCCCGTCTCCCCGCATCCATAACAGGTTTTGGGTTGTTGGTTGTTATTTTGTGATTTAGGGGCTTGGCAGTCTTTGGATGAATGCCCGTACTTCCTACAGTTGTTGCAAGGAGATCTGCAAGGGCCATGGTGGTGGTAGTTACACTTGGAACAATATGGTCTGTCCCCAGTGTAGGTGCGTTTGGGTTCGGTGTTGGTGTTGTAAGCTTGGATGGTGTTGGACCTTTTGTTTTGGTGGTTGCTGTGGGATTCGGTGGATTTGCGTTTGTTGTTGTTGGATTTCTCGCGGCTGACCACCAGTGCCATGAGCTCATGTGCTAGCCTGATAGCACTTTCGGTGGTGGTTGGTTGTGATGAGGCGACACTTCCCTGGATGCTCTCGGGAAGGCCGCGGATGTATTTCTTAACCCCCTTTTTCTCCGGTTCCACCAGACTAGGGCACAGGGACGCGTATTGCTGGAACTTGATGGTGTATCCCTCAATATCGGTCCCCTGCACAGTTAGTTGCCAGAACTCCTCTTCTAATCGGTGTATCTCTTCCTCGGGGCAATACTTCTCTCTCAGTTTGTTCTTCAACTCAGTCCAAGGTAGTTGATTAGCTATCTCAAGACCCACAGAGTTGGCATGGGCGTTCCACCATGTGAGGGCTCCTTCCTGAAAAGTGTAGGCGGCAAACTTTAACTTGTTTTCCTCGGTGCAGTTGCATAGGTTGAAAACAGATTCTATGCGTTCTATCCATCGGCTCAAACCAATAGCACCTTCCGTGCCCTTGAAGTATAGTGGTTTGCAACTCAGAAAGTCCTTATAGGAGCAGGGTCTGGGCGGTGGAGCATTGTTGGCTGTGTCTTCGCTACTGGGTGGTGGTGTTCGGGCAGCCAAGGCTTGGGTCACACTGCGGGCAATCAGTCCCGCGATCTCAGCTTCACTAAGGGTGATTTGTCGGCGAGGAGGCATGATGCTGAGCAAGAAAGAACAAGGAAAGGAAGTGAGATACTAGTCCGAAATTCATGATATATCTCCACAGATGTACATATATAAAATGGTAATATATAACATCTCAAGAATAACGTGAAACAATTAATAGAAATCGTCAATTGATATTTCGAAGCCAAATGATTACAGACGATTTTGAGTCACAAGTTTCAAAAGTTACAGACTTAGATGTTTTACAAAAGCGCCGGGAATTGTTACATCCGGTTGAGTTACATAGATCCTACAAAAGCATATTAGGGTACAGATTCAGCCTAAGCTAATTCTGACGTAAGTTGAGTTGTGGTAGCAGTGCAGTGAGATGATTCACAGACTCTACAAGTCTGTTGGTAGTCCGGAGGGCGTCTTCGATTTCCCTTAGACGTGTCTCGTACTGATGCAGCCTTGATTGTAAAATAGAGATTTCATTTCGGTTGCCAATCACTTGGTTGTGGACAACCTCCATGGTTTCGACTGTTCCTTCCACCTGATTTTGAAGAGTGTTCATGTTGTTAACAGTGTGATCGTGGTCCTCGGAGACTTGCTCGATTCGTTCCATTGCTGTAAGTCTCCAGAGCTCACGGGTCTCTTGCAGCTCAAAATCCATCTCGTGGATTTGTTGGTCGTGATGGTGTACTCTAGCGGCTAAGTCCGGTAGAGTGAAGTGAGTGGGGTACGGGCTAGCTCGAGGCAACCTGGTGTCCCTCCTAGCTACCCTTGAGTTTCGTGACGAATTTGGTGATGTGTTTGCCATTCTGAGACAAAGCGTTAGGAAGAATGAGGCCTATACCCATACAATAACTTATATAATATAGCCTAAGATTGTAACGAGGCCTATCTATGTATACTTAGCATCACATAATAGCCTATTGAGTGTCTAGCACAGACTTGTTTGAGTCCCGGTTCTCTCGAGGTCAGAGTCAACTAGTGTATTCCTGTTCAACCTGATCGTTTCAGACCTTACATCATCTTTCTTTAATTGTACATAGTTGATCAGGCTATGTTAAATTAAAGTCGTATGCTGTAATTTCTGAACCAGTCATGCCTAATGAGGAAATACTGCCTAACGGTCATAGTCTAGGCCCACTAAATGCAACCTAGTTCACTATAACCTTAGGCTCTGATACCAATCTGTGACACCCCCAAATTTAATGATTTGCGGAAGCTCGATTTGGGTGTCACTAATCAATATACAAAGCACATAAGATATATAATGAACGACCACTATATGCGTCGTTTTAAACTTGTATTAATAAAGTAAACGTTTACATCAAAAATAATGTTACATTAGCTCGGTTCCTGAAATTGAGAGATTACATAGCATAATTACTTTTACAAAATATAATAATGCAATCAAATCTCTAGTTGTATGTATGATGACTCGAGCTAAAAGTCCCTGCTTGTGCAGCCAACCTACTGCTGGGTACCTGTGATAATTACTAAAATGGGTCAGCGAAAACGCTGGTGAGCTCACAGGTTTGTATGTCAATGTATGGTTGTAAGAACCGCAAGATTTATATTGAATTTAAAATGCAATTAAGCAAAATAAAAGTTATACAATCCATGAGCACATAGTCTGAGCTTAACTTGAGCGCTAGGTCCAATTAAGGAAACCTAACTGGTTTGCCTCCTACGAGTGTCTAATCCACACTCGTCTTCCCAAATGCTAATACATCCGTTTGACCGGTTAGTGCATGCTAACCCGGATGAGGATTGTCAATCCCATATGATATCATATACTAACATTCACGCTAAAATATTAGAGACTATGCTATAGAGGACTTTAAATTGATTAGCTTGAAACTCATGTAGTATTTGAAGGTTGGCACTTGCGTTCTACTTGTAAAACAAGACAGAGCAGTATTATCACACCCCTAGTTGTAAAATAGTGAAAATGGGGCCATGAAACTCACCTGAGTCTTGAAGTGTTTAATTTAATAAACTTGAAGTAATTAGCTGTGGATGGATGTCCAAAGACTTGAAACCTGAATGTGTCCACGACACTTAAATTGTTATTAATGGTACCGGTATCCCGAAAGTCTTCCTTTGTAGTTGTTATACAACTATGTATATATGTCCAAATTACTACGATTTGGTTGATTGAATTGTTACAAGTTACTACGACTTGTTTGATTGAATTGATACAAGTTACAACGACTTGTTTGGTTTTGAAGCATGTTTTGAAAACACGTACGGCCCGTTGGTGTTTGTTTGTAATAATAATCTCATCATTAAATTTTTGGTCTCGAAACATTATACTTGAATAGTATGTTCCAATGTGTTTTAGAAGTCGTATCGCACGAGTATTTGAAATTGTGCAAGTTCAACACTTGGTGAGAAATGTGCTTACGGAATCTAAGTACGGGGGTCCGGGGGCAGCGCCCCTGGTAGCGGGGTACAAGGGGCGGCAGCACCTGGTGGGGTCCAAGGGGCAGAGCCCCTGGCTGGGGTCGAGCTGCCAGGTCAGCTTGGAAAATTTTTTATTTCTACTATATTGCTTTAAGGAAAAACGCATCTGGACTTGAATTTGGGTGAAATCGAGTGATAAAATTTTGGTCTCGACACTTAGTAAAAAGTTGTAAATATTCTGTTTTATGCGACACAATATGCGACATAATAATTTGTTATGCGACACAAGGGTTGTGTCGCATAAGCATGCGACACAATACCTATACGACACAAGGGTTGTGTCGCATAGGTTCGGAATGCTAAATCAATAGCGACATAGTGGTTGTGTCGTATAGAAATACGACATAGTTTGCGACACAATATTGTGTCGCATGGGTTGCGACACTAAAGGTTTGGTACGACACAAGATGCGACATAAAGGGTTTTATGCGACACAGTATGCGACACAAGGCTTGTGTCGCACTGAAGAACACTCAGACAGTGAACACGGCTGTCTTGATTTTTCAATCCCAAAATCCAAATCAAACTCATTTTTAGGTTGTAAAATCGTGTTTTCTTCATATATTTGGACATATACATGTTATATAACTCATAAACATGTATAAACAAGTTAAAACGAGAGATTTCGAGAATTTGTCGGAAACTTACGCGGTGTCGGATTGAAAATCCGAAAAGATGAAAATGTAGATCGCGTCGAGGTGGTTCCTTTTCCGTAATTATTTTGATGATCAAATGTCGTTTTGTGTATTTATTTTGAAGTTTTGTGAGTTGGTGGTGGTTTTTGGTTTAGAGAGAAATGAGAGTGAGAGAGAGAAAGTAAAGAAAGAAATGAATGAAAAAGAAAAGGGAGGTGGGAGGTTAAACCTCCTCCTTTTTCAGTCTTCGCCCCGCGCTCCGCGTGGTGTTCGTTTTCTCCGTCATTTAAACGTTAAACATTTATTTTATATGTTTTAATATACGTTTTAAAATACGAATAAATTCCCGATGATTTGATTGAAGTATTTTTTTATTAAAGTACTTTAGGTTGTAGTTATAAATTGTAACTTAAACTCGTTTTGTTTTGTCGCGCGTGTTTATAATTTAACTAAGTAGATTGTTATTTATACGATACTGTTTAAACTGAAGTATTACAAAATAATATTCTTGAGATATAATAGTTCCATTAAATAACGTTATGTTATTTAGTTAAATTGTTCACCAACGACCGTATTCATTGTATCGAAATTCATTCGATTTGAAACTCGTACGATTTAAACAAACCGAAAAATTGTGTAGATATATATTCAACAATATATATAATAATTGATACATTAATTAGCCTAACACAGAATTAATTACATGTATTACAACTTGATTAGGCACTAAATTCTAGTCCAAAATTGACGGGTGTCACATTCTCCCCCTGTTAGAAGAATTTCGTCCCAAAATTTATGTTGAAGTCGTGTTGGATGTTGAGTCAGTGAAGAGTTGAGGATACTTGAGTCCCATTTGGTCTTCCCGTTCCCAGGTGAATTCCGGACCACGCCGCGAATTCCACCTGACTTTGACAATGGGAATACGACTTTGTTTGAGTTGTTTGACCTCACGGTCCATAATTTCGGCGGGTTCTTCAAAGAAATGAAGTTTGTCGTCAACTCGAATCTCATCGAGTGGAATGATAAGTGTCTCATCAGACAGACACTTCTTCAGATTTGAAACATGAAATTTGGGATGCACGCTGCTGAGTTCGGATGGCAGCTGCAATCGATATGCCACTGGACCAATCCTCTCGAGGATCTCGAATGGTCCAATGTATATGGGATTTAACTTCCCTCGTTTGCTAAATCGGATTACGCCTTTCCAAGGCGATACTTTGAGTAGTACTCGATCCCCAACTTGGAACTCGAGTGGTTTGCGTCTCACATCAGCATAACTTTTCTGGCAATCACGCGCGGCTTTGAGCTTGTTTTGAATTTCGACGATTTTCTCGGTTGTTTCGTGAATGATTTCTGGACCCGTGAGTTGGCTGTCCCCAACTTCGGTCCAACAGATAGGTGACCGGCACTTACGACCGTACAGTGCCTCGAAAGGTGCAGACTTAATGCTGGCATGATAACTGTTGTTGTACGAGAACTCGCACAATGGTAGGTGTTTTTCCCAGCTTACACCGAAGTCTACTACGCAGGCCCGTAGCATATCTTCTAGTGTTTGAATGGTTCGTTCACTTTGGCCATCGGTTTGAGGATGATATGCGGTACTCATATCAAGTCGAGTACCCAGGGATTTTTGAAGTGATTGCCAAAATTGTGAAGTGAAACGACTATCTCTATCGGAGATAATTGAGATTGGAACACCGTGTTTGGTCACGATTTCCTTCAGATAAATACCGGTGAGGCGTTCCATTTTGTCGGATTCTTTAATTGCTAGGAAGTGAGCAGACTTTGTGAGATGATCCACGATCACCCAAATGGTATCGCAACCGCTCGAGGACTTGGGTAGTTTGGTTATGAAGTCCATAGCAATTTGTTCCCATTTCCATTCAGGAATACTGGGTTGTTGAAGTAAACCAGAAGGTTTTTGATATTCGATTTTGACCTTGGAGCAAGTAAGGCACTTGCTGACATAGGTGGCGATTTCAGCTTTCATGTTCGGCCACCAGTAGAAGTCCTTGATACCGTGGTACATTTTATCAGATCCCGGATGGATAGAATATTTGGACTTGTGAGCTTCATCCATCACCAAGTCTCGTAGGTTCCCAAATTTAGGCAACCAGATTCGGTTTGAGAAATACCTAATCCCGTTAGGTTTTACTTCGAATTGTTTGTCCATGCCCCGCAAGGCTTCATCCTTGACGTTTTCGTGTTTCAAGGCTTCGAGTTGAGCAGTGAGAATTTAAATGTTTAAATTGTTGTGAATGGTCATATTGAGGGCTCGGACCCGAAGCGGTTTCACTAGCTCTTTTCGACTGAGGGCATCGGCAACAACATTTGCTTTGCCTGGATGATATTTGAGTTCGCAGTCGTAATCAGTAAGCAACTCGACCCATCGACGTTGCCTCATATTGAGATCCTTCTGATCGAATATATGTTGGAGACTTTTGTGGTCTGTAAAAATTGTGCACCTAGTGCCATAGAGGTAATGTCTCCAAATTTTGAGGGCGAAAATGACGGCTCCTAACTCGAGGTCGTGGGTGGTGTAATTCTTTTCATGAATCTTGAGCTGTCGTGAAGCATAAGCTATGACTTTGTCTCGTTGCATAAGCACACAACCGAGACCTTGATGAGAAGCATCGCAGTATACCACGAAGTCATCGGTGCCTTCGGGTAATGATAGAATAGGAGCACTGCAAAGCTTTTGCTTTAAGAGTTGGAATGCCGACTCTTGTTTACCAGTCCAGTCAAACTTTTTGTCTTTCTGGGTCAAAGTCGTGAGTGGTAAGGCTATCTTGGAGAAATTTTCAATGAATCGTCGGTAATACCCGGCAAGACCCAAAAATTGGCGTACTTCGGTCGGAGTGGTGGGTGCTTGCCAGTCCTTGATAGCTTCAATTTTTGATGGGTCAACGTGAATCCCCTGACTGTCGATCACGTGACCAAGGAATTGAACTGTTTTTATCCAGAACTCACACTTAGAGAATTTGGCGTAAAGCTCTTCGTGTCTAAGTAGCTCTAGGATGGTTTTGAGGTGTTGCGTATGTTCTTGTTCGTTTCGTGAGTATATGAGAATGTCATCGATGAAGACAATGACAAACTTATCGAGGTAGGGCTTGCACACTCGATTCATAAGGTCCATGAATACAGCCGGTGCGTTGGTTAGGCCGAATGGCATCACTTGGAATTCGTAATGCCCATAGCGTGTTCGGAAAGCGGTTTTTGGAATGTCGGCATCGCGAACACGCAATTGATGATAACCGGATCGGAGATCAATCTTTGAATAAGAACTCGATCCTTGAAGTTGGTCGAATAAATCATCAATTCGAGGTAATGGGTATCGGTTCTTGACGGTCATCTTGTTCAACTCTCGATAGTCTATACACATTCGGAAAGTGCCGTCTTTCTTTTTGACAAATAGGACCGGAGCTCCCCAAGGCGAAGAACTCGGCCTAATGAATCCTCTTTCCAGAAGTTCCTGTAATTGGGCAGACAACTCCTGAAGTTCGGATGGAGCTAAACGGTATGGTGCTCGTGCCACCGGCGCAGCACCCGGCACGAGATCAATTGAGAACTCAACCTGTCTTGGTGGTGGTAGACCAGGCAGTTCTTCAGGAAAGACTTCAGGAAAGTCTCGGACAATTGGCACCTCCTCAAGTCGCTTCTCCTCCGACTTTTTCTCCATGATGTGTGCGAGGATTGCGGGATAGCCCTTTTTCAGAAATTTGCGGGTTTTCAAGCAAGACATGATATTGAGTCTCGTCCCACCGGTCTCCCCCTGTATGATTAAAGTTCCACCGGTGGCGAGAGGTATACGAACAACTTTGTCGCCATAGATAATTTCAGCCCGATGCTTGGACAACCAGTCCATTCCAACAATGACATCGAAACTTCCTATCTTAACAGGCATGAGATCTATTGAGAAAATTTCGTCGGCTAGATTTAAAGTGCAATTAGGGATCACACTCTTGGTTTCCATAAGTTTACCGTTTGCAAGCTCTACAGTGAACTTAACATCTAAGGCAACTGGGGTGATGTCAAGTAGGGGGCAAAACTCATCGGAAATAAAACTCCTATCAGCGCCAGTATCAAACAGAATTGAAGCAGTTAAATTGTTGAGGAGGAACATACCCGTGACCACATTCGGGTCTTGACGGGCGTCCCCAGATTTGAGCACGAAGGCTTTTCCCTTGACGTTGTTGTTGTTGTTCTTCCGTTTGGGACATGCATCCCTGAAATGTCCCGTCTCCCCGCATCCATAACAGGTTTTGGGTTGTTGGTTGTTATTTTGTGATTTAGGGGCTTGGCAGTCTTTGGATGAATGCCCGTACTTCCTACAGTTGTTGCAAGGAGATCTGCAAGGGCCATGGTGGTGGTAGTTACACTTGGAACAATATGGTCTGTCCCCAGTGTAGGTGCGTTTGGGTTCGGTGTTGGTGTTGTAAGCTTGGATGGTGTTGGACCTTTTGTTTTGGTGGTTGCTGTGGGATTCGGTGGATTTGCGTTTGTTGTTGTTGGATTTCTCGCGGCTGACCACCAGTGCCATGAGCTCATGTGCTAGCCTGATAGCACTTTCGGTGGTGGTTGGTTGTGATGAGGCGACACTTCCCTGGATGCTCTCGGGAAGGCCGCGGATGTATTTCTTAACCCCCTTTTTCTCCGGTTCCACCAGACTAGGGCACAGGGACGCGTATTGCTGGAACTTGATGGTGTATCCCTCAATATCGGTCCCCTGCACAGTTAGTTGCCAGAACTCCTCTTCTAATCGGTGTATCTCTTCCTCGGGGCAATACTTCTCTCTCAGTTTGTTCTTCAACTCAGTCCAAGGTAGTTGATTAGCTATCTCAAGACCCACAGAGTTGGCATGGGCGTTCCACCATGTGAGGGCTCCTTCCTGAAAAGTGTAGGCGGCAAACTTTAACTTGTTTTCCTCGGTGCAGTTGCATAGGTTGAAAACAGATTCTATGCGTTCTATCCATCGGCTCAAACCAATAGCACCTTCCGTGCCCTTGAAGTATAGTGGTTTGCAACTCAGAAAGTCCTTATAGGAGCAGGGTCTGGGCGGTGGAGCATTGTTGGCTGTGTCTTCGCTACTGGGTGGTGGTGTTCGGGCAGCCAAGGCTTGGGTCACACTGCGGGCAATCAGTCCCGCGATCTCAGCTTCACTAAGGGTGATTTGTTGGCGAGGAGGCATGATGCTGAGCAAGAAAGAACAAGGAAAGGAAGTGAGATACTAGTCCGAAATTCATGATATATCTCCACAGATGTACATATATAAAATGGTAATATATAACATCTCAAGAATAACGTGAAACAATTAATAGAAATCGTCAATTGATATTTCGAAGCCAAATGATTACAGACGATTTTGAGTCATAAGTTTCAAAAGTTACAGACTTAGATGTTTTACAAAAGCGCCGGGAATTGTTACATCCGGTTGAGTTACATAGATCCTACAAAAGCATATTAGGGTACAGATTCAGCCTAAGCTAATTCTGACGTAAGTTGAGTTGTGGTAGCAGTGCAGTGAGACGATTCACAGACTCTACAAGTCTGTTGGTAGTCCGGAGGGCGTCTTCGGTTTCCCTTAGACGTGTCTCGTACTGATGCAGCCTTGATTGTAAAACAGAGATTTCATTTCGGTTGCCAATCACTTGGTTGTGGACAACCTCCATGGTTTCGACTGTTCCTTCCACCTGATTTTGAAGAGTGTTCATGTTGTTAACAGTGTGATTGTGGTCCTCGGAGACTTGCTCGATTCGTTCCATTGCTGTAAGTCTCCAGAGCTCACGGGTCTCTTGCAGCTCAAAATCCATCTCGTGGATTTGTTGGTCGTGATGGTGTACTCTAGCGGCTAAGTCCGGTAGAGTGAAGTGAGTGGGGTACGGGCTAGCTCGAGGCAACCTGGTGTCCCTCCTAGCTACCCTTGAGTTTCGTGACGAATTTGGTGATGTGTTTGCCATTCTGAGACAAAGCGTTAGGAAGAATGAGGCCTATACCCATACAATAACTTATATAATATAGCCTAAGATTGTAACGAGGCCTATCTATGTATACTTAGCATCACATAATAGCCTATTGAGTGTCTAGCACAGACTTGTTTGAGTCCCGGTTCTCTCGAGGTCAGAGTCAACTAGTGTATTCCTGTTCAACCTGATCGTTTCAGACCTTACATCATCTTTCTTTAATTGTACATAGTTGATCAGGCTATGTTAAATTAAAGTCGTATGCTGTAATTTCTGAACCAGTCATGCCTAATGAGGAAATACTGCCTAACGGTCATAGTCTAGGCCCACTAAATGCAACCTAGTTCACTATAACCTTAGGCTCTAATACCAATCTGTGACACCCCCAAATTTAATGATTTGCGGAAGCTCGATTTGGGTGTCACTAATCAATATACAAAGCACATAAGATATATAATGAACGACCACTATATGCATCGTTTTAAACTTGTATTAATAAAGTAAACGTTTACATCAAAAATAATGTTACATTAGCTCGGTTCCTGAAATTGAGAGATTACATAGCATAATTACTTTTACAAAATATAATAATGCAATCAAATCTCGATTTCTTCATCATCAAAACCAGGTATGCGATTTTGCTTTATTTTTATTTCTGAAATTAGGGTTTATATGTTTCATTCTGATAGTGATTTTGTTCTCTACATGATATTTGTTGCTGGGTTATAGATGAATCGGCTTGAGTGCATTACATACATAACATCAGACATGTCGTTCTATACATGAATCGATGATGAATGAATACTTCCTCATCGATTATGTGACACCCCCAAATTTAATGATTTGCGGAAGCTCGATTTGGGTGTCACTAATCAATATACAAAGCACATAAGATATATAATGAACGACCACTATATGCGTCGTTTTAAACTTGTATTAATAAAGTAAACGTTTACATCAAAAATAATGTTACATTAGCTCGGTTCCTGAAATTGAGAGATTACATAGCATAATTACTTTTACAAAATATAATAATGCAATCAAATCTCTAGTTGTATGTATGATGACTCGAGCTAAAAGTCCCTGCTTGTGCAGCCAACCTACTGCTGGGTACCTGTGATAATTACTAAAATGGGTCAGCGAAAACGCTGGTGAGCTCACAGGTTTGTATGTCAATGTATGGTTGTAAGAACCGCAAGATTTATATTGAATTTAAAATGCAATTAAGCAAAATAAAAGTTATACAATCCATGAGCACATAGTCTGAGCTTAACTTGAGCGCTAGGTCCAATTAAGGAAACCTAACTGGTTTGCCTCCTACGAGTGTCTAATCCACACTCGTCTTCCCAAATGCTAATACATCCGTTTGACCGGTTAGTGCATGCTAACCCGGATGAGGATTGTCAATCCCATATGATATCATATACTAACATTCACGCTAAAATATTAGAGACTATGCTATAGAGGACTTTAAATTGATTAGCTTGAAACTCATGTAGTATTTGAAGGTTGGCACTTGCGTTCTACTTGTAAAACAAGACAGAGCAGTATTATCACACCCCTAGTTGTAAAATAGTGAAAATGGGGCCATGAAACTCACCTGAGTCTTGAAGTGTTTAATTTAATAAACTTGAAGTAATTAGCTGTGGATGGATGTCCAAAGACTTGAAACCTGAATGTGTCCACGACACTTAAATTGTTATTAATGGTACCGGTATCCCGAAAGTCTTCCTTTGTAGTTGTTATACAACTATGTATATATGTCCAAATTACTACGATTTGGTTGATTGAATTGTTACAAGTTACTACGACTTGTTTGATTGAATTGATACAAGTTACAACGACTTGTTTGGTTTTGAAGCATGTTTTGAAAACACGTACGGCCCGTTGGTGTTTGTTTGTAATAATAATCTCATCATTAAATTTTTGGTCTCGAAACATTATACTTGAATAGTATGTTCCAATGTGTTTTAGAAGTCGTATCGCACGAGTATTTGAAATTGTGCAAGTTCAACACTTGGTGAGAAATGTGCTTACGGAATCTAAGTACGGGGGTCCGGGGGCAGCGCCCCTGGTAGCGGGGTACAAGGGGCGGCAGCACCTGGCGGGGTCCAAGGGGCAGAGCCCCTGGCTGGGGTCGAGCTGCCAGGTCAGCTTGGAAAATTTTTTATTTCTACTATATTGCTTTAAGGAAAAACGCATCTGGACTTGAATTTGGGTGAAATCGAGTGATAAAATTTTGGTCTCGACACTTAGTAAAAAGTTGTAAATATTCTGTTTTATGCGACACAATATGCGACATAATAATTTGTTATGCGACACAAGGGTTGTGTCGCATAAGCATGCGACACAATACCTATACGACACAAGGGTTGTGTCGCATAGGTTCGGAATGTTAAATCAATAGCGACATAGTGGTTGTGTCGTATAGAAATACGACATAGTTTGCGACACAATATTGTGTCGCATGGGTTGCGACACTAAAGGTTTGGTACGACACAAGATGCGACATAAAGGGTTTTATGCGACACAGTATGCGACACAAGGCTTGTGTCGCACTGAAGAACACTCAGACAGTGAACACGGCTGTCTTGATTTTTCAATCCCAAAATCCAAATCAAACTCATTTTTAGGTTGTAAAATCGTGTTTTCTTCATATATTTGGACATATACATGTTATATAACTCATAAACATGTATAAACAAGTTAAAACGAGAGATTTCGAAAATTTGTCGGAAACTTACGCGGTGTCGGATTGAAAATCCGAAAAGATGAAAATGTAGATCGCGTCGAGGTGGTTCCTTTTCGGTAATTATTTTGATGATCAAATGTCGTTTTGTGTATTTATTTTGAAGTTTTGTGAGTTGGTGGTGGTTTTTGGTTTAGAGAGAAAAGAGAGTGAGAGAGAGAAAGTAAAGAAAGAAATGAATGAAAAAGAAAAGGGAGGTGGGAGGTTAAACCTCCTCCTTTTTCAGTCTTCGCCCCGCGCTCCGCGTGGTGTTCGTTTTCTCCGTCATTTAAACGTTAAACATTTATTTTATATGTTTTAATATACGTTTTAAAATACGAATAAATTCCCGATGATTTGATTGAAGTATTTTTTTATTAAAGTACTTTAGGTTGTAGTTATAAATTGTAACTTAAACTCGTTTTGTTTTGTTGCGCGTGTTTATAATTTAACTAAGTAAATTGTTATTTATACGATACTGTTTAAACTGAAGTATTACAAAATAATATTCTTGAGATATAATAGTTCCATTAAATAACGTTATGTTATTTAGTTAAATTGTTCACCAACGACCGTATTCATTGTATCGAAATTCATTCGATTTGAAACTCGTACGATTTAAACAAACCGAAAAATTGTGTAGATATATATTCAACAATATATATAATAATTGATACATTAATTAGCCTAACACAGAACTAATTACATGTATTACAACTTGATTAGGCACTAAATTCTAGTCCAAAATTGACTGGTGTCACAGATTATGATTTCTTGCTTCCATTAATTTCGATTTCTTCATCACCAAAACCAGGTATGCGATTTTGTTTGATTTTGATTTCTATCGAAGAGCTACATAACAAAGGATTTAAGGTATAACCTTATGTTTTGACTGTATATCGTTGCAGGGCAGTCCCTTGGTGTCTTCACTTACCTTCTACTTATTATAATCGATTATATTATATTACGTTTTTTCATGTATAATATGGTATTAGGTGCCATGTACTCTTTCCCACAAATGAAATTACCTTCAAAGGCAATTGAAGGTGCTAAGACTGCTGATAAAGTTCATCATGTAATCTATTGCCTAAAGCTCAAGCCACTCGCATACCGTCTATGCTTCAGTGTTCGGCCAAAAGGAAGGGTAAATTTCTTACCTAAATAAATAACCGTATAGACTAGATGTAGAAATTCCGAACTATGTACCTACGGACGGGTCAATTTGGGTTATGTTTTATATATCTTACATGGGTCAGACTGATAATAAGCATATTAATAACCAAAAATCTTTAAAAAAAAAATGGGCTGAATGAGAGTTGAGCGTGTACGAAGTCACCCCAAATGTATTTGGTCTGATAAAATCTTCCCACCCATATTAAACAAAAAATTAGCATATTTTCATACAGTTGATGCAATCATATATGACACACTAATATGTCTTTTTAACAAACAATGGTTTCAGCTCGATACAACACAACCTGACCCGTTTCAACCCTAGCAAGAGATTCAATTCTGATGACTTAAACACACAAGTTGCTTTAGAAAAAATGAATGTTTTAGTTGCGAATCATAATTTCAATTGACGTTTCTTCGAATTGTTGTATTTAGTATGAGAAATATGGGGCGTGGACCGAATGGGAAATGTTGACTGTTCATTTCCTACCAAAGGAAGAGACTAAGAATGGGGACAACGATGACGTTTAACTGGTATATTACTTTCATGAATCATGATGCTTATATACTTCTTTTCTGGTTAATTATTTCACATCAATGTTTCAGAATCGGGTTTGGAATTTATACTTTACAATCATTGTTAAAATCGGTTAGTGCAGTTAACTGGAGGTGAAGGACATAAATCGGTTAAATCATTAGTCTAAATCCTACACCATCGTTCAATGATACACCAACTGTCATTAATAGGCTATAAGACTAAATATATATAATATGGTAACATAATGCTCACAAATAAGCTAAGAAACATAACTTGAAAATGGTACAGATTTCTATTTGTTATACATAACGCTTATGTAAGGCTCGCAAATTTTAGTCAATATTTGTAAGTTGTAACATTTAATATGTATGATGTCTATGCAGACATGCTTTTGCTATATCAAGGGTACTGAACTTGTGTTCTGTGAAGAAAAACATTTTGCAGCTGAAGTACATGTGGAGTATTAGTCTCTTAAGCAAATGAAACCAAAGGCAGGTCATTGCCTAATTCATAAAGTTAGATTATTATGGAGTAATAATATAGTTTTTTTTTTAGTATTTATTAGACTAAATATTGATATAAAGATACGTTTACTGTTTTTGGAACCCTTAGTTTAACATGAAATGTTTACTGTATTCTCCGTAATCGAGCTTAATGTAATTGAAATGGCAAGCGGTTCCAGCTTCCTGAAGTCGAACTGCTCAATGGTTAGTCAATTACTTCCTTGTATTATTTGCAGTTCTAAGCCATGAAACTTAATTGACTAAAAGTGGGTGTACCTCCTAATTGTTTCATGAATTATACTTAGTAATCATGATCTACGTTTACTGTTTTTGGAACCCTTTGTTTAACATAAAATGTTTCCTCAAGATTTGGTTACTGGTAGCTCCAACTAGGCTTTAAGGCTACCAATTTTAGTTTAGAATGATGAACTTTTGAGATTCTATGTGATCTTTTGATTGGTGTTGAATGTTTGAAGATCGAAACCTGCGCGATGGTATACATTATAGTTCGTAAGATTATTGTTAAATGTATTAGTCTTTCTAATGCTAAGACTGATTTTACTTTCTGCAATTACTGTAGCAATTTTATATTTGGTTAGTCAAGTATGTTTTGTATTGCAGGCTGCTTGGTCTGTCTGATAGTTTCTATGATAAAGTTATTATACAAGACTCAAGGTTTGGTGCAGTTTTTTTCCTTCAGATCTGGGTCATCAGAAGCCATTGGATTGGCACATGAGGCTAAATATAGTTGTTGGTGTATCATGACTATTGAAGACCTTCATTGCAATTTGCCAAAACTATCAGAATGGAACTTCACACCATGAGGAATACATGAGCAACAACAAAACATATTTACACTGGAACCCATCAGCCAGGTTCACCATACATTTTCATATAGTTGTTTCCGATTTTAATTTCGGTAATAGAGGCAGAAAAATGGCAAGTCGGGTGGTTGATTTCAGGTCAAACCATGTACCGTAACTTTTTAGTGCAGTCAAAGTTCTTTCTTTTCTTTCTTTCTTTCTTTCTAAGCTATTATTAAAACTATGTTTTATTATAGTACTAATCTAAGTTTCAGAAAGTGCTACAGTTTAACTTTCAAAAAACAGTTTAACTTTCAAAAAACTAAACCCAATACGAATCAAAATGAAAATATTAACTTATTGACTACATGGACATTTTAATAATGATTTTTTATATAAATAAGCTTTAATTGCAGTAGAGTTTTGATGATTTAACGGTTATGTTCATTCACGTGGCATTCGCAAAATCTTGGGGTGGTATGCCCACATCTCCTTTTACATAATTATACTGTACTACTGCTTTTTGGGTTTAGTACAATAATGATTTGTCAATACTATCTTGCCAACTACAGAG
Organism: Helichrysum umbraculigerum; assembly: GCA_949592205.1. Classification (NCBI taxonomy): domain Eukaryota; kingdom Viridiplantae; phylum Streptophyta; class Magnoliopsida; order Asterales; family Asteraceae; genus Helichrysum; species Helichrysum umbraculigerum. The sequence continues at coordinate 60,314,795 of CATIUR010000005.1, read as the reverse complement.
AATTATCAAGTTTCCAACTCATTCTTTGGGACAAAGGTGTACATAAATAATGACATCTAGCCCATTGTGGACTTCAGAAAGAGGTTACACACTATTCTTCACAATTAGGTTTTAAGTATAATGCCATCAGTGTTTGACACGTTTTGAAATTCTCTAAATTGTAGACTTCTTAGAATTTACTACGTCTATGATTTATGTAGATTCTTAAATCTTGTGAATTTTAGTGAGCTTCGTATGGGCTATGAAAAAAATGTATATTTGGGTTATTAAGTGAAACGCATATAAAGTTTGAGCCAAGTCCTTCACCTTGGATCCATTTCCTGTTGGCAAGATGGTTTATTAAGTAAAGATAAATTACATGATGTTGGATCCAGTTCTAATCCTGAGTGCACTTTTCCTTAGACACTGCTCATATTTGATCTACATTTAGATAACAAATTACATTCTACGTTGTTAGAAACCATAAATGACTAACATTTTGTAGATCTTTCTTTGTGGTGTTAGAATGTGGACAAAAAATGCTTGTGTTCACAGGTTACTTGACCCAACAATGTTTGTTTTCACAGGTTGTTGCAAAATGCTGAAGGAAATGCCTTGCCAACACCTCCGCCCGTTCTGACTGTTAACACCATTGTTGAAACAAACGGTGACTTTTACATGAGGTTCCCAAGGAAAACCATTGACTGCCTTCGAACAATTAATGAGGTACCAAATAAAGCCTGTAATCAACATCAGATCTATTAAGTACACATCAAGATCGTGCTTAACTTAACATTGTTTAATCCTTTCTTTAACAGACTACACATTGTATTGTCGTTGCCACACTTTTAAGTGTTGCTACAGAGGATGGGTGGTTTTATTACATATGCAAGGACTGTGCGAAGCCTGCAACCAGGAATCGTGATGCTAATCCTAGTGGAAACCAATTCAATTGCTACGAATGTGGACCAATAAACGAAACCGAAACTAAGTATGTTCCAAACTACTATTCTTGAAATCCAAACTTATGTTAATAACACTTATTCATACTATAACACCACAAGATTCAAGAGACATTTTTTTTTTTTAAACATATATCGGAAGTGATTAATACAAATCATGCATTATAGATTGCGTATAACATAATTCCCAAAACACAATCTATGCATGCATGATGAGTTGATACAATAACCATATTAACTACAAACATTAAGTTAGGTGTTATTTAAATTCAAAACATAAGTTTATAAACGACGACATGTCATATAGTCAGAGTAGGCAGTCAAACATTCTTCAAACCAACTTCTTGCCCACCCACATCAAAAGTAATCTGCAAGAAGTGAGGAGAGGGGTTAGTACGAAGCTAAGTGAATAGATCCCAACTATCAATCTAAACTATCATAGCAATTGATCACCACAAAGCATCACAACAAATACATCAAAGAGGATCGGTGGTCCTTGAGGTACCCTCATGCCGCGGTGGTTCCCCAAGAAACACTTATAACCACTGAAGGCCAAACAGTGGTCTTACCGATAGTTTAGTACCATTACTACATACGACATGATTTCAATAAACAACACATGTACAAAGTCATCATGTCGTCCAAAGTAATAGTATCCAAACCCAATATCATATTGACCCCTGACAAGATAGCACATTCCATAATCATCATGGCAAATATGTACCTATTCAACGTATAACAGTAAAACCATATTTACCCGTTGTAACCGGATTGTTACAACTAATTCAGACTGAGAGTCAATGATCCACTCACCTTAGTAATCACAACCTCCACTCAAAGTTCTAATATTATTGAGTCTTCGGTTTATCTGTAAGCACAACAGAATAATACGAGTCAATAACTCATTCCAAATATCCGTGTGTTAAATAAAGTGCGTCCTTGAAGTTAAACATGATAACTCAATTTACAACACTTCAACATATATATATGAAGCCATAAATTAACCTATCATGATACCATATTACGTGTTACTGCATCATATAAGCATATAACGTATTAAATAGAAGGAATTTAGAATGAAAACTGGTTTGCTGAAAACGGCACGGAATCCGCCGGTTGGTTAACCGAACCCGCCGGGTTGTCCATCAAAGCCGCCGGGTAACGACCCAAACAGCCGGGTGAATTAACATTTGTGGTAACAGAACTATTATGCGTTTTAAAAACTACAGAAGCAGTCGGGTTGTCTTAGGAACCGCCGGCTAGGGTAATGAACCCGCCGGCTGGGTTGACCAACCCGCCGGTTCCCTTGAGATACTAACAAGCCGCCGGCTAGGGGCCTAAACCCGCCGGCTTGTTCATCTGTTACAGCAGCAGCAGCAGATCTTCAAACCCAAACCACGAACCAAAACCCTTAAATTTACAATTTCGACTACTAATTATGATTTTCACAACCACATAAGTGTAACTATCATCATGTATCATATTCTAACAACAACTAACTTCCTAAATCATCAATCCAAACATGATCACACATTAACCTATTTCTTCAAACCCTAACCTATAAACATATATTCAAAGCAAATTTAAACTTACAATCGAGGTAATAGCAAAGTAGATGATGATGATGATGATAAGTTGTAACCAAGAATCCAAGCTTTAATCGATTGCTCAAAGTTTTCTCTTTTTGATTTCATTCAATCTCAATGTATGTGTGTGTGTGGGTGGAGTTGGAATGAATTGGGGAAAGCAAATAAACCGATCCACCAACTAAGGATGGATATAAGTTGGTACCAAATTATACCCGCTCTAAACCTATTGTCTGGAACCTAAAAATTGTTTGCGCGAAAATATATTTTATTATACCGTCAACTAAATTTATTTAAAACAAGTAATAATTTATGTATCACAATAAATCGTTTGACCATTTACTCTATTAATTTCAATTTGGCAAATAATACGAATAATTTCTAAACTTAATTAAATAATCAAATGAATTAAGTAATTTACCAAATTTCTCCTAGGCCGGTAATGAGGATGTTACAAATCTTCCCTCCTTAAGAAGATTTCGTCCCCGAAATCTCGCCACGCTCAAAGAGATTAGGATAACGCAATCTCATGCTTTCCTCCGTTTCCCACGTAAGATTAGCACCCAAACTATGTCGCCACTTAATCAAAACCATGGGTATCTCCTTCTTTCGAAGTTTAGTCACTTTTCTATCTACAAGCTCTATAGGCTCCTCTACAAGTTTCTGACTTAAGTCGACACGCAGGTCTTGTAACGGAAGGACTTGGGATTGGTCCTCCACCTTACACTTCCTTAAGTAACAAACATTAAAGGTGTCATGAATACCCGCTAATTCAAGAGGAAGATCTAATGATACCGTTTGATCATTAACTACTTGGCGAATCCTAAATGGCCCAATAAACCTAGGAGCAAGTTTACCATGTTTACCAAACCGAATCACTCCTTTCTAAGGGGAAACCTTTAAATATACCAATTCACCCACTACAAACGAAACCGGACGACGCCGCGGATCGGCATACTGTTTCTGTCTATCCCGAGCAGCTTTCAATTTCTCACGAGCTATAGCTACTTTATCAGCAGTAATCTGAACAATATCTGGACCCGCAAATTGTTTCTCACCCGCTTCCAACCAACATGTGGGTGTTCTACAACGACGCCCATAAAGCATTTCATACGGAGGCATACCTATACTCGAGTGATAAGAATTATTATACGCAAACTCGATCAATGGCAGGTGTGAATCCCAAGACCCACCATATTCCAACACACAAGCACGCAACATATCCTCCAAAGTTTGAATGGTGCGCTCTGATTGACCGTCTGTCTGAGGGTGATAAGCCGTACTCAAATTAATTCCGGTACCCAATTCCTTCTGCAAACCCTGCCAAAACCCGGACACGAATCGTGGATCTCTATCCGACACGATAGATAGTGGAATTCCATGTCGCGAAACAATTTCATTGACGTACAATTGGGATAGTTTACTCAAGGAAGCCGTCTCACTAGTAGCAAGGAAGTGAGCACTCTTAGTCAATCGATCTACAATAACCCAAATCATGTCATTTCCTCTAATGGTTCGCGGAAATTTTGTTACAAAATCCATCGTAATGTGTTCCCATTTCCACTCGGGGATCTCAAGTTGTTTCAACGACCCATACGGTTTCTGGTGTTCGGCTTTCACTTGAGAGCATATATGGCACGATTCCACCAAACGAGCAATATCCGTTTTCAAAGTAGGCCACCAATACAAAGGTTTCAAATCATTATACATTTTTGTGCTCCCGGGATGAACCGACAATCTGGACTTATGAGCTTCCATCAATATTACCTCACGAAGCCCACCAAGCAAAGGAACCCAAACACGCGATTGGAATGTCTTTAATCCACGAGAATCGTCACATAACAGTTCTTTTCTTTTCAATAGAATCTCGGCTTTCAAATTTTGATCTAACAATGCTTCCATTTGTGCCATTCTCAATTTGTCAATCAAATCCGAGGAAACTTCTAATCGCATAAAACAAACTTTCTCGAATTTCCCTTTTCTACTCAACGCATCGGCGACTACATTCGCCTTACCCGGATGGTAACGAATTTCACAATCATAATCTTTTATCAACTCCAACCATCGCCTCTGATGCATATTCAGTTCCTTCTGAGAAAACATGTACTGAAGACTCTTGTGATCCGTACAAATAACACATTTAGTACCGTACAAGTAGTGTCTCCAAATTTTCAATGCAAAAACTACAGTCGCGAGCTCCAAATCATGGGTAGGATAATTCTTTTCATGAGGCTTAAGCTGTCGAGATGCATATGCTATGACTTGACCACGTTGCATCAGAACACCGCCCAAACCCGCATGCGAAGCATCACAATACACAATGAAATCATCGGACCCGTCAGGCAGAGCTAAAATTGGAGCCTGACACAATAACTGTTTCAAAGTCTGGAAAGCCGACTCCTGCTGATCATTCCATTGAAACTTAACATCTTTTCGAGTCAATTTCGTCAAAGGACCCGCGAGCTTAGAGAAATCCTTGATGAACTTTCGATAGTAACCCGCCAGACCAAGAAAACTCTTAATCTCTGAAGCAGACTTAGGTGCTTGCCAATTCATTACTGCCTCAACTTTAGATGGATCTACCTTAACTCCACCCTCATAAATAATGTGCCCCAAAAACTGGACCTCACGCAACCAAAACTCGCATTTGGAGAACTTAGCATACAACTTCTCCTGCATCAAAGTGTCAAGTACTAAACGCAAGTGTACTTCATGATCGGACTCAGTCTTAGAATAAATCAATATATCATCAATAAATACAATAACGAACTTATCAAGATAGGGTCGACAAACTCTATTCATCAAATCCATAAAGACCCCCGGAGCATTAGTCAACCCAAAAGGCATAACAAGAAATTCATAATGACCATATCTAGTGCGAAAAGCCGTCTTAGGAATATCCTCCTCGCAAACCCGCACTTGATGATAACCCGACCTCAAGTCAATCTTAGAGAAATAGGAAGACCCTTGTAATTGATCAAACAATTCATCTATTCGGGGCAAAGGGTACTTATTCTTTATGGTTCGCTTATTCAACTCTCTATAATCAATACACATCCGAAGGGTGCCATCCTTCTTTTTAACAAACAACACAGGTGCACCCCAAGGAGACGAACTAGGCCTGACGAAACCCTTATCTAATAGCTCCTGGATTTGGGTCATTATTTCACGAATTTCGGAGGGAGCTAGTCTATAAGGAGCCTTAGCTACAGGAGTAGAACCCGGAATCAAGTCAATTTTATATTCCACCTTTCTAATGGGAGGCAACCCAGGCAATTCATCAGGAAAGACGTCGGGGTAATCAGAAACCACCCGGACATCAGAAACAGTTTTCTTTTCTAATTTTGCATCAATTATATAGGCCAGGTAGGATACACAACCCTTAGCTAGAGATTTACTAGCTTTCATCATAGAAATCATAGGAATACTACCTCTTTCCCGTTCCCCTCGAGCCACAACATATGACTCATCCGATATTGGAATCCTAATTAGTTTCTTATGCCACTCTATACTTGCCTTATTCTTACTTAACCAATCCATGCCTAAAACCCCATCAAAACTGGAGATAGGCATCAATAGAAAAGAAATTGGGAAACTATGATCCTCAATCAATATGCTAGCTCCAGTCACCGATGTGGTAACTGGGACTATCTTGCCATTTGCTACCTCAACTTCAATAGGATTTGTAATACAAGTGGGAGTCAATTTTAGTTTATCGCAGAAAAGCATAGATATAAATGAGCAATTGGCTCCCGAATCAAACAGAACAGTAGCTGGTACAGAGTTGATTAGAAATGTACCAGTTATAACATCTTCAGTCCTGACAGCATCATCAGCTGTCATTTGGAATGCCCTGTCGGTTGTCGTTGGGGAATTCTTTCTTTTCTGGCCAGAAGATGAAGACCCTCCGACCGCACCCATCTTTTATTTTCCAGCCTCTGGACACAAACCCGAACGATGACCTTCCTTTTGGCAATTCCAACATACATGCCTAGGGAACGCACAATCCTTGATGTCATGACCAAGTTGTCCACATTTGATACACCTAGCAGTTTGCGGAGTGCAAGGACCCGTGTGCCGCGATTTACAGTTGTGGCACCAATTGGTTCTATCCAATGATTTACTATCCGAACTGGGCTTCTTAGGTTGATGGAATCCCTGCCATTTCTTCTTTCCAGGACTACCTGAAGAATCACCCTTGGGTTTAAATGGAGATTTTTCCTTAACTTCCAAGCCCTGGGCCTTAACATCTCCATCCACAGAACGGGCAAAATCAAAAGCTTGGGAAAGAGTACCCGCCAGTCTCACGGTCGTCCGATAAGTATGCGGTAACATTCCCACAAAATGGTCAATCTTCATACGTTCATCCGGTACCCATTGTTGCACGAATCTCAGCTTGTCAGTGAATTGGGAAATGAGATCATCCATCGTCATCTTATCCGTTAATTGCAAATCCAAAAACTCACGTCGAATCCGTGTCATGTCAAATCCCGAACAATACTTCTTACAAACCTCATTGTGGAAATCAGACCAGCAAATTGATGCTCTCTGCTGTGGGGTAAAATGTGATGTAATGGAATCCCACCAAACCATAGCTGGACCCTTAAGAAGTTGCACCGCAAAAGGAACTTTGACTTCCTCTTCACATCGACAAACCTCAAACTTTCTCTCCACATCTCTCAGCCAATCCAAGGTAACCGATGGGTTTGAACTACCCGAATAATCGGAGGGTCCACAAGACTTGAAAGTCTTAAAAGAGCATAGCTTAGGTTGACTCTGAGCTTGAAATATCGGAGTCTGATATCCTGTAGGTCCGGAAGAGAACGGAGTCGAAGTCTGATAGGTACCATGGTGTTGTGGATGATGATAATAAGGCTGAGATAATGGAATCTGTGAGGACACCAAAGGTGGTGGTACAACGCTAACATTTGGTGGCAAAGATTGCAAGATTTGTTGAGAAGACCGGGTTTGTTGTTGTTGCAAAAATTGTTGTTCAATTGCCTTAAGTCTCAGATTTTCTGTCTCTAGATGAATCATATAGTCATCATGATCAAAGTCCCCTGCAGAAAAGGAAGTACCAGTTTGACCCTGGCTAACATTTTGGGTTTCAGTAGGGGATACATTAGTTCGAGAGGCATCATTGGGTGTGTCGGCTGGAGGTTCATTATCTGCCATATCTGTACCAAAACAACATCTCATAACACGTTAGTTGTTAGTACCTATATACTAACCAACTTCACATGCTAACGAAATCCCACTCATAGGAATGTTTGACTGACACACATAGATTTGGGATTGAACACTTAACCCATGCTCAATTCACCCAAACCTAGGCTCTGATACCAATTTATATAACACCACAAGATTCAAGAGACATTTTTTTTTTTAAACATATATCGGAAGCGATTAATACAAATCATGCATTATAGATTGCGTATAACATAATTCCCAAAACACAATCTATGCATGCATGATGAGTTGATACAATAACCATATTAACTACAAACATTAAGTTAGGTGTTATTTAAATTCAAAACATAAGTTTATAAACGACGACATGTCATATAGTCAGAGTAGGCAGTCAAACATTCTTCAAACCAACTTCTTGCCCACCCACATCAAAAGTAATCTGCAAGAAGTGAGGAGAGGGGTTAGCACGAAGCTAAGTGAATAGATCCCAACTATCAATCTAAACTATCATAGCAATTGATCACCACAAAGCATCACAACAAATACATCAAAGAGGATCGGTGGTCCTTGAGGTACCCTCATGCCGCGGTGGTTCCCCAAGAAACACTTATAACCACTGAAGGCCAAACAGTGGTCTTACCGATAGTTTAGTACCATTACTACATACGACATGATTTCAATAAACAACACATGTACAAAGTCATCATGTCGTCCAAAGTAATAGTATCCAAACCCAATATCATATTGACCCCTGACAAGATAGCACATTCCATAATCTTCATGGCAAATATGTACTTATTCAACGTATAACAGTAAAACCATATTTACCCGTTGTAACCGGATTGTTACAACTAATTCAGACTGAGAGTCAATGATCCACTCACCTTAGTAATCACAACCTCCACTCAAAGTTCTAATATTATTGAGTCTTCGGTTTATCTGTAAGCACAACAGAATAATACGAGTCAATAACTCATTCCAAATATCTGTGTGTTAAATAAAGTGCATCCTTGAAGTCAAACATGATAACTCAATTTACAACACTTCAACATATATATATGAAGCCATAAATTAACCTATCATGATACCATATTACGTGTTACTGCATCATATAAGCATATAACGTATTAAATAGAAGGAATTTAGAATGAAAACTGGTTTGCTGAAAACGGCACAGAATCCGCCGGCTGGTTAACCGAACCCGCCGGGTTGTCCATCAAAGCCGCCGGGTAACGACCCAAACAGCCGGGTGAATTAACATTTGTGGTAACAGAACTATTATGCGTTTTAAAAACTACAGAAGCAGCCGGGTTGTCTTAGGAACCGCCGGCTAGGGTAATGAACCCGCCGGCTGGGTTGACCAACCCGCCGGTTCCCTTGAGATACTAACAAGCCGCCGGCTAGGGACCTAAACCCGCCGGCTTGTTCATCTGGTACAGCAGCAGCAGCAGATCTTCAAACCCAAACCACGAACCAAAACCCTTTAATTTACAATTTCGACTACTAATTATGATTTTCACAACCACATAAGTGTAACTATCATCATGTATCATATTCTAACAACAACTAACTTCCTAAATCATCAATCCAAGCATGATCACACATTAACCTATTTCTTCAAACCCTAACCTATAAACATATATTCAAAGCAAATTTAAACTTACAATCGAGGTAATAGCAAAGTAGATGATGATGATGATAAGTTGTAACCAAGAATCCAAGCTTTAATCGATTGCTCAAAGTTTTCTCTTTTTGATTTCATTCAATCTCAATGTATGTGTGTGTATGGGTGGAGTTGGAATGAATTGGGGAAAACAAATAAACCGATCCACCAACTAAGGATGGATATAAGTTGGTACCAAATTATACCCGCTCTAAACATATTGTCTGGAACCTAAAAACTGTTTGCGCGAAAATATATTTTATTATACCGTCAACTAAATTTATTTAAAACAAGTAATAATTTATGTATCACAATAAATCGTTTGACCATTTACTCTATTAATTTCAATTTGGCAAATAATACGAATTATTTCTAAACTTAATTAAATAATCAAATGAATTAAGTAATTTACCAAATTTCTCCTAGGCCGGTAATGAGGATGTTACACATACGATAATGAATACATTGACAACCTTCACTAGACATTATTACCTATTGCAAGCTTCTTTTTCCCACTAAATGACAAAACCTTTACTAACGCAGGGTTCGCACTGTCATTCGCGTGGAAGACTCAAGTGGTGCCACATCATTTTCAATGTTTGGTGACATAGTGGCGAGGTTCCTCAAGAAAACGGATCATTGGTTGAACATGCAGATGAAAAAAGTACATTTAACCCTAATTACTACCTAATATCAATTGAGACACAACTATGAATAGTAACTTCCACTAACTAACTCGATTTATCATCTTATATTAATTATTTGTGAGATTTAACATTAAGTAATGTGCCAGATGGTTGGTTGGTGCTTCTCACTTATTCACAATCAACCATGGTTCAAATCTGATTGCTTGCAAATTATTATTTTCTTTTTTCATTAATATTATTATTATTATTATTATTATCATTATTATTGTTGTAATAATTATTATCTTTATTTCACAAACCTTTAAGTACATCATATATTTTATTATTATTATTATTACTCTTGCTTTTTGCACATACTCACGGGTATCACTTTTAAGAAAAAATTATATTGTGGGATAAATGAAAAGGTTAATAATCTTTTTTTGAAAGTGGAAACCTATTTTAGAACAAAGTAAAATAGAAAGATAGACACTTCTTTTGAGACGGGGAGAATGATTAAGGTTTATCAACCTTTTTAAATATTCTTTGAATGGTAAGCTGGTGACAACGAAAATACTTTAATTGATAGATATAATAAAAAAATATTCAAAATATATTGAAGTAGATGAAAAAGATACTATAACTAAATAAAATACGGCTTATGTTAAGATAAAAGTTACATAATTTAACTCTATTTATCATGTTATATTAATAATTCTTCGTACGATTTACTATATCAATTACTATAAAACCAAATTTAAATAACTAAAAGGTTATATTTAAAATTTAAAACGTAAAACTTAAGGCTTATACAGATTATATAGATAGATATAAAAAACTTCATGTTCTTTGTGGAAACTTTGCCTCATGGAATAACACATAATGTCGTAAACTCTCTTTCACGAGGCATCAAACCCCTCAAAGTTCCAACATATTTACTCGAAATTTGCATCATGTTTTAAGCAATCTATGTACATGTGTTGCATGAGCCGGGCGTCTTTAACAATATTGAACAATATCGGAAAAGGTAACCATCTTCCCTCAATACATGTGATATTTTAAATGGAAATAAACAATATCGGTGTGTTTAACAATATTAAACAAAAGTTGACATCAGTCAATGATCTTAGTCTTCTCCATCTCTATCAACTTATCAACTACCCCTCCTTGATATTTTCTCGATATTTCTAATTCTCTATATCCTTCTTTGAACCCCAACTGTTATTTATTTTTCTTATTTATGCACAACGGCATCTTACCATCAGAAAAGGTATTCATTATATATATATATGAACTTGTGTGTTAGTATTAACTGCGAGGGTGATGCGCCCTCAGCCATCGGTGTCGTCGGTGCTGTTGTAACGACCGAGGGTGCGATCAGGGTGTTTTAAAATTTATGTTTGCTCAGGCCTAAACCTCCGAACTACCTACTGGTACTAGGTACAAGTACCCGATACTAGTACGTGGTAAGGATGATCAGGGTCGTCTCCAGACGGTCGAATTTGAAACGGAGCTCGTTTGGATAATTCAGTCCTCAAGATTGGGTTCAGATAGTTGGTTTTGTTTGGTTTTTATCTAATTAAAATAACTAAATCAATAAAATTAAAAAGAACTAGCTAGCATATAAGGAACAACTAAGGATAGGGAAGACGTGGTTTACCATGACTTGGAATAGTATAATATCGGGATTGTGTTTATGATGGGGACACCTTCATATTAATAGATTGACAGACTTTGGTGTAAACACTAGAACCCTACCAATTAAATTCCCATTGGCATGTCACTAGGAACTAGGTTATCGTGATTCTGATCGGAGCAATATGCTAAACTCCCAATACTTACCTAGTTGAAAGGTAAGCAACCTATTTTGGTGATTAACCGAGGTACATGAATAAAGCAGCGTATCGTCTCATAGGTCCAACCGTTCTTAACACCTAAGCTTATCTCTTGTTCTTCTAATAGTGTATCTAATTATTAACTTGTTATGTTTAAATAATCAAATATGTAAGATCTAGGGGGATTGATGTATCTAAGTCATTTGAACTTTCCTTCCTAGACCTTGTTAATACTTTTGTTAAGCTCTAATTACTTTGATTTATGACCTAGACCTCTCCTTTTCAAACAGTTATACATCTCCAGATTATTCACAGTTTGTTTAAAACATGTTTCATATGAGGACCATGCCTTTCAGTAATAGACAGTGTACTTTACAGGGTAGTTCCACGGAATCTTACGTCTAACATGCGGTCAAGAGTAATTGACAGTGAGGGTGACACTCTAAACTAACTAAATGTAAAGCAGTGCAGAAATATAAATCTAATATATACAACGAGTGGTTTCACCGTGTCTTACTTATTGCATGTCATGGGCACAGATAACTACTTACCACAATTAAGGTTCATGACTCCCTAATATCTAGGTTGCAGTCACGTGGATAGCTGGAAAGGGTACTCCATAAATTAGGTCAGGAGTCATATAGTTAAACAATAACGAAGTATAATAATTCCCATTCATATAAGTTTCTTTTTATGAGTTTAGACTATGTTGGAATGAGTTGTTTTTACGATCCTATCAACTAACTAACGTAGAGTTGTCCGCAATCAGATAGAAGATATGTCACATGGATAGTAAACACAAACAATTACAATACACCGGAAGTTCTCCCAAATGTACTGAACATATCGGCTAACAACTACCCTCGAATCCTATTCCCCAATCTCGGTCGTCAGAGATGTCCGTATCATGGCATGGTCTATTGAATAAATAGTCACATAAACAGGTTTTACCCTACCGGAATAAGTTGGGGTAGTCTGGTCATAAGCGGTTGGCCAAACATGCCATCATTCGTTCATAATGTTACAATTAAACTATAAATAGAAATTCATTTAGCACATTTAGAGTATTGTTCCGCAATATAACTACCTTCGGTCGTTCTCAGACTTCCGTACGTTTGTACTCCGCCTAAAGCGTTTCCAGCACTATATCCAAGAACAGTCGAATAGGGGCCGTCATATTACTTCACAACATTTATTATTATCCCATTATAACTATCTAAATCATGGCAAACATATAAACAACTACTCGCATATCATGGCAATAGACATTTCCAATATTAATAAATCGTAAACATCAAACAAGAACATTACAAATAATTAATAAAGGAAAAGAAAGATATTACCCGTAATTATTGCGAGCCAAACGATGCTTATATTACTTCCAAATAATCCAAAGCGTTACATTGATAAGCTAGCTACTACTAACTATTACATAATTAATCTCATACTTATCTCTCTCCAAATTAACTTAGAGAGAGAAAGTAGAGAGACCCTAATCTTCTCTCTAGTTCTCCTCTAACTCCTAAGAGTAGTGCTAGAGAGAGAGACTAGAGAGAAGAACTAACTATAAGAATAATTCTCCTCTAACTCCTAAGAGTAGTGCTAGAGAGAGAATTCTAGAGAGAGAAAGAGAAATATGCAAGAAAGGAGGTGCATATGGTGCAAGTTGAAATGAAGCCTAAAGCCTCCTATTTATAGGTGAGCTTTGGCTCACATTAGCATCTTGTGGCCTTGAGGTGCATGTTAGAAAGACAAGCCAAAAGTGGTGTGTACAATACGAAAAGTAGGCGCACCGGGTACTGTACAACGCGAAAAGTAGGCGCACCGGGTACCAAAACTTGCCAAAAACGGAAACCGGGATGGGGGTAGGGTGGCTGGTGGCCGGCGGCGGTGGGCCCCATCCGGCCCCGTTGCACGATCTTTTGCTTCGTTTCTCGATTCGTGCGTGTTTTCTTCGTTATACGTCCGTTTGAGTCGATTCTTTTTTTGTTGGATTCGTAATTCAAAAACAAAGATTTTGACATAAGATAGGCCCTGAGATGAGGTCCCTAGCTCCAGATATTGCATACGGATCATTTGGATCTTCCGGCGGGCGCGAAATCTTCATTTTTTACCCGTTTTGGTTGATTCTTCTTCCGTTGGATTCGAATTTTGAAAACGAACATCTTGGAAATAATGGATGTTGGTGGAGGGCATTTTAGTCTTGAAATCTCGTTTTGATGCCTTGAATCTTCAAACGTGTGTGGAATCTTCGTTTTACATCCGTTTTACTTGATTTTTATCGTGCAACCTCGTTTTGACCATCTTGGCATAATGTTACTGATTTGTGCTGTTTTTGAGTTAATATGCCAAGAATCATTCCAGAATGAGAGAGATATCGGTAGTAAAAACGTGACTTTTTACGCGATATCAAGTATCCCACACTTAGAACTTTGCTTGTCCTCAAGCAAACTCATTCATAAAAAGCTTCTGGAAGGATTCTAATCGCATTAGTTTTTAGATATACTATTTCCAAAGAATATACAATTACAGTTATGAAAGAGCTTTTTATTAGAAACTAAGGGTTTTATAGAATTTGATACCTTCTTCGGGCAACCTATAGGATGATCATGACTAGGCAATCCTCACAAGTGGGTCACTCAAATCACTCAAGTGTTTAAGGTTTCCTACTTACTAGTGTCAATCATTCATATAGCCAGTCATGCAGCATTCTCGTCATAGGCTTGATCAAGAATCAAATCTCCATCACTTTTGATGAGGACGGTACTAATCTTTCAAGATATCTTAGAAGGAATCGGGTGTTTGGTTTTTGAAGAAGGTGTGTGATGAGGGGTGTGATGGGTTTTCTTTGTATTTTCTCGAAACTGGGGTGCTTTTCTCGAGAGAGTCTCTTTTGAAATTTCTCAAATTTTGAAAGGACTTCATAGCCTTTTTCTTCCCTTTTTCTTGGATTTTTCCTTTTTCTGGACTTTCTTTGGGTAGTGCCGGCATATACATTTGTTGTTTACTTTCTTTTTCTCATTTGTCTTCTCTTTCCTTGTATTATGCCGGTCTTACCGATGGATATTTTCTGGTCCGAAAGGTTTCTTATGGTATTGGGTTGTAAGGTTGTGTTGGCTTTTCTTGTGGAAATTGGGAAATTGAGAATGTCTCTGAAAATTTTGGAAGACGTGACTTCCATAGGTTCGGAATGAAGATATAAAGGGAGGTTATGGTTGGTTGGTGGGTATGATGAGTGAGTGAATATTTGGTGGTAAGAGGGTGTTGGGATTCCTTAGAAAGTATCGAGATAGGTTGTACCTATGCACTCATTGGTGTGATCTCGAAATGTATTGCAAGAGCAAGTTCTAATTCAAATGCATACATCGGCACACACATGAAACGAAAAGTGAAGCACTTTAAAGATGAATGCTAATTATGGGCTGAAACCTCACAAATCGAATGTTTTGGTCTGTGTGCCTAGCCATGTGTTGCCTTTTTCGTCCGTATCTTATTCTAAGAGAACCGTTTTGTTTCTTTGTTAAAACTCAATTCATTCTGTAATTTATATTTTCGGAAAATAGAGGTTCTAAAGAATGTTGCTTTTGAATCAAAAATTTTGAAAACTTCTTCATTTTTAGCCTTTTAATGAAAATATTGTTTATTTTACGGACAAGAGGTCAAACTTGCGGTTGCAGTCCGTATATCCCACACTTAGAGGAACATTGTCCCTAATGTTCGAATCTATGTATTGAACACCTCTTGTCGAAGTATCCCACACTTAGAATTTCTACTGATTATGGAAACTATCTCTAAGTATTTTGTGGTTTCTAAGGATCCCACACTTAGTGTTTGGAATGGGATATAGGTCGATATAATCTTGCAAAAACAGATGAACGCAGAACTCCCCTATGACTGTGAGCTGAGGATCTGAGTGGTTGACTGTGTCAGCTCCAATGTTTGCTGAACTTGGTTAGCATCAGCCTTCATGCATTGAACTCGAGTTCCAGTAGTATAACCTTTCTTCAATCGCTCAACCAGTTTTCTTACGAAAATAACTAAGAACTAAAGGGTAGATTGCAGAAAATGAAGTGATGTCGCCCTCCGGACATAAGCATAATTAACCAATAAATGATGAGTATTGAGTTGGTCAACTTGATGAACTAGTCTTTAGACAACTAGAAATCACCTTCATATCTAGAAGTGTCATCACTTGTCCCCTGCAAAGCAATGCTCCAAAGATTCTCATACTCAATGAACCGTAAGCTCCTCTTGTCGTCTTTCCATTATCTTTAAAGATTCTTTATCCATAGGCGTCAGTCCCTGTCTGTTACAAGTAGATCAAATAAACATGATCTAACAAACAAGTGATTATCCTCCAAATCATTAATTCACTGGTTTATGAAGAACCTATCAAAGTGAGTGCTTTGTAGATGAAACAAACCAGTGTATGACTTTGATTTTAATCCTACACAAAAAATGTTAGTTGCCTATAATTTCACCGCAGCACAAATAGCAGACATGGAAATACCAGTATTATCAGTTGAATCAGGTAGCCAGGTATAAAGATATCCAAAGCACATATTTTTAAACAAGTTCGAGCATAATACACATATTGACATACAAATCATGTTATCAGATTAAGCATTAGTATCTCATGTATGTTCACAATAATATATGTAAGTACCTCAAATGCTCGAAACATGTCAGTGGGTGTTTAGAATGACTAATGCTCCTAACTCCTAGTACGTTTCCATTTTTGTGAGTGAAAGGGATAACAAGAACTTTTAGAAAATGGTGAAAAATTTCCAAACGACTGGGAGTAGGAAGTATTAAGGTTCGACAAAAATGTGACTTTTAACGAAGTAATTCCGCAAACCATCCATTTTTGTTCATAAAGATAGAAAACTTGGAACATTCATTTTAGGGTTTCATTTCTACTTATTGGGGTTAGTTCACTACTTAAACTACTTTAACTACTACTGATAATCCTATGTTAGACACGGGTTGCCTCTCGAGAAGCGCTTGTTTTTGTTCGAGTCACTAGGTTGACTCCAAACCTATTTCTTAGGAAATCTAGGGGGCTCCCTTGCATCCATCAGTAGATACAAGCGGAAGTATTGGTACATACCTAGGGGATTAAAGTGGACTACGGTAAGGGTATGTCCAATCAGTGGAAGAGGCATGGTGAATTGAGTGATTTGTTTTATTTGAGGTAAAACAAAGCTCTCGACATTTTCTACCTCTTGACTTTTGGGTCGTTTGGGTTGGTCAAAGAGGTCCTCATCACTCCATGACGTGTACGTCATTATGTAAGGGAGAGATGGTTTGTAGGGTGCTCTTGATGCAAAACCCACCTTTCTTCCTAAAGCCTTTGGTTGGATGATAACGTTGTACTCTGGGCATGGAGGTGGGACAATGTCCATTAGTGTCTCCAATCTTGTAGCAACATTATCATCAAATACTTGGGTGTTTGTCTCCTCTAAGGTACTAGTGGAGTCGATTAGATCAGGAAGTGAATCAATCAAAGAGAATTTTGGGATACAGTCAACCACAACTGGTTGTGGGATGTGTTCAACCATATTAGTTTGAATGAGTTCATTACTCAGAGTCGGTATGTATTCCTTCAGTCCATGTGAAGCCGAGTCTTCTATGTAAATCTCCAAATTCGGGCTTTCCATCTCGATCTCTTCGTCTACTTCGTCATCCTCGTCACTCTGGCCAGAAGTTTCGAGTTGCAGTGATTCGGAAAGTTCTTCTAGAATAAACCCTCCGTCGATCTTTGACGTTGATAGGTCGGGAATAGGTGAAATTGTAGGTTTAGAAGATTGGGTTGGTGTGGGAGTCGAAGGGATATTGAAACCGAACTCATGAAAATGTAAGTCTGTATCTGGTGTGCTAGATGTGGTGTGTGTGCATCTCTCAACTTTCTGTATCCTAGAGTTGGCTCCAGCTTGACTCCTACTCTCCTCACTACTCTCTTGGGCTTGTGTTGGTAGTTCAGTAGAGAATTTAGACATATTATAAGTTTGACTTCTAAGTATGTCCTCTTGTTCTCTAATCATTTCTTCAAGTGATTCGGAAGGAGGTGAGAAAGCAGCATTACTGCTGAGACAGGCTAAGGGCATATCTCTCAAGTCAGGGTTCTCACAGGATTGTGGTATACTTACAGGGTGAGTTGAGTGTGGGTAGATTTCGAATGGTTGGGGATGAAAAGGTTGGCATGGATGTGGTTAGAAAGTGTTTGGGTTATTTTGATACAGTGTTTGAGGATCTAAGTACCCTAGGTTATCCGAATACATCATACTATGGCTTTGGCATTCTCCATCTACGTGGGTATTATCGCACATGCTACATCTATTTTCGATTGAATTAACAAGACTTTGCATTTGATCTAATAGTTTCCATTGATTTAACATTTCCCAAGGGTTCATAATGGATGGCATAAGGAGAAGGTTTCAGAATTAAAGTGGGGGTGAGAAGGGATCTTAATCTAAACTAATACTAAGGCAATCCTAACTACGCTAAACTACGTGCAAAAAGTAACTTCTGATAAGGATGGTGATTCCTAGTCAAAAGGATCTCTTAAAAACTAACTTATCTAAACAGGCTCCAAATCGTACTACCGTCCCCGGCAGCGGCGCCAAAAACTTGATGCGCCCTCAGCCGTCGGTGTCGTCGGTGCTGTTATAACGACTGAGGGTGCGATCAGGGTGTTTTAAAATTTATGTTAGCTCAGGCCTAAACCTCCGAACTACCTACTGGTACTAGGTACAAGTACCCGATACTAGTACGTGGTAAGGATGATCAGGGTCGTCTCCAGACGGTCGAATTTGAAACGGAGCTCGTTTGGATAATTCAGTCCTCAAGATTGGGTTCAGATAGTTGGTTTTGTTTGGTTTTTATCTAATTAAAATAACTAAATCAATAAAATTAAAAAGAACTAGCTAGCATATAAGGAACAACTAAGGATAGGGAAGACGTGGTTTACCATGACTTGGAATAGTATAATATCGGGATTGTGTTTATGATGGGGATACCTTCATATTAATAGATTGACAGACTTTGGTGTAAACACTAGAACCCTACCAATTAAATTCCCATTGGCATGTCACTAGGAACTAGGTTATCGTGATTCTGATAGGAGCAATACGCTAAACTCCCACTACTTACCTAGTTGAAAGGTAAGCAACCTATTTTGGTGATTAACCGAGGTACATGAATAAAGCAGCGTATCGTCTCATAGGTCCAACCGTTCTTAACACCTAAGCTTATCTCTCGTTCTTCTAATAGTGTATCTAATTATTAACTTGTTATGTTTAAATAATCAAATATGTAAGATCTAGGGGGATTGATGTATCTAAGTCATTTGAACTTTCCTTCCTAGACCTTGTTAATACTTTTGTTAAGCTCTAATTACTTTGATTTATGACCTAGACCTCTCCTTTTCAAACAGTTATACATCTCCAGATTATTCACAGTTTGTTTAAAACATGTTTCATATGAGGACCATGCCTTTCAGTAATAGACAGTGTACTTTACAGGGTAGTTCCACGGGTTCTTACGTCTAACATGCGGTCAAGAGTAATTGACAGTGAGGGTGACACTCTAAACTAACTAAATGTAAAGCAGTGCAGAAATATAAATCTAATGTATACAACGAGTGGTTTCACCGTGTCTTACTTATTGCATGTCATGGGCACAGATAACTACTTACCACAATTAAGGTTCATGACTCCCTAATATCTAGGTTGCAGTCACGTGGATAGCTGGAAAGGGTACTCCATAAATTAGGTCAGGAGTCATATAGTTAAACAATAACGAAGTATAATAATTCCCATTCATATAAGTTTCTTTTTATGAGTTTAGACTATGTTGGAATGAGTTGTTTTTACGATCCTATCAACTAACTAACGTAGAGTTGTCCGCAATCAGATAGAAGATATGTCACATGGATAGTAAACACAAACAATTACAATACACCGGAAGTTCTCCCAAATGTACTGAACATATCGGCTAACAACTACCCTCGAATCCTATTCCCCAATCTCGGTCGTCAGAGATGTCCGTATCATGGCATGGTCTATTGAATAAATAGTCACATAAACAGGTTTTACCCTACCGGAATAAGTTGGGGTAGTCTGGTCATAAGCGGTTGGCCAAACATGCCATCATTCGTTCATAATGTTACAATTAAACTATAAATAGAAATTCATTTAGCACATTTAGAGTATTGTTCCGCAATATAACTACCTTCGGTCGTTCTCAGACTTCCGTACGTTTGTACTCCGCCTAAAGCGTTTCCAGCACTATATCCGAGAACAGTCAAATAGGGGCCGTCATATTACTTCACAACATTTATTATTATCCCATTATAACTATCTAAATCATGGCAAACATATAAACAACTACTCGCATATCATGGCAATAGACATTTCCAATATTAATAAATCGTAAACATCAAACAAGAACATTACAAATAATTAATAAAGGAAAAGAAAGATATTACCCGTAATTATTGCGAGCCAAACGATGCTTATATTACTTCCAAATAATCCAAAGCGTTACATTGATAAGCTAGCTACTACTAACTATTACATAATTAATCTCATACTTATCTCTCTCCAAATTAACTTAGAGAGAGAAAGTAGAGAGACCCTAATCTTCTCTCTAGTTCTCCTCTAACTCCTAAGAGTAGTGCTAGAGAGAGAGACTAGAGAGAAGAACTAACTATAAGAATAATTCTCCTCTAACTCCTAAGAGTAGTGCTAGAGAGAGAATTCTAGAGAGAGAAAGAGAAATATGCAAGAAAGGAGGTGCATATGGTGCAAGTTGAAATGAAGCCTAAAGCCTCCTATTTATAGGTGAGCTTTGGCTCACATTAGCATCTTGTGGCCTTGAGGTGCATGTTAGAAAGACAAGCCAAAAGTGGTGTGTACAATACGAAAAGTAGGCGCACCGGGTACTGTACAACGCGAAAAGTAGGCGCACCGGGTACCAAAACTTGCCAAAAACGGAAACCGGGATGGGGGTAGGGTGGCTGGTGGCCGGCGGCGGTGGGCCCCATCCGGCCCCGTTGCGCGATCTTTTGCTTCGTTTCTCGATTCGTGCGTGTTTTCTTCGTTATACGTCCGTTTGAGTCGATTCTTTTTTTGTTGGATTCGTAATTCAAAAACAAAGATTTTGACATAAGATAGGCCCTGAGATGAGGTCCCTAGCTCCAGATATTGCATACGGATCATTTGGATCTTCCGGCGGGTGCGAAATCTTCATTTTTTACCCGTTTTGGTTGATTCTTCTTCCATTGGATTCGAATTTTGAAAACGAACATCTTGGAAATAATGGATGTTGGTGGAGGGCATTTTAGTCTTGAAATCTCGTTTTGATGCCTTGAATCTTCAAACGTGTGTGGAATCTTCGTTTTACATCCGTTTTACTTGATTTTTATCGTGCAACCTCGTTTTGACCATCTTGGCATAATGTTACTGATTTGTGCTGTTTTTGAGTTAATATGCCAAGAATCGTTCCAGAATGAGAGAGATATCGGTAGTAAAAACGTGACTTTTTACGCGATATCAGAGGGTTTTCCTGATTAACGTTTTGAAAGAAGAAAACAATAATCAGGAAAAACCACGCAGTTTGTACTAACACACAACTATCTATTACGTTCCTTAAACACATTACACTATCTCATCCCACAGGTACAATACCATCCCTAAAACAGCAATCAATGTGTAATCCCGCAAATTTTGCAGGTCTTAAACTAGTTTTGTTATAAAATATTATTTAATAATATACTTTTTTAAAGGGAAAAACAAAAAAAGACATCCTTCCAATTAGCATCCTTCCCTATTTTTACAATTTTTGTTCATATTTATGTGAATGTCAATTTTGTTATAAAATATTATTAAAGAAGTGGACACGCTGGATGGTAGCAAGGTGTGATGGTAAAAGGATGCTACATACATGTAGGATGGCATGACAGGATGATCCTGCCATATTAATTTATATATATATTTGGACAATTTAGCATCCTGCCAATTAATTTACGTTAATAATTATATATATAATTAAAAAAAAGTACAAGTTGTGAATTAGGAAATCTAGTATCCTGCCATAGTAATTTATGTGAGATATGCCATATTAATTTATGTTAATATATTTATGTAAGTCCCCTAGTTTTAGGATCAATAACTTCGTTATCTGTAGTATTAAGGTGCGGAATCCCTCAATATGGTGTTATCTTACTAACAACGAATATGTTTGTAATTGCGTATATTAAAGCTTAACTTTAAACGAATAATACGTCAAAGCCTAGCCATTAGATATAAGTTTTTCTCTGGTTTGTCGAGTTCGCAGATCAGCAAAAGTATCAAAAGTGTTATGTTTTTCATCCGTAAAAAACAATATATACGTCAGCTCGTCTCGGCTCGCATGGGCCTGCGAGTTTGGTCCAACTCGCAGCCCAAGCCCAGTAAAGGACTCGGCTCGCCAGACTAATGCCTCGCGAGTTCAGTTCTCATCTCACATCTCAGCTCGCTGCGACCTGAGATCTCGACTCACTTTGCATAAAACGTCCATTATTTATTTCGTATTTAAACATTCGTCTAACTTAGCACAATAATATGTTTAACGAATATTACTAACAAAACAAATATTTATTTACAAATCTAAACCAATGTACAAACGTAATAAGAATTACACCAGTCCTATTTCAAGCTAGATCTGTTGTCACAATCTATGTCTCAACAGACTCCCCCTTGACAATAGCTCTAGCGTCTTTATCTTCACGTTGTCTTTGGTCTTCATTTGTAAATCTTACTTCCTGCAAAAATTTTAAGCTTAATGCATGTTTTAACCATCCTGTGATAATCTCGTGCTAAATCACCCCAACCAATAGTAGATTTGATCTTATTCTTGTACAACATAATCAGATCTTCCTTTGATAAGTTCATCAGATGTCTGTGATCATATACACGAAGAATCTCTTTTTCACCATCAGGATAATCATCATCAGCTTCAATCATAAAGGCTTCCCCTGTTCCAGCATCTACCCCCCAATATTTCAATTTTCCCAAAATATTCTGAGGCATAGTCTTCATAGGTATTTGCTTAATACAGTTGACCGCTGGATAAACCTTCTTCCTTCTTCTTCTTCCTGTCCTCTGATTGAGTTCGTTCAGCTTTATCGTTTTTCCTTTCCTTGGCTTAATCTTTGAGAATTTCATAGATAATCCTTCAGTCCTAATGATACGCTCAACATACTTAGCATAGTCATCATCACTTGGATTTATCATATCTAATCTAGCCAAGTCTCGAATCTCATATCGAGGCAACGAACTAAACACTGCAAGCTTCTTCTCAAAATATTGAACCCCGTCAAACCTTTTGATCGCGAAGAGCTTCAGGTCAGAGTCATAATACCATCCAATAATGCCAGTTTTAAGTACACGCTTTCCAATAATATCAACTTCTTTCAAAATGCGTGGCTTATTTTCATTTTTCTTCTTTAGCATTTCTTGGATAAACATAGGATTACCAATCATATGTTTGTATTTATCCTCTATTTCTTCAATCTCAGTATCTGAATCTTCAGAAGCATTCTCAAAAGCTTCTAAATCAATAACTGATTCTCCTTGTTCATTTACAAAAACAAATTCAGTCGTTGATGGATTCACAACATGTTCATCTACATTTGCATCCAGATCAACACCTTCATCTATCACAGATTCAAATACTGCAGTCCAGTCTTCAGGAAGTTTGAACTCTCCTTCTTCAATATCATAATCAATCTCTTCATCTATCTCATCCAAAATGTCATCTTCCGAATCTGATAGATTAAGCATTTCCATTCCTAGAGAAAAATGTAAATACAAATATATTAATAATTCAAATTCTTCATTGATTTCCCTGAACCAATCTAAGAATTTCTTTATTAATTCTTTTGTATATTTTAACCTAACATATAAACGCAATTTACATATAACTTATAAAATATTTTATTGATTACCCTGAATTAATCCAAAATCTCTTAAGTCTACTTAACAAATATTAATTAATTTTAAATTCTAATGCATTGTGAATAATCACCAAACATTTAAATTTACTATTAATTACCTTATATAATTTCCAAGTGTTAATTGATCTCATTCATTATCAATTTAACTTTTAAATTATATATCATTTGTCTAGTTAATACGAATACATTTTTAACTTGTTAATTACTTATATACCTTACGGTCTTAAGTCCATAATCAAATCTAAAATGCATATGTTATTATAAAATTTTGACCGCCGATATTAATCGGAACACGCCGCTCGACTACTCAATGAGTCGGAAGTCTTTCGATCACTATTTTATCTTAACATGATTATATAAACTGAAATTACATCAAATATATTTTACTTAAAATAATAATAACCCTAAGCCGAATATATTTACACAATAAATTAAGTTTACATTTGTTCACTACAAACTATTACAAATATTACAGTACTATGATAATACTAAGCTATCTTACCAGCTTCAGTATCACCCGGTACGGTCTTATCTGCACTTGTACCCACTCCAGAACCACTAGCACCAGCACCAGACTCCCCCTGAGTTGTAGCTTGCTCACCAGTCTTTGAAGGACCGGTCTGCTCACCACTCAGTGCATTGGGATCATCGTCCTTATCTGAATCTCTCTTCCTCTTCAGCTCATTTTCTCTGCAAGACTCCAGATATACCAATATCTCCCCCTGAGTAGACTGTCCTGAATGCGATCTCAAGACCAGACTCTCCAAAGAAGATAACTTCAGTCTCTGTACAGTGAAGTCCGCAAGCAAAGTCTCATGAGTCTTCATCAACAGATTGTACGATTCACTCTGCTTGAGTATCTGTTGAGAAAGAAGAAGATTGCTCGACACCAGCTCTGGAATCTGAGAAGTAAGCTTCTCTAAATCCTTTACCCTAGACTCTAAGGATGTAATCCTTTCAGCATCAGTCGTCGGAGTAACAGGTACCGTTCTTGGTCCAGGCGGTGTAAGAGACTCAATATGCCAGTCTCTGGTCAGCGGTGTATGAGGTTGAGACAAAGCTTGCGTAAGCAAGTTTGTCGCAAATCTAGCTGCTTTGTTCGTCGGAAAATTAGCTCCACGAACTAGATCAGCAACCTCATGCTGTAAAGTTAAATACAATTAAAATCAGTTATTGTTACAGATTACTCTGTCTCAAACTCTAATTAATTGCATAACACTCATAGTTAGAGAACTTATATCTCATACTTGAAGCGGTACAGACATCGATTCAGTAACCACCGGTGCATCCATCTCCACCTGTGGTGTATCCTGAGCAACTTCTCGAATAGTAAGTGTTCTCGGACGCTTCATCAAAGGAATCTCAACTTCCTCAGTACCTTCCTCCAGAATACTCTTACCTTTTCTCTTCCTTTCAGAAGCAGATGGAGAAGGAGAAGGTGTATTCTCAAAATCATCATCTGAAGCCGTCTCACCATCACGACCTCCAGATGATCTAACAGGATCCTAAATTTTGAATATATTAAACATTTATGATTAGCATAAGCTCTATCATACAAGTTCTATATATTTAAGATTAATCAGATATAATACCTCAGTCGGTACAACAACTGATTCATCTAGATGTATCTGCTCCCCCTCAAGTAATACAACTTCTGGGTTTGCAGCCTCAGCTTCAGCTTCCTGTTCGTTTAATGATATTTATATTTTAAAATCAGAAATAATATCCAATTAACTAAATATCTAATATCATAAGCATTAGATAATAATATTATGCATCTATGATTAATAAAAACAATCTATCAATTAAGCATCTATATTATTATATAAATAAAAGATTACCTCAGGTGGTGCTAAATAACTCTCAATATCCTGAAGCAAAGGATTTGTCGCATCATCATTCTGCTCCAAAACCTCTTGCACAACTTGTGCAGCAACCTCTTGGTTCACTTGCTGATCAACCTGACCAGCCTGAATAAGAACATCCTCAAGGAGCCCTTGTGGATCTTCAGGTTGAGCTTCCTCAGCTGCAGGTTCTGGTACAACATCAGCAGCAGCAGGAGCAGCAGCAGCAGCAGGTTCAACGTCTAACCACCCATGATTTGGCGGTGCAACGTAGTTCGGGTCAATAATATACCCAAATAGTGGTCTAACTTCAGGTTTCACCACTCCCTCCTTCCTAACCGTCTGCATAAATATGGCGTTATACCCACGATGGTCAATCGTATTAACCACTAGATGTGGTTCAGGTATAGCCAAATCCGGTAGACGCGCACGGATAATCAACATGCAAAATCGCGGGTAAACCAAAAATCTTGATCTAACAGACCCCGATATCTGTTTCGCAATCTCACCAAAAAGATAATCACAAAAACTTTATGGTTTATTATAAACCAGTGACAGTGCAGCCGATAAAATCGCAGGGCTCAACTCATCAAATCCACCCTTCTTCGCTGCGAAAACTATATTCATCACGTGCCAAAGAAACCTCCACTGACCAATAACCAGAGGTTTCTGGAACTGACGTCCACGTCTATCTCCGGTATAACCCATACGACCTATCGCACCCTCTATAAAATCCATAGGGTACTCGGTATCTCCATTCTCCTGTTCGACTGTACCAAGCTGCAAAATCTCACGAAGATTACCAGCCGAAAACGTAACAGGTTGGCCACTAACCGTAGCTCGAATCTCTGGCGGGTTGACAGATTCGTCATATACTATATCCGTCCAGAAATCGTTCAGAATAGCCTGAGAGATAGGAGGATTAGCCGTAATGGCGTATCTAATCCGTGATCGTGCAAGGAATCGTAGTATATCAGCAACCCTATCAGCCCGCTTGGCTTCAAGTTTCAGATCAACCAAAATGTTGTGACCCTTGTCAAATGCTCTAGCCATATCTGTAACATAAACACAAACAACAGATATAATTTAATGCACGATTAAAAATATTTAAACTATTACGTATTATGAATCAAGATTCATCAAATATCTTAGTTTAAAATTGAAATAATATATAACTTGTTACAAAAATAGTCTCAAGTCGTATATAAAAATTTAACTTATAATTAAAAAGTCTTAAGTCTAATTTAAATTAATTATATAAAAGTTATTACTAAAAAATTAAAAATTTTCTAAGTTCTAAACTCGCATAAACTGGTCTAACGAGTTGAGGTCAACTCGTTTTGCTTATCAACTCGCTGTACTCATCAACTCGCTACATTGATCAACTCGCTACATTTCTCAAGCAGCTATTGAAGTGAACTCGCTAATCACCCCGATTCGCTAGTCAACTCGCTGCGAGTTGATTTAAAACGTCAACTCGTTTCATGAACTGCCGTCGCGAGGTTACACTTAAAATCGATTAATCTTGTAATTTTAACATGATCTATCAATTGATTCACGTTCATTAATGTTCGTTTAACATAAACCCTAAAGATCCATGTCCAATAACATCGTAATCGACGCAAATCGTTTAGTTTATAACCCAAAACCCTAAGTTTATAAAAACTTCAATTTCTCGTTATTTACACGGTTAAATCCGTTGATATATACCTCAAAATATTCATAAATTGTAGATGTATAAAGTCTACGGACTGAAAAACTCGTTCCCGTACTCTAAAAATCGAAATCAAGCGAAAAGTCAAAATCGCCTCGTTTCGCCTGTGTGACGGATTCGCAAGCTTTAGTGAACTCGCGAAATTTGTGGGTTCGGTGGGTTGGCTTGACTCGTTTGACCCCCTTTATACTTTGTATCCGATTCGCGAGAATTTCAAACGGATCCGCAAGTCGATGTCAACTCGCAGAAATAAATAAAAACACGAATTTAATTCTAAGTATAAATAAAAACCCGATATTTTACAAGTCTAAATTATAATTAATTTTCACTTGTATTTGTCACGTTTGTTCAACTCAAAAATATTCAGTATAATTTAATTCCGAAGGGTAAAACCTAATAAACACAAAAAGTAAAAACAAATAAAAATAAGATAAAAACAAAATTATACAACCATTGGTATCAAGTACCGTTTTATTAATCACTTGATCAAAATAAAATACATAAACAAAATGAATAAGAATTTATCTGCTTAGGGATCATATTAGAAAGAATAAGCAATTAATTATATATTTAAAAGTCTAAGCAGATTGGTAGTATACATACCTCATGAAATTCAAATAAATTACTGTAAAATTACAACTAAATTTATCATTTATACATTTATATTTATGAAACTATATCTTAGGTACCTTTATCCACATAACATAATTAATAAATACATTACTCACATAAAGTGAATATTTTATTATAGACAGTTCAAGACGATTACCGGTATTATGATCCACATAAACAAATTATACTTAATTTTCTAAGCATAACACTTTATTGTAAGTATGAATATTATCAAATGCTTCCTATTATATGACATACTGAAGAATTCAAGTAAAACTCATAACACTGCATCATTAAATTTCGAGGTAGCGGTTACTAAATGATGTATCTTTTCGAAACATATAACATACACTTGAATTTTTAAGGTTAGACAAATATCAAACATACTTTGAATATGCTATGTTATCTAAGTCTGTACGTAGTACAACAGAAGATCCCTTCTAGCATAATTCAAAATATATTTGAGAATATTAATTTAATTAAAGGTTTCAGTTCTGTACTTAGTACAACACAGTTACCAGTAATTAAGTTAATATCCATATTGCTACTATTTGCCAATTCAAATTAATATGCATGATAACAGTGTATGGCAATACCATCCTTTAACAATTAAGACTTAATGTCATACATCATAAAATAGTAACACAAGATAATAAACAAGTAATTAATTAACTTCTTAAGACTTAGAAAATTTCATATAATTTGCCTACCAGTACATCATATGATGAAGCCATCTAAAGTTTTCACTTAAAAATAGACAAATTATAACTTGTGGATATAGGTGTATAATCAAATAAATATAAACACATACCTGATAGAACCGCTGTAGTTCTAAAGCAACTTTATTTGAACCTACTACCATATCATACTTTAGGACTTAAGCTTATTATTGTGAAGCTTATTCTCCTAATGTACTATCATTTCCCTTAGTTTTTGCAAATAAAAACTTAAATGAAGGCGATTCCCCTTAGGTAACAAGCAAATGAATGCCATACGCCCCTTTTTTTTTTTTTATGAACACAGAAATACTAACTATTACAAAAATACCCTTGGAAGACTAATCACTCTGGATTTCTCATTCCGTTCAGTTGAACCAACGTCTCAAATTTTGCTCTGTCGAACGCCTTTGTGTATAAGTCTGCTAAGTTATCCAATGATGGAACCTTAACTAACTTTATCAACTTTTTCTCATCACAATCTCTAATAAAATGATGTCGAATATCAATATGCTTAGTTTTACTGTGCTTTACTGGATTATTGGTGATCGACATAGTAGATTCGTTATCAATCATCATAGGAGTATTGGTTATATTTAACCCGTAATCCCGCAGTTGCTGTTGGATCCAAAGTACTTGCGAGCAACAGCTGCCAGCTGCAACATACTCAGCTTCACATGTAGAAATGGCTACCGAGGTTTGCTTCTTGCACTGCCAGGATACTAATCTACCTCCTAGGAATTGACATCCTCCGGTCGTAATCAGTATAAGCTACGAGATCTAAGTCTCCATCAATCGGATACCAAAGACCCAGCTTAGGTTTCCCTTTGAGGTAACGAAAGATTCGTTTAACAGCTTGCATGTGTGACTCTTTCGGATTAGCCTGATATATTGCACATAAACAAACAGCAAACATTATGTCAGGCCTAGAGGCTGTTAGATACATTAGTGATCCGATCATGGCTCTATAAAGAGTTGGATCCACATCGCTATCACTCGATGTATCTGGACTTAGTCCATGATTGACTGGAATTGGAGTATTGTAGACCTTACTTTCATCCATCTTGAAGCGTTCTAATAGCTCATATGTATATTTAGATTGATGAATAAAGAATCCATCCTTCTTTTGATCAACTTGTAATCCTAAGAAGAAATTCAACTCTCCCATTGCAGACATTTCGAACCTTTTTCTCATAACTTTCTCAAATTCTTGACACATCTTTTCATCAGATGATCCGAAGATAATGTCATCAACATAAACTTGCACGAGAAGAAAGTCTTTCTTTTTCCACTTCACAAACAGTGTACTATCAATCGATCCTCTTGTAAATCCATTCTCAAGTAGATACGTTGATAGTGTTCCATACCATGCCCTAGGTGCTTGATGTAATCCATATAGAGCCTTATTCAAACGATATACTCTATCTGGATACTCAGGATCAGCAAACCCTGGTGGTTGTGAAACATACACCAATTCTTCCACTTTGCCATACAAAAAGGCACTCTTAACATCCAACTGATACACTTTTATACCAAAATATGATGTGAATGCTAAGAATACTCTAATTGCTTCTAGCCTAGCAACTGGTGCAAACACCTCATTGTAGTCAATACCTTCTTGTTGATTAAAACCTTGAACCACCAGACGAGCTTTATTGCGAGTATCGATACCTTTATCATCTCTCTTGCACTTAAATACCCATCTAGTTCCAATTGGATATTCTCCCTTTGGTAGGTTAACCAACTCCCATACTTGTAATTTAGAGAACTGAGATAGTTCTTCTTTCATTGCTTC
This sequence comes from Helichrysum umbraculigerum, assembly GCA_949592205.1. Classification (NCBI taxonomy): domain Eukaryota; kingdom Viridiplantae; phylum Streptophyta; class Magnoliopsida; order Asterales; family Asteraceae; genus Helichrysum; species Helichrysum umbraculigerum. The sequence continues at coordinate 60,284,275 of CATIUR010000005.1, read as the reverse complement.
TACCCACGAGCTTTCTTTTAAAGCCATTTGAACATTTTTAGGCTCGACTTGTGAGATAAAGCATGAATATAGACATTGATTAGGAATCCCTGTCTCTTTCATTGCAGTATACAAGCTTTGGTATTCTAAGTTCTCAGACGTACTAGCTCTGGATTGATGCCTAGTTTGAACCGGAGTATTAATATCACCGATGATGTTTTCAACGGGATGATTCTTACTCGTTCTAGTTGTAGTAACTGGTTCAACCGGTATCTCATCTTCTAAATTAGTACCAATCTCTTCCAATTCAGGTACATCTTCCGTACGTGCTGAAGATATCCTTAAATGTTTCAAAGGAGTAAGTATATCATCAAACTTTGTAGAAAGATCATCAGGATCTACTGTTTCTTGAGACTTATCCTCTGAAGGTTGTTGTGACTCACTTGTGGAAGCTTTATCTGAGTCAACATTAGTCTTAATTCCAGACTGCTTATCACTTGATGTTGAAGTGGGACCAATATTCTCATCTTCAAACACTAAATGTTCAGCTATCTCTGAATCACTGACATAGTCACTAATAGGAACTTTAAATGATGCAAAGAGATCAGAATAATCAAATTGCCAATCTAAGCCCTTATGAACATCTGGTGAGTAGCTCGTAACCTCAATATTATAAACTACCTCCAAACGTCCTGTGACTTTATTAAAGACTCTCTTGTTTGGCGAATTGGGCATATAAACTAGGAAAAATCCTTCGTCAGCCTTCTCACCAAATTTTGCTTGATGTCCAGTCTTTAATATGGTGCATGAAACTCCAAAGGGTTCAAACCCTTTTAAGTTAGGTTTCTTATTGTTCAAAAGCTCATAACAAGTCTTGTTATGTCTCTTAACCGTAAGAACTCTATTAAGAACATAACATGCTGTATTCACTGCTTCTGCCCAAAAGATGACCGGAAGCTTTGAATCAGCAAGCATTGTTCTTGCAGCTTCAATCAACGTCCTATTTTTCCTTTCAGCAACACCATTCTGTTGAGGTTCATAAGGTGCACTGAATTGATGTAATATCCCTTTGCTTAAGCAATAGATATTCAACGTTGAATTTTTGAATTCTGTTTCATTGTCACTACGAATACGCTTAACTCTCTTTTTATAGACATTCTCTACTAGATCAAAGAACTCAATTAGAATTCCAGGAGTCTCATCCTTTGATCCCAAAAAGAATACCCATGAGAATCTAGAGTAGTCATCTGTGACCACCAAACAGTACCATTTGCCACCTAGACTTCTCTTGCTTATAGGGCCGAAGAGGTCCATATGTAGCAATTCAAATGGCGAGGAGATAGAATTTTCAGTCTTAGGTCTGTGTGGTTTCTTGTGCTGCTTTCCTTTCATGCAAGGAACACATTTATCCTCAGACTCGAAACGTTTTTGTGGTACACCTAGAACCAAACCATTTTTGGTTATATAATTCATCTTTCTCCAGTTCAGGTGTGCCATTCTCCTATGCCATAATAATGCGTCTGTTTCCGAAGCCTTGGATAATAAACATGTAGACACCATTGAAGAGTTAGGAACACCCATGTTGATAGCATAGATGTCCTTTTTCCTTGGAGCCCTCATCAATATCCATTCATCAGGAATTTTGAAACCTGGCTTCAGAACTAAGGCTTCCTTTTCATTAAAATGAACTGGATGACCTTTATCACAGACTTGGGAAACACTCACTAGGTTGTGAGTTAGTTCTTCAACATAGTTCACATCCTCAAGAGTCAAAGTTCCATTTGAAACTTTTCCTTTTCCCGAAATTACTCCTCCTTTATCTCCTGCAAAATTTACTTTTTGCTTGAGATTTTCCTTGAAGTCCTTCAGTAGACTTCTTTCTCCGGTCATGTGCCTCGAGCATCCACTGTCTACATACCACCAGTTGTCCTTGTTCACAGCATGCTCCTGCACATAACACAACACACGATCAGTTGTCAAGAGGGACCCAAGCCATTACGGTCTTGGTTTGTCCCTTTTCATCAACAAACTTAAGCTCTTTAAAATAACCATCCTTCCCATCAGGAGCTTTGGTTACTTTCGAAGTAGCTTGAGTTTGTGGACGATCAGCCTTAAGTGGTGAATTTGAGGATAACCTCCTAGGCACATAATTATGAGCTCTATTATGATAATTATAATTAAACTCATGTGATCGCGAAGTAGTACCACTCTCATAATGACTATGGCTTCTACTTGTAGTTCTAAACCTCGACGGTGTCACATCCCTAGACTTATGGATAGAATTATCACTTTGAGTATATGGCCGTTTAGGTTTAGGTGGGGAGACACTATGCTTACCATCTCTTTTAAGAATGTTAAAAGGTTTATTACCTAACTTAGGTTTGGTATCTAACCCATCTACAGTCATACTAGAGTCAGTCTGTGTCTTTTCATCAATCACAAGCTTATGTGGTGTTTCAGGCTTTTTGTTAGGACAACACGAAGCCACGTGTCCCTTTTGATGACACTTGAAACATGACATCTGCTTGCGTGATTTACTCACTTTTGCTTTCTCATCCGGAGTCTTAGGCACTAAAGGTTTAAGCTGTTCCTTATCAACTTTATCATCAATCTTAGCATCGTTAATCACTCCACCCGATACAATTTGTATTTTGGTGAACTGAGAAGCCTTGCTATTATCTAATGATACGTTCTTAATAACATCTTTCTGTGCCTCTGACTGTTCAGGTTTATCAGCTACTGAATTCTCAGGATTAACTTCAGTCATTTCAGAATCTTCAGGAATAGGAGTGTAATTGGCATTAAAAGGAGGGGATACATCATTGTAACCTAACCCAGTCTTGTCCTTTACACTACGTTGAGCATCTAACATTTTATCCATTTGAGATGTCCTATAGTTCTCAAGTTTACGGTTTTGCTCAATTAACCTTAAGTTAAGGTTCACTATTTCCTGATCCTTACTAGCAATTGTCTCATTTAAGTTTTTGATATTCATATAGAGACCATCTATGACAACAGATTTTTCACTTATGGTATCTCTAAGTTTTGTTCTATCTGAAGCATCAGACTTAATTTTATCTTTTAAGGCCTGTTTATCATCACTTAATCTACGTATATCCATAATAGCTTGATCAAGTTCAGATCTAACAGTCTTATAGGATTCCTTATCCACATTCAATTGTGATGACAGATTGCTATTTGACACAGTTAAAACACTATTCTGAGATTGTAAATCAGTAACTAAGTAACAAACATCAGCAAGATTAAGAATATCTAAACATACCTTCTTCTTGTCAGTTTGTACTTCAGCCATGCGTGCCACGAATTCTTCAGGACTCATCTCTGGAGTTGAATCCATATATAGCACGTCATCATCACTTGCCTTCACTTCAGACTCAGGCACCTCTATTCTCTGTTCCATATCAGTGGGCATGTAGGACACTGATCCAGCGGTTGTCTCTTCGATCTCGGCCATCAAAGCTTCCTCAGAATGAGCTTGCCAATCATAAGAGCCATCCAACTGCTTCACCACTAAAGCTTTGGAAGCAAGAGTACTTCCCGAACCTTGTTTTCCTTGTGCTTCTACTTTAGGTCTTTGGCATTCTCTAGCCAAATGACCAATACCTTGACAGTTAAAGCATCTGACCTTGGTTTTGTCAAACCCTGATCTATTGCCCAACACCTTTCTACCAGTTCTCTTGAGGAAATTTTTAACTTTTCTTGAAACCAATGCTAGTTGATCTTGAAGCTCCAATTCCTCAAGATAATCAGGATCTATCTGTTCATAATCCTCATCAAACAGAATAGGATCATTGATCTTTCCCTCTATGTAGTTCTCGTATGATGCAACAAAGGAAGCAAGAACAGACAGTTGCTGTTCAGCAGATTTCACACTCATCGGCATCTTCTGATGCTCTTGAGGTGACTTCTCAGTATTCTTTCCCTTTGTCTCATCACTAGAGGAGGAAATAAAGCATAGATCTTCAGTAATCATTTCTCCATTTTCACCAATATCACCAACTAACAATGCAGTGGTCGAACTAGATGACGCAGTCGAAAGACTTGACTTTCCATGATACAACCCAGGGTTCTAAATCTGATCAGAATCACTATCTCTTGACTTTCTGGAGAAATCATAACCTTTCAGCTTGTCAATGACTTGCTCTAAGGTCATAGTAGAATACCTGGTTTCATTATCCTTAATCATAACGCCATACATTTCCCATTTAGAAGGCAAACCCTCAAGAAACTTGTCGGTTTTAGCTACTTCTTCTTCTACAATCTCATGGTATTCTAATTCACTTAGCAGATGGTAGAAACGCGTGACATAGGCATCAAGATCTTCTCCTTTTAAAGCTTTAAACATAGTAAACTGCTTTTTGAGAAGACTCTTCTTGCCAGCTCTCACCTGTGGACTTCCCTCACCTCTTTTCTCTAGAGCTTCCCAGAGCGTTCTAACAGTATGAAAAGACTTCAGTTGATGAGCAATCTCTTTAGGAAGACACATCTTTATGCATGAATGTGCTTTATTCTCATTTCTGTAAGCTTCCTTCTCTTGATCACTCATGTTCTGATAGGTAAGAACCACAGTGGCATTTTGAACAGTTTGAGTATGTGCGATGTATCCACTCTTGATACACATCCAGATTGACAGGTCATGGAATCTACAGTAAGATTCAAATATGTCCTTCCAGTTGTAGTAATCCTCGATCCTCAACAACTTAGGTGGAACGTTTGACTTTCCCACCTCGTGGTCCATTTCGATCATTCTACTTAAGTCAGACATCTTAAAAACGTAAAATTAAACTGTTTCAGCGAATTCAGAAAACTCAACTCGCAAGACTCAGCTCAACTCGCAATCTCAGCTCGACTCGCAGCATACGTCGATTCGCAAGCCTCAGTTCGGATTGCTAAAGATGTCGATTCGCAAGTGATGTCGATTCGCGAGGGATCTCGGTTCGACTCGCAAGCCTCAGTTCGACTCGCTAGTTCAACTCGGTTCGCAGGCGACGCTGGAACCCTAATCTCGACTCGCGAAACGGCTGTTAAACCCGAAAACGAATTTTTAAGGTATTTTTACGACTGAAACTAAGAATTTCGGCTGTAAACAAACCCTAAAACGTCCAGAGAATGATTTTGATAGTTAGTATTGCAAGAAAGCACGTAAAAATGACCCGAATCAAAAACGCAATATTACTAAAACTCACGAACACACTCGTATTTAGCCCGAAAGCTCTGATACCAGATGTAAGTCCCCTAGTTTTAGGATCAATAACTTCGTTATCTGTAGTATTAAGGTGCGGAATCTCTCAATACGGTGTTATCTTACTAACAACGAATATGTTTGTAATTGCGTATATTAAAGCTTAACTTTAAACGAATAATACGTCAAAGCCTAGCCGTTAGATATAAGTTTTTCTCTGGTTTGTCGAGTTCGCAGATCAGCAAAAGTATCAAAAGTGTTATGTTTTTCATCCGTGAAAAACAATATATACGTCAGCTCGTCTCGGCTCGCATGGGCCTGCGAGTTCGGTCCACCTCGCAGCCCAAGCCCAGTAAAGGACTCAGCTCGCCAGACTAATGCCTCGCGAGTTCAGTTCTCATCTCACAGCTCAGCTCGCTGCGACCTGAGATCTCGACTCGCTTTGCATAAAACGTCCATTATTTATTTCGTATTTAAACATTCGTCTAACTTAGCACAATAATATGTTTAACGAATATTACTAACAAAACAAATATTTATTTACAAATCTAAACCAATGTACAAACGTAATAAGAATTACACCAGTCCTATTTCAAGCTAGATCTGTTGTCACAATCTATGTCTCAACAATTTACATATATTTGGACAATTTAGCATGCTGCATATTAATTTATATTAATATAGCTAGCATCCTGCGATATGCCGTATCAATTTATATTAGAACTATTTATATTAATTAAATAATTAAAACACAAAATTTAAAGAAAACCGTTGGTAACCAACAAATATAGGTTGTAATGGTTAGGATCTCGTATAAATCATTTATGTGAGATATGTTATGTGTAATGAAGTGCATACGAATTTACTTACTATATGTGTAACAATATTTATTTTTACTTACTATATGTGAAACAATATTTATTTTAACGAAAAATCAAATCTTACTACTTGGCATTCAACCATATATACTATATCACAATTAGTAAAAATTAAGATAAAACTTAAAATATGTAAGTTTAGCAAAATAATATAGAGTTGTATTTGTATTATATTATATATTATGTACATATACATAAGTTGACATAATGAGTTCATAATATATGAGGACCAATATTATCCGTAATATTTTTTTATTCCATAGTTATAAAATGTATAATATAAATATAATAATTTTTATTCCATAGTTATAAGATATATAAAATGTATAACATAAACATAATATGAAGAAGCTCATTAAGTAAATTAGCATACCTATATGTATATATTTATTGGCCAGAAATACTACCAGAGGTGACGCAAGTTTATGTATATAACATTTGATTAATTCTTGTGTATATATTATATAATTATATATATGAAACGTTATATGTTCTTAATCTTTATACTATTCACCTTGCTTTTGTTTACATATTAGGCCTGGATAAAATTTAGCCTATTGAATATTTGGCAAGCCTGCATAGTATTAGGCCTTTTTGTTTATGTATTGTTCCTTCTTGCGTTCTGCCCTGAATTAATCGGTTCCTGCCTTCGTGTTCCTGCGTCTCCCTGCATTCCTGCTTCCTTCTTCTTCCTGTTGCGTTCCCTTCCTGCATTCCTTGTTCCTGATGCGTTCCCTGCATTCCTGCTTCCTGCGTCGTTCCTGCTTCCTAATCTGCTTCCTGCTGTGAATTCTTGGTACTCGGATATTCGTAGGTATTTTATTTTATTTAAATTTTAATAAAGCCACTTAATATATTTAGACACTAAACTCCACCTTGAAAGTTACCAACGTTTTATATTAATTTCTAAGCAAATATACATTAAGAGATAGTATATAAATTAACAAATGAATAAAATAAAAATATTAGAAATTTGAACTCAACTCAAATTATTTATTTCTCTTTTAATATTCATACATATACATAATACATAATTCTGTTCTTAATCATGCATATCAACGACCTTTTTGGGAATAAAAACTTAGAAACATGCTGGTATGCACATATTTTTTGGTCACCATATAGCCTTCATTTGAATGTGTTATATGTATAAGATATAAGGTAATTCTGCAATCCTATAAAATTTTCCCAGTAAGTTGAATGTATTTCTCGTTCGTGGGAGTGACAATTGATTCTTGAGTTAATTACCACTACTACTACATTATAATGACTGAACTCAAAAGTCAAGTAAAGCGTTAATTATACGTTAGCCTCATAAGTATAAGTGAACTAAGAAACTCTTGGCTGGACTCTAGAGAATGAACATGATCAAGCAGTATTGGACGGCCTATGATTTTATCAAAATTTCGGAAGAGCTAATTCACTAAATTTTAATGGCTTATAAAATAGCTTAAATATATGTTTCCGGATCAGAGGAGAACACAACTTTTGGAGGGCAAGGAGGGCAAGAAGTTCTCAGCCCTTAGATTATAAAAAGAGAGATGATCAATGGCTGAAATTCACAAGGTGACAATTTTATAATTAATTAGACATAAGAGGGTATTAGTTAACAAAAAAAATTTAAATTAATTTCAGCCTCTAAACCTTCATCTTCTTCACTACAACTACGGTATGATGTTGACAGTCGAAGATTTCGTCTGACCACCGTCGACATACGGCGTATGATTGCCTCCGGCCACCGTCGACCTCCGGCGACTGTCATCTATCGAAAATATTGTCCTTTTAGCTTATTTAGAAAAACACAACACCATCATTTATCACCGAGTACGACGGTCAGAATTTCGGCAGCAAGATCGGAATATTACGCGATGAACTAACGAGTTTCTATTGCTCACCTTTCCCGACCAACTTCTGTAGCATGCCGTACAACACATCTCCGACCGACCACTGTTCCTACCGTCACCGCTGATCGTCGGCTACTGGAAGTTTAATTGAATTCAGATACTAAAATTGTAGTATTCAGCCAAAAGAAAAAAAATAAATAAGAAAATTAGTGCGATGATGAAGAGCCGCAGTGTAAACTGAAATATTATATATTCAAGTGTAGCTTTTACATAATTAAATTAATTATTTAAACAACAATCAAAATTCTACATACATTGTATGTAGCTATGACTACAACTCTACTATGACATGATAGAGAGATGTATATTATAAAATATATTTGACCTTTTCATGTGTCATACGCATGTGACTTGATCAGTATGTGTCAGATGCATAAGATAAACTAATTTTTTACTCTTTTTTTTATATTAAAAATTAAAAGATACAATGTAAATTTGTATTTAAAAAATGATGCATTATTATTTTATTAAACTTTGATGATATTTTTTCATTTGAATCATTAATCATCGCCTTATTAAACGAGGATGGAGTGTCATTTTAAAAGTTTGACGATATACAATGTAACATTTTTTTTATATTAAAGATGATGTAGTGTTTCCATTTTAAAAACATGATGTAGTGTTTTTGTTTAAACATTTACATTAATCGATTCTTCTATTGAATAAGTATCCATTTCTTTTCTTTTTTATGCGGCACTAAGGTTTATTCTAAGATACAGTGCTTTTGAACTAAAATGCAGTATTTGCAATTTAAAAAAATCATGATGCAGTGTTTTTATTTTAATGAATATTTACTAGTTTTCAATGTAAGATGCAGTGCTTTTAAACTAAGATGCAATGTTTAAATTTAAAAACTATGATGCAGTGTTTTTATTTAAACCATACTGATCTAGTTTTAATCTAAGATGCAATTCTTTTGAACTAAGATGCAGTATTTAAATTTTAAAAATCATGATGCGGTGTTTTATTTAAAACATTATTTACTAGTTTTCAACCTCATCATCTTACATCTACCAAACTCCACTTAATTGATTTAAAAGCATGATGCAGTGTTTTTTTTATTTAAAACATTATCTAGTTGTTTGATATTAAATGCAAGAGTAGCTATACATATACAATTACCTGGTGTAATGATTCTTACAACTAGATTTTATTTTTGATTTTTTATTTTCTTCTAGAAAAGTGATTAGAAGATCTATGTATTGTATATAGTAATTAAAAATAAAATATCATAGTTAAGTGAAAAAGGTGTATCATAGTAAATGTTTAACGAACGAAGATGTAGTGATTTAGATCGAACGACGATGCATTGTTTTTGATTGAACGATAATGTTGTGCTTCACCTTTTTTTATGGAACAAAGATGCAGTAGTTTTTATCATACGAAGATGTAGTGTCTTTTTAACGAACGAATATGCGGTGAATTTTTATCGAACAAAGATGCAGTGGTTTCTATCGAACGAAGATGCAATGGTTTTTATCGAAGATGATGTAGTAGTTTTTATGGAACAAAGATGTATTGTCTTTTTTAGTGAACGAAGATGCAATGATTTTTATAGAGCAAATATGCAATAGTTTTTATCGAACAGAGATGCAATGGTTTTTATCGAAGATGATGTGGTATTTTTATCGAATGATAATGCAATGTTTTTTATTAAACGAAGATGCAGTAGTTTTTATCGAAGATGATGCGGTAGTTTTTATCGAACGATAATGCAGTGTTTTAATTTATCGAACGAAGATGCAGTGGTTTGATTGAATGATGATGCATTGTTTTTTATCGAACGATAATGTTGTACTTCACATTGTTCTTTTATTGAACGAAGATGCAATGTTTTTTTTTAATTAAATGGGGATGTAGTGATTTTCATTGTTCTAAGATGCAGTGACCTTAAATGACAATGTAGTAATTATTTTTTTGAAAAACATGATATTGTATTTTCTAATTATTTCCCAAATTCAAGAAAAAGAATCTTAACTAATGGTACCAATGTCCTGACAACTTTATTTCCTAGAAAAAGAGCTTATGTCTCTTTCACACCATTGAACACGCCAAAATTAAAAGCCTTGCACTTAAACAATATGAAATAGTACAATTTTAACAGTGCAAAAAGTACTCCTTTTTTTTCTTTTTCTTTTTATCTTTTTAGTGCAAAAAGTACTACTATCAATATAACTTTCTGCTTTGTTATCACATAATGTGAATATAGTCTCAATTACATTCTTCAGCAACTTCCCCTCTAGTTTTACTCATTTCGAAAATCAAAACACAATAACTTACTCTTTCACTATCTAAAGATGAGATTTAATAGTGTTTGTGAGGAGTTATTGACGTCAATAAATCTATGGTGTGATTCTGATGTAATATTGAACGCCGATGCGAGCTACGGTGGTCCCAACGAGTGTTACAACGGAATCAAATATTCGATGATGGATAATCCGGCTTCCAAATCGATACACGATTAATTGTCGTCGAAGATATGCAATCGGTGATTCCGACGGCATCGTTAGAAACTAGGGAAAAAGATAATTAAAAAAGTTTATGCAGAGTATTAAAAGTAGTGAAAGTAAGAATAACGAAAAAAAAACTAAACGACCGTCATTTTCCGGCGACGGACAACTATCACTGGTGGCCGGAAGCGGTGGAGGGCGATGGTAGGCCGTGGACTTGTTGCTGGCATGTAAGGTGAGTTAAGGAGGAATGTAATAAAGGAATGAAATGATGAAAGGGGTAAATAAAGATAAAAGTAGAATGACCGAACTACCCTTAATGAGATTCTTTATATATTGAGGTGGCAACTTATGATTGGCTGCCTTTTCTTCTCCAGAAAAAGTCTGTGCTCCTCCGAACCAGACCCAACCAAATATATTGGCTATTTCATGTTCCAATAAGCACATCAGCCTAGAAACAATTTAAGAAAAGAAACAAAGTGAAATTCAAAACCATACTTATTGGCAGGATGGCAATAAGACATGAATGCAGGATGGATGGAGGCAGAATGAGAATAAGACTTGAATGCATGATGGATGGCACAAGATGTGAATTAGGAATTATTTATATTAGAATTATTTATATTTATTAAATAATTACGATGTAAAATTGAAGGAATATATAAATGTATATTAGTTAAATAATTTACTTGCATCCTGGATTACGTGGGATAGGGAAAACCGCTAGTAACCAACAAATACAGGTTGTAATGGTCAGGATTAAAAGTTAGCCTAATCCTACGGACAAAAATAGAAGTCAATGAATAACTGTTTTTTCAACTCATCGGCAGCCATATATATGGACAATTTATTTAACAAACTTTGCCCTAATGTGCTATGGTAGAAGAAAAATTTAAACCAAGAATTTGACAAACTAAAATTCGGGTTTCCTGTTTGTAAAAGTAAATTTAATACTACGTAGAATTTAATTTACATGAACACCAAAACAAATAAAAAATTGCTTTCTTTCTTGGATCGGCTTTTCTTTCATGCTTTTAATTATTGCTATGATACCACACGAAAATTAGATTCCAAACTTTCGAACTTAATTGGAAAGATACAATTAAAGATTAAGATATGAGACTTGCTGAATTATCCAATGAATAGTCAATACCTATCACTAAACACTTCATATACTAAGACCTTTTCAAGAGATTTAAATATCAAATACCATTATTACAACTTTACATTTATGAATATTACTTGCATGATCTCAAACAACCTGCAAAATAAATTTTTTTTGAAATGCAGTATTGTAATCACTGACGGACCTCCATTATGGCCCACCCGATCATCTCCAATGAGTTCGAAGCCAAGGCGACACCCTAAAGGGGTTGTTCTCCCATGTCTTGGATGGGTATTGCGTCGCAGGATTCCCCCTCACAACGAGGCTCAAACTCTCACCCCCAAGGAGAAGCCCCATTCCGGGTAAAACTCCTTACCACTGGGCCAAGACACCAATTGAGTTTGCTTCAGATATGAACTTTACGGGTTTCCATGGTGTAATGATTACTGAAATCTGTAAGTAAAATATTTCATACCCAAATATAATTTATTTATATGTAGCAATTCTAATATAATTACTACAACTAAACATAAATAAATATATAACAATATAATAAAATAAAATCAATAAACACAATAAATAAGTAAAAGAAACTTATCTTAAAGAATACCGAGGCTTGACAAACTTATTTGAATAAGACTGAGGCCCGTGTTAGACACGGTTCCCTTAAAACAGATTCCCCGTCTGCACGTCGTCTGTTTCCCAAGGTACAACGGCCGAAGCAGCAGTACTGCCGGACTTGACTAACATTGCCTAAGATTTCATCAGGGAATACTTGTATCTCCTATAATGAAAAGGTTGTGTTTTTGTGAGTATTTAAATGGAGGCTAAATACCTCTATTTATAACTTGGTTATTCCCTTTAAGTTTTCTTCACCCACCGATGTGGGACAAACTCAATAACCCACCAAAACATACATCAAACACCTTACTTTGAGAATTAATATCTCTTTCATATCAACTCCGATTTAGACACATATTATATCGTTTAGAAGCTCTCATCTTGGAGTACGCAAATACATAAACTAGTATAAATATGTACTGCATATACATATATAATTATGTGTCTGAAATTAGTGAAATCAACATGATTTCATTACATTTTCCAACAATCCCCCACATGAATGAATATTGATTGAAAATACACAAAAAATTCCAATGAAATCTCAACAGTTGAATCTTGCATAGGATAGGTAGGTGTTACCCTTTGAACCTTCCCTTATGAAATGTACTTAGTCTCCTAGCTCACAGTAGAACGCGATGTCTTTGAACTGGTCTGCCATTTGTGTAGACGACAACACATTTCACACATGATTCTCCCTAACAAGGTCAAGTCCTCATAGTCGTGTTCATTATGGTCCTGAAACACTAGCCTGGTTCTATGAGAGCTATTAGGAATTGCGCCCCCCACATTTCCCTTCGAAGCGACCCCACTTCTCTCTCACACAGGTGATTTTTATAACTTAAACCCTTGTAGTTATACAAAAATCATTAAAAGCCAAAAGCTTAGCCTCAAATCATTGTCACTGTTATTTAATAGAATGGACTAGGAAGTTAAATAACTCCCTCAAATGATTGTTTGGAGGTTTAAGAATTCCCCCACAGTGACCTCCTTTAATTTATACAATTAGGTTGTCCTATTGAACCTAGATCTTGGGATCTCCAGTCAACTAGGTTAGGTTTCCTTCGTATAAACCATCTTTTAAAGGGCTTTAGTCTCATTCCACTACTTGATCTCTTCTCAACCCTATGGTTGTCGGATCCGAAAATGTTATCAATTAACCTCACAAGGTTAACATAGATAACCTACAAAGAGATCAATTGTTCTAGTGGTATTATGTTGACTATGACAATCTTCAGTACACATTACAATTCTTACTTGATTGTAAAGTCTAATAAATCCATTATTAACTAAATCTATTATCTCAACATATCTCCACTTTAACCTTTGATATCTTGTATATTAAATATCAAGATAGAATGTGAGTATCCTTATGCCACATTAGGATATCTCTCTCAAGTGTATCGTATATTACTTAAGAAGTTTGACCATTAAAGTTTTCACAATACATATCTCTTCACTTGTACAATAGGTAAGTAGGTTGAATATCTTTAACACGATTGGAATTCTTCCATAATATCGTAATACTCTCATTTACTAACCTTCAATTTTATGACTCATAGTGAGCACCACTTTATGACCCTTGTACACATCATTTAGTCAATACAAAAATATTCGTATTTCGTTATGACCTTTGCATACATTATCCAATCAATTCTAATGATCCTTTGTGCAACACTTGATCAAATAGAATTCGGGTCTTTCAATATCAAAATGCAAGACACCCCCACATTTTTATACTATTCTGGGAAACTTCTTCCCTTTTTATAAAGATGCCTATTATGGTTTTTGTACAAGAAGTACTATCTATCTTGACTTCCCCCACATGTCTTGCATATTGTCATCTTTCTCATGCTTGCCGTTAGAAAGTTAACTAAACTCTATAACTAGTGTTTAAAACTTTCGCATATTCAGAGCAATTCTTAGTTATACTCTAGGTTTGACCTAGAAACATAGAAGTAAACATCTTAATAAAGATGCAACACTCGAATAAGCGCTCTTAAATCCGAGCTTCATTTAGGCAATTCAAATTTCGAGATAATACAACAAAGTTCTCCTTTATTCAAACTGAATTCCATATTAATCATGGAAACAATCTTGCATCATTGTCTCAATTAATTGGATTTCACGACATATCAAAAAAATTTTACTACCACTGAATGACATATATTAATTTTGTTTACATAATATCCACACATATTGGAGTAATCAATGTTAACTTTCATCAGTACAGATGATTATAATTAACTAGTCCAAGTCTAGCATGCTATAGACATTAAAGACCGAAGCATATGAAAGGAAGATGCATCATTCCAAATCATAGCCATTTTTATTACAAGAAATCTCATCTATATTTCTTGTGATACCAAAACTATAAACAAAATCAATTCCAAAACTTATAATATCTCAAACAAATAGATATTATAAACAATATCAGTTTTACGTTCTTGTTCAGAGACAAGACACATATCTAATCATCATCCAATTTTTCATTATTCGGAAACGAATCAAAACATAATTGATGTCCGAATTTGCACCAACTTTATACGAATCTTTTCAACGAAATTATTCTGACTAAAATTGGTGTGAACATGATTTCATTATCTAACTGTAATGAATTAAGTTACCGATCTATCGTATTGTAGTCAACCCGACTACCTACCAATGCCAATTATTAATTATGAATATATTCCCGTCGAATGATCATAATAATTCTTATTGGTTTATATTGACACTAAATATAGTCAAGACACATAAAATCCTACAATAGAATTGAATTAGATCATTCTATGCTTGGATACCAATGATGATAGATTCGTCTATCATGTCATATTTCACAAATGTGATAGACAACACATGTATTATTATACATCTATAATACAATTAAAATTTCATTAAAATCAAAGTCATGTCATAAATGTAGAAACATTTCTTAATCTCGAACACATTCTATCATGACGTGTTCAATGTTATGACTTTATTTGTTAGAAACTTAAACTCAAACCATTTTCTTCTTTTGTCATAGGTCAACCCATGGTTGTTTCACATACTCATTATATATCCATGTTCATTGATTGATTGGAAAAAAAATGCAGTACAAAGTGATAATATGTAAAAAAAAATTGGAAAAAAAATTAAAATTTTTTTTTTAAATAAAAAATAAATTGAAATTTTTTGTTCAGACGACCGGTGGCGGCGGCGGCGGGTGGCAGCAGTTAGTGGTGGGTGGTGGAGGGGAGGGGTGGGTAGGAAGAAAGTAGGAGGGAGTAGTGTACACTATTAAAAAGGTGGAGGGGGTAAAAATGAAAATTTAAAAATTCTTCTCCTCCTTCTCCTCAAATAATACCTTTTCCTCCCAACTTCATCCTTAAAATTTTACTAATAATAAATCGATGATTATTATTAGTAAAATGTTAATTTAGATGGTTAGGTACGATAACAGTAATAAAAGTTAATATAAAATGAAATAAAATAGGAGTAATAAGCAAAAACAAGAGAAAATAGAATTCACAAGATCCACCGACGACAACAGGCCAAGTTTACGCGTTATATCCATCACTGCTGCTAAAATATTGTATAAACTCTCACATCACACTCCCCCATCAAATCCTACTTGTATGCAAACTCCAGGATCTGTATCTATCTACGACTATAATTCTACATCTATCTATTAATCTATACTTAATTGATTGATATATACACTCCAACGAATGTGAATTCGAGATATTGCTACCAACAAGGCTTTCCAAATCGACAATGCAGCTGAATATTCGAGTATCTACATCAATTCTATTAATTACACTACTTCTTTCATTGATCAACGTTGCCGTACACTGCAAAACCCTAAAACGAGACGGTAATTTCTTATTTTCAAATTACATGTTCCGATTGTGACTCATTATCATATACTCATTATATATGCCCTAGAATCTAGATCCATAAGATACGACAATTGATTTCACAAAAGTTTATATTCGAATTTAGTGAATTTAGAGCAGATTGTTTGTGATTTTGTTACTTAAATCTGTTCATTTATCTTCAACTTCTCCTAGATCTCACTATATTAGTCAAGTTAGATGACTATTCAATCAAGATATTGGAAAACGCTGGTGTTATATAGGTTTCCTTGATAATTTGATAAAAATGTTCATATATATTGTGTGTAGTGAAAGCTCTTAATGAAATAAAAGCGTCACTTGGATGGAGAGTGGTGTATGCATGGGTTGGAGATGATCCATGTGGAGACGGTGATTTACCGGCTTGGTCTGGGGTCAAATGCTCCATGCTAGGTGATTATAGAGTTGTGACAGAACTGTAAGTGGTACAAACCCTGTATGTTTTTTCATGTATGTGTCTTTAACTTTTGGCATTGTACAATGGATCTTGCGTATTGAGTTGTGTATATTGGATTCGATTGCGTTGCAGGGAAGTGTATGCGGTCTCAATTGTTGGCCCTTTTCCTACTGCTGTAACCAACCTGCTGGATCTTACTAGGCTGTACGACTCTCGGTCCCTTATAAATTTACATATCATTTTTTTTTTTTTTGTATGGTTCCTAGTGAAGTTAATAAGTGGAAGTCAACGCTATCTTCTAGGTTGGTGATTTGGCTTGCATATGCATTCTTATATTACTTATTTTTCGTTGTCATTGGCAGGGATCTCCATAACAATAAGTTGACTGGACCAATCCCACCTCAAATCGGGCGTTTAAAGCGGCTTAAAATACTGTATCATGCTTCACCTTAATACCTTATTTCAGTCATCTGTGGTGCTTCTGCATATTGTAAATGAATGAACCATCGTATCAATTCGTGTTGTTTCTTTTCAGTAATTTGAGGTGGAATAAGCTGCAGGATGTCATTCCTCCTGAAATAGGGGAACTAAAGAAATTGACTCACCTGTAAGTGTTATTTGCTATATTGATCTGGATAAAATTAAATACCTTGAATATTTATGAGATGAACATCTGATTGTTTGACTTACTCATATGGCTACAGCTACTTGAGTTTCAATAGCTTCAAAGGGGAAATACCCAGGGAGCTTGCTAATCTTCCAGACTTGCAGTATCTTCATCTGCACCAAAATAAGTTCATTGGGCGTATTCCAGCAGAATTGGGCTCCTTACAGAATCTTCGTCATATGTACTGTTTATTTTACCAATACCAGTTTATCTGTTAAAATTTTTAATATGAATCTGACTGATGATCTGAATGAGATACTGGGTTTGTACTTTGTAGGGATGTTGGTGATAATCATTTGGTTGGAACTATTAGGGAACTGATCCGTATAGAAGGATGTTTTCCAGCTCTGCGCAACCTGTACGAACATTTTCTTTGGCTACTAGAAAGTTGTTCCACCCCAACTCCTAGTTTCATATGGAGGTGGCAAAATGGTTGGGTTGGGTAATGGATCAAAATGGTTTTGGCTGACCCGAATAATCATTGCTCAAAATGATTAATTTTTTTTTTTATTAAATAAAAATAAATTATTATTATACAATGTGTGATTACAAAATCTTTATTATTTCAGTAACAATCTGCTTTTTATACCCAATAAAATAATTGTTTTGGGTCATTTTTGACTTTGTTTTTCTTTTATTTGTTTGGCCTATTAAATGCTTGAAATTGGCACCTGATTTGAAGATTTTATTTACCTTTGTAATGTGATTTGCAGTTATCTAAATAACAACTATTTGACGGGAGGTGTTCCGGCGCAGCTTGCAAACTTGACCAATCTGGAGATTTTGTGAGTATTAAATATGAAACATATCTTTGGATATTGAATTTTCCTTGGAAGCTAGCATCTTAAAACTGATACTAATGTATATTTTGGTGGATTCAGGCATTTATCCTACAATAAAATGTCTGGGATAGTACCATCTGGACTTGCTCATATTCCCAAATTAACTTACTTGTAAGTTTGCTTATTCCTTGCATTCTATGAAACCATAGCTGAAGTACCAATATTGTTGTGTTTTCTGTAAGAATCTATTCAATTACTTCCATCAAGTTTATGATCCTATAAGAAATTAGTCACATACTTTAGCAAGATAAATTATCAAATTCAACTTATTTTCTAATCAGATTATGCCAAACTTGTTATCAAAAAATAAATTCTTAGCTAATGTAATAATCAATGGTGGTGCAATATCAGGTACCTGGATCACAATCAATTTAGCGGCAGGATTCCTGATGCCTTCTACAAGCATCCTTATCTGAAAGAATTGTAAGCTTATTCATCTCATTCACTTCTTCCCACACTACAGTTATAAAATGTGCACATAGTTTTCTCAAGTGGTTAATGTAGGCTTAAGATAACCTTGGCATTTGAAGCCAAGCCCAACGCCTGTGGGTTGCCTAATAGTGGTGGCAAGTTGTATCAAAAAACTTACAGATGGCAATTTTATTACTAACAAGGACATGGCTTGAAAGTTGTAAGTCACCTTAAGTGTATGTTCAATGTATATGGCCTCCTAAATCGTGTTATTAAAAAAATATAAATTATTTTTTGTGATAATATAGCCTTTCTAATCACATTTAAGACACTTATTTATACCAAAATGTTATTAATTCTGGGAAAAACTGGTTTGGGTTGACCCAGCCTGGCCCGTACAGTAATCACTTGTTACCCTAGTACCCAACCCAGCTATAACCTCTATTTCGCTACTCGCCTGGCCCAAGTAATCCCCATGGGTGGAAAAAAATGTCGCCCCTGCTTGGCTTCTTTTGAGGTTCCCATTTTCATATTTAACGTGTTTTGTGTGTCACATGGAATTTTATATTACAGGTATATTGAAGGGAATGCATTTAAGCCAGGTGTGAACCCGATTGGTATTCACAAAGTACTTGAACTCTCGGACTCTGATTTCCTGTTTTAATCAACCCCATTGCTGGATTTGTGTCTAGTGAAACAGTTAGTTCAAAATTTGCCTCCACGAAAACAATCATTAATCGGCGACTCTCCTTGATACAAGAATTCTATAGTCATATTGTTGCAATCTTTTGTAGCTCAATGTTGAATACTAAAGTTCCAAAGGAATATAATTGTATAGTATATAGTTTTAATAACTTTGCCAAGCTTTAAGGTTATTATCAACCCATTATATAACATTTCTCTATTCTTTCATTCTGCTTCAATCACCTGGGTTTTACAAACCAGTAGGTTTTGTTTAAACGGATAACATATATCGATAACCATTGAAGTCCATTTCCTAGTACATGAACCAAATTGTAAAAAATAAAAAACATGTACTCATATTTAGTTATATATGAGTTTACTTTAAAAAACCAAATCCAAAAACTTATTTTAACTGATATAATTTATTGGTTCAAACTTGTAATGTATGTGAAGATTTAACTACTTAAACAGGCGTTCTTAACAAATTGTAAGCATATTGACACACATATATCTTTTTACAAAGAATAAAACTTGAGGGTAGGGTTCAAATGAGAATAGGAATTTGAGTGAGAATGAGGAAACCAATGATATCAAGCCATGTGTACAAAGAGAATGTTCCACATGTACAAAACCCATTTACCCCCAACATCAATTATCTCACAAACGACAAATCGAAAAATTATGAAAATTGCACCATTAAATTCGTCGTTTTCTCCTCTTCGATTTGCCGTCCCTCAAGACATACTTTCGAAAAGTTTTTTTTTTTTTCAATTTTTTGGTGGGTTTCACATTTACTAACACATGTGTTAAAGTGTCGCGTTTAGGGTTTAGGGTTTGTGGTTTAGGGGTTAAGGTTTAGGGTTTAAGGTTTGAGGTTTGGGGTTTCTCCCCAAAACCCCAAACCTCAAACCCTAAACCCTAAACCCTAACCCCTAAACCACAAACCCTAAACCCTAAACGCTAAACCCTAAATCTTTCTAAACCCTAAACCTTGAACCCCTTCTAAACCCTAAACCCTTATAACAAACCATAAACCCTACTAAACCCTAAACCTAACCCTAAACCCTAACCTTAACCACAAATTAAATGTAAAACTAATCACTAACACATGTGTTACTAATTTGTGAAACCCACCAAAAAATGAGAAAAAAAAAAGTTGTCAAAAGTATGCCTTAAAGGACGGCAAATCGAAGAGGAGAAAACACTGAATTTTATGGTGCAATTTTCATGATTTTTCGACTTACCGTTTGTGAGATATTTAATTTTTAAAAATATGGAGGAGAGAGAATAAAGTGTGGAATAGAGAGAATAAAGTGACACATGGCAGAAATATGTTGGTTCCTCCCGAAACCCCAAACCTCAAACCCTAAACCCTAAACCACAAACCCTAAACCCTAAACGCCAAACCCTAAATCTTTCTAAACCCTAAACCTTGAACCCCTTCTAAACACTAAACCCTTATAAACCCTAAACCATAAACCCTACTAAACCCTAAACCTAACTCTAAACCCTAACCTTAACCACAAATTAAATGTACAACTAATCACTAACACATGTGTTACTAATTTGTGAAACCCACCAAAAAATGAGAAAAAAAAAAGTTGTCAAAAGTATGCCTTGAAGGACGGCAAATCGAAGAGGAGAAAACGCTGAATTTTATGGTGCAATTTTCATGATTTTTCGACTTACCGTTTGTGAGATATTTAATTTTTAAAAATGTGGAGGAGAGAGAATAAAGTGTGGAATAGAGAGAATAAAGTGACACATGGCAGAAATATGTTGGTTCCCCCCGAAACCCCAAACCTCAAACCCTAAACCCTAAACCCTAACCCCTAAACCACAAACCCTAAACGCTAAACCCTAAATCTTTCTAAACCCTAAACCTTGAACCCCTTCTAAACCCTAAACCCTTATAAACCCTAAACCATAAACCCTACTAAACCCTAAACCTAACCCTAACCTTAACCACAAATTAAATGTACAACTAAACACTAACACATGTG
This sequence comes from Helichrysum umbraculigerum, assembly GCA_949592205.1. NCBI lineage: Eukaryota > Viridiplantae > Streptophyta > Magnoliopsida > Asterales > Asteraceae > Helichrysum > Helichrysum umbraculigerum. The sequence continues at coordinate 60,263,235 of CATIUR010000005.1, read as the reverse complement.
TTACTAATTTGTGAAACCCACCAAAAAATGAGGAAAAAAAAAGTTGTCAAAAGTATGCCTTGAAGGATGGCAAATCGAAGAGGAGAAAACGCTGAATTTTATGGTGCAATTTTCATGATTTTTTGACTTACCGTTTGTGAGATATTTAATTTTTAAAAATGTGGAGGAGAGAGAATAAAGTGTGAAATAAAGAGAATAAAGTGACACGGCAGAAATATGTTGGTTCCCTCATTCTCACGGTGTACTCAACCTTACTCTAAAACTTGAATAACTGAAACACGCTGGGTGTAATCGAGTCGAGAATGCTAATTGAGATCAACTCGAAAAAGAGTCCGTTAACCTTGGAGTTTTATAATAGCTTGTGGTTCATCAAATATGTACATCCTAATTACTATACTTCCATGAACTTCTGAAAGTCATGCATACTCATTTGTGGTGGCAGGGTGCTAATGTCAACAACAAGATGTCTGAGGCTACTAGAAAAATGCAAAAACATGAAACAACTAACACAAGTTCATGCTCAATCAATCACATGTGGCCTTTCACAAAATCACTACACTTTAAGCAGACTACTAGCTTTCTGTTCACAACCCCATCACCATCATAACATTAGTTCCTTATCATATGGCTTAAATATATTACAACATGTGCAACAGCCTTCTAATATCTTGTATAACACCATGATTAAAGCTTGTTTACTTCAAAAAGAACTAAACATGTTGTTTCAGTTGTACAAAAACTTGCTTGGAAACTGTATGTATCCTGATAATTATACACTTCCCTATGTATTGAAAGGTTGTGTGTATAGTGAAAGTTTGAGTCTTGGAGAGATGGTTCATGGACAGTGTTTGAAATTAGGATTTGTGTTTGATAGGTTTGTGGGAAATACATTGATGATGATGTATTTATTGTTTGGGAAAATGGTGGATGCACGCTACGTGTTCGATGAAATGCCAATACATTGTGTTGTGTCTTGGACTGTTTTGATATCTGGGTATGCGAAAGTTGGGGATGTTGAGGTGGCGAGATTAGCGTTTGATGAAGCACCGGTTAAGGATAGGGGAGTTTGGGGTGCTATGGTTTCCGGGTATGTGCAGAATAATTGTTTTAAAGAGGGGTTAGAGATGTTTCGGTTAATGCAGTCAACAAGCATTATTCCTGATGAGGCGATACTTGTGAGTGTACTTGGTGCTTGTGCTTATCTTGGAACGCTCGAGATTGGGATTTGGATTCATAAGCTAGTGGACGAGATGAACTTGAAACGTAGTTTGAAATTAGGTACTGCGTTAATGGATATGTATTGTAAATGCGGGAAGTTGGAGGTAGCTGAGAAAGTATTTCGTGAAATGTCTGAGAGAGATGCTATTTGCTGGAATGTCATGATCTCGGGTCTAGCTATACATGGGGAAGGATTACGCGCTCTTAGACTATTTTCAGAAATGGAAATGACGGGAGTAAAACCAGATGATGTTACTTTCATTGCTGTTTTTACTGCTTGTAGCTATTCAGGTATGGAACATGAAGGTCTAAGATTATTCAACAAAATGTGCGACGAATACAGTATCAACCCACAAACTGAACACTGCATCTGTATCATCGATCTGCTTTCCAGAGCTGGTTTATTTTTAGAAGCGAAAAGTATAATAGAAAGAATACCAAATTCTTGTAGCCACAAAGAAAAAGCAGTTGCATGGCGAGCTTTACTAAGTGCTTGCCAGAATTATAAACAGATAGAACTTGCACGTATCGCAGCAGAAAGATTGATGGAGTTGGAAAATGATAGTGGGGTTTATGTACTTATGTCTAATCTATATTCGAGTACTGATGATCTTGATGGTCTGCAACGGACTAGAAAGTTGATGAAAAAACGAGGGCTAGATAAAGTACCAGGGTGCAGTTCGATTGAGGTTGATGGTGTTGTTAACGAGTTTGTTGCCGGTGAGAAAACGAATCATCGTATAGATGAGATTCACATACTTTTGGAGAATTTGAATAGGCAGTTGGATTGATCCTGCATAAGTTTTCCAGTTACATAGATATCGTAATGCGCCTGAGAAAATTGTTTTTTTTTTCCTCCTTGTAATTTCCTTAATGAAAATGAAATGTTTCGATTAAACTCGATCTAGTGGATTTATATAATGTCAACAATGAGAATAACATGACAATATGCTATATACTATCATATCTGTTATGAAATCCGCAATTAATAATTAATCGGATTGAAAAACTTGAATGAATCTAAGTAGTTTTGAGTGCCAACTTGATCATCCTTAGGTTGCAGAATCTTTGTCAATTGTCATGTCTCCGTTTCTTACGAATACCGAAAATGTTTGCTAGCAATAGCATGTGCCCAATTTAAAACTTGCACGTTGTTAGATGCTTAGAAAATGGATTTAATGAGCATATTCCACCACAACCTTCATCTATAAACATTTTACTTCTAAATGAACCATTTTCTAATTTTTCATTTCTAATTTTTTTTTTTTTAGAACGGCTAGTTAGTGGTTAGGGGTCACAGTGACATCCAATTGGGCAGTGGCACATTGTCGAATCTAGATTTACGGAGTATTTTTTTTAAATAAATCATATATGGTTATATCATAAATCTCATCTTAGAAATTATCAAAATATAAGATACAGTTTTGTTTTTCTGTGAAAAACCGCATTACATTAGGCTTAAACAACATAGAATTGTCTATATAATACCAAAAGGTCTTTCGAGTTTAGCTCGAACCATGAGAAAGTTTCATTTGAGATATTAAACACGAGTATATAAATATGTGTGGTTGTACATAATGCGTAAAATGTGTTGTACTTATTCTATTAGAAAATATTTGTAAAATCATATCTTAAAAATATACTTTTGTTGGTAATTTTTTTTGTTTCTTTCCCAATAGACACTATGAATATGACCAACATTAGGTTTGGTAAATTAGAAATAATATTATCACATGGCCATTCTTTTTCTCTCTTATCTCTTTCTGTTTGTATTCTTCTTTTTCCAAGTTTTTAGTCTTCACTAGGTGGTGATCATTGACCCCTCTCGGTCGATTACGTTTGTTCATCATGTTCTTTCGTTTATAGTAATCTAGTTTGGTTAATGAACGTATATTAAGACGGTTATTTGTTTGATTATTCGTTCATAATCGTCCATTATGTACAACTAAAGTTAAATAAACTATTATGAACAAGGCTAGTTCGTTCGTGTTCGTATCCAGGCCTAAAGTAGAATACGAGAGGGATCGAAATGTAAACAATGGAAAACACGAAGGGTGATTCTAACAACATTAGATAAATAAGCCGCAGTCGAAAGTCGAAACCATACAAGGATAATGAAGCTCGAGTTGTTTTTATTTTCATTTTTATTTTTTAAAATTTTAAATAAATTATTTTAAAAATAATGTTTAGTAGTTACACACAACCCAGGTCCAGGCGTCCAGCCAATAATTGTCAATTTCTCTCTCTCTCTCACCGTAAACATCCCCAAATCTCTCACCGATTACCAGGTATGTATCTATCTTGTATCTATATCTATATCTATATCTATATGCATATATGTATATATATCAATTTCAGCTTATTCATACATGTTAACCTATATGTGTTTAATTTAGCTATTATTAGAGCTTCTTAATTTCTGCTTGTTTCTTCATTTACAATTTCGTACGATCACACGATGCTATAATCAATCCATTTCATTTAATTAATTCACCGTAGATATTAAACTTCGAATTCAAATTGATGAATTCCGCAATTACTAGCGATTAAGGATCCTGTTTCTGATATAATACGTTTTTAGTTTTGCATTTAAGTTAATTAATTATGATTGTAATTCTGCAGTTTGCTTACAACCCTAATTTTCCTAAGTTATAAACTTGTTAGGGCTTAAAAGCTTGTAATGTTAGTTTGTTGAACTTATACGAGCTTGAATGTGGAGAGCGAGATAATAATTGTGATAATTGTTTTTTGGTGAAGAGGAGGTGGTGGAGATTTGATAGGAGATAAATGTACAACCGGCATATGGCGTCGTCGGCAGTTGTTACTCGAGGTGGACAACCGAGTGATAGTGGTGATGCAGTGGTGACTCTTGATCAAGTTCCTAAATGGAGTGATGGAGATTTTAGATATTCTTATGAAATTGAAGATCCTAATTTTCCAAACATGCATTTTCCTGATCCGTTAACGTCGTCTTCTGGGGCAGAGAGTAGTGGGAAAGTTTCTAGGTTTCCAGTTGATCATGAAGTTAATTCGAAGATCTATCTTTGGAGAGGTAATCCATGGAATCTTGAGGTAGATGCTGTTGTCAACTCTACAAATGAGGTAATCAGTTAATAATGCTGAAGGTTAAAGAAGATCGATGAATTTCAAATTTAAATTGCTATTATAAAACTTAAGTTATTACACAAATGCGTTGTCAAATGAATTGATGTTATCGACTAAAATTTGTTTTTGTAATTGCAGAACTTGGATGAAGCGCATTGCAGTCCTGGTTTGCATGCTGCAGCTGGGCCTGGTCTTGCTGAAGAATGTGCAACTTTGGTAACACGACCCTTCTGTTTATAGTAACAAAATAGAATGAAAAGGCATTTTTTGTAACATATTGTTGATTATTTGAAAGAATCAAAGAAGGTGATGCAACTTTTTATGTATTTTTTTTTTTTTTTTCACAGGGTGGATGCAGAACAGGAATGGCAAAAGTTACTAATGCACACGATCTTCCTGCAAGGTGAGTTTTGATTATGTGGAGCATAGAAGCTACTACACTAAACATTATCTAAAGGGTTATTTAACAGTAAGAGACTGAATCACTGAAAGAAAGTGAATTCATATAGCAATGTCTATCCACTTAAGAAGATAAATAACATAATTTCGAGTAACAAATGCATGATGAGAAAGTACATTTGCAATTTTGCATATGCACAATACGTGGTATTCATAAAAAATAGTGTATATCTCCAAATTGTTCAATGACATACCAAATGACGTGTTTTGTTCCCTTTTCCGCAGGAGAGTTATACATACAGTTGGGCCTAAGTATGCTGTGAAATATCATACTGCAGCAGAAAATGCTTTGAGTCACTGCTATCGCTCTTGTCTAGAACTTCTCATTGAGAATGGGCTTCAAAGGTTGATTTTTATTCATAGTCTGCATATGTAATTTTATTTATATCCTGTAACATTTGATCTAATCGTCCCCTAAAATCTGTGAATGCAGCATAGCTATGGGTTGTATATACACAGAGGCAAAAAATTACCCTCGGGAACCAGCAGCCCATGTGGCAATAAGTAAGTAGGTTTTAGTGAGCATAGTGCAGATAAAAATATGTAAAATCGTGTATATGCCTAGAGAAGTTTTATCAATTGTACATTATTTTATATCTTTGCGTGTATGATACATGTACTCTATTGCTACTTTATTGTACTAATACTTATTTTGTCAGGAACTGTGCGCCGGTTTCTTGAGAAACAAAATAATGAAATCTCAGCCGTAGTCTTTTGCTTAACGACAACAAATGATACTGAAATATATAAGAGGTAAGCTGGTGGATGTGTTTGCTTTGCTTGTACAGTAGTGCATGGTGCAATTTCAATCATTTACTTGTGAATCAGACAGTTTGGATAGTGTTTCTATCTGAAATAGCTTGAAACTTGAAAGTCACCCAAAGTCATATTTAACGCATACAATTTTATAAGTCGTTTTTTTCATAAATTAAGATTATTATTGAAAAAGTGCTGTTTTTTGTCATCATAATTAACGCGGTATTTATTTATGAAAAGTGCACAAAATATTTGCTGGTAAATATGTTATTGATAAGATATACTGATGTAAACACATGCACCCTCATTTGCTTTACAAATGTAGATTGCTTCCTCTCTACTTTCCCCGAGATAAAAAGGAGGAAGAGATTGCGATTTCGAAGCTTCCTGCTGATGTTGGAGATGAAAATGGCGAAACAGTAATAGACGAACGAAAAATCAGAATAAAACCATTACCGAATATTAAGAAGACTATTCCTAAACCTCCCCGAGCTTCACTAGATGTTCCTGTTAGTGATCAAGGATTGACTAGACGGTGAGTGACCTTGAAACTCAACTTTTAGCACTTTCAGAATTACAGCAAACCCCTTCTATGTAGGCCATTTAAGGGGTGTTTGGATTTTCATTTTGGGACTGATTATCTGAATCAGTTTATGTTTTGGATATACAAAGTCTGCTTCTGAATATGTGATTGTTTAAGGGTCAAATTATCAGTTTCATGCCTGCTGCAACACAACTGATTATTCAAGAGTAAAAGCAACCTGCATATCCACTGTTTCTAACGTAACATGTGATAGTTTTACTCTCAATTCACAAGAAGTCTACCCATTAATGAAAAAATGTCATCTTTGGCCGTTTAATCTATTCATTCTTATAATGATCAGATATCGACCATCACTAATGAACATAATATGATCAGAGATTGACCATCACTAATGAACATAATATAAGTTGATCAGTGTCAGAATTCACATCCAAGTACCCCCTAACCCATCCATTATGTGATTTCTACTTCATGCGAGAAGAAATTGAGTGGAAACCTTAATATAATAAAGAATTTAGAAATATAACTTTGTTCTTTTGTCTAGTCGTCTATATTATAACGTTTAGAATTATACTCATGACAGGAACTCTTCATATTTGGAATCGTATTTAGATCCTGCTTTTATGTCCATAATTAAAGATCCTGATCAACGGCGTACGGAACAATGGGAAAGAACTGCTCGAGCACAACATGGGTTCAACTTTGCTAAAATGTTAGGGTTTGGTGACCTTGGGGGCCCAGCTCTATCTGCTGCTGAAGAATATTCGCTACATTCTAGATACCTCGCTAAAGCAAATTCTCTTAATCTTTCCGAAATAGCAGAAATGAAGATTCTGTAAGTACATTTTGACTTTTAAATGAAGGTGCTTTGTTTTCATGTATTAATTAGTTCTTTGTGAAGACCCCCAGAACCTCACCCATGTTAACTTATGTGGAAAATCTGATCACTTTATAGGTGAATAGATGAACTTTGGTTATGTTCTTCTCAAAAGTGTCAGATGGGTAAACTTAGAGAAGTTGACTAAAATGAAAACAGGGTGAAAGTTGATCAGAGTGCACTCAAAATGTATAAAACCTAAAAAATATTCTGTTAAACATATATGGGATCAGTAATTATAATAATATAGTACTTCTGATAATGTTTATCAGATTGATCATAAATAAAATTCAATAAAGGTAAGACAAAAAAATGCTTGTGGATCAGCTTAACCTGTGCTACAATCCGATGCCTACAAACCCGTTTTAACCCATTATTCAACCTGTCTGCCCTGCCTCACGCAACGAGTATCCTCTATTTGAGTGCTTATACACAATACTTGTATTTCAGGTATCGGGGAGGAGTAGACAGTGAAGGTCGTCCAGTAATGGTTGTCGTTGGAGCACACTTTCTCCTCCGATGCCTTGATCTTGAAAGATTTGTACTTCATGTAGTAAAGGTATATCATTATAAACAATTCTTGATGTTCTTTTGACATTTTTGGAGTGTATATACAACATGAATCATCACCAGAATTTGCAAAATCTCAGGAGTTTGAACCCTTGATCCAGAAAGCTTATAGCATTGTTTACTTTCACTCCGCTGCATCTTTACAAGTGTGCGTACTCCTTTCTTAAGCTCATCTAAATCTGTAATATGGTTCTTTTCTTCGTTTTTTTTCTTTTTATATGTATTTCGTTTTTAGATTTTTGGATTCACTTTGTAAATATCTTGTTATGGAGTTACAGGCAGCCAGATCTGGGATTTATGAGGAGATTACAGCAAATACTTGGTAGAAAAAGCCAGCGGAATCTTCATGTAAGCTAAATACTGAGTCTCCTACTTCACCAAAAAACATATACTCCAAGAAGTTGAACAAAGGAATATAGTGCACCCAAATCAATGCTATCAAGTTTAGTTGCAATGCTAATACTTGAGGTGGCAAAGATGGGTGGGTTGGGTAGCGGTTCAAAACAGGTTTTGTTGAAAAGCACCGGGCTGCAAAAACACTTATTTGTTCATTTTTTTTTGAAAAGTCATAAACAATCAGTGGTTTAACTTGCAATATTTCCAAAAAGAAGATGTAAGTGCTGAAATGTAGCAGTGTACTGATTGAAGGTGCCTCTCGTTAATGCATATTGTTTTAAGTAAATTACAGAGTTATTGTTTGACTACCTATGAGTATATTTCCCACATGCAGGCAATATATATCCTACACCCGACCTTTGGACTGAAGGCTGCCATACTTGCATTGCAACTATTAGTGGATGGCACGGTATGTTGTATACACGAATGTACTTGTATATCCGCCACATTTAATTAAATATTAAAAAAATATGGATATTTATTGACAGGTGTGGAAAAAAGCTGTATATGTTGATCGACTTCTTCAGCTTTTCAGATATGTTCCTCGTGAGCAGCTAACAATCCCCGACTTTGTATTCCAGTTGAGTCTTAATTTCTCTCTTCGAAATATACATGTTCACCATGACAAATACATTTGTACATTCTTTAGTGTCGTTTATTATTCTTATGAACAAGAATAGAACCCTTACATGAGCAGGTTGGGTAATGGGTCAATTTATCAGCTCAGGTTGGGTTGAAATGTTAATACTTGTGTCTATCAAAAAATGCATTTTAATTGAAGCGTTAATCATGACTAAAGGCTTTATAATCTAGATAACCGATTTAGGAGGTTGTGTGCATTAACACAGGCTTTTGCAGGACTTTCAGGCTTTCAGCCCATTTGATACGTTCCCTTTTTAGCTATAATTTTGTAATTTCGTAATTATCTGGTTCAAAATTGCTACCTTCAATTTGCCGTGTTTTGTACGTAGGCACGACTTGGAAGTGAACGGAGGAAAAGGGCTAATTGTAGATCCAAGAACAAAATATGTATACCATCGACCATAGACATTACATTGTCTTAGCAAGCCATGGAGAACAGTGCATCAAGACGCTTCAATTTCGCAACGATTTGAAGAGAGAAGCCTTTGTACAGTCGTTCTTTTGCATTTACATAGATGCAAAGAAGCTGTTATGACTTGAACCTGTGACCTGATTACGACAATACTAGTTGCCACAAGAATTGCATACGTTCTGTAGCGCAGTTTCTGTTGGATTTATTCCAAGTTTGGTTCCTTTACAAATGTGAGTTGTGATGTATTTAATTTTTGTGATTTAATTGTTTTCTTCTCCCTGTAAAGTTTTGACATTTAGCTGTATGCAGATCCATATGATAAGTTTGTTATTGTTTGGAACCATGTTGAATAAATTTCAATGGTAATGTAGTAATGTTTTTTTGTTTATTTATTTATACTTATACTTATTCTAATCGATAATATCACAAGTTTTTAATTTTTTTTTTTGTTGTTGTTGTCATTAATGTAAGTATTCCAAGTTAATTAGCTAATTAAAATTGCCATTAGTAGATATGTTATGCGGGGAAAATTACTCTACGCACTTCGCAAATTTCTCCAAACTTCTTTAACAATAGATAATAAACCTTCGCAAACCTATTTGCGAAATACTGTTTAGATTGTTTTATGCAAAATTAAGTGTGCGTTTAGTTACAGAAAAAATTCTCTATTTTTCTTTTTCCATTTTTTAAGGGAATGAGAAGTGTTTTAGTTCTCTATGAAAGCAATGAAAATTTAGGAAATGCGTTTAAATGTGAGAGATGTAGTTTTCATTTTTCAAGAGGTAATGTAGATGGAAATTAGAGAATCATAAAAAGTAGTTTTTAACTTTTTAATCATAAATATGAATTTTCGTTTTCATTGAAAAGTTTTTTAAAAAACTCGAATGTGTACACGTTTTCTAATTTTATAGTTTTTTTGGAGAAGTTTTCTAAAAAATGAAGATATTTACTAAACGCGCTCTAAATTATTTTTTAAAATTTAACTTTGAGGGGAGTCATTTTTCGGTGAGTGTTGACTTTATGAGAACTTGGACCTTTGACTCTTTTAGACGTTTTAGTCTTTAATTAAAATTTTGACTATTATGTGAAAATGTCTAATTTATATGCTTACATTTGATACCTTTAAGATAAATTACAAGTATAATATTTACATAAATATCTCCAATTTTTTCTCTGGACTTTTTATGTGATTAACGTTGCATAAACTTAATCGCTTTAAAAGAATAATGATTAACTGTCAGAGGAAAGTTCAATGAAGAATGATAAATATTTAGAGAATGGGAGAATCATCCTCCACCCTTAGATCCTCCAAATCAATGGCTGGTACAATTTAGTTTTTATTTATTTATTTGTGATTGTTTCAATAAGAAAAAACACGGAGGGGTGCTTTGGTAAATTCACATAACACAAATATCTTCCTCAGGAAGACTCGTTGATGCTCATTTCTTCACTTTTTCACTCTGCTATAAAAAACACACAGAGAACTCTCTCCCTAAATCTTTGCCCTAATCAGCCATTGATTTTCGAAATTTTACTGATAATCCGAACACGTTATTTCAGTTCTCATAACAAATCTATTTTGCCGACCTTTTATCTTCGATTTTGCGTACCTATATGAGTTTTTTAGTTCGGATTTTACTTAAATCACGTTATGGATCCTTCTATAGTGCTTAAAGGTGTTAATGCTACTTTCGTTCCTCTCGAATCGAGTGCGACATCCAATACCGGTAATAATTTCGTCTTTGCCCTAATTTTTGTTTCCTTTTAAGTTTTTTTGTAATCATTAATGATTCAGTCTAGTGTTTGTTATTATCTGTATGTTTTTAGAGTTTTTTAAGATTATTAATAAGCATCTAATAAGTTTATCTGTAAATATTGTTATATATCTGTAAAGTTCTTTGATAATCATTAATGTTGTTCATCCGTAAATGCTTTTATTTGTTGTTGAATCATTTGTGTTGATACACAATGATACAAAATGATTATGTGAATTTTTGTTGTTGAATCATTTGTGATTATATTATTTACATATATGCTAACTTTTTTGTAGGTAACATTTCCGTGTGAGCTGCTGTGTGTAATTTATATGTTTTTTATTGTGATTTTTTAGATAGGATATACATGTGTATTTAGATAGGCTGAAATCATATGTGATTTTGTGATTTAATGATGTGTTTTTGAGAGATAAGAAACTGCATTTTTGTAAGTCACATTATACACAGATTTGTTTTGTAATGTTATATGATATTATCATGTAGTTAGTTGATTTTTGAATTACTTCTATATATGATATAGAGACATCCGTAAATTCATCCAAAAACAATCCTCCTAAGAAGAATGTTTTGAAGTTAAAATTACCTGTTAAAAGGAAGTTGATAGATAACAATCCATCTAAGGATCATCTTAAAGTAACAACATCAACTGTGGTAGATTATGTGGCTGATTTTAAAGATAAAAATGGTGAAGCTGTAACTGCTTTAAGAAATGCTCTTCGAGATATAGTAGTTACACCTTCAAAGAAGTCTATAGTTACAGATATGAAAAATTCACCATCACCATTAAAACCACAGTTGTCAAAAGGTGTTACAAATAATGATGTAGTAGGAACGGAGGTTATCAAAAGTATCAACCACTTTGTTAATTGCTTGTAAGTACATTATTTTTTATTTTTTTTTAATTTTAGCCATATAGTTATGATTTTTTTAGCTGATTACATGTGATGTTTTGCAGCAAAATTTGTTTGGTCGTCACTTGGAAGCTTACAGTCATCCAAAGTACAAGAGCATATAAAACATCAAAAAGTCAGTGGCTGCAACATGATTAATATGAAACGGGTCGAATAACTGCTCTGGAGGGGTGGAATTGTGTAACATCCTCCCCAGTGGCCTGGTATTTTTCTATTTAAATTTAGTAATTAATTGTTTTAGAAATTTAAGTGTTATAAATTGCTTTATTGTGGAACTTGGTGAAATAGATTTTAGGATTTATTGTGGTTAATAAAATGTTGCCTGGATTAATTTATTAAAGTTGACGGTGCAATAAAATAAATTTCTCGCAAAATGGTTCTAGGTTCCAGACAACAGATTTAGGGCGGGTATAAAATACCCATACAATGGGGCTGGTTAAATAAAGGGCCGATCCCTTTTGGGATCACTTTACCAATTCCCTTTCCATTTTCACTTTCAAGTAAAAACACCTAAACCCTAATCTAAATCTTTCAAACTCAATCAAAGATCATAAACAAGAATTATGGACTGAAATGGTGATTCTTGCAAACATCTTTATCTTCTTCTTGCTATCATCATCTTGTTCCTCAAGCATGTAAGTATGTGGTTATGTATTCATGAATTTGATTATATTGAAATTAGATTAGAAATTGATCTTGGTAACCAATCAATGTTTGGAATGTTGTTATATGATGATATGTGGTATTATTGGAGATGTTTGTAGCATTAGAATCGAGTTTGTTGAGCTTGAATGATAAAAATGGAGTTAAGGTTCGTTCAGGTCTGTTCTTGAGCTGAAGAACAGATGAACGCGATCCCGGCTACGATTCCGGATCGCGTTCCCTAGTTATAAAATGTCTCAATCGAGTTTTGGCCTTGGAAACGCGATCCAGGCCTATTATCCGGATCGCGTTTGTTAGTGTTTTTCGGTGACAGAATTATTTCCTAAGGACGAACGCGATCCAGCCCTAACTAGTCAGGATCGCGTTTGCATAGTTAATTTTGATGGATTTTGCAAATTTCAAAAATGCATAAGTGTTTAGAAGGTGGTGTTTATAGTGGCATTTTGTAAAAATGCTTATTTTTTTTATTTACAAATTATGAGACAAAGTACTAACTTATGTTGATTATTGATTCTCAGATCCTCCGAAAGATAAGTGATCTCTGGAATTCGGGATTTTGAAGGCAAAGGTATCGGTGAGTGGATTCAAAACTCACCGTTTGGCTTAGTTGTAATCATTTGATTACAACGGGTAAACGTAGACTTGACTTTTGAGTTGATTAGTTGTTATTGTTGATTATATGCCTATATGTGCTTTGTGTGGCCTTCGGGCATGGTTGTTAATGAGGTCAACGAGTTGATGAACTGTTGGTTGGGCTAGTGAGTTGTTGTGTGAATGGTACAGGGATGTACTTCATTTGTTGTGTGTGCTGAACTGTACCTAAGTATGATAATCACTAGCTATCGGTCTCGTCCGTGATGGCCATACGGATATGTTTGTGTTTGTCCCTTACTTAGGATCTAACAGAACCGAGTCACTCAATCGTTTGCGGAATCAACGATTAAGTTATAACACGAACACAATGAATAATCAAACACAATAATTATGAAACCGAACGTTATATTATTGCTTATGGTCGATCAGATTACAGAGAATTTCGACAAATTGTGTTTAGGGTTTCGTCAACCCTAAAACAGAAAACGTAAAACGTTTATATACAAAACTGGCATCTGCGACGTCGCACACGACGTCGCAGGCCCAAGCCCATGCGACGTTGACTACGTCGCAGGCCCAAAACCTGACGTCGCACCTGCGACGTTACGCGCTACGTCGCAGGAGTCAGGAAACACAAATCTAAATACAAACTACGAGCTAGACCAACTGACAGACACTAAACATGTACCAACGAACTCCCCCGTGTCTTCAGTTTGGTCTTCAAAAATCTTCTTTAAACCCAACCCGCAGGAAATTGGCCATCGGCATGAATTTTATTAGCCACGCAAACAGTAACAACATTGTAAAATTGCTCGGCTAAACGTCTGTTGAACTCATTCTTCTGACCAACACGAATCCGATCATCATAGAGTTTTCTTAAATCTTTTTCATGAAAATTAATCAAACTCATCGGATCATACAGTCTAAACGTTGCTTGCTTCAAATTCCATATACCTCCAACTTCTGGCCACGGTTCAGAATCTGGAACGAAAGTAATAACCGCTTCACCAGTCTGTGGATCAAGTTCCCATTTTACAAGTCTTCTCAGAAAATAATAAGGAACTGGTTCCAGAGGTATTTCGGTCAAACAGTTAGCAGGCGGATAGTGAACTTTAACCATAGGCTTCCTGGTAACTGGATCAACTTTCCTTTTGAACGTATACCGAGTGCCCAATGTCGGTTTCAATTTAGAATATGTCTTCGATAACACTTCCCAACGTAAATTTCTCTGAATGAACTCGGCATAATCATTCTCGAACGGATTAATCAATTTAAGCTGAGTTAATCGATTAATCTCTCCTTTTGGCAACGTGCTCAATCTATCAAAACGCATTCTGAAGTACTGAACTCCATCTTCTCTCTTAATCATAAAAAGATTCCTCTGACACTTCCAGCTTTTAATAACTCCGGTATAATTTCGACTAACCCGGTACACTTGACATTTAACTGGAATAGGAACTGGATTTCGTCCCTTAGGCCACCATTTCTTGTTTCTCTCTCTCTTTTCTTCAGCAGTTAATTTCTTCGCTGCTGAGTCCGGTGCCTGTGTCTCTGGAGCTGGAGTTGCAGCAGAACTAGATTCTCCATGTTGAGCTTTAGCAGGTCTCTCATCTTCACTTGAATCAGACTCTATAATAGGTGCATCATCATAAGCTTCCCCAGAATGTGCATCATCATACGTTTCATCTGAATTCAACTGTTCCTCTTCAATCGAAACATCCTCATTCATCTGAAAATCATCATCCGTTTCTTCCTCAGAGCCAACACCACTAGCCATTCTTTGAATAAACGATAAGTCCGCAAATGAATAGTCAACAGCCAGCGGTCTCGGTTGCCCTGGAATATCATCAACACAAAAGTAATCCAAAACAGAAATATTTTCATTAACAGTTTCAAGTACAGGGTTGGGATTTACAGACGCAGGTTCACTTGACTCTAAAGTGGGTATCCCAGACCCAGACTCCCCCGAGGCAAGTAACCTGCCTTCCAAAACATTAACCCTAATCTTCGTATCCTCAAGCTCTTTATATTGAACCTCGATCAGTGCAGCTTGTTCAGCAATCTTTTCGTCTTGAGCCTCCAGCTTTTGCTTCATCTTCTGCATATCATCCATAATCTTTTGCATGAATGCTGGAGTCGGTTGAATCTCAAAATCAGCTTGCGACTGTGGATTGACTGGAGCTCTGGCTGATGAAGAACGACGAACACGACGACGAGGACGATAAGTTTCATCAGCAGAATCATCACCGTCTCGTGTACGTTTCCCAGTATCCCTTGGAGGTACATACTTGCGTCCTGCCCTGATCCGACGCTGAATTCTCAAATATCTGAATGAATCGGATAGCCTGATACGTTCCATCTCAGAGGGATGCGGAACAGTACCATCCGAATGCTCAGGCGTCGGACCCCCATCCTGAGGACCTACATTTTCTGCAGCTTGTTCAGAATCAGAACTCTCGACCGTGTCGTGAGATGCTGGATTGTCTGAGTCAACGTGCCCAAACTGCTCGATGTTCTCCAAAAGAGCATCTACATTCTCCCCCGCAGCTTGAACAGGAACGTTCACAAAATGGTTGCTGCGGTTGTTGGGGTGGTGGAATGTCCATATATTGAGGTTCCGGAGGCGGTACGTAATTCTCATCAACAATAGCACCGAATAAGGGAACATCCCTTGCCGCCTAAACCCCACCTGCACAAATAGTAAAGATCCGATTCATCATCGGTGAAATCTTTAATTGCTGATCGATGTCACCCTGTGCTTGAAGATCTAGATGATAACGATTGATGTGCAACTGAATAAATCTCGGATATAAGATCCATTTCTGATCCCCGGCATTCGCATTATCAACCATAGCCTTGAATATAAAACCCGAGAAGTTGAACGGCTTGTTGTACACTAATGCTAACA
This sequence comes from Helichrysum umbraculigerum, assembly GCA_949592205.1. Taxonomy (NCBI): domain Eukaryota; kingdom Viridiplantae; phylum Streptophyta; class Magnoliopsida; order Asterales; family Asteraceae; genus Helichrysum; species Helichrysum umbraculigerum. The sequence goes on along the minus strand of CATIUR010000005.1, from coordinate 60,247,405 downwards.
TAGCAGAAGCCAAACTTCGGCTCATACCATCCGTTCCACCTTTCCTATTGCCCAAACAAACGATAATCACGTGCATCAAATATCTCCAAACACGTGTGAGATTCGCTTTCCTATACTGATCCGTGGGAATCCCGGGATATCCAATCCTTTGCATAGCTCCCGAAACGAAAACATGATCAAAACCGACTGGCATATTCGGTTGATCATTCAGCTGTAAAAGTTCCCGAATACTCTGTTCTGTAATAGTGATTTCCGTATCAAGAACTGTAGAAACCAGTCTTCGAACGTCGTTATCAGTAACAACAATTGCGTTTCTCCAGAAAGGGTTGATCAGATTTCCAAAAGCCACAGTGTTATCCGAAATGGCGTGGAATACCCTAGAACGCCTCAGAAATGCAATCATCTGACGATACGGTGCAGCTTTATCAGAAGTATCATCAAGGTAAGCAGCAGTATTGTGACGCGCTTCGAAAACAAGAGCCATATCTGCAAAAACAGAAACATACAAGATATTCTCGAAAAGCGTTAGAACAAACAAAGTATTCCAAACTTATCACAAACGAAAGGTTTCATTGATATGTTAAATAAGTACAAGGTTACAAACACACATATCAAATCCTAAACCCTAAACCCTAAACCTAAACCTAGACCGAAGATCCTGGTTAAACGAATACAGCCAAAATCCAAGACAAGGTCAGGCTAAAATCCAAGACAGGGATGGTATCCCACCAGACCAGAAGGCCGAGATCCAGGATAATAAAGGAATTCCTCCAGACCATAAAACCAAGATTCAGGACAAAGAGAGAATTCCACATAACGGTAAAGGGATTCCTCCAGACCAGAAAACCAAGATTCAGGACAAAGAGAGAATTCCACCGGATCATTAGCCAACTGAGACAAAATTGGTCATATCTAAGTGACCAGATAAAAACTTTAAGGTGCTGGACCACCAAAAAGCGCAAAAGAATCCACGACCGGAAGAAGATCCTTCTAGCCGCGGACGGGCGAGTAGTGACACTCTTTTGGGCTGAAGCAGTAAGCACTATCTGTGTCGTTCAGCTAGGAACTGAAAGAAATCACTCGCCATTGCTGGACAGAATTTAAAAGTCAGAAAAACGAACATTTGATTGGTAACAAAAAATGTCATTTTTCTGTGATTAGCGACGTAGGTGATCACGTCGCATTTCAAATATCGACGTAGAAAAGGACGTCGCAGAATAATAACAATAGCGACGTAGACCGTGACGTCGCACAAAATTCGAGCGACGTCGATAGGTACGTCGCATTTTGCAATTTATTGTGAATTTAATCACATTAATAAAATAGCGACGTAGCGAGGGACGTCGCGTATTACGTCGCGTATTACGTCGCGGTAAAAAGCGACGTAGGAAAGGGCGACGTAGGCAGGTAAGAATAACTAATGAGAGCGACGTAGGCCACGACGTCGCAGCGTACGTCGCAATGAAGAACATTCATCCCCAACCCAGAAACCCTAACCATCAAATTTAGGGGTTTTCAAAATCAAACGCACTAAAAGGTGCGGCAACTAATGGTGATCACGAAAACATAAATTATACGATGTTTAGATCACGATTACACAACTAATTCAACCCAAACCGAGAACCCTAAAACCCGCAATATACATTTAACGATTAACGCAAAAATACACGGTGAAAAAGGGTAAGATTGGTACCTAAGTGTGCGGAATAACGAGTAGAAGAAAACTACGAGAGTGAATCGGAGTAAAAACGGCTACAAATCACGAAAATGCTCGAAGCAGTGCTACGTCGCAAATCGCCAATGGTACGTCGCAGGCTACGTCGCAATTGAATATTGAATAGTGTGACGTTTTACGTCGCGGTTGAGACTATATATAGTCTAACCCTATGTGCGACGTAGACTGGGACGTCGCAGGCGACGTTGAGTGGGACGTCGCATAGAGCAGTCAGTATGTGATTTGAGTCGATTTGAAATTTTCAAGAACCATTTACTCGTTATTTTAACAAACAATATCTAAATGAGTCGTGACTTGGGAAAAATAACATAGAATAAAAAATAAAGCATAAAATAACGAAAAAAAAATCTTTTTGGTATTTTCTTTAATATCACAAAAGGTAAAAATATAACAGAATAAAATTACTAACACTCTATTTTTGGTGACGGAGTTGTTTTGTCTGATTAGGGATCATATCGGAATAACATGCATTTATTAGGAATAGTAAGTGTTATTTCGATCATCAGTATATTTGTCCACTTTAAATTTACGTGACACATTTAAAACACCTGTTATAAAAATTATTTCAAAACGATTATTGGTATTGTTTGTCCACCTAAACACGTTACATCCGTGTCTGTGAGTTAACCTTTTATTGTTAATATGAATATTTCTCCGTGGTCCCCACCATAGATATACCCCTATAACTTAGACATGAACATAGTTTCTAAATTTAGAAAGAATAGAAGAGAATCAATTTTAAGAATCAAGCCAGCGGTGACAGGTCTGTACTTGCGTACAACAGAGCAACATAACTTGATTCAGGTGTAAGCAAAACCAAACGCAGTCAAACCAAATTGAGTGGCGACCTTGTTTAGTACCTTAAATTTAAGACGTTGCAAGTACTTTGACTCACGTTTGCTTAGTTTTAAGAGTAAGCTGAATTGAGACCAGGTCTGCACTTACGTACAACAGAGGAAATAATCAGCATACTCCCCCAAAAGATCTCAGATATACGATCCAAAAATAGAAGTATGTCAAGCTATGCTAAGGAATTAAGACATAGAGTCGTACATCACGAGGTGTTTACCACATGATCATAGACAAGTTTTTAAATTACTTCTTAATATCTCAGAGACCGGTGTGTACCATGCCTACCAATACATCGTATGATGAAGATAATTTAGATAAAAACTGTTTTAAGTGTGTCAGATAAACCTACTGACACATCCAAGATAAACCTTAAAATTCCATTTTGTGCATGTCACCCGATGTACTATCATATCCCAAGTTGTTTACAGACACAACTTCAACGTCTATTTTAAAAAAACCTTGCGTTTTCTTTAATACTAAAGAGTATAAAGAGTGGCTGTTGCGATTTTTTTTTTTTTTTTTTTTTTTTAAATTGAATTTAAAAACCTAAAAAAAAAATCCAAGTCACAGATCATTTCTTTGACTGAAAGAACCTTAAACCTATCAGATTGACCAGTTCAATAAAACGTGATCGCAAAAAGGCTTTTGTGAAAAGGTCCACACACTGCTTAAGGGTATCTATATGTACGACATCTATAAGGTGTTTCTCAAAGCAATCCCGTATGAAGTGGAACCTAAGTTCAATATGTTTGGTCTTAGAGTGCTGTACGGGATTGTGTGTTATAGATATAGTAGCTGTATTATCAATGTAAATAGGAGTCATAGAGAGATTGAACCCGTAATCACGCAGCTGATGCTGAATCCAGAGAACTTGAGAACAGCAACTTGTAGCAGCAACATACTCGGCTTCAGCTGTGGAAATAGCAACCGCAGTCTGCTTTTTGCACTGCCAAGAAACTAAGCGCGATCCAAGGAACTGACATCCTCCAGTAGTTGACTTCATATCTATCTTGCAGCCACCAAGATCCGAATCCGAATAGGCAGTTAACTCGAAGTTTTTCTCGTTTGAATACCATAGACCCAGAGATGGCCTAAAAGCGAGATATCCAAAAATACGTTTTACTGCCTTCATATGAGACACCTTCGGATTTGCTTGAAATCGTGAGCAGAGTGAAACAACAAACACTATATCTGGTCTTGAGGCAGTCAGGTACATGAGAGAGCCTATCATTGAGCGATAGTCTTTCTCCTTGCAATCTTCATCGTCCTCATTAGGTCCAAGATTGTGTCTTGCTTCAATTAGAGTGCCGTAGTGTTTACAGTTGAGCAATTCATATCGCTTTAACATGTCAGTGACATATTTTGACTGGTGGATATAAATTCCATTGTCAGATTGCTCAACCTGTAGTCCCAGAAAGAACGTGAGTTCCCCCATAGCACTCATTTCAAACTCAGATTTCATCAATCTTTCAAAATCCTTGCACAACTGATCATTAGTTGATCCAAAAATTATGTCGTCCACATAGACCTGCACAAGTAACAAATCCGCTCCTTCCCGTTTGATGAAAAGCGTGCTATCAATCTGTCCTCTGTCAAAACCATTCTTCAGCAAGTACTTGGCAAGTCGCTCATACCAAAGTCGAGGAGATTGATGAAGACCATACAAAGCTTTCTTCAGCTTGCAAACATGATTAGGATGCTTTGGGTCTTCAAAACCAGGAGGCTGACACACATAAATCACTGCGTCGACATCTCTATATAGAAAGGCACACTTCACGTCAAGTTGATACACACGGAATCCTTTAAAAGAAGCATAGGCTAGAAAAATCCGAATTGATTCCAAACGAGCAACAGGAGCGAAAACTTCATCATAGTCAATACCTTCTAATTGACTATATCCTTGAACTACCAGACGGGCTTTATTTCGAATAACCGCCCCACGATCATCCATTTTGTTACGGTAAACCCAACGAGTACCTGTCAAGTGAGCACCCTTGGGTAGAGGAACAATTTCCCAAACATTCATCTTGTTTATTTGCTGTAGTTCCTCCTGCATAGCCTCGACCCAAGATGGATCCTTTAAGGCTTGTTCAACCTTTTTAGGTTCAATTTGAGACAGATGACATGAATCGATATGAGCAATAAGTCCCAAAAGCTGCTGAGCTGAAGTCTGCTTTGCTTGGTGACGTGTTTGAACAGATGCATGAGGATCACCAATGATATTATCAATGGGGTGATCCTTATGTATACGAGTTTCTGGTATGGCACTTGGCACAAGATTCACACCCAGATTGTTCAAATCTCCCTCAGTTTCGGGAGTAGCAGCAGACTCAGGAGAGGCTAACTCTTCTTCTTCTCCTTCATCTTCAGGATAAAATAAGTGAGAGTAGGCCATTGTTTCTTCCATTTCATCTTCTTCCTGAGGTTCCTCTAAAGGAGGCATGTTTGGATCATATGGAAGCTCCTTTGTGTAGTTATAAACTGTTTTAGAAGGAGCAGCCGAAGATGGTGGAGTAGGAGATGGTGTAGTTGGTGGTGATTTGGTTGTTGGTTGAGGTTGTGTGGGTGTTGTTTGTGAAGGTGTAGGAGTAGTTTGTGGAGGTGTAGGATTAGTCGGTAGAGGTGCGGGTGTTGCATTGGAAGATGGGTCGGATGGTTTATTATGTACAGGTGTATCTTGAGTAAGATCAAGCTCATGAAGTATAGAAACCAATTCTTCCGTTTCATCTTCTTCCGGAATATTGAAAGAGTTGAAGAGGTTTCCATAGTTGAAAAACCAATCCGGACCCGTTCCTTGAGGAGGTTCCGTATACCTTAAACATTTCACTTCAAAATGCTCCTCAATCTGATTCGTTGATTTGTTAAAGGCTCTTTTGTTCAGAGAGTTGACTGAATATCCAAGAAAAATCCCTTCAACAGCTTTATCACCAAACTTAGAGACCTTATCTTTTGTTATCATGATCAGGCATGGACACCCAAATGGTTCTAGGAACTGCAGATTTGGCTTACGGTTATTGAAAAGTTCATAACACGTTTTATTCTTTTTCTTAACCGTGAGTACTCTGTTGAGAACATAACAGGCAGTATTAACTGCCTCAGCCCAGAAGATGATTGGTAACTTGGAGTCAGCTAACATAGTCCGAGCTGTCTCGATGATTGTCCTGTTCTTCCTTTCTGCAACTCCATTCTGTTGTGGAGTCCTCGGAGCACTAAATTGATGCTCAATACCTCTTGTAGCACAAAACAATTCGAGAGTTGAGTTCTTGAATTCAGTTCCATTGTCGCTTCGTATCCTTTTCACCTTCAAGTTGCACAGATTTGCCAACTTGTCCAACAAATACACCAGAATCTCAGGAGTTTCCCCCTTTGTGGTCAAAAAGTAAACCCACGAAAACCTTGAGTAGTCATCAGTAACTACCAAGCAGTAAGACCGACCACCAATGCTCTTTGTAGAGACTGGACCGAAAAGATCCATATGCAGTAGTTCTAATGGAGCATTTATGGAATTCACCTGCTTAGACTTATGGGACTTCTTACGTAGCTTTCCTTTTTGGCAGGAGATACAGTCATCCTTTAGAGCAAATGACTGTTTCGGAACTCCTAGCACTAGGTCATTTTTAGTCAAGAAATTCATTTTTCAGAAATGAATATGTCCCATTCGTCTGTGCCAAAGCAGTGATTCCTTTTCAGAAGCCTTAGACAAGAGACACGTATACTCGTTCGAGGTCTCAACAGTTCTCATGTTCAGAATGTATGTGTCATTCTTTCTTGGTGTTCTTAGTAACACCCATTCTTCTGGAATGACATACCCAGGCTTCAGTATCACACACTCTGTCTTTGTGAACGCAGTGGTATAATCTTTATCACAGACCTGTGAAACACTTAGCAAGTTGTACGTAAGCTGTTCCACGTAGTTCACATTTTCAAAACTAACATTGCCGTTAGTTAGCGTTCCTCTTCCAGAAATGGTTCCCCCAGTATCTCCAGCAAATGCAACATATCCTCCTGCGTATGGTTTAATATCCACAAGAAGAGATACATCGCCTGTCATATGTCGCGAGCAGCCGCTATCCAAATACCATTCACTATCTTTAACGCGTTCTGACTGCTGCAACACACAAACGAAGGAGATTAGTGAGAAACGGTGACCCAAGCCTTTACAGACTTAGGTCGACCGTGGTCATCAACAATAAGCACGTCAGATAGGATTTTATCTTTAAACAAATTAGAATTTTTATCTGATGTGTTATTGTTGACGACTGAAGAGTCAACATCAGACTCTTTTCGTTTCCAAACTTTAGAAGGTTCGGAATTGATATTAGAAGTAATGTTGGGCCTTTGAATTGGCAAAGATTTTTGCTCAACATTACTTGGCTTTAAAACAGGCTTGGGAGAGTTTGAGTGACGCCTAGGTGGAGATTTTGAAAAAGAATTTATGTAAACAGATGTCCTAGGCATCTCTCTCCCATAGCGCTGATTTGACAGCTTTGGGCATTCACGAATTAAATGTCCTTGTTTCTTGCAGTAGAAACAAGAACGAGTCTCAACAAACGGTTGAGGCTGAGGAATTACCACAGGAGGTGGAGAAACATTTCTAGAGCATGAACATTGAGTACACGTCTTAGAAGATGTTTGTTTTGGTTGAGAGGTTGAAGTTGATGGTTTATCATACGAAACATTTTCATTTAATAATTTTCTTTGCAAAATCTTTACAGGTGACTGTAAAGTTTGTTGTTTCGAGTTTAAAACCTTGGTTTTTCCTTTATTTGGTTGAACCTTAATTTCAGGTTCAACCTTTGAAATCACTTTTTCAGGTTTAACTGCAACCTTCTTAACCTCAGGATACTCCTGATCCGTAATGTCCTCAATCTCAACAATCTCCTCAATAATAACAGGAGATTCATTCTTTAACTCAACACTCTCCTTAACACTAACAGGAGATTCATGCACCGACTTAACAAACGTTGGCAAGGGGTACTCTGGCCGCTTGGTTTTCTCCTTTGCCGGTTTGTTGTGTTTGGTCTCTTTAGCATCTTTAGCTTTTATTCCATAAAGTTTTGACCAATCAACTGGAATCTCTTCAAAGCCCTCCTTAACAGGCAGGGGACAGTGAGTAGTAGGAGGAGGGACTGAGTGGTATCCCAATCCCTCATTCTTTTTCCTACTAGTACCATGCTTGCTAAGAATTTCATTAAACACAACCGTTGAGGAATTTGAACCTAAGATTTTACTCTTATAATTCTCATACTCAGCTTTTTAATCTGTAAGTTCTTTCTTTAGTAGTTCAATTTCAACAAGATAGCTTTTAATGGCATCTTCTTGACTAAAAACCTTAGATTTATATTTCTGAGTATCTAACCGATGAGCCTCAAGATGTTTTTCATAAAGTTTCTCATTAGCTTTTAAGAAATTATTTGACTCGGTTAGTTTTTCATTCTTTTTCCTCAACTCTACGGTTTCATTCTGAAATGCCTTTAGAGATTCAGTTAACTTAATACATGAGATACAATTTAATGGTTCATCAGGTACCTCATTCACGATGTGAGCCATCAAACACTGTTGGTATTGCTGGGAGACAGCTGTCCAATCTTGACTTGTGGGCTCGAAAACAATCAGGGCATTATCAGCAGGCCCTTTCTTGGTAACTTCCATTTCTTTGGCCTTTGGAGGAGTAGAAGGTGTTGTGAATCCCGATGCTGGCATTTTGGGTTTCTCGCACTCCCTGGCGAAGTGACCCAAATTTTGACAATTATAACATCGGACCTTACTCTTGTTAAATCCAAAGCCAGTCTTTCTATCACCTTCCAAGCTTTTACGCCCTGTCCTCTGCAAGAACTTTTGAATTCTTCGGGTGATCATTGCCACATTCCAAGTTAGATCCATTTGCTCCAGATCATCTTCATCAAGCTGAGCATAGTCTTCCTTAGTCAGCTCCAAAGTAAGATTCGGTTGAGTTACCAAATCCTTGTATGAGCTTAAGAAAGCTGTGTAAATGGCAGCTTGCTCCTAAATAGCAGGTGAGACTTGAACCTGTTGTTGATTTGAAGAAGGTCCAGTCATGAAAACAGAATGAATCCCATCGGAAGAAGAAGAAGAGGTTGATGAAGCATTTGTATTTGTCACGAAAGCGACTCCAGATCCATAAGTCTTTCCAGAGTTGATCTGAACACCATACACACTAGGATTCTGAACAGCAGCACCAGACCTAGTTTCTTTCTTCTTAATCTCCATCGCGTGAGCTTGAAGATCCCCTATCAACGTATCCAAAGACATGTTTGCAAGTTCTTCATTTTCTTTTAAAAATTGAACTTTAACATCCCAAGAACTTGGCAACACATCCAGTAGCTTCTTATTTACTTCAATTGAAGGAAAAGTATAACCCCCTTCAAACAACTCACCAACTAACCGTGAGTACCTAGTGAATAAAGAAGTCGTGTCTTCATTAGGAAGGATGTCAAAGATATCGTACTGTTTCTTAATCAGTTCGAGCTTGGCTTCCTTGTACTTATCATTTCCTCCACAACGAGTTTCAATTGCCTTCCATAAATCAAAGGCTGTTTCATGAGTTCTGAAAAGCCATAGAACATCCTTGGTTAGACACATTTTAATCATTGAAAAAGACTTTCTTTCAGTATCAAAATCTTTCTTCTCCTCGGGAGACATAGCTTTATAGGTCTTAGCAGGACGAATACCACGGTATTCCCCTTCAGCTAAAGGAGCTATATAACGCTCACGTAATGGTCCCCATAATTCTGGACAATGAAAATCAATGTATTGCTCAACTCGGTCTCTCCAGTATACATAATCCATGTCCGCAGTAAATAATGGAGGTTTATTACTTGAACCTATGTCATTACTTTGTTTAATCATTTCTCTCAGACCTCTAATATCCTCTTTATCAGCTGCCATTGTAATTACTTAACTGAAAAAACTATCTTCTGATCTTAGCGACGTAGATGATTACGTCGCACAAAGATTATGCGACGGCGTTAGGTACGTCGCAAAAAGCAAAGGATTCAATTAAGAATCAGAAATATGCGACGTTGAGAGGTACGTCGCAGATGACGTCGCAGAGGACGTTGCAGAATCACACTACGTCGCAAAAAGACGTCGCAACACAGCGTCGCAGAAGACTAATTAAAGTCAAAATAACAACGTCGCGGATGACGTCGCAACAGTACATCGCACAGACTAATTAAAGTCCAAATTACTAACGTCGCACGCGACGTAGCAGATGACGTCGCAGGTAACGTCGCAAAAAGCGAAAACCTGCGGCCAAAAACCCTAAAAACGAATTTTTAACCCAAAAACCAAAACCACGAATGAAGATCGACGAAAACCTTCAATAATCCCAGTAATATTGATCGAACACCTGTAAAAACACAAAAAACAAACGTAATAATCACAAAACAATATGAGAATCACGTCGCTTTATCCCGAACTCGATCCTAATCGCCAAAAACGAGCACTTGTTGGCTCTGATACCAGTTGTTTGTCCCTTACTTAGGATCTAACAGAACCGAGTCACTCAATCGTTTGCGGAATCAACGATTAAGTTATAACACGAACACAATGAATAATCAAACACAATAATTATGAAACCGAACGTTATATTATTGCTTGTGGTCGATCAGATTACAGAGAATTTCGACAAATTGTGTTTAGGGTTTCGTCAACCCTAAAACAGAAAACGTAAAACGTTTATATACAAAACTGGCATCTGCGACGTCGCACATGACGTCGCAGGCCCAAGCCCATGCGACGTTGACTACATCGCAGGCCCAAAACCTGACGTCGCACCTGCGACGTTACGAGCTACGTCGCAGGAGTCAGGAAACGCAAATCTAAATACAAACTACGAGCTAGACCAACTGACAGACACTAAACATGTACCAACAGTTTGGATAAGTGATTTTGGGGAGCCGCCCGGGTACTAAGGTTATCCTCGAATCCGCCGATCCTCATTAAGTTGTTGTTAACTGTTGTGTTTGCGAATATTTGTTGTAGTTAATTGGTTTAGCTAAGTTGAATGTTGGGTGTTGGATTACTCACTTAGCTATGTGCTAATCCCTCGTTGTTACTTCCTGCAGACTTTTGTTTTATGCATGCGGGTGGGTAGCAGGAAGGTCAAACCTTGGAAGCATGGAATGTTTGATATTCAAGCTACTCTGATTATTTTTGTAACAACTCAGTTTAGTTTATATAATACCCCGACATGCTAGTCTTTTGAACAAGTTTTAAATCGTAGTAACTTAATCATCTAAACTGTTTTGGTACTTTGGAAAAATATGTAATGAAGTATTGTGTTTTATTTACCTGCGCTTTCTTATTATCTTTAATATTATTACAAGTAAATGAGGGGTGTTATAAATTGGTATCAGAGCATAGTTTTGGGATAATTGTTCATTGTTGAATGATCAATCCCAAAACTCGAGCGTGATATATCAAACATTCTTGGGTATGGGATTAGTATTGGTTGAAGGTAGTTAGTATTTAGATGCTAACGATTAACAAAAGTTTAAGTGTTGTGTTGAATTTCAGAAATGGCAGATAACGAACCACCGACCACCAACCCCAACAATGCCTCCAGGATCGTCGCTCCTCAAATCGGGACTCATACCGAGCAACATGATCATAATGGTACTTCTCAACCAACCGGACAACAATCTAACCGAGATGAGTATATTCATGAGATGGAAGACGAGTTAGTATTCCTTAGGGAATTCAAGAGAAAAGCTGAGGAAGCTGCAACCAGACAATTATTTCAGCAAACCCCAGTCTTTGGTTCTGGTTCATCCTCTCAATCAGAAAAGAAGTGTTCATACAAGACTTTTATGGCTAGTCGACCACCGGAATTTCAGGGAAGTAAAAATCCAACAATAACTTTGAATTGGCTTAGGGATATGGAACGCAAATTTGATGTGACTTGCTGTGATGAGGAACTTAAAGTCAAATATTCGGTTCAATGCATGAAGGATGATGCCATGGTTTGGTGGGATTCCATTACCGGTCATTTCACTCAACAACAGAAAGAAGCTATTAGTTGGTCTCAGTTTCATCAAGTTGTTCGTAACCAATACTGTTCGGATTTCGATATTGCTAGGATTCGAAGAGAGTTTGTGAATCTTCGATTAAAGGATGACATGACTATTGATGAATTGATTTCACAGTTTACGGATAAGCTTAGGTTCGTTCAACAATGGGTTCCGGATGAGAAAACTCAAATCGAACAATTTGTGGATGCTTTACCGGATAACTACCGTACGGTTGTGAGATTGGCTAAAGATTTATCGCATGCTTTTAACCTCGCGCGGTCTGCCGATAGTGATTTGAGAGGCTTGCGATTATGGCAAGGAAGGGATATAAGTTTCTCTAAGGCAAGAACTGAATCGTCGGGTAAGAATAAATCCAAATGGCAAGGGAATCGGCACGGTGGTAAGAAATTTGTTGGAGGAAGTAGTTCTTCGGGAAGTTTTAATAGTTCCAAATGGTGTAGTACGTGTAGGTCTCGGCATGATGGTCCGTGTACGGCTAAGACAAACAAATGTATGAAGTGTGGTGAATTAGGTCATGAGATAAAAAGTTGCCGTTATCCAAATTTTGTTTGTTGGACTTGTAAGAAAGAAGGGCATAGGGTTGGTCAAGGTCCGGAGGCAAGGTCGACGGGGTCGGGTTCGGTCGGGAGTTCGGGATCTTCCGGTCAGAAAAGAAAGAACCCTCCTCCAGCAACTAGTAGGGCTTTTCAGATGACGGTTGATGAGGCCGTGCATACTGAAGATGTTATCACTGGTACATTTCTTATAAACTCTGTACCTGCACGTGTATTGTTTGATTCGGGTGCTAATTGTACTTTCATTTCTGTACAATTTTGTGATAAGTTGAAATTAGCCCCTACTGTGATAACAAAGCCTATAGAAGTAGAAATAGTTAGTGGTAAGTTAGTTCCTGTTACCACCTCGGTGACCGGAGTTAATATTACTATTGATGATCATGTTTTTCCTATTTCCTTTTTGTTGATGCCAATCCCTAGTTTTGATGTGATAATTGGTATGGATTGGTTGAGTCAGAATAAGGCTAGTATTGATTGTCATCGGAAGTTGGTTAGGATCCCAATCTCCGAAGGGTCATATGTTGTGGCTCGAGGAGAACGGGACGGTGTAGCTATTCCTTTGATTTCTTTGATGAAAGCTAGGAAGTCACTGTCAAAAGGTTGCGAGTCATACCTAGCCTATGTAGTCGATGCCAAATTAAAAAGGAAAACTGCTTCGGATGTTCCGGTTGTTTGTGAGTACCCCGAAGTGTTTCCCGATGAGTTGCCTGGGTTACCACCAGTTAGGGAAGTAGAATACAGAATTGATCTTGTTCCGGGCTCATCGCCGATTGCTAAAGCTCCCTATAGGTTAGCTCCTTCAGAGATCCGTGAAATAATGAATCAGATTCAGGAATTGTTGGATAAAGGTTTTATCAGACCTAGTTCCTCGCCGTGGGGTGCACCAGTGTTGTTTGTGAAAAAGAAAGATGGGTCATTACGGATGTGTATTGATTATAGGGAACTAAATAAGAGGAATGTGAAGAACAAATATCCATTGCCCAGAATAGATGATTTATTTGATCAGTTACAGGGTTCTTCGGTTTACTCAAAAATTGATTTGAGGTCGGGTTACCATCAGGTCTGTGTTTGTGAACAAGATATACCTAAAACCGCTTTCCGAACCAGGTATGGGCATTATGAGTTTCTGGTTATGCCTTTTGGTTTGACAAATGCTCCCGCAGTATTTATGGATTTGATGAACCGTGTGTGTCGACCCTTCTTGGATAAATTTGTGATTGTTTTCATTGATGATATACTTGTTTATTCACTACTACAAAAATAAGCTAATGCAACACCCATAAAGTGTTGCATTAAGCCTTAAAAGTGTTGCCTTAAGCCTAATGCGACATTTTACCAAGTGCTGCCTTATGTAACGTTGCCTTAGGTCTAAAGCGACACTTTTATTAGTATATGCAACACTTTTTTGAAGTGTTGCTTGTGTTTATGAATTGCAACATTTTTGAAGTGCAACACTTTTTACACTCTAATGCAACACTTACTAAACTCAAATGCAACACTTTTTACACTCTAATGCATCACTTATTAGACTCAATTGCAACACTTCTTAAACTCAAGTGCAACACTTTCTAAATTCTAGTGCAACACTTTTAACACTTTAATGCAACATTTTGTAAACTAAAGGGCAACATCTTGTATACTATAATGCAACACTATTAAACTCAAGTGCAACACATTTAACACTCTAATGCAACGTTCCAAATTTGTTACCATATATCAAATGTTACACTTTTATTCATTGAAAATACGAATAAATTGTCGCTCTATTTTCCAAAAAGTCAAGCATATTAATATTACCACTTCCACAATAGCAATAAGTACATACCATAGGTAGAGTATTGACAAATTAGTCCACAATCAAGATAACTACAACAAAATATAAAGAAACATAGAAGTTACGAATTACAATCCTAGAAATATGACAATACTCCTTGAAGATCTTCAATCTCAGCCTTCATGTACGCGAAACCAAACCAAAGTGTAGCCTGAAGATTAAAACATCAAAAAGGGTCATTGTTAGTTTTTATAATACTAAGTGATTGGAAAAGTTACAAACTCCAACTAGAAGCATTAAATTGAAAGGGATCAGATCATAACATAAGAACTCGTTTTAAAATGTTATTCAAATTGACTAGGGTCAAAACTGTTTTCAAATATTATCCAAAATTGACTAGGGTTAAAACGGGTCACACATATCAGATTATCAGATTATCTACTGATCTGTTTGTAAATCTGTCAATCAATACCTATAGTTAGGGGGAGTTAAAATATGAGGTTAGAATGATATAGCTAACTTGTATAACCCCCTAAAAATGTAGAACAAAAACCAACCAGGAAAAGCTAAAACCAAGCTTTGTAGAATCAATTTTTTAAAATATTTTCCAGTGGCCAAAACACTAAACCCGTTGTTAGTAATCGACTTGCATTAAAGGAAAACTAGTGAAAACATGGTAAACATATAGAAATCCTTCAAATTTTTTCTAACCTTTAGATGTCCAACATATACAATGAATCAATAATTTGACTCATATTCATAAGTTTTGTATTGCACCAAGGTGCTTAATATCACAAGTTATATGCAATTATCATATTAGAATACAAATTATGTATCACTTACCTAATTAGAATAAAACATACCCAAGTTATCAACTAATAATTGAACCAAATATTTGTATGTAATATAAGTGCAGGAATAGTAGCTTAAAAGTAAAAAACAAAAACAGTGTGTAGGTGTTCTACTTCGGCTATTAAGGGGGCCTAATACTAAAGGGATACTCGATAAGCAGCATATAAAATTAAAGGGAATTATTATTAAACAATTAATAACGGTGGCTCAACTGGGGAAGGGAGTACCGGCCAGACCCCCTGATGGCTCTGTTGTTGCCTATAGTCCAACATCACTTGTTCAGTATTCAGACATGCTAGTAGGGGAGTGTATAATGAGCATGAGTTTACAAACTATAAATATTATCTAAGCATAGGTGATACTAAGATGGGCCAACTAGGTTAATCACATCAGATCTAAGTAGTAGTTAATAATCATATAAATGTACAAATTACCACAAGTAATCTTTATGGTTACAATAATTCTACCTATAACATTTAGTTATGATTTGTGATACAAAGAGATGTTTAATGATGTCTTACGTTGTAAATAAGACAGAGATTGTGAGTCATGATACGTACCTTGCTAGTTGGAGAACACGTAGAAGATAAGTCATTTTAGAAGTTGCCGACCAAGACCAGGAGGAAGTTTTTCTAAAAGTTTTTGCACTGCATCTTCAAGAAATTTATCTCGACTATTTTCAAAATCTCTTTTCATTGCTTCTATCTCAGCTTTCTTCCTTTCATGATCGTCTGCCAACTCGGCCTTCTTCCTTTCATGATCCTCTGCCAGCTCAGCCTTCTTCCTTTCATGATCCTCCTCTAGCTCTCTTCGCATAACCAACAACTCATTTTTTTCAACTTCTGAATCAGCTTTGTCACCGCCATTCACCTTTTTAAGCAACTTATTAGAAACACCTCTACCATATAGAGTGTAACGTCCATCTACTAGAAAAGGACAAATTTCATCACTTCCGTCTCCTAACTGTTTCTGCAAATTTATTCACAAAACATACGTTTAGTCAATATATAAGGAAGTAATAGTTAATATAAAGCAAACTTACGGTTGTCTTGGAATTGTTATCAGGTGTATCAACATATCTATTTCCCTCAGTTCTTCGACGTGTACGTTCAAACATTTGGGCTAAATTAGGTGGTTCCTTGTTCGGATCTTCATTTTTCTGTATTAATAAATAAATGCATCTAATAATAATAATTATCATCATACTAATAATAACATATTATTATAATTATTTGGGGATAACATTAATACCAAACAGAGACCAATTACCATTTCCTCGCGAATTCTGGCAAAACTTTTCGGACCAGCTGTGTGCATATTTTTTTGAGACATGCGTATCTTTCTCGCTTGCTCGGAACGCTTCTACAAACGGATTAATGAAAATAAGCCACTCTTGGAACAAAATAAATCAAGAGTACTATTATTGATAGATAAATATTAGTGACCTTACCATCACTTCTTTATTATTCCATAATTGTAACAGCTTTGAGAAATCTTTTTGTGGAATGCATTCAGGCCGATTAGCCCATCTTGTTCTGTTATTCTTGTACGCATAGAAATGCTTTTTCTTGAGCCTACACTTATATCCCCTCCAATCAGCTCCGATAGACGTTAGCACCCACTTTTTAGCATTCTCAGGCACATTGTATATTTGCTAATAAAAAGATTAGTGTATCAGGTAAAAGATATTATTAAAAAATAATAATAATAAATTCATAAACAGAAAGATATACCATTGTAAGGACTTACCAACACATACTCCCAAATCTTATCCTTATGTGGCACTTTGTGCCATGAATCATAGGTCAGAGGTGCGAACGTGTTGTTACGAGCTACAGTACCCAAGAACCGAGAGAATTCTCCAACTATATCTTTCTCCTTAGTTACAGGTCCAATGGGTTGTCCATATTTATTACATATGATTACCTCACGTTCATGATATTCACGCAGTTGTACACTGTGCATCATTGTTGGCCCTCTTTTCTTCATGGTAGAAATACCTAAAACTAAAAATAAATGTATTTATATATATATATATATATATATATATATATATATAGAGAGAGAGAGAGAGAGAGTGAACATACAAATCAAAACAACATGAAGGAAAATCTATGGATAATTAAGCTAAATTAACCTGCTCTTTTTTCTGATTGAGAGACACGATCATCATCCTCACTTTGTAAATCATCCTCATTTGTTTCGATCTCATGTTGATTATTTTCAAACATCACCTTCTCTATGTTTTTGTTGGCTTCAACGTCATCTTGTTCTGGACCAAGTTCATTCACATCTATAACCATGGAGAAGAAAATATGAAAACAATACTTTAATAAGGTACTTTGTTAGTAATACGTAAAAGGTGTTGGGAACGGTGGTTGTTTATGAAGTGACTAGACAAAAATGGACGGTTCATGTGATCGCTGGACTATGTCACCTAGTTTGAACTGAGGTTACATAAACAAATATTTAATGCGGGTTTGGTATAATTTGGTGTCAAGATAGTAACAAGTAAGAAATATTTGAAATATGTTGTAATTAATTTATCAGAATATTTAGTGATAATTCGGTGTCTCTAACATTTTAATTATTTTGAAACCATGCATACATACCTTCAGAACTTGTTTCATCCCTTGCCATCTCATTTCGAATATTTTCAGACATCATATCCTCTATGTCTTCATCCTCGTCAGCTTCAGCACCTTCATATTCTGTAACAAAAAAAAGTTCTACAAAAATGACTTTATTATGACCTAGATAATAAAAAACTTTTTAGAACATATACGTACCTTCAGATCTCCCCTCACCGTACTCCTCATCGTCATCATTATCAACAAGAAATAATTTTCTTCTAGGATTTGGTAAACTCTCTTTGGACACACAATCTTGTTTTTGTGACCCTCTGTTGTTTTTAATCACTTCAGCCATTGTAATTTTTCGACTACACTTATTTCTTTTTGTTGCCCTTGTATTAACAAATTGTTGATTTTGCACATGGCCTTTCTCGGATTGAGGTAAAGTAGTCTTTTTAGTGGCATTTGAATCGAAAAACTCTCCATTTCGCACACGGGAAACATCTGGAGCCGCTACCCGTTTCTTTGCTAGGTTGGCATATTTATTGATAGACATTGGTGCAATATATTGTGGACGATGTTGCTGTTATAAGTTAACTATATGTTACAGGAGAACCAAAAATATATTTAAAAAAAATTGAACTTAATGATTTGATACCTTTTTGCAGACTTTAACACGATTAGTAACTTGTTCCTCATAATTTCCATCGCTATCGTTATCTCCAAAATCAGGAATATACTCTTCATCTCTCGCTTTTCTCGCATTAGTGACCAAATGTTTCTGCTTCCTTTTCTTCTTCTTTTTACTTTCTACCAAACTTGTTAAAGAATTGACAAGGTTTTTAATTCCCATTTCTCGTAATCGTTTTTGGTTATCTTGAACCCTTAGCATTCTACTCTTTTCATAATCATTCATTTGTGGTTGTACACTCTGATCTGGCTTGCCTTCTTTCCCCATCAGTGATCTGCTAATAATCAAATAAACAAGATTAGATTACAGTTCATTAAGATTTAAACATTACCTAAATAAATATTGTTTAAACAACATATAAACAAATTTACATAACATAAAAACAATGTTCAAGTAACTAAAAATTCAATAACATATTGCTTATAATACAACGATCAAAGCCTACATTTTATAAAAGACAATTAAGAGAATAGCATATTAACAAGTTCATATACATTTACAACCACATAAATTTTATAACATATCATCAACACCATTATCATCTTCATCTGCTGACATCCAATCCCATAATGTATCATCATCATCAGAACTGCCACTCTCATTATTAACTTCCTCTACATCATCTAAACTTTTATTTGCATCAACCACTAGAGGAGGCATATCTTTCCTTGATAACTGTATCTGATGGTCATAAAATTGGGCAGAAGTACCCAAATTATCTTCATGAGGCTCACTCCAGTAGGAATCACCAGCATCTGCAACACTTTCTTCCTCAAGATCATATAGATCTCTAGGTACTCTCTTCACAACATAATTTAAACCATCTTCTATTGGGTCTGGAACATAGAATACTTGATGAACTTGGGAAGGCATCACAAAAGGATCATCTGAAGAACAAGTTTTCTTAAAATTCACGCAAGTTAAGCCATAATCATCTTTCTCAACTTGGTACCACTCGCAACGGAATAGCACAACTTTAAATTTTGACGAATAGTCAAGTTCGATTATCTCTAAAATTCTACCATAGTATTCAACATTTCCAAGTACTGGATTTTTATCCCTAGAGCTTGCAAAACTAGGAGTTAAAGCTGCAAGTGAAACTCCGCTATCCTGAGTCTTGCATCTGGAATCACGTGATTTGGTATGAAACCTATACCCTTTGACATAATACCCGTGATATGTCTTACATGTTGGGCTTGGACCTTTAGCTAGCCAAAAAATATGATCTGGGACATTATGGTTTAATGCTTTGTCTTTTAACCAGTTAGCAAACTGATGACTATGGTCTTGTGCTTGTGCCCATCTACTTTTCCATGGTTGGCTATCGGTATAAACCTTGTGTTCACTGCATTATGCAAACATCATTAAACAAACAAATATGGTTTAGAAATTATTTATATTGAAATACAATTTTTCAATTCTTATTGAGGGAAGAGAGGTTTTATACAGGTTACTTACTTGATATACTCATCAACCTCTACGCAATCAGAATTGAATAATGCGTAACGATGTGCTTGTTCACTTAAAAGCACATCTAATGTGAAGAGTTTGCCTTTTCTTCGTTTCTTACCTCCCAAAGGATGACCAACATTCACAAATACTACTCCACCAGTTTCATTTGTGCCCGTCGAAACATTCACATTTTCACCGTCCTTATTGAGTCTCGTTTTTACTCCTTCGTGCATATACCGTGAGCAAAAAGTCAAACATTCTTCAATCAAATACCCTTCTGCTATTGATCCCTCTGGCCGACTCTTATTACGCACATATGACTTTAACTTACATAGATATCTTTCCATAAAATACATCCACCTATAGTGGACTGGTCCACCAAGCCTAACTTCATTTACTAAATGAATAGGTAAGTGCACCATTATGTCAAAAAATGATGGCAAGAATATTTTCTCAAGTTGACATAATGTTTCTGTTATTTCCAATTGTAACTGATCAAGCTCCTCGGGCTTAATTACCTTGCTGCACAAACCTCTAAAAAAAGTACCCAACTTAATCAAAGGAATTGCAACATGCTTAGGCAATGACTTTCTCACTGCAACTTGAAGCAAGTAATGCAACAAGATGTGGGCATCATGGCTCTTGTAACCTGAAACTTTCCTTTCTGATGAATGCACACAACGTGCAATATTAGATGCACACCCAGAAGGTAATTTTGCTTCCTTCAACACACGACAAAATATTTCTTTCTCATCTGAAGACATAGAAAAACATGCTTTACGCAAATAAACATGCTTACCATCATCTGAAAGTTCTGGTTGAAGTCTTTTTTTAATGCCTAAGTCTAAAAGATCAAATCTAGCTTTTGCATGATCCTTTGACCTACCACTAATATCCAACAACGTCCCTATCAAGTTATCACAAAAATTCTTCTCAATATGCATCACATCAAGATTATGCCGACATGCGTTGAACTGCCAATACGGCAATTCAAAAAATATTGACCTTTTCTTCCATGGGCAAGTGCTGTCATTTTTTTTCTTTTGTGTCTTTCCAAATAAATTCTGAAAACTTGACAACTCGCTCAAAGCTTCAACGCCGGACATGGGTTTTGGAGAAAGCCTGTCCTCAACTTCACCATTAAAAGCATTCTTATTACGTCTCCATGGGTGTTGTGCATCTAAGAATCTGCGGTGATCCATATAGCACGTCTTTCTACTATGTTTCAGGTATACTGAGCTAGTTTCATGATTACAACATGGACATGCAAATTTTCCTTTTGTTTTCCAACATGACAACATTGAATACCCTGGAAAATCACTAATGGTCCAAGTTAAGGCTGCATACATTTTAAATGTCTCATTCTTAGATTTATCGAATGTCTCCAGCCCATCAACCCATAGATCTTTAAGCTCCTCGATTAAAGGTTGCAAAAAAACATCGATATTATTACCTGGCGATTCGGGTCCAGGAATTAACAAGGACAACATAAAGTATTCTGGCTTCATTGACATCCATGGAGGTAGATTGTAATTAACTAGGACGACAGGCCATGTGCTATGAGCAATGCTCATTGTTCGAAATGGGTTAAATCCATCACTGGACAACCCTAACCTCACGTTTCTAGGTTCTTTAGAAAATTGAGGATACAAAGAATCAAATTCCTTCCAGCTTTGCCCATCCGCCGGGTGTCTTAAATTTCCATCTTTGGGACGTTGTTGTTCATGCCATGTCATTTGCTTAGCTGTTTCTAGACACATGTAAAGTCTTTGCAGCCTAGGTTTTAGTGGAAAATGCCACACCACCTTAGCTGGAACCTTTGAAGTCTTCTTGGAAGCTTCATTATTGTGTTCGCCCACTTGTTTCTCTTTTATTTGTTTCCACTTAGAGGTATGACACATGTGGCACACATCAACATGTTCATTCTCTTTCCAATATAGCATACAATCATTTGGGCACATTGCTATCTTTTTATAATCAAGCCCTAAGTCCCTAATAATACTTCTAGCCTGAGTAAAATTAGCAGGAAGTTTGGCTTCTGGTACCATCTCCATTAGAAGTTGTAAAAGACCATCAAATGCCACATTACTAAGCCCGTGAAGTGTCTTGTAGAGAAAAAGTCTAATAATAAAAGACAGCTTTGAAAAACTTTTACAACCTGGATATAACTCTTGCTTCCCATCTTCCACCAACCTATAAAACCTTTTGGCCTCATCATTAACACCATTTTGTACCCTGCTTGTACCCTGTACATTATCTCTAAACCTATCGTTCAGTAATTCCTCAAAATTGTCCTCCATGATGACGTCATTATCATCTGTAACAGTTTCTGATCTTATTACTGCGGGATCTTCTCCATGAAAAACCCAGACATAGTAGTTGTCAACAAATCCTTGCCCTTTTAAATGACCAAAAACCTCATCTCTACGATACCAGAACCTGTTTTTACACCGTTTGCAAGGACAGCGAATTTGGCCTCCTTGTGCTGCCTTAGCAAACGAAGCATTAAGAAAACTAATAACTCCCATTTCAAAATCTGGCAATCGTCTAGGTAAATACATCCAGTCTCTATCACTCCTCATGTCTACTATATCTGAAGTTGATAGCAGAATGTAAGTGTTTTCCGCATTGCCACTTTAGGTTTTCTTTGTTTTTCTATTAGATGTGGAAAATATAAGGTTCGCTATCGAATGATTTTGCACAGCTACATGGCAGTCCAGTGACATGTTTCAATATCTAATGTGGGCTTTATGTTATTGAGGGTTTACAGTCTCACATTCCTATTAAAGCTTTAGCTATAGTCTAATGTAGTTCAACATGGCATTTGGGGTTTTTATGTGGTTTAATAACAGTGCTATATCAGCTCTATAGATGGCCTATTTAAACCTTCTTTAGTGCAAATTAGGCTTGTGTTTCAACTGTGTTACCAAATAACAATGTTACACTTATACATATTGACTGTTAGCCATCACTCATGTACCAATCAATTCCATATTGAGATGAAAAACATGGCTTATTTCATTAATTCTGTATCAATATGTCATGAACCATTATAAATTAGTAGCTACAGTAAACAGATAAAAAAAAATATGACATAAAGTGTAAGCATCTACAACTCAAAAGGAAGACTAATTTTTTTGATGAGTTAAGATTTTGAACTCGAAATCCAATTCATTTTATGGAGGTAATGGTAAAAATCACAGAATCACGGGAATGCCAAACAACTATTCACGTTATAAAAAATCAGAACAAGCCAAACAGTTACCATCAAACCATCAAGTTCATAATACAAATGAGTATATACAACCATTTAACACAATATAGTCCATCAACAATTCAAATTCATTATTAATTAAATTGAACGGAATATAGAACATACTCAAGTGATATGATTTACCTGTGATGCGATCAAAAGATGAGCCACATATGCGGAACTTCTCAGTTGAGATAGGGCTGGAGGTTTTTTTAGTCGAGTGTGTATATAGAAGATGGGACTGATTTCGCAGTTATACATACGGTTTGATAGATTTAGGCGGCGGGAATGTGTGGAAGTTTTTACAATTTGGGTGATTTGGGAAAAACCAGGGCACGAACAGTTATGCCACTTGGTTTATTTTAGGATACTTATGTGTGCTTTTTTAATTATTCATAATTTCATAACGATATAAGGTTTTAGAATTTAAAATATGATGACAGTATTTATCTTATAAAATATGTCCTATCTTGAATTTCGTAATTTCAAAGTTATAGAAATATGTCCTATCTTGAATTTCGTAATTTCAAAGTTATAGAAGTTATATGTATATCACATGATCGTATCAGCAATTATTTTTTTTTTTAAATTATGATCAATTACATCCGATACATGTATAAAACGGCATATGAATATGAGTCGAGTTAAAAAAATAAATTAAAATGAGACGCATCGGACCCTGACTCTTAATTGAGTTTAACTCTTACAAGTCGTTTATTAACTCTTCATTGTCGTGTGTGACTCTTCCGAGTTGTGTGCGACTTTTACGAATCAATAAACTAGCAAACTATTAATCTAAGAGATACAAAATAGAAAATAAATATAATCTATTTTTAATTAGGTATTTTTTTCATCTTTAATTTTTAGATGTCTCAAAAGAATTGTTGAGTTTCAATTTCAACCAATCACAAATAATTTAAGTGGAGCTAAGTGGGAAAAAATAAAATCTTATTGATTAGCAGTAATTATTGCACTTTTTTAAAACTGTTTGGATATCGAAAGTGGTCAATTAAATTGGGATGGATTAATATATATGATTAAAATACACTGCATACCATAATTTTAAGAAACATTTACATGAAAAAGCTCACACTTATTGGTTAGGCTAAAGTGGTAATTGTTATTTGGTACTCTGTATATCAATTCATTTACTTTATTTGTATAGTTGATGGAAAAATATTCTATTCCACACAACAATGAATCTTTAATACTGAACCTTCAACACCGTGAAAGACATCGATGAGGAGTGATCTACTCGATATGAAAAGTCTTCAGCACCGAAGTGAAGTTCATCCTACCGCTTTGTTTGCTCGTAATAAGTTTTACATATAAAGTTGTTTCCGGTTATAATCATAAGTTACAAGTGATTATCTTGAAAATTCAATAGTTCACAAGAACCGAATAATATTTTATGGTTCTTTATATCAGACACACAAACACACACTTCATATCTCAACATTTAATTCATTTTTTCCTTCTATCATTACGTTGTATATTATTTTAGTGACATTTATATAAGTTGCTTGTTAGTATTTACGTTAAGGGGTTGATGAAAGTTTCATTTTGTTTCATAATTTTGGTTAGTTTAAATAATTAGGAAAAAGTATATATATATATATAGTCCAATAATACCCTAACACTAGGGGTGTGATTAAACGAGCTAACACAAGCCCCAGCTCGAAAAGGTCCGAGCTCGAGCTCAGCTCGTCTCGAACTTAATATACAGAGCTCAAGTTCAAATCGTTTCATATTTTACAAACTCGAGCTCGGCTCAGGCTGGACTAGTTTATCATAGAATATTATTTATTTAATTACACTTTTTATTTACATGTAATATTTTTTATATTTTAAGTGTTTTTTAAATATATACAATAAGATTTACTATTATAATTGTCTATACTATACTATAAACTGTTTTTTAATACAATTATATATATTAATTATTATTGTATATAAATGATAGGCTCGCAAGCCTTTTCAAGATCGATATTGCAAGCTCGAGTATGTTTGTTAAACGAGTTACAAAACATGTTCAAGCTCGAGACCGAGCTCGTTTAGGTTTAGCTCGAATCAAACTTTTAATGAGACGAGTTTGAGTAGCTTGGGAGCTAACTCGCCACAGTTACAACCGTACTTTAACACTGGATATTGATATTGATTGATCATCCAAAATTCATATTTATCCAAATAATCGAATTGAAATTATAAAAACTGTCGTATTTATTGAGTTAATTACAACACATAATTATGATCAATTTTTTGAAAACTCCTGATATTACTCATCCTCTTCATTCCTGGCGCCAAATAATTTTTTTCCCCCGCCAAATACAGCCCACCTATTTTTCTTTTCAACTGTAATGATTAATTGGCTCTTGAATCATCTTCTCTTTACTCGTACACCAAAAACTTCCCTTTCTCTTCTGCTGACTCTTTCATCCCTTAGAGTTTTCAAATGATAATTGCACCATCAAAGTGGTACATAACCGAGTGTATATTTCATTCACGCTACAACATCATAGATGCATAAGCTACCCATTACTAATTGTTGAATTCAACTGTGATACGCTATTAACTTATGCATAAATTGTCAATAGTCCTGCGTCGGCACTGTTTGCTTGAATTGGTTTTCGATCATCTCAATATACTTTCATCCATACTTCCACTCAATCGATTATAAGGTATGTGCCTGACTCAATTTTCATTATTTTCTAATTCATGCTACTCCTTTTTCGATTTGATTATATATGAGGATCCAAGTTAGTCTTAAGTTTCAAATGCATACCAACTATTTGATGAAACACCTGAATGAAAAAAAAAAGTTTAACTTGACAGTCACTTAATGCTGGTTCTTTATTGTAAGGGAGTTAGTACGGTTTAATGCTTCTTTGCAACTCTTTTTTTCATCTCTAAAATCGTTGGTTATTTTGTGTAAAAATTTTAGCTGGTGTAGAGTTGGGTCTTTTACGGGTCTGAATGTTACCAAGCTTAAGATATTCAATGCTTACATGTAGGGGACACGAGCTATATGTTTTCGTAATAGAGTTGTTCATGCTGTTCCAGATTAAAAGGGTGATACTCTTTATAAAAATTCATAGTCTGCTAACACTTTCTATTCTATTCTCCAAGGTGGGCATTATGTAATTGATGAAATTTGCAGGACTGCAGAAGCATATTTCGTTATAAATCTTAATTGTATTTTAGTTGCCTGGACAGGTTCTTTCTTTGTGAGTTGTGGGTGTGGTTGATGGGGTAAATGGGTAATTCTGGTTGCTTGGAATTATTAGTTAACCATTCTTCTTATTTTTCATTGTAGGTCGACTATATTTTAAATAAACAACCCTTATGCTTTTCGACCAGTTGGGGTTGTTCGAATTTCAGAACAGCAGGAAAGGAGCTATAACAATATGATTGGCCAACTCAGCCAATCATATGCCAATCATATCAGAACAATCATTACTTCATATAGTTGCTCAGATGGGTGCATATATGTCTCTACATCACTACTTAGGGGATACATGCTGGAGTGAGATTACACAGCTTGTAGTGCAAGTGTGCAACCAGTCTAGATTCAGGATTCTTGGCGTGTTACTTATTGTTTTCTTTTCTTGAGACATTGTTGGTAGAGGTGACAATATGAGGGAGGTAACTGATGTGTTTTCAAGTTGTTTTTCAAACACCTTAGTCACATATCTTTTGTGTTTATTGTGTTTATTGTCTGGGTCCAATTTCACTAGATGATCTTTGTAGTCTATTTTCATTCAATTTTCTTGACATTTAAGTCTATATTTACTGCTTAGTTTTGGTAATAAAAACCTCACATTAAGACTATATTGCACCGTAGTTTCAGTGTATCAAACCTCACCATTTTTTGTGATTGTTTAATACTCCATCAGACTTGTATTATATGGCTTTCTTCTTTCTTGCATATCAGCTGTGTTTCTGCTGAAAGACCCCCGAATATAATAACAAAGTAATATACCGTTTAGGATACTTCACAAGATAGGGTTTATGTTTATTAAATAATATTTTTAGCAAGATACATTGATGCTAATATTTTGGTAATCCGCTTCCAACTTCACATGACTTTATGAACATAGGTCAACTATATATTACTATGTGATCCCATAAAGTTTATTAATTAAAACTGCATCCAGGTGTTTACTTCAGACTTCTGTTTGCTTTTCAATCCGTTTCCTCTAGTAATCAGGAATAACTAATAGATTTGTTATCTTGCAGGCCTGATGACGTACTTTCGTGAAGCGATTGTGCATACGCAGGAACTTCTAGATCTGTTGGTCAAATGTGAAAACAAGATCCAAACCCGTATCAAGACTGGTTTGAATTCAAAAATGCCTAGCAGGTAGTTGTTGATGCTGATTTAAGCTATTGTTTGCAGTATGTTGATCTTTTTAGCATATAACATAAAATGATTTCTGCTTGTAGGTTTCCTCCTGTGATTTTCTACACACCCAAGGAGATTGGAGGGCTTGGTATGTTGTCAATGGGTCACATATTGATTCCGCAGAGTGACCTCCGGTACAGTCAGCAGACAGATGTTGGGGTGACACACTTTAGGAGTGGTATGAGTCATGAAGAAAACCAATTGATTCCAAATCTCTATCGTTATATACAGGTATTGTGCTCTCTAAACCGTTAGATGCTATGATATCGTATGTGGCATCCCTTTCCTGACTGCTGCTTTTTTTTTCAACAGCCATGGGAAAGTGAGTTCATTGATTCACAACGTGTATGGGCAGAATATGCTCTGAAGCGGCAGGAAGCTCAGTCACAAAACAGGCGTTTAACACTCGAGGACTTGGAAGTGAGCATCAATTGCATATACTTTTATACATTATTTCAATTTACATGTAAAATATATTGATATATATATATATATATATATATATATATATATATATATATATATATATATATATATATATTATGTGGTAAAAGATATTGATAGACATTCATATTATGTGGTAAATATATTGACTGCCATTCATATTATGTGCTAATGCGTATAAAGTAACACTTTCTAAACTAATTGTTAGGACTCATGGGATCGTGGAATACCAAAAATTAATACCTTGTTCCAGAAGGATCGACACACATTAGCATATGACAAAGGATGGAGGGTGTGGACAGATTTCAAACAATATCAGGTTCTGAAACAAAATCCA
Source organism: Helichrysum umbraculigerum (assembly GCA_949592205.1). NCBI lineage: Eukaryota > Viridiplantae > Streptophyta > Magnoliopsida > Asterales > Asteraceae > Helichrysum > Helichrysum umbraculigerum. The sequence continues at coordinate 60,219,430 of CATIUR010000005.1, read as the reverse complement.
TTTTGGTGGACTCACCAGAGGCATGATGGTAAACTTTGGAACTTGAATAATTACCGAACTGATGTTATCCAAGCACTTGGTGGTGTTGAGGGAATTCTGGAGCATACATTGTTCAAGGGAACATAGTACTGTTTACTGCTTCTTTGCAACTCTTTTATTCAACTATAACCACTAGTTCTTTATTGTTTTTGAGTTTGAATTTCCAGTGTTATTGTGATCCTTTTCTTATTGTTTTACAGTTTCCCAACTTGGGAGGGTCTGTTCTGGGAGAAAGCATCAGGTTTTGTGGAGTCGATGAACTACAAGAAGCTGACTAATGCTCAGAGATCAGGGTTGAACCAACTTCCGAACCGTAGGTTCACACGGTCGCCTTCCATTAACCGAGCTAAAGTTTACGTCGGTTTTCAAGTGCAACTGGATTTGACTGGAATATTCATGCACGGGAAGATCCCAACCCTTAAGATCTCTCTTATCCAGATCTTCCGTGCTCACTTTGTGGCAAAAGGTTCATGAGAGTGTTGTGATGGATCTCTGTCAGGTGCTGGATCAGGAGTTGGATGCATTGGAGATCGAAACTGTGCAGAAGGAAACAATCCATCCGAGAAAGAGTTACAAAATGAACAGGTCCTGTGCTGATATTCTTTTATTTGCTGCACATAGATAGCCAATGTCAAAACCCAGCCTGGTAGCTGAGTCAAAAGATGTCTTCGATCAGAAAGCAAGTAATAAGTATTGGATCGATGTGCAGCTTCGCTGGGGTGATTATGATTCCCATGATATCGAGCGTTATACCAGGGCTAAGTTTATGGACTACACAACGGATAACATGTCTATCTATCCATCACCAACAGGTACATCATTGGAGTTCTGTGCTTCTATTATTACGTGCTCATTCGTAAACCTGTGTTTTATTTGTTTAGCATAGGCTAAAGCGGTTCAATTTACACTTATAGGGCTGATGATTGGTCTAGATCTTGTGTACAACTTGCATTTTGCTTTCGGTAACTGGTTCCCTGGGTCAAAGCCACTACTTGCTCAGGCTATGAATAAGATTATGAAGGTATTCTACAATGTCTTCTTTGATATTTTGGTTGCTATGATATATAACATCTTATTTGGGATTTAGATTTAGGTAAGTCGAACTTGATGATATTTTTTTGCTATGCAGTCAAATCCAGCTTTATATGTTTTAAGGGAGCGTATAAGGAAAGGATTGCAGCTGTATTCTTCGGAGCCAACTGAACCGTATCTATCATCTCAGAATTATGGAGAAATCTTCAGCAATCAGATCATACGGTTTGTTGATGATACAAATGTGTACCGTGTGACCATCCACAAGACATTTGAAGGAAATCTTACAACAAAACCCATTAATAGTTGCATGAATTTTGAATCATCTTTTGAAACAGAAGACTTTAATGATTTTTCAAAAGTTTTGCTCGGTTCTATGTCTGCATTTTATTGAATCATCTTTTTGTCATTAATATACATGAAATTGAATAAGATTCACTAAATGAAAATCAGCATCACACATGATCAATTCTATTAGTTTAAAATGAACATTGATGGTTAATGGTTTAACTCAACTCAACTCTACCCGTTTTGACATATGCAAATAGCTTAGGTTGCAAAATGGGAACATCAAGTGGTTATGTTTGATATGAGACAGGAGAGCTGGCAATGTTTAGTTACTAAGTAATAAGTTGTTTGCTGAGCTAACTTGTATATATGTAAAACCTCTAAATTTTTTGTAACTACGTTTAGTAAAAAGTATTTAAAGTTTAACAAATGCAATATTTTTCAATGTGTTTCCATGTTACTTATTATTGCAACACTTTATGCTAATTGTTGCTCTTGAGTTTTAACAAAAGCAACACCTTTTAAAAATGTTGCAACTTTTATATATATCTGCAACACTTTGATAAAAGTGTTGCAATTATATATTAAAAATGCGACACTTGAAAAAAAGTGTTGCAATTATATATTAAAAATGTGACACTAGATAAAAAGTGTTGCATTTGATCATTATATGCAACACTTATATAGAAACTGTTGCATTTTAATCAAGGTCATCTAAAATGCAACATTTTTTAGAAGTGTTGCTTCAAAAGTGTTGCATTAGCCTCATTTTCTAGTAGTGATTCGAAATCTGAAACTGAGCATGCCACACATTTGAGATTGGTTCTTGAAACATTGAGACGAGAACAGTTGTATGCAAAGTTTTCCAAATGTGAATTCTGGATTCGAGAAGTTCAGTTTTTGGGTCATGTAATTTGTCGAGATGGTGTGAAAGTGGATCCATCAAAGGTTGCAGTTGTGATGAATTGGAATGCGCCGAAATCTGTTTCTGAGATAAGGAGTTTCCTTGGGTTAGCGGGATATTATCGAAAATTTATCAAGGATTTTTCTAAGATAGCCGGTCCGTTAACCAAACTAACCCGTAAAGATGAGAAGTATGTGTGGACTGATCAATAGGAGCAAGCTTTTCAGACATTGAAACAATTGTTGTGTCAGACACCGATTTTAGCATTACCAGAAGGTACTGATGATTTTGTGGTTTATTGCGACGCTTCATATTCGGGTTTGGGTTGTGTCTTAATGCAAAGGGATAGAGTTATCGCTTATGCTTCTCGACAGTTGAAACCACATGAGAAGAATTATCCTACGCATGATTTAGAACTCGCAGCAGTTGTATTTGCCCTAAAACATTGGAGACATTACTTATATGGGACTCGATGTGTGGTTTGTACCGATCACAAGAGTTTGCAGTATGTGTTCTCCCAGAAAGAATTGAATATGCGGCAGAGACGATGGTTGGAATTGATAAAAGATTATGACTGTGAAATTAGATACCATCCGGGCAAAGCTAATGTGGTCGCCGATGCATTAAGTCGAAAGAATACACCTGATCGAGCTTTCTATTTAAAAGTGAATGTTTCCTCGGATTTGATTGATCAAATTAAAGTTGTACAACTTGAAGCCTTGAAAGACCAGAATTTGAAATCTGAAATCATGTTAAAACGCAAGGATGAATTAGTTGATGATTCAAGGGGATTAAAGACTTATCAGTCTCGTGTTTGGATTCCTTCCATTGGTGGTATTCGAGATTTGATTTTGAATGAAGCTCATAAATCACGACTGTCTATTCATCCGGGTAGTACTCGTATGTATAATGATTTAAAACCGTTGTATTGGTGGCCAACGATGAAAACCGACATTGCAAAGTTTGTGGGATCTTGTCATATTTGTGCTCAGGTTAAGGCGGAACATCAAAAACCATATGGGTCGCTAAAACAGTTGAAAATACCCGAGTGGAAATGGGATCATATAACTATGGATTTTGTGACTAAGCTACCGCGTAGTGCTCGAGGCAATGATATTGGTGATCCCAGCTAGAGATCTTAGTATGTATTACTTTGATTGATTATTAATAAGCTTGCGGAATAGTTTATTAATAACTTGAAGAACAAACTTGTATATAACAGAATATCTAACCAAAAGCTTCAATATTATTAACAATAATACGAACACACAACTTGTGTTAGGGTTTACAACCTTGAAGCTAATAACTAGAATGAATTCGTATATCACTATCTCTAGGGTTTTACAGAATCTCTATTTATACCACATAGAGTCCTTTACAGAATCAAACTATTATGGAAATCCTATCTATTCCATAATTATCTCTAACCGACTAACCAACAGTGGTTGAGTATATAACTAACAGGGGTAGTACTCGTATATTATCAACAGTGGTTGAGTACTTACAAAATACAAACTATACACTAACAGTGGCCCTGTTAGACAAATGTACTAACAGCGGTTGTCTTCTTCTAACAGTGGTTGACTTCTAACAGTGGTTGAAGTCTTATACCAACAGCGGCATGATACTTGTATTCTGAGCAAATCTAACAGTGTCTCAGGTCTCAACAATCTCCCCCTAAACTTGATCATTCAGAGTAATGATTCAAGTTTCAATCCTTCTTTTCTTCTTCTTTCTCCTTCATTGTTTGCCGCTTATGCAGTTGATTAAACACCATGTATAAAGCTCTGTAAACTCCTTCAGTAATGATGGTTGTAGATAACTTCAAATCAATCAATCTATTCAGCAACCCTGTTCCCAACACATAATGTCGATCATCAAACATGTAGATCACCTGCCCATTGTTGAATACTACCATGTGTACTCCAGCTCTGGCAAAATATCTCCAGGTTATAACCCTTTGATAACAATGAAAGAATAAGTGATACAAGCTGGCTGGTTCAAACAGACTCTGCAATAACTCCATCATTTGTCTTTCAATCACTGCTTCAGAGTTCTTTCTATTCCTGATTCTGCTCACTTGATACAATTCCAAAAGATCATCTCTTGTACAAATTCTGAGCAAATCAACCATACTCCCAACATGATCATCAAATCCTCTTTCCCTTTCAATCTTGATCTCAAGGATCATTTTTCTGAAACCATAATCAATTGCTACTCCTTCCCAATTTATAATTCTAGCCTTTCTTGGTCCTTCAGAAATCTCCTTGCTATCAGTCAGAATCTTGATTCTCTTTTTCAGCTCTGGATCAAATCTTGGAATATCAGGAATAACATTATCTTTAGAAATCTGATTTTTCCATGAATTTCTTCTAACTTCATTCTGCTTTTCCTCTAAGGCTTTCTCTGCTGCCTCAGTAGCTGCCTTTTCTCTTCTTTCTTCTTCTTCTTTCAAAAACTTTTTCATTTCCCTATCTGCCTTTTCCTTCTTCTCCTTCATCAATGCATTCAAATTCCTATTCTCTTCCATTTTCTTTGTCCACTCTTCATCTTTTCCCATATACCTATCATATGCCTGTTGCAGCTTCTGCATATTCCATCCTCTAACAATTTTAGCTGGAGCATAATTTTCAGACAATGCATTGATCATTTGTCTTCTCCTTTCAGCATATGGTAAAGGTTTACTCCTTTTCTTGGCTAATTCCTCTTGCTTTTTCTTTCTAGCCCTTTCCTCATTTGCCCTTTTCATCAACAAAAATCCAGAAGATAACTCTTCCTCTTCATTACCTTTCTTCTTCTTTAAATAATCATGAACTCTCTGAGCAGGAAGCTTTAATCCTTGTGCAGTCTTTTCTTTAACAATCTCTGCAGCTTTCTGTGTAATAGTCACTACACTCAGATCATCCAAAATCATTTTCACATCATCACCCTCTCCTTCAGCTTTAGCTTCTGCAGCTCTCCTTATCAACCTTTCTCTTTCTTCTACTTGCATCCTCAGCATATCATGAGACTCAATATGAGGCTCTTTAATTTCTTTCACCTTTGATTTTTCTTTTAACTTTCCTTTACCTTTGTCTTTTGGATCAATCACAGGCAATTTAGACTTAGGTTTGAGTGGTGAAGTTGGTTCTCTTATTGTAACAGGTACCTCTCTTGGTCTTGTTGTTGTTGTAGTTGTGGCAGGAGTTGGTATGATAGCAGTGGTGATTGGTGTATCAACAGTGGTAGGAGTTAGTGTACTAACAGGGGTAGACATAACAGTGGTTGTGTTAGTGTTGACAGGGGTTGAAATTGTGACAACAGAGGTAGAACTTTTGACAGGGGATAAAGTTTTAGTTGACTTTCTTCTGGGAATAGATTTCTTTCTTGTAAAGGTCTGCAACTTCTTCTCTTCAGCAATTGATTGCTCCCCCTTAACCTCAACTTCTCCTTCTTTTTCAACATCATCAACCACCTCATACACTGACCTATCACTGAAACTCACTCTTTTCTTATCATCCAGATTAGCACCCATCACATCCCAAACATATAATCTAAGTGCAGCTTTCTCAGGCAACCCTTTATTCAATGGAAATACCTGATAAACTGTTTCATCAGTCTGCTCTGCTCCTGCACCATCAACCACCTCATCATCTAAATTTTCATGTATCACATAATCAGATACATTTAGCTCCTCCTCAGCCTTATCCCTGCTCTGCACATAATCATCATCTTTATCATCAAACACTAACTCCACAGTGTCTTCTGATTGTGCCTCAATATTCATCTCAACTGTATTATCATCAAACTCAAGCACCTCTGTAGCTGTATTATCATCAAACACCTCTGTAGCTGCAGAATCAATATTGATCATTTCTCCATCCATATCATCATGAGGTCCATATGAATCATCATCATCATCATCACCTGCTCTTGAACCATCATCTTCAGGCATAATATCATCATCTGCTTTCTTCTCCCCCTTGCCTGAAGATTCTTTTAACCTATTTGCAGGTAGAAGAATATTATTGACAGCCTCCTCAAGCACTAACAACCTATTCTTCATATCAAGCAATTCTTCCTTCTGATGATCAATGAGCTCCTTCTGTTTAGCAATGAACTCATCCTGAGCTTGAATTTTCTGTTGAGCCTCTTTTCTGTAAGCCCTTTCCCTCTCATATTTGCTCCATAGTTTATTGACATCATGTACAAGATAAGAAATCGTCAATTCATCAGTATCACTAGGCTCATCAACATTAGAGTGTGACCTCTTAGTTGAATCCTTGCCCACATCTGCCACTGCAGATGTCCCTTGGTTATTGGTACTGGGACCTACATTTGAATCATCACCCATAGGTTCATCAAACATAGTTGCCTCTGGTTGGGTCTGATTAATGTTACCACTATCCTGCCCTGCCAGTGGGCTAGAAACAGTAGTGGCAGCCCTTCCAGAATGAACATTTTCATCAAGTATGTTCACCTGTTGTGTTGGAACAGTTGACTGAGACTGTGAAGAAACAGGAATCTCCATAGCCTGTGTAGCCTTCTTGGATTTCTTGGCTTTAGATTGGGTAGGCTGTTTGTTCCCTTGTTTTCTTTTGATGCCACCTCTTGATGTGTGTTCAGAACCAACTTGTGTTGTTGGTCTGTCATCATTTGGTCCAGATGGTGTTGGTAATACACCATCAGTGGCAGAAGGAGTAACTAGCATTGTAGAAAATAATGCAGTTTCCTTCTTAGAAAAAGCATTCTGATACTTATTCATAGCCTGAATAGTCCTCAAAGATAGAGTAGAACTAACAATTACACTATCCTCTGCTGGCAGATTTGACAATTGATTATTCAACAAAAGCTGAACAAATCTAGGGTACATAACGAATGTATCACCCTTTACATTCCTAATCATATTATCTAAGATAAATCTAGACATATTAAATTTAATACCCTGTGCCAAGCAGATAATAGGATATGCAATTGTAGAACTAAATTCATTAAAACGAGTTCTCTTTTGAGACAAACATACCAGAAAAGTATGAATGTAGAACTTCCATTGAGGACAAAACCATGACTTCAAGAAAGTATAGTCTGATCTTGTCTTTCCTGAACCTTCATACCCCATATCCATAATGCCTTTAAACAAATCTTCTCTCGATAACTCCAGAATTCCACCTTCATCATCAATCTGTAAAAGTTCTCTTAGAACAATCTCAGTAACCATTACCCTCTGACCCTTGACAGTGGAATGAATGTGAGTAATGCCATTAACATTCCCTTCCTTTGCATTCTGCCAGAACTCCTGAATATGTGATCGAATCAATCGTGGAGCGACAGTAAGGGCATAAGTAACTGGACAATTACTCAAGAAATCGATGATAGGGTGAAAATACTCATCGGCAAGGTCTTTATTCAAGAAAGCCCTCATGTTGTGTTCAGAATGAACACTTAGCATAGAAGTACCAGAATCAGACGATGATGAAGATGCCATTGATGTAATCGATGAACGAACGAAGAGTGAATTACAATAAACAACTTAAAGCGAGAGCGATTATTGAAGGGTTTTGAAAATTTTGAAAGCGTAATTGAAAAAGTGAAGTATTTGAGTATTTATTTGATGATAGTGCCAAGCCCTAAAAATAGAACTAGCAGTGGCACTTCTGGTTATACCCAACAGGGGTACAATTTACAAACAAACCCAACAGGGGAACCTCACTTGTCAATTTATAGTCAACCCTTTCTAACCATCTAACAAAGCTAGCAGCGGCTGAAAGTCTAGCAGGGGCATCCGACCAAGGAAACGCCAACTTAGAACTAACAGGGGCATAAACTTAGCTTAGTTAGACAACGAATTTTTTTTTTTTTTTTTTTTTTTTTTTTTTTTTTTTTATCACTTCAAGCCTCAATTATTATTTGATCACAATAATACGGTTATACAAATATAACAGGATCAAGAAACCTTGATCTTGAGGCTAAACAAACCCTACGGGTCTACATTATGCATGCACACTAAACCTACGTTCCTATGTCTCTTTATATAATAGAGATCTTTAGGGTTACAAGAAAACCTAACTTGCATAGGAATTAAACTAATATTACACATTAAGTCCTTCTAGTTTCATCATTCTTACTTTATGCATATTTTGTTTTGTAATCATCAAATCTTGACTTTTTTTTTTTTTTTTTTTTAACCAAAACAAATAAGAAGAAACAAATAAAACATTAAATTCCAGCTCAAGTGATGTCTCTTGACAGTGGCTGAAACCTGCAATATTAAACTAAGAAAAACAACTAGCAGGGGTTAAATTACACACATATACAGCAGGGGTTTAAACTACATTGACAGTGGCACAGGTAAACTAACAATGGCACCATCTGTTATCATAATGAAGCTAACAGTGGCAACACCTGACCCTGTCACATACAATATATTTTACCCCTGTTAGTATCAAATCCAGACCAAAACACTACGTGAGATTGATCATACCAATATTAGTTATCAAAAATGTAAATCTTCCTACATCAAATGCTTTTGTAAAAAGATCTGCAAGTTGATTATCAGTATGAATTTTAAAAATATGAATCAATCTTTTATCATAACAATCTCTTATAAAATGATATCTGATTTCAATGTGTTTGGTTTTTGAATGCTTAACTGGATTCTGAATGATACTAATAGCAGAAGTATTATCAATATAAATAGGAGTGTTCATGAAAGTCAAACCATAATCCAGCATTTGATTCTGAATCCAAAGAACCTGTGCACAGCAACTTGATGCTGCAACATATTCTGCTTCTGCTGTAGAAGTGGAAACTGTGGTTTGCTTCTTGCATTGCCATGACACTAACCTATTTCCAAGAAATTGACATCCTCCACTAGTCGATTTCCTATCCATATTCTCACCACCATAGTCACTATCTGTGAATGCCTTTAGCTCAAAATCTGATCCTTTAGCATACCAAAGGCCCAAGTCTGGTTGACCTTTCAAGTATCTAAAGATCCTCTTCACAGCATACATGTGTGACTGCTTTGGATTGGTCTGATATCTAGCACAAAGACACACTGCAAACATTATATCAGGTCTGGATGAAGTTAAATACATCAATGAACCAATCATTGACCTGTATAAGTGCACATCTACTTCCTCCCCCTCAGGATCAGAATTAAGATGTTTATGTGCCTCCATGGGAGTGCTAGCTACCTTCACGTCTTTATAACCAAATTTATTCAAAATATCTTTCACATACTTCCCTTGGTTAATAAAGATTCCATCTAACTTTTGCTTGACCTGCAATCCTAAAAAGAATGTGAGTTCACCCATTGAACTCATCTTGAACTTCTTATGCATTAAATCTTCAAACTCTTTGCACAATGAATCCCTTGTAGACCCGAAAATAATATCATCAACATACACCTGTACCAGCAATATATCTCTTTGAACCCTCTTGGTAAACAATGTCTTGTCAATAGTACCTCTCTTGAATCCATTCTTGAGCAAGTACTCAGATAGAGTATCATACCAAGCTCTTGGAGCTTGATGTAATCCATACAATGCTTTCTTCAATCTGCACACTCTATCTGGATATGTTGGATCTTCAAACCCTGGTGGTTGGCAAACATACACCTCATCATCAATTAGACCATGAAGAAAAGCACTCTTCACATCCATTTGATAGACTTTAAAATCCTGATAAGATGCATAAGCTAAAAATAATCTAATAGCTTCTATTCTAGCAACAGGGGCAAAGACATCATCATAATCTATGCCTTCTTCCTGTGTGTACCCCTGTGCTACCAACCGAGCCTTATTCTTGATCACTATTCCTCTTTCATCTCTCTTGTTCTTAAAGATCCATCTTGTGCCTATAGCTTTCTTTCCTTTTGGAAGATCAACCAAATCCCACACATCTTGCAGTTTGAATTGCAACAATTCTTCCTGCATAGATTCAATCCAGCTTGGATCTTTGAGAGCCTCCACTGCCTTCTTTGGTTCCATCTGTGAAAGAAAACATACATATAATGAAGTATGTACATCTTCTTCTCTTACCTTGGTTTGATGTCTTGTCTGAACAGGAGTCATAATATCACCAATAATCAAATCCAAGGAATGATCTTTATGAACCACATATTTAGATGTAGAAGTATCCAGTAGTTCTCTTTCCAAATTAGAACCCAAAAGATTATCTATCTCAGAGTCTGAAAAAGACTCTCTTTCCTCTCTTTCCTTTGATGGCTTTGGAGTTGCTTCAGAATCTGACAAAGAAGTCCTTTCCAAAACTTGAAATGGAGGACTTTGTTCAACAAATTTTGGAGAATCGTGCTCTCCTTCTGAATCATGCTCTGAAACTATATGAGAACTCTTTGAACCATTTTCTGTTGGAATTGAACCATCTTCATCCTTTGAACCATTTTTGCTACTTGACCCACTTGAATCATCTGAAGGTTCATCTTGCTCTAACTGGAATACTTCTGGAGGATCTGGAGACCAAATAGGAAACAAGACATACTTCAAGTCATCCTTTTTAGTTTGACTTGAGGTTGATTTCCCATCTTTACCTGCATCATTACCTGCATCTGTACCTGCATCTGTACCTGCACTAATAGACAAATCTAGATATCTAAAAGCATGGGTTAGTGCATCAATATCAAACAAAACTTCTGGACCTTTTCCTTCTACATTTGATGTATGTTCATTAAAGGTCACATCCATGGTCTCTTCTATGATCCTAGTCCTTTTGTTAAATACTCTATAAGCCTTGCTTTGAATAGAGTATCCAACAAATACACCCTCATCTACCTTACTCTGAAACTTACCAAGATGATCTCTGGTATTTAAGACAGTACAAGGACATCCAAATGGTTTTAAAAAGCTAACCAAAGGTTTTCTTTTAAAGAATAACTCATAGGGTGTCTTGTTATGAGGTTTAATAATCAAAATCCTATTCAAAACATAACAAGCAGTGCTAACAGCCTCTGCCCAAAAGGACATTGGTAGTTTAGCATCTGCTAGCATGCTTCTAGCTGCCTCAATTAGTGTCCTATTCCTCCTCTCAGCTACTCCATTTTGTTGTGGAGTCCTAGGTGCACTATACTGTCTTTCTATACCTTTATCCTCACAGAACTTATTCATCTCATGATTCTTAAATTCTGTCCCATTATCACACCTGATGATCTTAACCTTTTGATTAGTTGAATTCTCAATCCTAGTTATGAATGATCTAAGTATTTCACCTGTCTCATCCTTAGTCCTAAGAAAGAACACCCAACTCATTCTAGAGTAATCATCAGTTATTACCAAACAGTAAGATTTCTTCCCTTGACTAGCTACATTGGTAGGGCCAAACAAATCCATATGTAACAGGTGTAAGGGAGTGGTATTGGTATTCACAAGCTTGGTCTTATAAGAGGTCTTGTGTTGCTTACCTTTGAGACATGCTACACAGTGGTCACTACATTCAAATAACTTTTCAGGTAAGCCTCTCACTAGCTTATTCCTAACAAGTTTATTCATGGTCTTGAAATTCAAGTGACACATCCTCCTATGCCATAGTTCAGATTCAGATACAGTAGCTTTAGAAATGAGACAGTTAACATTTTGAGATTCCATCTTGTTTAAATCACTACAGTATACATTATCCTTTCTTGGAACTCTCATTAAAATCTTATCTTCAGGTATTTTGAGTTTTTCAGAAAGTATAAGGCATTCTGTGTCAGTGAAATATACAGGATTTTGCTTATCTGTGATTTGACTCACACTAAGCAAATTGTATCTCAATTGCTCAACATAATAAACATCATTGAAAGTGAGCTTACTGCTTTTTACCTTACCTTTACCTGTGATTTTACCTCCTTTAGGATTGCTTCCAAATGCTACATCTCCTCCAGAAAACACTTTAAAGTCCTGTAGCTTTTTCCTGTCTCCAGTCATGTGTCTTGAACAGCCAGAATCAATATGCCATAAGCTTGGTGGCTTGCCCTGCACATATATGAGAAAAACAGTTAGTTTTTCTTGGGAACCCAAACCAATTTGGCTTTGGGTTTCCCTTGAGCACCATTGACATCAACCCTTTTTACAGTGATTGATCTCAGTGCTGCATTGGTTTTGGACACTTCAGATTTACACTCATTTTTATGTCTCCAAAAACAATCAATTTTAGACCTGACAGGGGTTAATGGTTTGACAGTGGTCACCTTTAAGTTTGTATTGATTACCCTGGCAGTGGTAGCTTTACTTGGTATAAACATTCTTTTGAAATGTTTAATACCAGCAGAGGTACCATGCCTGACAGTGGTCAAACCCTCCCCTGTTCGTGTCTTGCCTCTGTTAGCCGTTGACAGGGGCACTGCTGTAGCATTAACAGGGGCTGCAGCCTTGCCTCTGTTAGGCTTATTTATCAACACATGACCTGTACCACTGTTCCTATTATTTTTAGGATTGTAGTAACAGTCCTGTTGAAGATGATTATATCTACCACAAATAAAACATGACTTTCTTTTCACACATTCAAACCCATTACCCAACCTTTGTGAAACCAATTGGTTCCAATTTCTTTGATTACCCCTGGGAATGGATTTATTCACATTACTTGCAGTATGTAACTCAGACTTCTTTGATTTACATGTACACTTATCACACTCAGATTTCAACTTGTCTTTTGATTCAGTATTGACCTTTTTGTGTACATACCCTAAACCTGAACTAGCCTTGTTGGTTTTCCTGACTTGATCTAACTGAGCCTTTGCTTTCTCAACAAACATCTTTTTACCCTCTTCTAGTTTAGTACTATTAAGTTCAGAAACTAGACCAGTAATAGACTTAACACTACCATCCACAGAATTACCACTAGATGAGCTATCACTATCACACTCATCTTCCTCGGTCCAATCAGATACCTCAACTTTATCAAAATTTACATTATCATCACAATTAACAACTGGATCTACCTTTTTAACCTCCTCAGACACACCTACCTTAAGTGTTTCTAAAACAAAATCACTTTTAGGTGGGAAATAAGTATGATTATAAGGTGGAGGAACAGCATTAAGGTTGTAACCTAATCCAAGTTTTAATTTATCATGAATTTGAGACTTGATTAAGTTTTGAACACCTTTTGAAACATTTTCCAACTCATCAACTTTCAATTTTATTGACTCCTTATCAGAAATTGCCTCAGCCAACTTAGCACTTAGCATATCAACTTTTGTTTGTAAAGCTTTCTTTTCCCAATTTAGATACTTAACATCTAAGTGAAATTGAGATTCATTCTTTTCATAAGCTTTTATCTGATTTTCTAAGTTTTCAATAGCTAAAGTGGCATGTTGACTCTTTTCCTTACAAGCTTTTAATTCATTACACACAACCATATTATGATCCCTATAAAATTTAACCATTTTCTTACATGCAGGAGAACATAATTTAGATTGTACCTCATATGGAATGTCTGAAGACTCTGGTTCTTCTGTGACAGCCATCAAAGCTTGATTCTGAACTACAAGCTCTTCTTGGTCACTCCAGTCAAATCCTCCCATTCCATCTTGAGCAACCAATGAATCTGAAGTGGTGTTCTGAACAGGTACCAATCTTCTTTGTGGAGCAGAATTATTTCTCATAATACCATTCTGAGATCCTCCAGCCTGTGTGCTCTTGCATTCTCTAGCAAAGTGTCCCATCTTGTGACAATTGAAACACTCCACCTTGCTCTTGTCAAAACCAGCTACACCATCTCTCTTGTAAGAAAAGTTTCTGTTCCCAGACCTCTGCATAAACCTCTTTGCCCTGATTGTAATCATGGCCATTTGCCATCTTAAATCCATCTCTTCCAGGTCCTCTTCACTAACCTGCTCCAAATCTTCTGTAGTTAATGAAGAATTCACATGGCTTGCAAAGAATGCTTCCAATACATTATCATTAGCACCAGATGTGCTACAACTACCAGATTCACCGACAGAAACAAAAGCAGCATTGTTAGAGCTACCATTGGACTGTTTCAATGCTAGAACTTCAGGCTCAAAATTCCTCAGATCATTATACAGGTCTTCAATCTCTTTCTCTTCAAGATCTGGACTTTGTCTAAGTCCCACAGTGTACATATTCCAATCTGTACCAAGTGATCTTAGAAACTTCCTGTTCAAGTCATCTTTATCAATCTTGACATTGTGATTTTCTAAATCACCCACAAGTTTTTGAAACCTATCAAAAGTCTGAGTCAGAGTTTCAGACTTTACACCTGCAAAGTTTTCAAACTGTTGTTTGAGAAGAGATCTCTTATTCTTCTTGGTGTTATCATTACCACCAAATCTCTTAACAATTGCTTGCATAAGAACCTGAGCATCTTCACAGTTTTCAAACTTCCTTTGATACTCATTAGGAATAGACAAAAGTAGAGTACTTAATGCCTTCCACTCTGTTGCTCTTTCTTTTCTCTCTGCATCAGACTTTGGTGGTGGTCTTTCTTCCTTTTTACCATCTGCATCCTTAGTATAGTTTGGTCCATTAGTAACCACCTCCCACATCATATAATCCGTAAGCAACATGTATTGCCTAATCCTAGTCTGCCATAACTCAAACTCATCAGGTTTGAGCATGGGAATCTTTGTAGCTTGTATTCCTTCCATTGATTCAGTAGACATCTTGTTATTTGTTGAAAAAGCTGCGAAATTCAATTACCTTCTTCAAGATCAAAGTAATATCAAGCTCTGATACCACTTGGTGATCCCAGCTAGAGATCTTAGTATGTATTACTTTGATTGATTATTAATAAGCTTGCGGAATAGTTTATTAATAACTTGAAGAACAAACTTGTATATAACAGAATATCTAACCAAAAGCTTCAATATTATTAACAATAATACGAACACACAACTTGTGTTAGGGTTTACAACCTTGAAGCTAATAACTAGAATGAATTCGTATATCACTATCTCTAGGGTTTTACAGAATCTCTATTTATACCACATAGAGTCCTTTACAGAATCAAACTATTATGGAAATCCTATCTATTCCATAATTATCTCTAACCGACTAACCAACAGTGGTTGAGTATATAACTAACAGGGGTAGTACTCGTATATTATCAACAGTGGTTGAGTACTTACAAAATACAAACTATACACTAACAGTGGCCCTGTTAGACAAATGTACTAACAGCGGTTGTCTTCTTCTAACAGTGGTTGACTTCTAACAGTGGTTGAAGTCTTATACCAACAGCGGCATGATACTTGTATTCTGAGCAAATCTAACAGTGTCTCAGGTCTCAACAGATATGATTTGGGTTATAGTGGATCGATTGACAAAGAGCGCACATTTTCTTGCTACGAGTGAGACCGCTTCGTTGACTAAACTTGCTCAATTGTATGTTAACGAAATCGTTTCCAGACATGGTATTCCCTTATCGATTGTGTCAGATAGAGATACTCGTTTTGCTTCTTGTTTTTGGCAAAGTCTGCAACAAGAGTTGGGTACACGTGTAAATCTTAGCACAGCTTATCATCCTCAGACAGACGGTCAGTCAGAACGTACAATACAAACTTTAGAGGATATGCTTCGTGCATGCATTCTGGAATATGGAGGTTCATGGGATTCACATCTTCCATTGGTTGAATTTACTTACAACAATTCGTACCATTCAAGTATTGGGATGCCTCCGTATGAAATGTTGTATGGTCGTCGTTGCCGTACACCCACATGTTTGTTAGAGGCAGGTGAGAAACAGTTTGTTGGGCCCGATATTGTTCAAATAACCGCGGATAAAGTAGCTGTTGCACGTGAGAAGCTAAAAGCCGCAAGAGATAGGCAGAAACAGTATGCGGATCCTAAAAGACGACCGGTTGTATTCTCCGAAGGTGAATTAGTGTATCTTAAAGTTTCTCCGTGGAAAGGTGTGATTAGATTCGGGAAACGTGGAAAGTTGGCGCCTAGGTATATTGGTCCATTCAAGATTCGACAAGTTGTAAACGATCAGTCAATGGCATTGGATCTTCCTCCAGAGCTCTCTGGTATTCACAATACGTTTAATGTGTGTTATTTGAGAAAGTGTAAGATTGATGATCAGTCGCAAATCCTTCCGTTACAAGATTTGAGGGTGGATCAAACTCAGAAGTTGATTGAGGAACCGGTAGAAATCCTTGATAGGTGTGACACTCCTCCAAATTAGGTATATAATTATACTTAATTACATGCATTTCTTACGCTAATTCCCTACGATTGTGTTAACATAAACTTTTGATGTGATGTGAGTCTAGCGAGCCCAAAACAATAATACATGAAGTATTACATAAATTGTAATTTATAAAATTACGCGATTTTTAGCTGAAAAGTTACCGAATACGCGTCCGAATAAATGCGACAAAATAAATAACGAAAGTTGGTGACAAAATATATAATTAATAATTCGATTATTAATTACGAGTATTTATATATCTATAACATATAGATAAAGTGGTTCAAATATACGTTTAACATAAAACGTATTATAACACGAACAGAAACAATTCTAAAACGCGCATACGACGTCAAATCATAAAAATGCAAATTTTCTCGTTCATTTGGAAGAAGTTAGAACATTACTTCAAAATATGAAATCCTAAATTTACTGAAAATTGGCGCTCAATTAACTACGCGCAGTAAAATGTACAAAAATGTACAACTATCAAAAATAATGATAACCTCATTATTCTGAAAACATATTACGAACCAGTAGAGCATATACAAAATAAAAATATAAAATGTTAACTTTTATATTGCTATAATTATACCCGTACTCGAAATTGAGGTGCCAAAATTTGGCACCTACCGTCAATAATTGAGGAGACCGATTCATTTTAAACCATACTCCCTCCCTCACTTCGATCATTCTGCAAAACACACAACCATTATTCATTTTCTTTCTCTCAAAAATTTTAACAAGATCAAAGGCAGCAGAAGTAGTAGAACACAAGGCCAGAAGCTTCATCATCATCATCATCATCATCGATCATCACCACCTTCACATTTCTCATTGTAAGGAAACTTTCATTTCCTTGATTTCTTTGCTAAAATTTCGTTATACAACTTGTTTATACATCATAATCTAGCTACATAACATCACAAACTCGAAGATTGATGAGTGATTCTTGAAAATGGTTTTAAAACCCAAAACTTCAAATGCAAAATCGATGCATGAAAACATGTTATAATGATGTAATAAGTTGTTAAAATGCTAAATATTGATAGTATAAACGTTTGGGTTTGATGTACAAATGATTTGAAACCCAAAACATTCGAGCTTATTATTGCTCTGCACGAACCAGAACCTGCAAAACCATTGAATCCGGCGGATTCAAGCGAATCCGGCGGATTCCCAGACCGAAGCTCAGATGAATCCGGCGTATTCACGTGAATACGGCGGATTCCCATTATTAAACCAGTCGAATACGGCGTATTCCTTCGAATACGGCGTATTCCCACCTCTGACCGCACACAAACCTTCGGCTAAAACGATGAACGAGTAAAAGACACGGGTGAATACGGCGGATTCAAATGAATCCGGCGTATTCCAAAGCTTCACACGAACTATCTGATGAACACACACGAATCCGGCGTATTCGATTTAATCCGGCGGATTCCCCCGAACTTGATTGAATACGGCGGATTCACTCGAATCCGGCGTATTCCGATTTTTGACTTAAATCCGGCGGATTCTTTTAAATCCGGCGGATTCCCGTGTCTGGTCAACAACTTGACTTTTAACTTAAAACACAAAGCAATTCCGTTAACGACTACAATTGTACAAGACATATACGAGACATGATAAATTGTTGAATGACACTATAAAACGAGACAAACTATGATTACGGACATTGGACTTATTTAATGCGTACGAACAATAATATATATATGCGAGAATATATATATGCAACTATATAAGTATATATGTATATATGCTTACACATTTTGGGCGATTCGACAAACAAACATAACTTGGGAAAATATTATTTATTTTCAAACAACAATCATCAACGACATACACAAACTTAAGAAATTGATAATTTCTTCAAACAAACGAACTATTAACGTAAGTAAAAGATAGTACTTATAGTTAATACATTATTGTGTATAGGTTGACTACGTTTGGGCTACGCTATCTTATCTCGCTAGCATTCACATCCGAGCACTCACAGTGAGTTCACAAACCCCTTTTCAATGTTTTAATGCTTTAAAACCTCGGGGTGGAAAACATAGAAATCGTATGAATATTTGCATGCGACAACTGATTTAAATACTAGATGTATTTACTTAAACTATTGATGAAATGTGATTTCATACTGTAATTGATTAAATACTGTATGTATTTGCTGAAATTGTTTATGAAGGGGTACTTCATACTTGAACTGTTTGTGAAAGGGTATTTCACACGACAATTTGAACTGTGTTTTATGAAGGGGTACTTCATACTTGAACTATTTGTGAAAGGGTATTTCACACAACTATTTGAACTATGTTTTATGAAATGTTTTTCATAACTATTTTGGGAATTTAGGCAACGAATCTTGGTACGGATCTAGGCTGAACGATGTAGTGCATAAAAGACCTTATGGCTACAGACTATAACCATTAGCTAGGTGACTCTAGCCACTGAGTATACGGATAGTACTATCGCCGTGACGACCCTCCTACGGATTTGGGAGCGTATACTTAATTGTCCAGCATGGCAAACAACAACAGATTAGGGTTGTGGTTTGGTTATAGGGTTAGATCGGGTTACCTTACTTGACAGGTTTAGCTCACCTTTCAAGGGATCACCGTCTAAATATTCCCACAAAACTATTGTTTAGGAAGTGAGTTCCTACGTACACTGATTTGGAAATGTTAATCTTAATTTAGGTTAACTTGTGTTTCCTACTGATAACTGATTTGGGAAATGTTATTTGTTAATAACTTGTGTTTCCTACTACAACTACAACTGATTTGGGAAATGTTATTTGTTAATAACTTGTGTTTCCTACTTGACAAACAACACTTATTTGGAAATGTTATTCTTAAATGATTAACCTGTGTTTCCTACATAACAAACAAACTTGTGAATTCACTCAACAATTTTGTTGACGTTTTACTCTATGTTTTTCAGGGAATTAGCAGCGTAAGTAAGATCTGCATGCATTATCAGGACGGACTACCCTGGACTTGTTTAGGATGCCACTACTTTTGGGACACCTGGATTTCCTCTGTATAACTGCAACTATTGCAGTCATACCTATGAAATCTACTTTTGATATTATGTATTTTATGAAATACTGATTTCAACTACTATTATTACTGTTACTACTTTCCAAGTGGTAACCTTTTGTAAAACTTTAACTAATGGCATCTTAATCTATTTCGTTCTGCGATATCCATATGCTCTGAGTATGTATGTATCTGTTGGTTGTTATTACTGCTCGCAGCCCCGCCACGTCACTAAGCTTCCGCAAACCACTCTACGTAATTGTAATTACCATTTGGCGGGGTGTGACAGACTTGGTATCAGAGCCATTGGTTATAGCGAACTAGAAGTCTTTAGGTGACTGAAAACCTTAGAGACCTAGACTATAGCCTTGGCTAGAACATTTGTGCATTCAGGCATACATACTTTGCATACAACTAACATACGACTGACACGCCACACTCAATTTCTTTTGTCACAGTATGTCTAGTCAATCACATTACCATGTTTACGCTTCGGATGAAGAGCCGACCGAGGCTACTTTTGAGGGTCCCGCGATTATAGTAGGGGATGAGTCATCAGTTCATGTGAGAGCTATGTCTGATGACACTAGTGATGCTTACTTAGTACCACCTCCGACCGCACCTGTGGTCACTCCTACCCCTACACCACCTGTTGCGAGTACCTCTCGTGTACCTGTACATCGGATGACAGCTAGGATCTGTGTTCGGGATTTTCCCAGGGGACCACTCGCGCCGCGCGATAAGGCGCCAGTGACTGAGTCTGAGGTTCCAATTGTCGAGCCGCCACAGAAGAGGCTCCGACCTTCTCATCTGGACTGGATGCCTCGAGTATTGAGAGAGTGGAGATCACTAGAGGGTGTTCCCTCGACCTTTGAGTTTGGAGAGTCCTCCCACTCACCACCATCTGCATATCTCACTGGTGAGCCTCTGGAACTCACTGTGCCTACCCTTGTGGCTGTGGTCCACACCATGTTTAGGATATCATCTAGCAGGAGCAGAGATTTGATGGAGCTACTGAGTGATGCCTCCCGCACTGACATGGATATGGCTATGCTCCATCAGAGGATGGATTTTGTGGAGACTCACCGTCTGACAGACTGGCAGAGTCTAGCATCCACCCGTGCACGCGTTGCAGCTTTAGAGAGGCGTGCTAGGGTGTCAGAGATTGTTGCTAGTGTTTGTGTGATGACTGCAGCAGTGATGGTTGCGGTTAGGATGTATTTACCCTGGTTCCGTTAGGTTTGTGTATGGCGGTTGTGCCTACACCATATTAGACTATTACTTTTGGGGAAATATATGTATGTATTCGTTATGGACTAGCTGTATGTTGGATGAAACTTTGTTAGTAAAATGGGTATATGTATAGGAAACCCATCATCTTTTGTATAACGCTAACCATCGATGGGTATATTAGAAATCCCATCTCATTTTGTACTAAACTCATGTAACAGCGTTTTGATCTCTAATATATAATGAATGCTTGGTTTACATCTCGTGTTCATTATGCTTATTATCAACCATGTTATTTCATCTTACAACTGTCGACTTGTGATTAAACCTATACTTTATCGACACTTTGTGATCAACTCTTGTAAACCCTGAAACATTTTACAGCTTGATGATCGATTATTCTTGAGAACCTCTGAAATTTACAGTGTTAAACGACAATGAAAAGAAATATGTATTGGACATTATATAATGACGCCTGGCCAACGTAATTATATTATGCTAGATACATGTAGGTGTTTCAAAGTTGTATGGCACGTGTTGTAAAACCTTATTCATTCATCTCTTCATGTCATTCATTTCTATCAAATGTGAATCTTTGATCTATTCACATTCAATATCTCAACATTAACACTCTGCATTTTATTCATCGCAGAGCTGAATCATGCCTCCCAAACGACGAGCTACTAGAAACAGTCAAAAGACGACTACGCCTCCACCACCACCCACTGAAACCACCGAACAAATGATCGCACGAAGAATAGCTGAAGGTATTGCTGAATATGAGGCAAGCCGTAATCGCGAACCCGTAGTTAACAACAGTGGATCTACCCCTGTTAATACTGAGACAACCGTGAATGCTAGCCGAGGGTGTTCATACAAAACATTTCAGGCTTGTAAGCCGATTTCTTTTCGTGGCACCGAGGGTGCAATTGGTATGATTCACTGGATAGAGAAAACTGAGTCGGTATTGGATATTAGTGACTGTTCACCTGACTGTATGGTGAAGTATGCTGCTTGCACTTTGGCTGACAAAGCGCTCACTTGGTGGAACAGTCAGATCCAATCACTTGGTCGACCAGCTGCTTATTCAATGTCATGGGGAACATTTAAGAATCTGATGTTGGAGGAATTCTGCCCTCGCAGTGAGATGCAGAAATTAGAAACAGAGTTGTGGAACATCACCATGATTGGTGCCGATATTGCTGGGTACACCACTAAGTTTCAGGAGCTTGCACGTCTAGTGCCACATATGGTGACACCCGAGTATAAGCGTATTGAGCGCTACATATTCGGTCTAGTACCACAAATCCGCAGTCTGGTGACGTCATCTAAACCGGACACTTTTAGGAGTGCTGTTACTCTAGCACAAAGTTTGACCGATGAGGCAGTCAGGATGGGAAATCTGACTAAGAAAGCTGTGTCGGGAAAAGGTGAACCGAACAGTACTGATATTAGTAGCTCTGGTGGTGCAAAGCGAAAGTGGAACGGTAGTGGTACTGATCGTCAGGGTCAGCAGAACAAGAAATCTTCTGGAAATGCGAAAGCATATGTTGCCACTACCACCGAATCGAAACCATACCTGGGTAACAAACCCAAATGTGGTAAGTGTAACCGACACCACGAAGGTGGGTGTGGGTATTGTGGAAACTGTAGAGCATGGGGACATAGAACCCGAGAATGCAAAACTAACCCTCCCCCACGAGCAAACACTGAGCGTCAAAACCAGGGATGTTTTGAATGTGGTGAGCAAGGACACTACCGTAACCGATGCCCTAAGCTCAACAACAACAACCGCGGTAACAACAATAACCGAGCCAACAACATCAACCATCAACCGGCTCAAGGAAGGGCATTCGTGATCGGAGCACAAGAGGCACGCCAGGACCCTAACACCGTCACTGGTACGTTTCTTGTAAACAATCATTATGCCTCTGTGTTAATTGATTCGGGTGCTGATTTAAGTTTTGTGTCTACTGAATTTAGACCACTATTAGAACTTGAATCCCGTAAGTTAGACAACAAGTATACCATAGAATTAGCCGATGGTGAGTTAATCGAATCAGGAGAAATAGTACCGGGATGTACCTTGGAGTTAGAAGGTCATCTCTTCGAAATAGACTTACTACCGGTTAAGTTGGGAAGTTTTGACGTTGTAGTCGGTATGGATTGGTTATCTAAGAACCGCGCTGAGATCATATGTCATGATAAACTGGTACGATTACCAATGTCAACAGGAGAAACACTTGTGGTTCAAGGTGAGAAACGAAAGAGTGCCACAAAAATGATTTCGTGCTTGAAGGCCAGTAAGTATCTTCGAAAGGGGTACCAAGCATTTCTGGCACACGTTGTAGAAAAGAAAACCGAGGAGCGACGTATAGACGATGTGCCCATTGTACGCGACTATCCAGGAGTGTTCCCTGATGAGTTGCCGGGATTGCCACCCCCACGACAAGTTGAGTTTCACATTGACCTGGTGCCAGGAGCCACACCTATCGCACGAGCACCTTATCGTCTAGCTCCCTCGGAAATGCAAGAGCTGTCTACGCAACTGCAAGAACTTCTAGACTTGGGATTCATCCGATCGAGCTTTTCCCCTTGGGGAGCTCCGGTCCTATTTGTCAAGAAAAAGGATGGATCTATGCGGATGTGCATCGATTATCGAGAACTGAACAAGGTAACTATCAAGAACAGATACCCGTTACCACGCATTGACGATCTGTTTGATCAATTGCAAGGGTCGAGTTATTATTCAAAGATTGACCTACGATCTGGTTACCACCAACTCAAGGTACGAGAAGAGGATGTACCGAAAACTGCGTTTAGGACTCGTTACGGTCACTACGAGTTTCTAGTCATGCCTTTTGGGCTGACCAACGCACCAGCAGTATTCATGGATTTGATGAACAGAGTGTGCAAACCCTATTTGGATAAATTCGTCATTGTGTTTATTGACGACATCTTGGTATACTCACAAACGAAAGAAGATCACGAGCAACATCTGAAGCTTGTCCTCGAACTACTACAAAAAGAGAAGCTTTATGCAAAATTCTCTAAATGCGAATTTTGGATATGAGAGGTTCAATTCCTTGGTCATGTGATAAATGACAAGGGAATTCATGTAGACCCATCCAAAATTGAGGCAATCAACAACTGGGAAGCACCGAAAACCCCAACGGAAGTACGACAATTTCTTGGTCTAGCTGGCTATTACAGGCGATTCATCGCAAACTTTTCAAAGATAACTCAGCCACTTACCACATTAACTCAAAAGAACAAGAAATTTGAGTGGAATGAGAAACAAGAGAAGGCATTCCAAATATTGAAACAGAAACTGAGCAGCGCACCCATACTATCCCTACCTGAAGGAGTAGACAACTTTGTTGTTTACTGTGATGCTTCGCATCAGGGATTAGGTTGCGTACTGATGCAGGACGAAAAGGTCATTGCTTATGCCTCACGCCAACTAAAAGTGCATGAGAAAAACTATACGACTCATGATTTGGAATTGGGAGCTGTTGTTTTTGCACTAAAGATCTGGAGACACTACCTATACGGTACAAAGTGTACGATCTTCACCGATCATAAAAGCCTACAACATATATTCGACCAGAAGGAACTTAACATGAGACAAAGACGTTGGGTCGAATTACTTAACGATTACGACTGTGAAATAAAGTATCACCCGGGTAAAGCTAACGTAGTAGCAGATGCCCTGAGTCGTAAGGAACGAATCAAACCTCGAAGAGTTCGAGCCTTGGGATTAACGATCCACTCGAATCTCATTACTCAAATTCGCGAGGCACAAGAACTTGCTTTCACTCCCGAACGTCTTAAGGATGAATCCTTGAAGGGAATGGAAAAACAACTCGAGAAAAAGGACAACGGGGTGTTGTACTTCATGAACCGAATTTGGGTACCATGCGTAGATGAGTTCCGCAAGCTGATTTTGGACGAGGCACATAAGTCCAATTACTCAATACATCCTGGTGCAGACAAGATGTACCATGACTTGAAGGGCTTCTACTGGTGGCCTGGAATGAAACGTGACATTGCCACCTACGTTAGCAAATGCTTAACTTGCTCGAAGGTAAAGGTGGAATACCAAAAGCCGTCTGGGCTTTTGCAACAGCCTGAGTTGCCCAAATGGAAATGGGAGCAAATAACAATGGACTTCATTACGAAGTTACCTAGAACGGCATCGGGAGCAAATGCCATATGGGTGATTGTCGATCGATTGACGAAATCAGCCCACTTCCTCGCTATTAAGGAAACGGATGGAATGGAGAAACTAGCTAAAATCTATATTAAAGAGATTGTTTCTCGGCATGGTGTGCCACTATCCATCATCTCTGATAGAGATGTACGATTCACTTCTCGCTTTTGGCAAACATTACAACAGGCAATGGGTACTCGACTTGATATGAGTACTGCCTATCACCCGCAGACTGACGGCCAAAGTGAGCGAACTATACAGACGCTCGAAGACTTGTTGCGAGCATGTGTGATAGACTTTGGAGGTAACTGGGATACTCACCTACCTCTAGCTGAATTCTCTTACAACAATAGTTATCACACGAGTATACAGATGGCACCATTTGAGGCGTTATATGGACGCAAGTGCCGATCACCACTCTGTTGGGCAGAGTTGGACGACAGACAACTATCTGGACCCGAACTTGTCCAGGAAACCACTGACAAAATAACTCAAGTATTGAGCTGTAACACCCGCCAAATTAGGACTAGTAATTAGTGCCTAATCATATGTTAATACATGTAATTAGTTCCTTGTTAGGCTAATTAATGTATCGAATTATATATATTGTTGAATATATACGAAAATGCGATTTGATTAAATCGTACGCAATTTAAATCGGATGTATTTCGATTCTATTTTATATGGACGTTGGTGACAAAATTTTATTAAATAACGGTTTATGTCAAAAATATTATTATTATAATATTTCGTATCGTACAATCAGGAATTACATAATTTAAAACGTAAAACGCGCAAACCAAATAAAATAAATTACAACTTATAACTCAAAATAAAGTGATTAGTAAATTAATTAAACAAACTATCGCGTAAAAATTCGTAATCTAAAACTTATAATTAAAACGTAAAATAATTATTTAACGTCTAAACAACGGAGCAAACGAACACCACACGGAACGCGGGGCGAAAAACTGGAAATGGGGATAACCCCACCTCCACCTCCTCTTTTCTTTCATTTATTTCCTTTCCTCTCTCTCTCCTTCATCTTTTTCTCTCAAACTTTCATCACCAAAACTCACTAAAAATCGCAAATAGCAACATCAAACGACCTTGGATCTCATTATCACTTTGGAAGAAAACGACCACCGCGACACGATCTATCATCCTATCTTTTCGGATTTCTCATCCGACAATTTGTAAGTTTCCGACAAATCCCGAAATCTCTCGTTTTTAAGTGTTTTCACTTTCTAGTAGTTTGTAACAACTTATAATGTCCCTATAAGGGTTGGGTAAAAGTTTTGGACCGAACGGAAACCGAAAAACTCGTTTTCGACACATTTTCCGGCCAACAGACCGCTACGTCGCATTTGACCCAGAATTTATGCGACGTCAGCTTCTACGTCGCAAAACCCCTCGTGACGTCGCATAGTGCGACGTCAGTCACAACGTCGCATTAAATTGCGACGTCGCATATAGCGACGTCAGCCTTAACGTCGCCAATACCTCGCCACGTCGCACTTAGCGACGCAAGCGCCTACGTCGCAGAAATCACCTACGTCGCATTAGCGACGCAGCTTCCTACGTCGCATTAAATTGCGAAACGTCGCCTTTAGCGACGTCATGCTCAACGTCGCAATCCTACCTGCGACACCTGCGACGTAGCACACAACGTCGCACAAACCAGAAAACACAGATTTTTACTAAGTGTCGAGACTCGAAATTTATCACTCGATTTTACCCAAATTCAGATCCAGATGCGTTTTTCGTCAAAGCAATATAGTAGAAATAAAAATTTTCCAAGCTGACCTGGCAGCTCGACCCCAGCCAGGGGCTCTGCCCCTTGGACCCCGCCAGGGGCTGCCGCCCCTTGGACCCCGCTACCAGGGGCGCTGCCCCCGGACCCCCGTACTTAGATTTCGTAACGGCTTATAAAACACAATCAAAACATATTTTTCAAGTAAAACGCCACGAAATCAAAATAATAATAGTTGAGATTATTATTACAAATCCGTCACCAACGGGCCGTACACTTTTCAAATACTTAAACTTATCAACCAAATAGTGGAGATTTGGACATTATAGTTGGATGAACAACTACTGGGGTGATCTTTTGAGATACCCAATCATATTTATAACCATCGCGTGTCGTGGACACCCTCAGGTTACAAGTCTTTGGACTTCATACTCGGCTAATCAACTCAAGTTTATTAAGTTAAACTCATAAGACTCAGGTGAGTCTCATAGCCCCTCTTTTACTGTTTTACTCAGGGGTGTGATATACTGCTCAACTTTTAACATGTGAACGCAAGTACCAACTTTTCATATACTACATGAGTTTTTCGAAACTAATCATTTTAAAGTCCTCCGTCAGCATAGTTGTTAATACGTTGTAGCGTGAATATTAGTATATGGTACCATATAGGATTGACCCTCCTCGTTCGGGTTAGCAAGCACTAACCGGGTAAACGGACGTACTAATATTTGGGAAGACGAATGTTGATTAGACATTCGTGGAGGCACCTCGCCCGGAATTCTCTATAGGGGACCCGGCCCTCGAGTTAAGCTCAACTATGTGCTCATGGCTGTATACACGATGATTATCATTTAATTGCTGGATGCAATTCATTATTTAATTGCTGGATGCAATTCACTATTTAAATCTTGCGGTTCATACGATATTACTTGATTTCAAACCTGTGAGCTCACCAGCTTTATAGCTGACCTTTTAGCATATATCGCAGGTACCCAGCAGTAGGATGTTTCTGCTTCAGGATTTAGCTCGAGTCAGCATACAGACGATTGAGATTTTCTTGCATTAGTATATTTTGTACAAGTACTTATGTACTGAAATCTCATTTTATTTAACTCGAGCTATGTAAAGCTTCAAATGTTGTAAACAATTCAATTATTAATATATTTTGTAAAAACGACGCATATAGAGTCGTTTACTATATATCTTTGTGCTTTGTTATTGATTAGTAACACCCAAATCAAGCTTCCGCAAATCATCGAATTTGGGGGTGTTACAGATTGGTATCAGAGCCTAAGGTTATAGTGAACTAGGTTGCATTTAGTGAGCCTAGACTATGACCATTAGGCAATATTCCTTATTAGGTTTAACTGGTTCAACGATTACATCATACGAGTTTAATTTAACATAGCCTGATCAACTATGTACAATTAAGCAAAGATGATGTAAGACCTGAAAGTAGTTATGGCTGAACAGGGTACAATAGAAGACTCTGACCTCGAGAGAACCGAGACTTAAACATGTTTATGCTAGACACTCAATAGGCTATATTATATAGGAGCTATATGAATATAGGCCTCAATCTTACTAACGCTTTGTCTCAGAAATGGCAAACATCCCATCAAATTCATCTCGCTCTCAATCCGGGTCGCAGAACCCAAGGGTAGCAAGGAGGAACTCCAGGTTGCCTCGAGCTGGCCCGTACCCCACTCACTCCACCTTGCCGGCTTTAGCCGCTAGGATGAATCAACACGAGCAACGACTTCGTACCATGGATGTCGTGTTGCAGGAAACCAACGAAAACTGGAGACTTACATCCCTCGAACGCATAGAACAAGTCTCCGATGACCTTGAAACCACAAACAACAACATGGATGTCCTTCGCAACCAAATAATAGAAATAAGGGTGGAAAATGCCCTTCTGCAACAAAGGATGGATGAATGTGTGCAACGCTCACTTGAGGCAGAAGAATATGCGCGTGGACTAACACAACGACTTGCACTAGCAGAAGACAACGCCCGACAAGCTAGCAGGCTTGCAAACACTGTGGACCGTCTTGTCACGATGATGGAACAAATTAATCTACGTTAAGACTAGTGTAGTCTTTGCCTTGTAATCTACTCTATAATTCAGTCGGATGTAACAATTCCCGACATCTTTTGTAATACATCTGTAGGATGTAACCTTTGAACTCGTACTATCTATTAAATATTCCTTGCTGTTTTCAACTCATATAAATTGCCATTATTCCTGTTGATGTTATGTATTACTACTTTTATACATGCACATCTGAGATAAATACAACTTTCTTGCAAAATCTCATGTATCTTCATTTCTTTTATTGAAGAATCATGCCGCCAAAGACCAGACCTTACACCGATGCACAGATTACCTCACTCATAACCCAGGCTGTTACTGAAGCCTTAGCTCGGAATACCCCACCAAACTCCACAAGAAACAGCGATACCGCTGGAACCTCTACCACCAAACCTTGTTCTTACAAGGACTTTCAGAGCTGCAAACCCTCGAGTTTCAAGGGTTCTGAAGGAGCCATCGGACTAATCAGATGGTTCGAGAAAATGGAAACTGTTTTCCGTGTCAGCAAATGCGCGGAGAACGACAAAGTAAACTTCGCCACCTGCTCTCTTGAAGATGATGCCCACTCTTGGTGGAATTCATATACCCAATCAGTGGGTGCTGACATTGCCTACCAAATCACTTGGGAGGAATTGAAAGCCAAACTCACTGCCAAGTACTGCTCTATCGCCAAACTCCAAAAGCTGGATGAGGAGTTCTGGAACTTAAAGGTTCAGGGTGGTGACATCGATGGTTATACCACCAGGTTTCAACAACTAGCTGCTCTCCGCCCAGCTATGGTAAGCACTGAACCTGATAAAATCAGGAAGTACGCCCTTGGTCTCCCTGATTTTGTTCGGGGACACGTCATCTCTTCCAAACCAACCACCATTGACGGTGCAATCTCATTGGCCCAAGACCTGATGTCTATGAGCCAAGATTCTGAACCACCCACTTCATCCTCCCAAAACAACAAACGCAAGTGGTCTGACTACCACAACAACCACTCCAACCAACAAAACAAGAAACCCGACACCATCAAATCTTACAACACCACCACTGACATCATCCGGGGTTACACGGGGAGCAAACCATATTGTCCCAAGTGCAGCCGTCACCATGAGGGTTCCTGTGGTCCCTTTTGCAACAACTGCAAGAGGTACGGCCACCTCACCAAAGATTGCCGCTCACCTGCCAACAACAATTCCAACAACAACACCAGACCACCCAAAGTATGCTTTGAGTGTGGGAAACCTGGGCATTTCAGGGACTCGTGCCCAAAACTGAAGAACAACAACAACAACAACCGCAACAACAACAACAACAACACTCGCAGCAGAGCTTTCGTCATCAAATCTGGGGACGCCCGCCAGGACCCGAATGTGGTCTCGGGTATGTTCCTCCTCAACAACTTAACTGCTTCTGTTCTATTTGATACTGGTGCTGATAGAAGCTTTATCTCCGATGATTTTTGCCCATTACTTGACATCACTCCTGTTGCCTTAGATGTTAAGTACACTGTAGAGCTAGCCAATGGAAAACTTGTAGAAACCACCAGTGTGATACCTAATTGCACTTTAAACCTAGCTGACGAGACCTTTTCGATCGATCTTATACCCATTGAAATCGGCAGTTTCGACGTCATTATTGGAATGGACTGGTTGTCCAAACATCGAGCTGAAATCGTTTGTCACGATAAGATCGTCCGTATCCCACTCGCTGTCGGTGGAACCTTGATCATACAGGGGGAGACCGGTGGGACGGGACTCAATATAATCTCCTGCTTAAAAACCCGAAAATTTCTGAGAAAGGGTTACCCTGCCATACTCGCGCACATCATGGAGAAGAAGTCGGAAGAGAAGCGACTTGAGGATGTGCCAATTGTTAGAGACTTTCCCGAAGTCTTTCCGGAAGAATTACCTGGTCTACCTCCACCTAGACAGGTTGAGTTCTCGATTGATCTTGTGCCGGGTGCCGCACCGGTGGCCCGCGCACCGTACCGTTTAGCCCCATCCGAACTTCAGGAGTTGTCCTCTCAGTTACAGGAACTTCTGGATCGAGGATTCATTAGACCGAGTTCTTCACCTTGGGGAGCTCCGGTCCTATTTGTTAAAAAGAAGGACGGTTCTTTCCGAATGTGCATCGACTACCGAGAATTGAACAAATTGACCGTCAAGAACCGTTATCCACTTCCTCGCATTGATGATCTATTCGACCAACTTCAGGGTTCAAGTTTCTACTCAAAAATCGATCTGCGATCAGGTTATCATCAATTACGAGTTCGCGACGCCGATATTCCAAAAACTGCTTTCAGAACTCGTTACGGGCACTACGAATTCCAAGTGATGCCCTTTGGTCTAACCAACGCACCGGCTGTATTCATGGATCTCATGAACCGGGTGTGCAAACCTTACCTCGATAAGTTTGTCATTGTCTTTATCGATGACATACTCATTTACTCGCGCAACGAGCAAGAACATGCGCAACACCTCAGAACCATCCTTGAACTACTTAGACACGAGGAGCTGTATGCAAAATTCTCTAAGTGTGAGTTCTGGATCCAAACCGTTCAATTTCTTGGTCACGTGATCGACAGTCAGGGAATTCACGTTGACCCATCAAAGATCGAGGCTATCAAAGACTGGCAAGCACCCACCTCTGCAACTGAAGTACGACAATTCTTGGGTCTTGCTGGGTATTATCGACGATTTATCGAAAATTTCTCTAAAATAGCTCAACCACTTACGGTACTGACTCAGAAGGACAAAAGGTTCGATTGGACCGAAAAACAAGAGTCAGCGTTCCAACTTTTGAAACAAAAGCTTTGCAGTGCTCCAATTTTATCCTTACCCGAAGGCACCGATGACTTCGTGGTATACTGCGATGCTTCTCACCAAGGTCTTGGTTGCGTGCTTATGCAACGAGACAAGGTCATTGCTTATGCCTCACGACAGCTGAAAATTCATGAAAAGAACTACACCACTCACGATCTCGAACTTGGAGCTGTCGTTTTTGCTCTCAAAATCTGGAGACATTATCTCTACGGCACTAAGTGCACTATCTTTACAGATCACAAAAGTCTCCAACATATCTTCGATCAGAAGGATCTCAATATGAGGCAACGTCGATGGGTCGAGTTGCTTACCGATTACGATTGCGAGATCAAGTACCATCCAGGGAAGGCTAATGTTGTAGCTGATGCCCTCAGTCGAAAGGAACGACCTAAACCACTTCGAGTCCGAGCCCTCAGTATGACCATTCATAACGATCTTACCATTCAAATTCATACCGCTCAGATCGAAGCCCTGAAATCTGAAAACATCAAAAATGAAGCCTTGCGGGGCATTGACAAACAATTCGAAATCAGACCTAACGGGATTAGGTATTTCTCAAACCGAATCTGGTTGCCCAGTTTTGGGAACCTCCGAGACTTGGTGATGGACGAGGCTCACAAGTCTAAATATTCTATTCATCCGGGATCCGATAAGATGTACCACGGCATCAAGGAATTTTACTGGTGGCCGAACATGAAAGCCGAAATCGCCACTTATGTCAGCAAGTGTCTTACTTGCTCGAAGGTCAAAACCGAACATCAGAAACCTCCTGGTTTACTCCAACAACCTGAAATCCCTGAATGGAAATGGGATCAAATTGCCATGGATTTCATAACCAAACTACCCAAGTCGTCGAACGGTTGCGATACCATTTGGGTGATCGTTGACCGCCTCACCAAATCTGCTCATTTCCTGGCAATCAAGGAAAGCGATAAAATGGAACGCCTTACACAGATATACATCAAGGAAATCGTTTCTCATCACGGTGTTCCAATCTCAATCATCTCTGACAGAGATGCCCGCTTTACCTCTCACTTTTGGCAATCACTTCAAAAAGCATTGGGTACTCGTCTCGATATGAGCACCGCGTACCATCCTCAAACCGATGGCCAAAGTGAACGAACCATTCAGACACTGGAAGATATGCTACGCGCCTGCGTAGTTGATTTCGGTACAAACTGGGAAAAACATCTACCGTTGTGCGAATTCTCATACAATAACAGCTATCACGCCAGCATTAGGGCTGCACCTTTTGAGGCACTGTACGGTCGTAAGTGCCGATCACCGATCTGTTGGACTGAAGTGGGAGATAGTCAACTCACTGGTCCTGAACTCATACACGCCACCACTGAGAAAATTGTGGAAATCCAAAACAGACTCAAAGCCGCACGTGATCGTCAGAAAAGTTACGCTGACGTGAGACGCAAACCGCTCGAGTTCCAAGTTGGGGATCGAGTACTCTTAAAAGTATCGCCTTGGAAAGGCGTCATCCGTTTTGGCAAACGCGGGAAGTTGAATCCCCGGTACATCGGGCCTTTTGAGATCCTCGAACGGATTGGCCCTGTAGCTTATCGATTGCAGCTGCCATCCGAACTCAGCAGCGTGCACCCTACTTTTCATATTTCAAATCTGAAGAAGTGTCTGTCTGATGAGACACTTATTATTCCATTAGATGAAATTCGTGTTGACGATAAACTACACTTCGTTGAGGAACCCGCTGAAATTATGGACCGTGAGGTCAAACAACTGAAACAAAGTCGTATTCCCATCGTCAAGGTCAGATGGAATTCGCGGCGTGGTCCGGAATTCACCTGGGAACGGGAAGACCAAATGCGACTCAAATATCCTCAACTCTTTACTGATTCTACATCAAACACGACTTCGAACTAAATTTCGGGACGAAATTCTTCTAACAGGGGGAGAATGTAACACCCGCCAAATTAGGACTAGTAATTAGTGCCTAATCATATGTTAATACATGTAATTAGTTCCTTGTTAGGCTAATTAATGTATCGAATTATATATATTGTTGAATATATACGAAAATGCGATTTGATTAAATCGTACGCAATTTAAATCGGATGTATTTCGATTCTATTTTATATGGACGTTGGTGACAAAATTTTATTAAATAACGGTTTATGTCAAAAATATTATTATTATAATATTTCGTATCGTACAATCAGGAATTACATAATTTAAAACGTAAAACGCGCAAACCAAATAAAATAAATTACAACTTATAACTCAAAATAAAGTGATTAGTAAATTAATTAAACAAACTATCGCGTAAAAATTCGTAATCTAAAACTTATAATTAAAACGTAAAATAATTATTTAACGTCTAAACAACGGAGCAAACGAAC
Source organism: Helichrysum umbraculigerum (assembly GCA_949592205.1). Lineage (NCBI taxonomy): Eukaryota > Viridiplantae > Streptophyta > Magnoliopsida > Asterales > Asteraceae > Helichrysum > Helichrysum umbraculigerum. The sequence goes on along the minus strand of CATIUR010000005.1, from coordinate 60,185,520 downwards.
ACCACACGGAACGCGGGGCGAAAAACTGGAAATGGGGATAACCCCACCTCCACCTCCTCTTTTCTTTCATTTATTTCCTTTCCTCTCTCTCTCCTTCATCTTTTTCTCTCAAACTTTCATCACCAAAACTCACTAAAAATCGCAAATAGCAACATCAAACGACCTTGGATCTCATTATCACTTTGGAAGAAAACGACCACCGCGACACGATCTATCATCCTATCTTTTCGGATTTCTCATCCGACAATTTGTAAGTTTCCGACAAATCCCGAAATCTCTCGTTTTTAAGTGTTTTCACTTTCTAGTAGTTTGTAACAACTTATAATGTCCCTATAAGGGTTGGGTAAAAGTTTTGGACCGAACGGAAACCGAAAAACTCGTTTTCGACACATTTTCCGGCCAACAGACCGCTACGTCGCATTTGACCCAGAATTTATGCGACGTCAGCTTCTACGTCGCAAAACCCCTAGTGACGTCGCATAGTGCGACGTCAGTCACAACGTCGCATTAAATTGCGACGTCGCATATAGCGACGTCAGCCTTAACGTCGCCAATACCTCGCCACGTCGCACTTAGCGACGCAAGCGCCTACGTCGCAGAAATCACCTACGTCGCATTAGCGACGCAGCTTCCTACGTCGCATTAAATTGCGAAACGTCGCCTTTAGCGACGTCATGCTCAACGTCGCAATCCTACCTGCGACACCTGCGACGTAGCACACAACGTCGCACAAACCAGAAAACACAGATTTTTACTAAGTGTCGAGACTCGAAATTTATCACTCGATTTTACCCAAATTCAGATCCAGATGCGTTTTTCGTCAAAGCAATATAGTAGAAATAAAAATTTTCCAAGCTGACCTGGCAGCTCGACCCCAGCCAGGGGCTCTGCCCCTTGGACCCCGCCAGGGGCTGCCGCCCCTTGGACCCCGCTACCAGGGGCGCTGCCCCCGGACCCCCGTACTTAGATTTCGTAACGGCTTATAAAACACAATCAAAACATATTTTTCAAGTAAAACGCCACGAAATCAAAATAATAATAGTTGAGATTATTATTACAAATCCGTCACCAACGGGCCGTACACTTTTCAAATACTTAAACTTATCAACCAAATAGTGGAGATTTGGACATTATAGTTGGATGAACAACTACTGGGGTGATCTTTTGAGATACCCAATCATATTTATAACCATCGCGTGTCGTGGACACCCTCAGGTTACAAGTCTTTGGACTTCATACTCGGCTAATCAACTCAAGTTTATTAAGTTAAACTCATAAGACTCAGGTGAGTCTCATAGCCCCTCTTTTACTGTTTTACTCAGGGGTGTGATATACTGCTCAACTTTTAACATGTGAACGCAAGTACCAACTTTTCATATACTACATGAGTTTTTCGAAACTAATCATTATAAAGTCCTCCGTCAGCATAGTTGTTAATACGTTGTAGCGTGAATATTAGTATATGGTACCATATAGGATTGACCCTCCTCGTTCGGGTTAGCAAGCACTAACCGGGTAAACGGACGTACTAATATTTGGGAAGACGAATGTTGATTAGACATTCGTGGAGGCACCTCGCCCGGAATTCTCTATAGGGGACCCGGCCCTCGAGTTAAGCTCAACTATGTGCTCATGGCTGTATACACGATGATTATCATTTAATTGCTGGATGCAATTCATTATTTAATTGCTGGATGCAATTCACTATTTAAATCTTGCGGTTCATACGATATTACTTGATTTCAAACCTGTGAGCTCACCAGCTTTATAGCTGACCTTTTAGCATATATCGCAGGTACCCAGCAGTAGGATGTTTCTGCTTCAGGATTTAGCTCGAGTCAGCATACAGACGATTGAGATTTTCTTGCATTAGTATATTTTGTACAAGTACTTATGTACTGAAATCTCATTTTATTTAACTCGAGCTATGTAAAGCTTCAAATGTTGTAAACAATTCAATTATTAATATATTTTGTAAAAACGACGCATATAGAGTCGTTTACTATATATCTTTGTGCTTTGTTATTGATTAGTAACACCCAAATCAAGCTTCCGCAAATCATCGAATTTGGGGGTGTTACATGAGCCGACTGAAAGCGGCACGAGATCGACAAAAGAGTTACGCTGATAACCGCCGTAAACCTCTTGAGTTTCAAGTAGGAGACAAGGTCCTACTCAAAGTATCTCCCTGGAAAGGAGTAGCACGATTTGGCAAACGAGGAAAGCTGAACCCACGATACATCGGACCGTTTGAAATCCTTGCTAGGATTGGTCCTGTCGCTTACAAGCTCAAACTACCGCAAGAGCTTAGTAGCATACACGATACTTTCCACGTTAGCAACCTCAAAAAGTGTCTTTCTGATGAAACACTTATCATTCCTCCTGACGAAGTCTTCATTGACTCAAAACTTAACTTTGTGGAGGAACCTGTTGAAGTTATGGATTCTAAAACGCAGAAACTTCGACACAAACGAATCAAACTGGTTAAAGTTCGTTGGAACTCGAAACATGGCCCAGAGTTTACCTGGGAATGAGAGGATGAAATGCGAAAGAAATACCCTAACCTATTTGAGAGCGTGACCGAGACTCACGGCTCGACTTAAATCTCGGGACGAGATTTCACTAACGGGGGGAGAATGTGACACTCCTCCAAATTAGGTATATAATTATACTTAATTACATGCATTTCTTACGCTAATTCCCTACGATTGTGTTAACATAAACTTTTGATGTGATGTGAGTCTAGCGAGCCCAAAACAATAATACATGAAGTATTACATAAATTGTAATTTATAAAATTACGCGATTTTTAGCTGAAAAGTTACCGAATACGCGTCCGAATAAATGCGACAAAATAAATAACGAAAGTTGGTGACAAAATATATAATTAATAATTCGATTATTAATTACGAGTATTTATATATCTATAACATATAGATAAAGTGGTTCAAATATACGTTTAACATAAAACGTATTATAACACGAACAGAAACAATTCTAAAACGCGCATACGACGTCAAATCATAAAAATGCAAATTTTCTCGTTCATTTGGAAGAAGTTAGAACATTACTTCAAAATATGAAATCCTAAATTTACTGAAAATTGGCGCTCAATTAACTACGCGCAGTAAAATGTACAAAAATGTACAACTATCAAAAATAATGATAACCTCATTATTCTGAAAACATATTACGAACCAGTAGAGCATCTATAAAATAAAAATATAAAATGTTAACTTTTATATTGCTATAATTATACCCGTACTCGAAATTGAGGTGCCAAAATTTGGCACCTACCGTCAATAATTGAGGAGACCGATTCATTTTAAACCATACTCCCTCCCTCACTTCGATCATTCTGCAAAACACACAACCATTATTCATTTTCTTTCTCTCAAAAATTTTAACAAGATCAAAGGCAGCAGAAGTAGTAGAACACAAGGCCAGAAGCTTCATCATCATCATCATCATCATCATCGATCATCACCACCTTCACATTTCTCATTGTAAGGAAACTTTCATTTCCTTGATTTCTTTGCTAAAATTTCGTTATACAACTTGTTTATACATCATAATCTAGCTACATAACATCACAAACTCGAAGATTGATGAGTGATTCTTGAAAATGGTTTTAAAACCCAAAACTTCAAATGCAAAATCGATGCATGAAAACATGTTATAATGATGTAATAAGTTGTTAAAATGCTAAATATTGATAGTATAAACGTTTGGGTTTGATGTACAAATGATTTGAAACCCAAAACATTCGAGCTTATTATTGCTCTGCACGAACCAGAACCTGCAAAACCTTTGAATCCGGCGGATTCAAGCGAATCCGGCGGATTCCCAGACCGAAGCTCAGATGAATCCGGCGTATTCACGTGAATACGGCGGATTCCCATTATTAAACCAGTCGAATACGGCGTATTCCTTCGAATACGGCGTATTCCCACCTCTGACCGCACACAAACCTTCGGCTAAAACGATGAACGAGTAAAAGACACGGGTGAATACGGCGGATTCAAATGAATCCGGCGTATTCCAAAGCTTCACACGAACTATCTGATGAACACACACGAATCCGGCGTATTCGATTTAATCCGGCGGATTCCCCTGAACTTGATTGAATACGGCGGATTCACTCGAATCCGGCGTATTCCGATTTTTGACTTAAATCCGGCGGATTCTTTTAAATCCGGCGGATTCCCGTGTCTGGTCAACAACTTGACTTTTAACTTAAAACACAAAGCAATTCCGTTAACGACTACAATTGTACAAGACATATACGAGACATGATAAATTGTTGAATGACACTATAAAACGAGACAAACTATGATTACGGACATTGGACTTATTTAATGCGTACGAACAATAATATATATATGCGAGAATATATATATGCAACTATATAAGTATATATGTATATATGCTTACACATTTTGGGCGATTCGACAAACAAACATAACTTGGGAAAATATTATTTATTTTCAAACAACAATCATCAACGACATACACAAACTTAAGAAATTGATAATTTCTTCAAACAAACGAACTATTAACGTAAGTAAAAGATAGTACTTATAGTTAATACATTATTGTGTATAGGTTGACTACGTTTGGGCTACGCTATCTTATCTCGCTAGCATTCACATCCGAGCACTCACAGTGAGTTCACAAACCCCTTTTCAATGTTTTAATGTTTTAAAACCTCGGGGTGGAAAACATAGAAATCGTATGAATATTTGCATGCGACAACTGATTTAAATACTAGATGTATTTACTTAAACTATTGATGAAATGTGATTTCATACTGTAATTGATTAAATACTGTATGTATTTGCTGAAATTGTTTATGAAGGGGTACTTCATACTTGAACTGTTTGTGAAAGGGTATTTCACACGACAATTTGAACTGTGTTTTATGAAGGGGTACTTCATACTTGAACTATTTGTGAAAGGGTATTTCACACAACTATTTGAACTATGTTTTATGAAATGTTTTTCATAACTATTTTGGGAATTTAGGCAACGAATCTTGGTACGGATCTAGGCTGAACGATGTAGTGCATAAAAGACCTTATGGCTACAGACTATAACCATTAGCTAGGTGACTCTAGCCACTGAGTATACGGATAGTACTATCGCCGTGACGACCCTCCTACGGATTTGGGAGCGTATACTTAATTGTCCAGCATGGCAAACAACAACAGATTAGGGTTGTGGTTTGGTTATAGGGTTAGATCGGGTTACCTTACTTGACAGGTTTAGCTAACCTTTCAAGGGATCACCGTCTAAATATTCCCACAAAACTATTGTTTAGGAAGTGAGTTCCTACGTACACTGATTTGGAAATGTTAATCTTAATTTAGGTTAACTTGTGTTTCCTACTGATAACTGATTTGGGAAATGTTATTTGTTAATAACTTGTGTTTCCTACTACAACTACAACTGATTTGGGAAATGTTATTTGTTAATAACTTGTGTTTCCTACTTGACAAACAACACTTATTTGGAAATGTTATTCTTAAATGATTAACCTGTGTTTCCTACATAACAAACAAACTTGTGAATTCACTCAACAATTTTGTTGACGTTTTACTCTATGTTTTTCAGGGAATTAGCAGCGTAAGTAAGATCTGCATGCATTATCAGGACGGACTACCCTGGACTTGTTTAGGATGCCACTACTTTTGGGACACCTGGATTTCCTCTGTATAACTGCAACTATTGCAGTCATACCTATGAAATCTACTTTTGATATTATGTATTTTATGAAATACTGATTTCAACTACTATTATTACTGTTACTACTTTCCAAGTGGTAACCTTTTGTAAAACTTTAACTAATGGCATCTTAATCTATTTCGTTCTGCGATATCCATATGCTCTGAGTATGTATGTATCTGTTGGTTGTTATTACTGCTCGCAGCCCCGCCACGTCACTAAGCTTCCGCAAACCACTCTACGTAATTGTAATTACCGTTTGGCGGGGTGTGACAATAGGAAAGTTACCAAACTTAGGAAGAAACAAATTCCTATGGTGCTAGTTAAGTGGAAGCATAGTTTAGGTTCCAACCTAACTTGGGAGTCTGAGGAGTCAATAAAGTCCAGATATCCTGGATTGTTTGATGGTGTTGAGATTTCGGGGACGAAATCTCCTTAAGGAGGGGAGATTTGTAACATCCTCCCCAGTGGCCTGGTATTTTTCTATTTAAATTTAGTAATTAATTGTTTTAGAAATTTAAGTGTTATAAATTGCTTTATTGTGGAACTTGGTGAAATAGATTTTAGGATTTATTGTGGTTAATAAAATGTTGCCTGGATTAATTTATTAAAGTTGACGGTGCAATAAAATAAATTTCTCACAAAATGGTTCTAGGTTCCAGACAACAGATTTAGGGCGGGTATAAAATACTCATACAATGGGGCTGGTTAAATAAAGGGCCGATCCCTTTTGGGATCACTTTACCAATTCCCTTTCCATTTTCACTTTCAAGTAAAAACACCTAAACCCTAATCTAAATCTTTCAAACTCAATCAAAGATCATAAACAAGAATTATGAACTGAAATGGTGATTCTTGCAAACATCTTTATCTTCTTCTTGCTATCATCATCTTGTTCCTCAAGCATGTAAGTATGTGGTTATGTATTCATGAATTTGATTATATTGAAATTAGATTAGAAATTGATCTTGGTAACCAATCAATGTTTGGAATGTTGTTATATGATGATATGTGGTATTATTGGAGATGTTTGTAGCATTAGAATCGAGTTTGTTGAGCTTGAATGATAAAAATGGAGTTAAGGTTCGTTCAGGTCTGTTCTTGAGCTGAAGAACAGATGAACGCGATCCCGGCTACGATTCCGGATCGCGTTCCCTAGTTATAAAATGTCTCAATCGAGTTTTGGCCTTGGAAACGCGATCCAGGCCTATTATCCGGATCGCGTTTGTTAGTGTTTTTCGGTGACAGAATTATTTCCTAAGGACGAACGCGATCCAGCCCTAACTAGTCAGGATCGCGTTTGCATAGTTAATTTTGATGGATTTTGCAAATTTCAAAAATGCATAAGTGTTTAGAAGGTGGTGTTTATAGTGGCATTTTGTAAAAATGCTTATTTTTTTTATTTACAAATTATGAGACAAAGTACTAACTTATGTTGATTATTGATTCTCAGATCCTCCGAAAGATAAGTGATCTCTGGAATTCGGGATTTTGAAGGCAAAGGTATCGGTGAGTGGATTCAAAACTCACCGTTTGGCTTAGTTGTAATCATTTGATTACAACGGGTAAACGTAGACTTGACTTTTGAGTTGATTAGTTGTTATTGTTGATTATATGCCTATATGTGCTTTGTGTGGCCTTCGGGCATGGTTGTTAATGAGGTCAACGAGTTGATGAACTGTTGGTTGGGCTAGTGAGTTGTTGTGTGAATGGTACAGGGATGTACTTCATTTGTTGTGTGTGCTGAACTGTACCTAAGTATGATAATCACTAGCTATCGGTCTCGTCCGTGATGGCCATACGGATATGTTTGGATAAGTGATTTTGGGGAGCCGCCCGAGTACTAAGGTTATCCCCGAATCCGCCGATCCTCATTAAGTTGTTGTTAACTGTTGTGTTTGCGAATATTTGTTGTAGTTAATTGGTTTAGCTAAGTTGAATGTTGGGTGTTGGATTGCTCACTTAGCTATGTGCTAATCCCTCGTTGTTACTTCCTGCAGACTTTTGTTTTATGCATGCGGGTGGGTAGCAGGAAGGTCAAACCTTGGAAGCATGGAATGTTTGATATTCAAGCTACTCTGATTATTTTTGTAACAACTCAGTTTAGTTTATATAATACCCCGACATGCTAGTCTTTTGAACAAGTTTTAAATCGTAGTAACTTAATCATCTAAACTGTTTTGGTACTTTGGAAAAATATGTAATGAAGTATTGTGTTTTATTTACCTGCGCTTTCTTATTATCTTTAATATTATTACAAGTAAATGAGGGGTGTTATAAATTGGGCATGATGGTGATGGTGTTTTGCTTGTTGTATATGGTTGAATAGCAGTGGGCTGGAGGCTGTAAGTGTACTATGGAAATATTCGAGTGTATGCTATTGTGAAGTGTGTCGATATGATGTGCATGAAAATGTATATAGCAACAGGATAATAATTGGGGTGTATTGGTTGTTGCTGTATATATATGTATGTAATATGGGTGTAGTTTTGGAATATTAATAATGAAAAACTTTCTAACCTCATATCATTAATTCATTATTTCTTTCATTCTTTGTTTGTTTGATACATAACTTTCTACTTACAAAAATGAGTATGATCGTGTTATTACTTATAAGCGCCATTGAGACTTCGAGAAGATAAAAATTTGTAGGTCGTTCATATAAGTAACGAGCTTTTCTAGGTGAGCTTTTTTATTTGATTCGTTAAGTGTATTTTTTTTTGACATCCCTAAACCAGTTGATTCCTTGATTACAACTAGTATCACATGCGATTCTAACTATAATCACATGTGACATATCTAAAAAAAAACATAATCACATATGATTTTACATATACTCATGTAAGTTTTTACCTAAAATCACATGGATTTAAACAGAAATGTTGATTTAATTGAAAATTATTCCGTATCATGTTATGTGACTTTTGTGGGATATACTTAGGGCAAAATCACATCACTTGTGATGTTTATACGGAAAAAGTCACGTGTGATTTTATAGGGCAAAGTCACATGTGATTAAGTTAAGATCACATGTGATTTACGATATCCTTTATTTATGTGTATGAAAATCACATGTGATTAAGCCAAGATCACATGTGATTTACGATATCCATTTATGTGTACGAAAATCACATGTGATTTTTTAAAGTAATATTACGTTTATGATAACACATGTGATTCTATCTAAAATCACATATAATTATTCATAAACCACATGAGTTTTTACCTGAAATCATAATCACCTATTATTTTACCTAAAATCACATATGATTATTCATAAACCACATGAATTTTTACCCAAAATAACATGTGATTTTACCTAAATCACATGAGTTTTACCTAAAATCACATGTGATTTTACCTAATAATATGTATTTTACCTAAATCACATGTGAAATCACATGTGATTTTATATATAATCAAATGAGTTTTTACCCCTAAATCATATGTGATTTTAATATATAATCACATGAGTTTTACCTAAATCACATGTGGATTTTACCTAAAATCACATGTGATTTTACATATATGATTTTATCAAGCATGATGTCATATCACCTTGTTACATGGATTATTCAAATTTTTCTACAATCACATGTGATTATATCTAAAATCATATGTGATTTTGTCGATCTCTTGTTTGACTCCTCATATATCATGTAATTTTATGAGCAAAGTCACATGTGATTTTTGTAAGATAACATCACATATGATTTTTCATAACATCACATGTGATTTTTCATAACATCACATGTGATTTTTCATAACATCACATGTTAATTAAACAGAAATGTTGATTCAATTGAAAATTGTTTTGTATCATATTATGTGACTTTTGTGAGATATACATGGGGCAAAATTACTTGTGATATACATAGGGAAAAGTCACATGTGATTTTATAGGGCAAAGTCACATGTGATGATTTTTGTAAGATAAATCACATGTGATTTTTCATAACATCACATGTGATTTAAACAGAAATGTAAATTTTAAACTAATAATTGCTCGATTACACGTGATTACAACTAAAATGTGTGATCTTCTTTCACAACAAATCGCATGCTATACTTATTTGTTAATATTAAACGTTACGTCAAATGAGATGATGTCATATCTGATTTCGATCGTTATTTGAACCTTTAACTAACAATATTACACAGAATCACATGTGATTTTATGAAGAGTCACATGTGATTTTTATAAAAACAATTGGATGTGACAATGGCTTACTAACACATGTAAATTATAGAGAGACGGTCACATATAGTTTTAATTTATTGATCTACTTTCTATTTTATAAACTTGTTCTGCCTTCTTCAAATCAAACATTAAAGTTGTACGAGTTTTCTTCACCATACTTTTAAGCTTGATTAAATTAAAATTAGATTTTTTCTGATTAAATTTCATATGTGATTGGCTTGTAAACTTCATGATACACATTCATGTTAAAAACAAACTAATTGTGAATCAATCACACGTGAAAAAATTAAAGACATATGATTTTGTTATAAACTTCACCATACACATTCATGTTGAAAACAACTCAATTGTGAATGAATCACATGTGATTATCACATAAAAATCAAATGTAAAAATTAATTGGGCATTTCATCAAACACACGGTGTGCAATCATAAACTTCAAAAAATTCAGGAAAATAAATGAGTTTGTTACTTTCCTTTTTTCAATTCATCCACTTCATGAATGTTTGATGACAAATATGTGATTTAGTTTCATGTTATCATCTAAAATCACACCCAAATTAATCAACTTTAACCTATGATTTGATAAAAAAAAAGTCTTTTTTTTCTTCAATTCGATCGTCGTACCATCCAATTGATTCTGTTGATTGTTTATTGAAGAAGATCTGCGATTCAGATGTTGTTTTAAAGCTTCAATTCAATCGCATTCGAATAACACGTTCATAATCTCCGATTTCAAAAAAAATGTGTTCTTTTTTTCCAATTCGATGACGATCACGACTAAATTGCTACTGATGGATGATGTTAATGAACAACGTATGATTCGTATGATGTTTTAAAGCTTGAATCACGTTCGAATTAGTTGTTAATCGTGTGTTAATTGTATCTTGATGTTTGAATCTGAGAGAAAATTGAAACCTAATTTTTGAAATAGAGAAAGAACGTGATTTGAAGAAGCTGTAGACCATATTATTATTTTATTATTTATTTTTAGTGATTTACCAAATGACTATCTTGCCCCTCCATACTTAATTATAATGGAGCCATGTGATTGGTTCTCCCATTCTTCAATTTTTTGTTGGTCTTTGTTGAACTCACCTCTTAACTGTCATGTACAATTTATGCGTGTTATTTATAAATCTAAAGGCAATGTTTAGTAAAATTCTTTTACTTATTCACAAACGTGTAATCTTTCAATTACATTTTATTACACTTAGTTAACACATAATTTAACCTTTTTTTTCTTTTACAAGTTTATGGTATTTTGTAAAGAGAAGTATGGAAAATAATAATTACTTTTTTAAAGGATATTCGACTTCTTTTTTCGTTTTCTTTTTTCATTTTTAGAAAATGATTAGGTATTTCCCCCTTTTGGCGTGCAAATATTGGGTAAAATCACTCTAAAGGCAAATAATATTTACATCTGTTATGAATTATAAATCAATAATGGATGAACACATTTTCAGCCCTTAAGTCTGATCCTTGTCTAGTCAAGTTACTTGCAATTATCTTCATTTGGTAATTCAATAGTAGAAGTTGTAGTTTAAATACAACCTAAATGTAAAGAAGTAAGATTGCACCATCCGATATACTCCAAGTGTTTATACTTCTCCCTCAAAGTTCTTCATCTTTATTCTTGTTCTTAATTTCTTACAAAAGTTCTTATATTATATTGCTAATAGAGCCTTAATTATAGTTCAATCACAACAACATCATTATTTTTTTTATAGATATAACTAGAATTGAATTTTTAATGTATATGGTATAACTTCTTATTACATAATTGTATTTTATTAAAACTAATAATGATAATGATTTAAATATGCTTACCAGAAAATGTATAAGTAACTAACTATTTTATTGTTATGTGGAAAATTCCCAAAATGAATTTCTGAGGCTCAAACTCAAACACAAATCAAATCCCCAATATTTTTAGGGTTCCAAAATCCTTCGCTCTTCCAATTCAATCAATTGCGATTTACAGTTTTCTCGTAAGTAGTCACACTTCTCTCCTATGTAAATTCACAATTCCCGCATCTTTTAATATTTGATTTCATTTCATTTTTTATACATATCAATTGCACTAATATAAATCAAATTTCCACCAGGTCCATCATATATAAACATACAACAGGGAAAATCATAGTTTATTTTTAGCAAAGTAACAAAAGTTCACATTTTTAGGATGTCAGTGACTGCCATAACAGCATCTACAAATAGTAGTGTTTGTGGGTCTGTTAATGCTACAAGAAATTGTTTGAGACTGAGAAGAAGTCATGTACTCTTTGGGACCGAAAAACTGTACCTTTCGAACCAATGTGTACAAACCTTCCGGTTTATGAGCCCCTCGAATGAATGTGGACGACGATGTACACGGGTTGAAGCTGGTTGGCTTTTTAAAGGAGGAGGTGAGCAGGGATCAGATGCGAGATTAGAGCGTAGCGAGAGTGCCAACGAAGATATATTGATATTCTTTTACCAGTTGGATTTGGCTACTAGAGTGCAGGTTGTCACACGTTTCATTCGTTATAGTATAATAGTTATCGTAACATTAGGTACTTAGGTTTTTCTAGAGGTGACAAGATGGACCGGTCGGGCAGGTTGGGTGATAGGTTAAAATGGGTTCGGGTTGAGACCAGTCACTTTTTGAGTACGGAGTGGTTGGGTTGACCAACTAACACTTACTTTTACATTTTACAACTACTTATGTAAATTGAAAGTAGTTATTTTGATCATACAAATAATGTTGTCATAATAAGAATCTAAATCTGTAGAATAGACCTCAGGCAACTTTCGTGTTATTCTTCTTTGGCTAAAGTTTTTGATTTAACCCGTTTGAGATAAAGACAACCCCAATCAATCCATTTATAAGTAAACGAGTTGTTATGGTCACATCAAATGCTTTGTATATATGTTGTTGTAAAGATTAGGTGTCTTTTACGTAGATCTGTTCACTCGAAAATGTGGATTTGTTAACATGGTTCTATGTTATCATTTTTATGCAGTATGCATTGAATTTGGAAGAGTATGATATTGCAAAACAGTTGAGAAACAAGCTCAATGAGGTTTGATTATCTAATTATGATCTTTGTTACTCTCTTCTTCCCATATATGTTGGAACATATCATTTGACATGTAGTTTAATGCATTGTTTGACTGCGTGTCAGAAATAAAAATGTACATTCATAACAACAGATATAAACATAACTTTTGGATCTAAAACAGTATTATCAATTTGTGTGTTAGTATGATAATGGTAAAATGGTAAATCATATAGCAATATGACTATATGAGCTTTCTATGCAATTGTATTATAAGGTTGAAGCAGAAGTTATCAAGCAGCGAGAAACAAAGAGGGGATCATCTTCAAAAAGTGAAGCTCAAGACAAGGGTATAAGCTTGTTGCGTTTGCGGTGAGTTTCACACACTTTTTTTTTTGTTATTTTATATATTTATTAATAATATTTTATTGTAGCTTAGTTGGTGTTTGAGGTTTTTCTAGTTCAGCATCATATAATGTGTGGTAATTTTCGTGTTATTCTTTTTATTTGCTTATATTACTTCTTTTGCAGAGCAGACCTGCAGAATGCAATAGAGAATGAAAATTATTCAATGGCGGCTGAAATACGAGATCAGATTTCTAAGCTGGAGGCAGATTCATTGGCTGCAACAATAAAAGCCCAAGCCTTTGAGAAAGCTCAATTTGAGTTCCGTTTAGGCCAGAAATTGAGGCATAAGAAGTTTGGTATATATTTCTCATCTCTTCCACCTTTCATTTTCTTCAGATACTTTTAATAATATAGTATAACTAGATGTGGCAAAATGAGTGGGTCAGGAAATGAATCATTTTATATGCAGCACAAGGCAGGTTGGATTGATCCGAAATACTTTTTGCCCAACATGCTCTTAATAAATTTTTTTAAATAAACAGTGTCTTGAATATGATTACAAACTACAATGTTACAATGTCAATCTATTATCTGCATAGCGAGATTGAGGTGGTTGCCTGCATTGAAATTTCTCATTGGCTGACTTTCGTCACGTTAGACCCATTTAACCTACTCCGTGTTACTTTTTTGACAAATTTTCTTGAATTTGCCGAACATCAACCCTTGCATAAGTATATGCGACAAACTGTGACATTAACAACCTAAATTAACCTTCAATCATCTATTTCAAATTCTAAAGGCATTGTTACCAACTTAAATTGTTACCAGAAGATGAAAAAGCATTACCAGAAACGCTCGTTAATTAACCATTTGGCCACGCTTTTCATTATTCTTTTCGTGTGACATATTTACTCAACTATTTTCTGAATGTTTGTCTTGTGGTCATAGGATACAGAGCCGTGGTCTGTGGAATGGATCCAGTGTGCTGTGAAACAAGTTCATGGATGGAAAATGCACAAGTTGACCAGTTGACTCGTGGTGCTGATCAGCCATATTATCAGGTCCGGAACGTATCCCTTATCTTGTGGGTTATATTCCAGAACTCATCAAACTTTTTTATTGACCTATATTTTTGCCTTTCCCCAACTTCTCAAATAGGTTGTCTTAATAGAAGTTCCTAGTTTATGTTCGTTACTTTAATGTATTGTCTATTTGTATGAACAAAGAGAGAGTTTTTAGTTCTTCTTAACTTTGTTGCAGGTTTTGGTTGATGTACGTGAAGACCCCAATCTATTAGTAGCATATGGTAAGTGGTTGATTCTAGACAATAGTTTTCCTCACATGATTATATAACCTACTTGCATTGTTAAAACTAAAATTCATACGATTTCTTTTAGTTCTTTCATGTCATGGATGGACTTTATCTTTGTCCTATAACATAGTTGGTAGTTGGTACAATATGAACATGGAAAATAATTTATTATTTGTTGTGAATTAGGAATAAAATGTTCAGTAAATTTACTGTATCTTAGAGCAAGTACTAAAATTAATGTACATCTTTAAGCAGTTCATTATTATTACAGAATTAGTCGACTTTTTAATTCCTCGTGCTTGACTTTTCGTTGTGAAGTAACCATGACCTGCGAAAATGAGTAACTTAAGTAAAATAAACCTTACGCCTTTTAACGTGTTCTGTTTTTACAATTCTAGCAGGAATGATGGCTAATATACTTTTTCAAGTTAACTTATGATTTATCATTCATATTCTCAGTTCCAGAAGAAAATTTACTGGCCCCAGAAGAACCTGATAAGGTAACTGTTTTAAACTTCCTACTTTGATTCCATAGAAGTGCAACATGATAATCCAAGGACCTTGGAATAATGCTGACAAAGGATGTCTAGTTGTCGAATATGTTAACCACAGGCAAAATCAAGATGTTTTGCTGAGCGGGTTGGGTAATGGGTCAAAACGGATTTTTTTTAGTTTAGATCGACCCACAAACCCTCCTTATCAAATTTATTGGAATCTTATAAATAATTAGAGTGCTACATATGGTTACAAAGACTATATTATTCCAAAGATAATCAAAACCTTTACTAATAAAGTTATTTATGAAGTTCTTATGCATTTCAATGCACCTCTGATGACTTTCAACATGTTTGACCCATAATTTCCATTTCCTTGCTTGAACACTTTTTTGACCGTTAGACATAAAACATAACCCAAATCAACCCTAGTCAAAATTAACTCCTCTAATCTTATTGTTTAAGAGTTAAACTACTGCGGTGCAGGGTAGGTTTGATCACCCATACGCTTCTTTCTTATTCTATGGTATGGATTCAGCTGGAGACTTTATTCCAGTGAAGCAGTTGCGTGAGAAGTACAATAGACCAAGACACGAGGTGCCATATGATCCACAGGATGAGGGGACCGGGGATGATGCTTGAATAGATGGAGTCCAAGCTGTCGATATGGACACAACTTCATGGATTGTATAAGTAGCATGTATATAGCTTTGAACTCAATTGATGATGTTTTTCAAGATTAACAAGTTGAATGTTTGAATTTCTTTTCTATATAATTATATGGCTAGATAGCCCAGAAGATAATCAGTTCAACCTTAGATAATGTGGATTGATCCAACCTATAAAAGTATTGCTTTGAATTAGGTGTAGCTTTTTACTTAATGACGAAATCCTTAGAAGATTTCAGAATGAATTATCAACTGAAAAGTAATGTGAAAATTTCAAAATCTTCATGTATCTATGATTATGTTATTAAACTTGACCTGGTCAATTAATTTTAAAAAAGAAATAGAAATATAGAAGAAGAATTCAGCTGACGCCCATTATCAAAGTCAACTTAGACAACTTGAAAAGTCAGGAGTTTCTATCATTCATTTCCTTAATTGAATAAGGGTGTCATCTCTGTTCATGTCCAACATCAATCTTAATCAGCCCCTTGTAAGTTTTCTTGCTTGTTGATTATCACCCCTTTTTTGTTCCACATTATACTCAGATTACTCAGATCATATATATATATCAAAAATACCATGTCTTCCGTAGTTCATATTCCTCTACACGAATTATCATTGGCAACTAACAATTTCGCTGCTGAAAATGTTATTGCAAGTGGTGGATTTGGGAAGGTATATAAGGGCGAATCTGCAAAACATGGGATCATCGCCATAAAACAGTTGGATCATGGGCAAGGGCAAGGAGACCATGAATTTAAAACAGAGATCAATTTGCTTTCTGAATATAAGCATAAAAACATTGTCTCTCTTACTGGATATTGTGATGAAGATGGCGAGAAGATACTTGTTTATAAGTACGAAAGCAAAGGGAGCCTCAACAAACATTTAAATAGCAAAGATCTAACCTGGATCCAACGGCTTCAAATTTGTTTAGACGCGGCCCGAGGGTTAAAGTACCTTCACGATGATGTGGGACCACAAAAGCGAGTTCTCCATCGTGATATCAAGAGCGCAAATATCCTACTTGATGACAACTGGAATGCCAAAGTTTCAGATTTCGGGTTGTCAAGAATTGGCCCTGCAAATTTGCTGACTACATTTCTTATCTCTAATGCTTGTGGCACATTCGGATATATTGATCCAGAATACCTGAATACTGGTTATCTCACAAAAGAATCTGACGTTTATTCTTTTGGGGTTGTATTGTTTGAAGTTCTGTGTGGAAGGCTAACACGTGTTAGGGAATACAAGGACGAACGTGAATTTTTAGCTGTTTGGGTTAAAATTCATTACAGAAGGCAAACGTTAGATAAGATTGTTCATTTCTCTATAAAAGATCAAATAAATGCAGCTTCGTTACTTACGTTTACTAAAATTGCGTATCAATGTTTGATGAGTGGACAAGAACGTCCAACAATGAAGATGGTTGTGGAAATGCTACAGAAAGCTCTTGATAATCAGCTAGTAAGTTGTAGGAGTACCACAAGGTTTTACATTCTTTTTCGATTTTAGATAACATAAACGGCCAGCAATAAACGACTCACTTTTTGTTCTCTCGTAAAATATACAAAATGGTATCACCTATTATATTAAACTATGTATGAAATCCCCATAGTAATTATGTAGTACACTGATAACTATCTATAGATTCTGAGTCATATACACTAAACCGAACCGTAATACTATATTCTATTTCTGACCATGATTTCCCACCTGCCAATCACAAAAGTAGTACTTGAAATTTCAAATTATAAAATGAAGTATGTGTGATTTCGATCTGGAATGCTTTAGTTTGTTTGATTGGTTGTGCCATAGGCAACAAGTGGATCATTATCCGATCTAAATGACGGTTTTAGTGACGCGGATGGGGATGACTTTGCTGCTCTTCACCAAACACAACCAGGGTATTTATTCTGACGGAAACTGATTTACTTCGGTCTCCCTCTCATACTACTTTAGTTCATAAAAAGCTAGGGTTTAACAGTATAGAAACTAAAAGGGAAAATGGTTGTATAATAAGTGGTTCTTAACTGTTCTTACTCATATTCAAGTATTGCAATTTCTTTAATTTAAAGTCGTATTAATTATTAATTAATGAGAGAACAAGCTAGCTAGCTAGGAGGACTTCCTCAAATACTGTATATACTTTGATTTTATTTAATAATTTAATGTATATAAAAGTTACATTTTTCTGGTTACTCCTTATTTAAATAGTTTGCTTCTATACTAATTCTAAACAACTCAACAGATCACAACTGGTATCTTCTTCTCAATCCATTCCCTCCACTTTCAATTCGTGGAATTATGATGTTTATATTAGTTATAAAGGAGAAGATACTCGCACAACCTTTGTGGATCATCTCTACTCGGCTCTTGAACAACGAGGAATCCACACATGTGGGGACGACGACCGATTACCTTCAATGGGCAAACCAATAACTTCAAAAATCTTGAAGAATATCGAAGAATCACGTATTGTTATCGTAGTTTTTTCAAGAAATTATGCTAGTTCAACCTGGTGCTTGGATGAACTTGCACTTATTATGAAAAATAGAGAGGAGAGAGGGCAAATAGTTTTGCCGATATTTTATCACATGGATCCCTCAGACGTGCGAAATCAAACAGGCAATTATGAAGAAGCATTTAACCAACATGGATCCGAGAATGAAAACTAAGTTAACTCTTGGAGACGTGCACTTACGCATGCAGCTAGCCTTACGGCATTGAGAATCGTGGAAGGGTATATTTTTATGTTTCTTTTAATATATATGCATAAGCGTTAAGTGCAGCAAAATGCACTTGACTAAGCTAGGTCTGATATTCGTATAGTGTATAACTACTCAGAGATATATTATATGTAAAAAACTTGTTATTTATTGTCATTGTATGTATTTTGGTGACGTGTCATCTATATAAGGTGCCACGTGGCATCCTGACAAGCTGATACATCACCAAAATACATGCAAAGACAATAAACAAATAGTAATGTTCACAAAATGTACGCACGAATAGTCAAGTACACACTATTAATATCATACCTTAGTTAAGTGCGTTCTCATACACTTAACCCTGTTTTTTAATAAATGGTATTTGTAATCTACGAATCAATATATATACCGGTGTAGCTAGCTAGTATGTATAACAACCTTATCTTCCTTCTACTTAATCGGTATTTGACATGACAATTACTATTTGTGAAGTTAATTTAGCTACGGAGTACTTTTAAGAAAAATTGTAAAATTCGTTAAAGGGTTAAGTGCGATATCATGCAATTGAATAAGGTTTGAGATTCGTAATGTGTACTCAACTACTTGTGTGAACATTGTGAGGAAATAAATTAGGGGTTAGTGTTTGGAAATGCACTAAACTTGTGCACGATATCAATTGTGTGTATCATTCTTACACTCGTCATTTTTAATGCGTCAAACTTTTAAACAAAAGGTGTTTTAGTGTATTTTGATGATGTGTCAAATTTTCATGATGCCACGTGGCACCTTAAACGAGCAACATGTCACCAAAATACACTAAAACACCCTTTTTGAAAGTTTGACGCATTAAAAAGGACGAATGTAAGTATGATACACACAATTGATATCGGATACAAGTTTAGTGCATTCCCAGACACTAAGCCCAATAAATTAACTTGTATATGTTGCTATTGTATGTAACGAGTTTTTTTCCACCCGCACGTTGCGGCGGAGCGTAAAAAATGTGTAATTTTAGATGCACGGAATTAATCTTCTTTAGGTTGTTTGGTTATTTTATGTAACTTCAAACGTAGAACGACTTCATTTTCTATGTACCTTAATAGGGAGAGTTTATCGAAATATTTTCGATTTTCTCAAATCGTTGAATTGAAATGTTCTATTTGTTAAATCTTTTCGATAAACTTGTGTGTTTGTAAATTATGATTATACGCATATATATATATATATATATATATATATATATATATATATATATATATATATATATATATATATATATATACATACATACACACACACAATAATTACTTATACTTTACGAAAATACATAACATAAAGATAAAACATATGTATTTCTTAGATTGTTCTTTGATAAAATTTAGGTTGAATGAATGAGTTACACACACATACACACACACACACACACACAATTATTGAGTATATATATATAGTGGGAGGATCCAGAGGGAAGCTTTAATCTTGGGGGAAGGGGGGAAGTATGATCATCACCATTGATTCATGTTTTTAAATATTCCTGGTGGCTGTTTTCTTTTCTGTATCTGCTAGTTCTATTTACAAAGACAAGGGTAGCATCGTCATATTACATTCTTTTTTAATTTAACTAAATGTTATTATTTAAATAAGATAGTATATTAAATATATATATATCAACATTACGTACATATCAGCTTCCGTATTTATTCTCATCTCAATTCTCTTAATTATTCACGGACACTTAATCGATTCATTCAACTAAATTCAATTTATCTATCAATTCAAGGTCAGTGAGTAGGTAATTGTTGTATTTATGATTTTAATTTTGTTATCAATTGTTCATCTCAGATTTGTGATCGATTTCACATGTTTTTATATGTTCCGATGCTTTCAATTTTGTGACTCCTCTTCACGATTAACCGATTCATTCAAGCAAATTCCATTTAGTTATCAATTCTAGGTCAGTGATTTGCTAATTTTTGTGTTTATGATTTCAATTTTGATTTCAATTGTTCAATG
The DNA here is from genome assembly GCA_949592205.1 of Helichrysum umbraculigerum. NCBI lineage: Eukaryota > Viridiplantae > Streptophyta > Magnoliopsida > Asterales > Asteraceae > Helichrysum > Helichrysum umbraculigerum. The sequence goes on along the minus strand of CATIUR010000005.1, from coordinate 60,165,007 downwards.
TTTCAGTTTTCATCGAGTTCAATTGTCCACTTTTTTAGGTTTTAACTTTGTAATTGTGTTTTCGCAGCTATTGTGATGAATTCTAGCTCCAATCTCTCGTTAGAGTCAAATTCGGATGTTCTTCATTCTATGGGTAACTATTCACAAATTAAAATTTCAATTATGCAAACTTATTTGTTCATGATGTTGTTCTCAGTTAATGATAATATTACTTGTGATGAATCTTATCTATTTGTAATATCTTTGTGTATTTTAATCTGTTTGTGGATGTTTATAATGTTGTTTTCGTAGCTTCTATGATACTTCTAGTTCCAATGTTCCTTTAAAATCGAATTCATATGGTTTTTGTTGTTGTTGTTGTTGTTACTTAGAATGTCATTAAAAATAGATAAGATTCATCACAAGTAATATTATAAATAGATAATATTGCTGTAACATCTAAATCATTTTGAAGGTCATATGTTAATGATAATATTACTTGTGGTGAATCATATTCATTTTTAACATCTAAATTCATCACATGCTTACATTTTTAATATCTTCAAAGCTGATAATATTACTTGTGATGAATCTTACTGTAACATCTAAATCATTTTGAAGGTTATATGTTGAAATACAAATAAATTCTTCATGGAAATTTTCATTGTGATCAGCAAGATAATGTTTCATGTTCACACAAGTTGTTGATATTAGCGAAAAGAAAGAAAAAATCATACCCAACATGTAAATTTTGAGCATGCTTATATATATGTAGAGTGAATATATGCGTGTCTAAAGAACCAAAGTTCTAGTTGTCTTGATCACCTAAAAAAAAGGAGAAGTCATCATAATCTATATATAATAGAGATTTCATTAATTTATTTAACATGACCGGTTTATAATCTCAATAACTTCCCATGAGCTATTAGAAGAGGTGGCTTCTATACCCATTGTTATATTACCTTAAATGAATTGTATTTTTTCTGTTGATTAAACAACTCTGCATTTCTCAGAATTGGCGTCTCAAGAAACAAATTCTAAGTACTAAATTTTATTATTATATATCAATAAAATAAAATTGTATGAATAATATGTTGTTTTCATGTTAAATGTAACTTTCTGATTAATATTCATCAGCAAAAATATTAACATAGGGTTTGTTTAGGTTATGCCAATGCCCATTCTCTTTCGTTATAATGTCCGTGGTTAGAAGTCTAATTGTTAATAATGCTATTGGATTTATCTAAATTGTTTTTTGTCAATATGAAAAGCTTGGCTTTCATGTCTGAGATGATTCATCTTCATGAGGACTCGCTACACAAATATGATAAGATATCTGCTACTTATTGTGCCACTCGGTCCATCTTTCATTAGTTCCTATTTGTGGAACTCATTTTTTATTCTATGATGATAACTCCTTTAAAAATTTGGCCTTATGAAATTAATTGCTTTGTGTGCAATCAGTTAACATTGCAGGAAAATTATATATGGCATTTATTTGTTTGGGTTTTGTAGATTATGTATGTCTATTCATTATGAACTCTCGAAAGCATTGTTGAAATTGGCAGCTCATGAGGCTCGCATATACTTTGTTACGGGTCTGCTAGAGAAAGAAGTCATTAAGAAGTCATGTTAACAGGTTGGCACTTGGTTTTAAAATATACAGTAATATGTAATTATTTTCATTATGCTATGCATACCCTTATAATTATGCCAGGCCTTTTACATATGTAGTGCTTCACTTAACATGCTACCTCGGCCTAAACCTTGAATCAGGCCTTATGTTCCCTCTGCTGCTTCATGTGAATTTCTTGTTAAGACAAGGTATTAATATATATATTCTAATGGTTCTCCTTTAAGAAAAAATATGCACAAAAGAACAAAATCGTCTTTTTTGGAATCAAGAAATAAATGATACTTCAAGATACACCAAGGGACAAACAATTTGGTATTATGAGGAAACTACCCCCTCTTGAGCCTAATTTTATTTGATGAGAGGCTAATCACTGAAGAGCTTCTCTTTCTGTTAGAAATATATCATAAATGCTTGATGGGCGGTCGCATTTCATGGATGGGTATGGAAAATTGAACCTCTACACATTTATCTATTTTTCTTGCATTTTTGTACATGTTCAAATACTGATATGATCCACTTGTACTATGCTGAAGCATGGTAATCATATCCTAAAGGGCTCTATCTATCTCATGGACCCATTCTACACTAGAAAACTTTGAGAGCACAATTTAACGCACTATGAAACTAGTTGAAATCTTTGTTGTTGCGGAACATGATCTCTAGAAAACACTTTCTAATCCTGGATTTCGGATATCACTGTCATCTTTAATTTAATCACAGGTATATCGTTCACACATTCCATTTATCTAACTTCACACATGTTTTGTCTTACTTCATCCTTCGTGTTTTAATCAGCAAAAGTACCCAGAACTGTTGAAAGCTGCTGTGAAATTGTTGTTGTATCCTACAAGCATGGAAACTATGATTTTAATCCTAAAAATCATCAATGGCATATATTGACTGCAAAGACAGACGTGTACTTTTTTGGGGTTGCACTTTATAGATTTTAATGGATCGACCCGCTCATAACCTGACACTTATAGGAGAGTAAGTGAGCTTAGTCAAATGGGTGTTACAGTATTACACATAAGGCGACCAGATTCTTGACCCGTTTTTTGAAAAATAGATCTCACCTAAGTGTTACAACATTGCGCATATGTTGGTTTGCATTTGATCGGGCAGTTGAAAGATCTTCAACAAAAACATGAAAGTAATTTCCTCTTGAAATGGACATCTTGGAAATATTTTTGATTTACAAAAATAGTTAATAGCTATTAATGTTGTTTAGTAATTGGCGATGTGAGAGGGAGGGGGTTGATGGTTGGCATTGTGGTTGTGACTGACCGGAAAGAGAAGACGCATGCTAAAGCCGAAACTACAGTTTTGTTCGAGAAACTACGAGGTACATGTAAAAACTGATCCTTTTGCAGGAATGTGCCAGTTGGTGGGCAAAGTGAGTTTGTTGGGTAATGGGTTTAAAATCAGATGTGATTAAAAAAAAATACTAGTAACTTTTTCATGCACGTTTAATCAACCCGATACACTTCTGTCCGAATAATTTTTCTATAAAAATAGAAATACTTAATTAGTATGTCGAAAATGATATCAACAGTTGATCATTTTAAAAATAATATAACTATCAATTTGTGTTTGCTTTTAGATATTTCACCCTTAAAACATTTTAGAGACGGTGTATAGAATTTGAATTAGTCCGTTCTTTAAGTATGTGGGTCGATATTGTTCCTCTAGAAAAACTTATTCGTCACCTTACAAAGGTAGCAAGATAGGCAAGTCAGATGGGTTGGGAACGTTGGGTAACAGGTCAAACGTGTAAATTTAGGAGATGCCCGAAACGAACCCTACTAAAAATTCCTCTCTATATTATATATATATAATGTTGATAATTGACAGCACTGACCAATCCACACGACCAACCCCAAAGACACTATATGAAAGACAATGTCCAAACTATTATATTAAACATGATAACTAAGTCACAAACTGTTACGGAGTATTTTACGATCCAAAAATCTTAGTAAATTTCTTGTTGTGAGACTGTAAACACCTCGTCATTTTGTTTTGGTGCTATATTTTTCAAAATTGCTCCCTCTGACCTCAGTTCAATTGATTTTATTCATGTGAATGAAGAGCTTTGAGTTCTGGTTGGTAAAGGTGGATTACATGGGAATGTTTTCAGAATCAAACCACCTATGTGCTTCAACAAAGATGATGCAGGTATGCTTTTTTCTTTTTGCACATGTACATATATTGTGTATTATTCTATGTGCAAATAAATATACATATACATGGTATATTTTTCTATGTGCAGATTTCCTTGTTGATGCGTTGGATTATTCGATGTCAAAGCTGAGATTATGTCATAAGGAACCTGATCTTTTCTAAGAAGCTCGCAAGTTATTTGAGCTTCACACCAAACCTCCACCAATTGAAATGTCGTGGGTTCTTAGTGGTTTTAATGGGACCAGTTGCTATCGCACTTTATGGGTTGCATTGCGGGTCGTATTTTATAAGTTATCATGTTCATGGCAATATAAGGTTGTAGAAACCAAATATGTTCTATTATTCTGTAACGTTGGTACTTAATATTAATAATACAAATTAGTTATATGTGGGAATCGCTTTTTTTTTTTTAAGGGAAGATTGAAGTGTAATATTCATCACAAAACATTTTAACTTCGTCAATACAAATATAAAAAAAATATTTACATTAGTAATAGTAATCAAAATCGTTTTACTAGTAAATATCATGTGATAACATTTATTGACATGTATATTAATTGATAACATTTTTTCCTTTTATTTGACAAAATGAGACAAAACCTTAATATTCATTTAGGCGAATGTTAATTAATAACATTCATTGATTTGTATTAATAAAATTTTAATTGTTCAAATTTAACATTAATTTTGATGAATATTAAATTATATTCATCCGGATGAATATTAAGTGATGCTATTCATAGATGAGGGTTATAATTTAATTCCAGTTCTTATAATGTTCATTTTAATGAATATCAAGTGATAACATTTATTGACATGTATATTAATTGATAACATTTTTTTCCTTTTATTTGACAAAACGGGACATAACCTTAATATTCATTTAGGCGAATGTTAATTAATAACATTCATTGATTTGTATTAATAAAATTTTAATTGTTCATATTTAACATTCATTTTGATAAATATTAAGTTATATTCACCCGGATGAATATTACGTGATGCTATTCATATATAAATGTTATAATTTAATTTCCAGTACTTATAACATTCATTTTCAATGAATATCAAGTGATAACATTTATTGGCATGTATATTAATCGATAACTATTTTTTATTTTTATTTTTTGAAAAAACGGGACAAAACCTTAAGATTCATTTAGGTGAATGTTAATTAATAACATTCATTGGTTTTTTAATGAATATTAAGTGATATTCATCCTGGTGAATATTAAGTGATGTTATTCATTGATATATGTTATAATTTAATTCCAGTTCTTATAATATTCATTTTAATGAATATCAAGTGATAACATTTATTAACGTGTATATTAATTGATAACATTTTTCTTACAAAACGGGACAAAACCTTAACATTCATTTAGGTGAATGTTAATCAATTACATTGATTGGTTTGTTTTAGTAAAACTTCAATTGTCCAAATTAACATTCATTCAGATGAATATTAAGTGATATTCATCCAGATGAATATTAAGTGATGCTATTCATTGATAAATGTTACTCCGTAAAATTTAGTTTCAGCTGTTATAACGTTCATTTAGATGAATATTAAGTGATAACATTTATTGACATGTATATTAATTGATAACATTTTTTTTATTTGATAAAACCTTAACATCCATTAAGGCTAATATTAATTAATAACATTCATCGATTTGTTTTAATCAAATTTATATTATTCAACTGAACATTTATTTTAATGAATATTAAGTGATATTCATTCGGAAGAATATTAAGTGATGCTATTCATTGATAAATGTTATAATTTAATTTCAGTTGTTATAACGTTCATTTTGATGAATATCAAGTGATGATATTTATTGACATGTATATTAATCGATAACAATTTATATATTTTTTTGAAAAAACGGGACAAAACCTTAAGATTCATTTAGGTGAATGTTAATTAATAACATTCATTGGTTTTTTAATAAAACCTCAATTGTTCAACTTAACATTCATTTTGATGAATATTAAGTGATATTCTTCCGGATGAATATTAAATGATATTCATCCGGATGAATATTAAGTGATGAATGTTAATTAATAACGTTCATTGATTTGTTTTAATAAAATATCAATTGTTCAAATTTAATATCCATTTTGATGAATATTGAGTGTTAACTTTTTAAATTTTATTATGTTGAAATTTCTGTTACATGTTTTAAGAAACTAAGGTATTTATCTAGTACTAGAAAATTCAACCCTTTTTACTGATATAGCCAAAGGATAGTGCTAGAACACTTATGTAGAGAACACTTTTGTGCAAGGGGAAAGGCTAGTAGCTACACGTCCTCCCTTTCCTACTGTATGGTACTAAAACGGAAAAGCACTAGGCTAGGGTCAAATATAACGTAATGCCAAATTGTGAAAAGAAAATTAAGCGACAATATAACATAGTATGATTATTATATAATTTTCGTAACACTTAAATATGCTAAAATAAATTTTGATGCAACTAGTAAAACATAGAGCTCCTAGCTGAATTTGAATAGCTAAATCTGCATTTTGTCCGGCCGAAAACATGAGGCCTCCAAACCAAAATTGAAGCCTTCCATCGGCAAAAGTGTAAACTGAAGAAGTTGTTCTGTCTTGACTTGAACGAAAGTAAGTGTGGTTAGTGAGCTTACAAATAACAGTACACGTACTAATAATATTGACATATATTGGCATGATCGTAAGTAGAGGTTTCATAAGCAAAATTTCTAAAACTGAGATTACAAACTCAAGATTCATAACAGAACAATTATATACATCATTCTCACCAACAATAAATCCTAAAAAATGTTAATCTAAGAGTAAAGAAAACAGAAAGAACTGGAGAAAATACAGGGCTGAAATATTGACTCACATTCTCGCCTACTTCTGAGTTGCACATCAGTAAATGGCATAAGTATCTCAACGTTTGGAGAACATACTGTTGCCGATAGTTGCAGCACCATTGTCTATCAGAATTGTCAGTCTGGATCTGCTTAGTCTGGATCTGCTTATGGCACAGAGATGTAAAAAGCAGGAAAGATTCAAGGGCTATAGTTTAAATGTGGAAAAAGATACTTACATTGCTTGAACTTTGGACTCCACCTTACATGGCAAGCTGTTATAGAAGTTTTTCCTGGAAAATAAGTCGGAGTATTTAATAATTAGACCTGTTACAGATGATTATAAATACTTCTCTTTTCATCCACATAGACAATATCCCTCCTTCTTTCCCTCTATATTGAGTTATCTTGACTTGGACCAAGGTCACGACTCAGAAAATAGTGCAACATAACAGCTCATACATCTGCATTCAAAAGAGGAAATGTAAAAATATGAAATATATTACATATAGATGGCGGAAACAAAGATAAACTTTACTTAGTGAGGTATCTGGGGGAGTATGATTGTGCACGTCACTGACTTTATGATCTTCAAATGGCATGACAATGGCAGAGAATCCAATAGTACTTGTACGCACTAATACAGTAGTGTGAGCCATTGTCCAACAAAATAGTATTTGAGATGTAATATCTTTTATATTGAACAAAGAGACATGTGTAGTAGTATATATCACTGTTATATATAAATCATTGCATTGAGTGTTGTTCCTATATTAGAATTTTGACCCTGGTCTGATGTCTAAGCTAAAATGATGAGATGTGTCTCAACATAATACCTTCTGAAGGTAAAGAGTAACAGTCACAAACCAGATACATTTTTTTTACTGCAGGAAAATTAAAAAGGTACAAATGAACATCAAAGCATAGTGAATAGCAAAACAATGTTCAGGCTTGGGTACAAAAACAAACTAATTGCACGCATTGAGCAAATATGTGATCGAATGAGCCAATAATGTTCAGAGCTGAATCTAGATATTAATTGAATGCACCTATGGAGCAAATGAGCGACCTAAAAAGCCTCTAAAAGTTGGGTGTTTCCAAAGTCTGTAAGCTATTAAATGTGCTGAATACCATTTCGAACATGAAGGGAATATGTTACATACTTGTTTAGTATAAAGTGATTGATTGATAGTCACACGTTTCAAGTTCTACAGACAACAAAATACTGCACGCCATAGACAATTACTTCAACGTTGTAACTAAATAAAGATTCTCATAGCAGTTAAAAGTTCACAGTACAATATCAAGCAATTATACAAATTGCATCATAAATGAGTGATATAAACACAAATTGAAAGCATATCAAGGTTAAAAAGTGAATGCATTAGGAAATTGTATGAAGTTCACCTTAAATAAAAGAGGGGAACAAAAGAGGAAGAGAAAATCATGAATTTAGCTCAGCTCCAAGCCTGCAAATCACAACAAAAAAACACCATGAGAAAGTAAATTAGGGCAAAATAGTGAAACCTTATCTTAAATGGATGAAAAGGAAAAACTTACTTGAAGAAATGATGAATGAGAGAAGTGTTCCTGGTGAATAGAAAATCAGTACTAAAAAAAATTAAGTTATAAACAAGATTTAAATTGTAGTTTCTTACCAGTTTGTCCTCATCGACCTTTATCTTTTACCTTTCTCCTCCTTATTTATTTTTCATTTTTCCCTGGTGAAATCGTTTTATAGAGTAACACTCAAATTCAATCTAATTAATTTTGATAGATTTCATTAGGTACTTTTGATGAGTTATGAATCATGATATATAATAAGATTTATGCATTTTAAGATCTATCTCTTCACTGAATATGTACTTAAATCCCATATTTAATTTAATATTCATCATCCAAATCCAAAGCTAACATTCATCGTTCTAAACTTTGGCATGTTAGATAGTATGCTATACAATTCTAAAATAACAAATAACCAATCTATTTTCCATCATGTTAGATAGTATGCTATACACTCGGAAATAAGCCTTGACTATATGCTTGACATTTATCAAGCAACTTTAGTATCAATTTATTATCAACATCTCAAAACAATAGTTTCTTATACAATCTAACAATGCTTATTTTACTATCAATATCTTAGCAATCTAACAATCCCAGAAAACATTCATCTCCTAGTTTCAAAATATGAGATACAAACCTAATATTCATCATAAATAATAATAATATTCATCATTTAATAAAATATTTAGTTTCTTCATCATCTTAGCAGTGGCAAATCTTGAAATAACAAGATGATTGTTGTAAAATAAGTACCAATTAAAATTAATAATTAGATTCATCTGTCGATACCAAAATTTACTTTTACATTACTTATAACACTAATTAATAAATACTACACGTAGAGAAAATTTACGAACCCAAAATCGCAAACTAAAATTTACCTTAATGTTGTTGAATCAGTGAAGCATATTAATTTCATCATGTTCTAGATATCAGTTTCATCAAATTCTTCGATAAGCTTTGTCTGGATTACGTTTTCTTCAATTTTCCTGATTGCGTCAACTCTTCAACAATTGAATTCATCCTTATGATTTTTCGTCTAATTCTGTTGTTCATTTTCTTGATTTTAGAAAGTGGATTTTTAAGCGATTGGATATATGTGTGTTTTAGTTCTTCAATTTTTGCCCTAACATTTGAGAATGAGCGTGGATTTTTGTCAGGTACATTTTTTACACCATACTAATATTAGCCTCACTCTTTGTTGAATTTACAAAATTACCCTTCCACGTTTTATTTTAAATGGGCTGATCCAACGGCCCAAAATTACTTCCCCCTTCCCTTTGGATCCCCCTTCCCTATTGATCCACTCCCTATATATATATATATATATACTCAATAATTACTTATACCTTACGAAAAATACATTACATAAAGATAGAACATATGTATTTCTTAGATTGTTCTTTGATATAAAAGTTAGGTGAATGAATGAGTTATAAAAAGACAATTTAGTATGAAACAAATATTAATAATGCTTGTGCATGAGATATCTATTTTATTTTATAATAGAAAATAATAGAAAACTATTAATGAGTTTGCAATAGTATATTGAGTTTGAATAGGTTAGGAATAGTTATAATTCAAGTTGTGACACCCTATTAATTTACCATATTTGATGTTATATATGTCCTCCAAATATAAAATAAGTACGTGTTATTAAGGTCATAAGATAGTATCATTTACTTTCATGTAATTAAAAGGAATTGTTGGTTTTAACATTTTAAATTAAAAAAAAATAACACTTATTATTTTTTCTTTGTGTAGAACATCATGAGCTTAATACATATGCATATAATCACAATTCACACACACACACACACACACACACACACACACACACACTCAATAATTACTTATACCTTACGAAAATACATAACATAAAGATAAAACATATGTATTTCTTAGATAGTTCTTTGATAAAAGTTAGGTTGAATAAATGAGTCACACACACACACACACACACACACACACACACACAATAATTACTTATACTTTACGAAAATACATTACATGCATAAAGATAAAACATATGTATCTCTTCGATTGTTCTTTCATATAAAAGTTAGGTTGAATGAATGAGTTATATAAATACAATTTAGTATGAAACAAATATTAATAATGCTTGTGCATGAGATATCTATTTTATAATAAATAATAATAGAAAACTATTAATGAGTTGGGAAAATTATGTAAAATAGAAACGAACTATTCGCCGAATTCTAATTTTAGAAACGAACTATCAAAAGTATTAATAATAGAAATCAACTTTCAATTTTAATCATAATTCTAGCAATATAATACATCGAAATTGGTGAAACGTATGACGTGTCATGTACAATGTTGCTAGAATTATAACTAAAATGAAAGTTACTTTCAATTATTAATAATATTGATAACTGGTTTCTAGAATTTAAAATTGGTTGAAACTTCATTTCTATTTTATATAATTTGCCCTAATGAGTTTGCAATAGTTTGTTGAGTTTGAATAGGTTAGGAATAGTTACAATCACCAAAGGTGATTGTATGTGCTTAAATTTATGATAATAATATTGGTGTGTCATATATGTATAAGGTGTCATCGTGACATCCTTACAAGTTGCCGCATCATCAAAATACATATAAATTCAATAAATAACAAGTTTTTATACACAATATATACTCGAGTAGTTGAGTACACATTGTATCTGTTCATGAGGTTAACTTTCAGCTAGAAGTATGACATAATTGCCTATATGGTGATTATTAAATAAAGAATTTGTGTTTGTTTGTTTTTTTTTACTTTTTTCTGTCAAGTCATGTTCTACTATTTGTTTGAATACGTACGATTAGCTAATTATACCATTTTTCATGTGCAGGGAGCGTGAAGCAAAATTCATCAAAAAAGTTGTTGATGGCATTTCATATACATTGCTTCGCTTAATACCAAGTGCCGCTGCAAGTACTAAAACAAGCGCCATTGATTGGTAAACAAATTATCTATAGCTTCTCTATACTATATATATATATATATATATATATTATCGACTAATCGTATATCAAACTTTAACATGAAAAGACGATTAGAGCATTAGTAATGAGAACATACTGCAAAGACTAGTGAAGCTCATCAAACCCATGCTAAAGCTTATTAAGTATTTGTAGGTAAAAATATACGTACCCAAATATAGTTTAATTATTATTATTTACAAGAAGTATACAATATAATTGCAAATGTAGCAATTCTAATTTTTTACTACAACTACAAATATAAATAATAATAAATAATAGAAAACGAATAATAAGAAACAATAAAACATAAGAAATAAGTAAATGAAACTTATCTTTAGAAGAACGGCACGCCCCGAAAACTTATTTGAAGAAGATCGAGGCCTGTGTTGGACACAGTTCCCTTAAAACAGATTCACCATCTACACGTTATTCGTTTCTTAGGGTACAACGGCCGAAGCAGCTTCTACTGCCGGACTTGACTCACTGCCCGAGATTTCATCGGAGAATACTTGTATCTCCTTTAATGAAAAAGGGTTGTGTTTTTGTGTGTATTAGAATGGAGCCTAGACACATCTATATATAGTTTGGTTGGTACCTCTAGGTCTAGTTCTTCCACCGATGTGGGACCAAACTCAAACCCACCAAACTACACCTTAAGTATTTTAATTTGTATATTGATATCTCATTCACATCAACTTAGACTTGGACACATCTTATCACGTTGTGAAGCTCTCTTCAAGGTGTACGCAAATATATAAATATGTACTACAAATACATATATAATTATGTATCCAAATTTAGTTAAAACCCACATGTTTTACTAAATTTTCCAACAATTAATCCCCACATGAATGAATATCGATAGAAAATACACGGAAGTTCCAATGAAATCTCAACGGTTGAATCTTGTATAGGATAGGTAGGTGTTACCCTTTGAACCTTCCCTTGTGAAATGCACTTAGTCTCCTAGCTATCAGTAGACGGTGATGTCTTTGAACAGATCTGCCATTTGTGTAGAAGACAATACACGTTCACACATGATTCTCACTTACAAGGTCAAGTCCTCATAGTCGTGTTCGTTATGGTCATGAACACTAGCCTGGTTCTACAAGAGCTCTTAGGAATTGCGCCCCCTACAATTCCCTTCGATGCGACCCTAATTCTGTCTCACATAGGTGATTCTTCGTAATAACTTAAACCCTTGTAGTCATACAAAAATCATTAAAAGCCAAAAGCTTAGCCTCACATCACTGTCACTGTTATTTATTGGAATGGACTAGGAAGTTGAATAACTCCCTCACATGTTTTTGGAGGTTTAAGAACTCCCCCACAGTGACCTCCCTTAGTTCATACAATTAGGTTGTCCTATTGAACCTGAATCTTGGGATCTCCAGTCAACTAGGTTAGGTTTTCCTTCATATAAACTTTTCTTTCAAGGGCTTTAGTCTCATTCCACAACTTGATCTCTTCTCAACCCTATGGTTGTCGGATCCGAAATGTTATCATAGATAACCTACAAAGAGATCAGTTGTTCTAGTGGTATTATGTTGTCCATGACAACCTTAATTAGTCGTTACAATTCTCACTTGATTGTAAAATCTAATAAATCCGTTATCTCAACATATCTCCACTACACTTTGTACAACAGGTAAGTAAATTGAGTATTCTTTTATATTTAATTTTCTGTAAAAGTAATATTATCTTACCTTATATTTCTATGACTCTTTGTGTACTCTACTCGGTCATCATAGAAATTTTAGACTCTTCCGTCATGACCCTCGTATACTCCATCGGTCAATATAAAAATATTCATCTTACATTATGACCTTTGTATACTTTATCCAATCAATTATAACGATCATTGTATGCAACACTTGATTAATTATAATTCGGGTCTTCCCATATCAAAATGTAAGACACCCTCACATTTTTATATTATTGTGGAAAATTTCTTCCCTTTTTATAAGAATGTCAAGTATGGGGTTTCGTACAAGAAGTATTATCTATCTTGACTTCCCCCACATGTCTTGCATATTGTCCTCTTTCTCATATATTCACAAATGATGCAAATTAATTACCGTTAGAAAGTTAACTAAACTCAGTATAAATATAGTTTAAAACATTCTCATATTCATCGCAATTCTTAGTTATACTCTAGATTTGACATAAAAACATAGAATTTAAGCATCTTAATAAGATGCAACACTCGAATAAGCTCTCCTAAATCCGAGCTCCATTTAGCCAATTCAAATCCCGTAATAATATAACAAAAGATATACTCCCTCTGTCCCGATTCTATTGTCCATTATTCCTTTTTGGGATGTCCCAATTTTATTGTCCACTTCCATAAATAGATAAGAATAATGAGATAAAGTTCATTTATGCTACTAATTTATATATGTAAGACAAAAAGGTAGGTAAAAAGTAAAGGGTAAAACTGTCTTCTTATCAAAAAGTAAGAGAGAGGGTGATATTTTCTTAAACTGCGTGTTTTTTGTCTGTGGACAATAAAATTGGGACGGATGGAGTACATCTTTATGTCCATAGTTCTCCTAAGATTTATTCTAACTGAATTCCATATTAAGCATGGAAACAATCTCGCATCATTGTCTCATCAATTTGATTTCACAATATACCAAATCTTTCTGTTACCGAATGAAGATTTAATTTTATCTATACATAAATTCCATACAATGGAATGTTCGCTTTTAATTGATCTCTGCAGAAAATCATAATTAACAAGTCAAAGTCTAGAATGCCATAGACTTCAAGACCTAAGCATAAGAACAGAAGATGCATTAATCTGATTCTTAATAACTTTCTTATTACAAGAAATCTCGCATGTCCCTTGTCAATACTCATTCTTATTTTTAGACAAAAATCCACTAATGAGACTTAAATACCATCATAAATAATGATATTTAGGAGTGTCTCATATACGATATCTCGTATCAATCATTCACTTTTATTTCCTTCATAATCATAATGTATATGCCTTTGATCAATGAAGTTTCGCTAATGCCCCTAAAGAGCTTTACCTTGGACTTATCCAATCCATACCACACCATAACCTTGTGATGTTTTTTTTTTTCTCAAAAGATATATACAATTCTCTCTTTAGAATCTTGACTCCGTATTGTCAAGTCATTTTGGATGTAATCCTGCCACTTATTCAACCTCATTTATGTATCAACAACAATGAGGACGACAAGAATCAATAAATGAATCTTGCTAGATTCAATATCTCAGTGCCATACGTTAAATTCATACTTGAATTTTCACATATTATGACATATCCGCAAGTCATGTCGTGATCACTAACATTTCTTCCAATTTCATAAATCTGAGACCGCATTCTAGCCCGATGTGTTCAAATTTATCTCTTTTTAATGAATTAACTAATTTAGGTTACAATTATTGTCATGACGAATGTAACAATCCTCATATACCAAAATCACCTTTTGTGAAATCCCATTAAATTTTAAATTATAATTATAATATTTACATAAGTCAACTGTTTAAAAATCTTTCATGAAATGTACTAGTTTTATACCCATAAAACCTTTTAGCTAATCCGCTAATTTACAACCATACATTATGTAATAATGTAATTCGATTAAAACATTTTTATCGCAAGTTTTAATGAAACACAATAATTTAACAGACTCGTAAAATTGCCATGATAAAATTTAAGAAAATTAAAACATTATTAACGTTCTCATCATTTTCAATAGTAGATATGTCAATTGTATCAATATGATTATCATTATCCCTTTCGAGTGATAATCGACAATGCTCCTAGAAGTGTCCCAACCGCAAGGAACAAAAGGAGGCTTTTCTCGTTCTCAAGCACGAGCTTATCATTAATCATTTAGATTTATAGTACATTAATCCATAGTCAACTTGCTATTGGATGTTACCCTTTTAAAGATGTTGAGAACATGCATGAGAAGGGTTTAAATTGTAGATTACCTTAGTTCTACAATTTCAATTTCCTTTACCAATGTCCGATTACATTAATAAGTGGCACCCATCTCTCGAGTGTCTCATAAGTCTTAAATAGGTTTCCACAAACATGTGGCATCCCCAATATCAAAGACCATCTCGAGCACTCAATTATATAGCGGAATTATACATCCACTATGTATAAATGAACTACATCCATGATATAGTTCCCGTAATGGCCATTTGTTACCTATAGCCCCAATTGGTGCTCTCGGCATCCACCAGCTCATATCCACGACCCATTACAAAACTTAGAACAATCAACAAACTCATTCCTAAAGTTTTATTAAATAGTTACCAAAACTATTTCTATCATGAGTAGTAGGCCATTAATAACACGTGTTAACTATTTTCCAAAAATTCAAAAAGGTATTAACCTTACAACTTGAATAAATAAATGGTTTCACTCAATGCATTTGAATTCTATTTTCAAACAATACATGTTCATGGGAGTTATACATTTGTATTTCTTTCAGAAACTATTCAACCACTCCCAAAGTATCACCAATTTTCCCTGAAGGGCTTGATAATCAATAAAACTATATCCATAACTACACGCAAGAGTAGTTGCCCCTGATCATCACAAACCATCCTCGAGCATTAACAATCCTACCGGGATTGTATAACACTGAGACGGTTCCCACAGTAGCTTCATCGCTTTGTGGTATCACTACGGTACTCCCGAGTTCTCAACATCCACAAACTTAATTACAATCACGATCCATATAAAGGTATATAACTAGAGAAGTCAATAGCCTTTCATAGAAAGAGTGTTAAACACTAGTTCTTCTAGAGTTGTAAGCTACCAACATATTTTAAAGTTCATTGAAGCCAATAACAAACAACTACCTCGTCTAGGGTAGTATCGTATAATGTTGACCGCTTCTTTTGAATTAGAACAACGATTTAAATCGTTATAATACCATTACATTCAAACCAAGTTTTGAATTAAACTCCATTAATCAATATGAATACGCTCTTAATAATAATCACTTAACAAAATTATTTAAACCATATAATAATTCTGTTAATAGATCTTGTTCATATAACAATTTCACTTTGGACTTAAACGATGTTTAACATTTCAAAGTCTTTTAAAAAAATATCCATTGGATAAAGTGAAATAATATCAAAAGTTACTCCGAACTTGATTAAAAGCACATTCCAAATTGGTTTCGAACATCCATATGTTAGTAAAATTCACGTTTGAGTAATTAAAGTGGACATTTCAAAGTGACCCACGTAACGAGATAATCAATTCCAAAGTATTTAAAGTACTTGATTTATAGAACTTATCCAAATTTCTAACATATACAAACACGATTCTAAAATTTCGATTCAATATACGAAGCTGTTAATTCTGAAATCTAACATGTTTCAGAAATTATCTGAATCACATAAGGTGCATCAACAACAATATAAAACCGTTGTTTTACCAATGTTTTTAGAAAAATATTTAAATATATAATTCGGAAGTAATATTCGAAAGAATCAAAATTTCACTTGACTAGTTTATCAAATCCATTCAAAAAATTAAAATATTTGAGTATACTTTCCATAAGTAATAAAATACTTATATAGCGATAAATAATATCTTGGCTTAAGTAAGCCACGTACCCAA
Organism: Helichrysum umbraculigerum; assembly: GCA_949592205.1. Taxonomy (NCBI): domain Eukaryota; kingdom Viridiplantae; phylum Streptophyta; class Magnoliopsida; order Asterales; family Asteraceae; genus Helichrysum; species Helichrysum umbraculigerum. The sequence goes on along the minus strand of CATIUR010000005.1, from coordinate 60,148,191 downwards.
GTTGAGTAATACCCAAATAATTTAGGGTCTGGTTCGGAGGAGCACAGACTTTTTCTAGAGAAGAAAAGGCATCCAATCATAAGTTGCCACCTCAATATATCAAGAATCTCATTAAGGGTAGTTCGGTCATTCTACTTTTATCATTATTTACCCCTTTCATCGTTTCATTCCATTATCACGTTCCTCTTCCACTCACCTTACATGCCAGCAACAAGTCGACGGCCTACCATGGTCCATGGCCCTCTACCGCTTCCGGCCACCGGTGATAGTTGTCCGTCGCCGGAAAATGACGGTCGTTTATTTTTTTTTCGTAATTCTTACTTTCACTACTTTTAATACTCTGCATAAACTTTTTTCATCATCTTTTTCCCTAGTTTCTAACGATGTCGTCGGAATCACCGATTGCATATCTTCGACGACAATTAATCGTGTATCGATTTGGAAGCCGGAATATCCATCATCGAATATTTGATTCTGTTGTAACACTCGTTGGGACCACCGTAGCTCGCATCGGCATTCAAATATTACATCAGAATCACGCCATAGATTTATTGACGTCAATAACTCCTCACAAACACTATTAAATCTCATCTTTTGATTGTGAAATAGTAAGTTATTCTGTTTTGATTTTTGAAATGAGTCAAACTAGAGGGGAAGTTGCTGAAGAATGTAATTGAGACTATATTCATATTGGGTGATAACAAGCAGAAAGTTATATTGATAGTAGTACTCTTTGCACTAAAAAGATAAAAAGGAAAAAAAAAAAAAAAAAAAAAAAAGAGGAGTACTTTTTGCACTGTTAAATTTGTACTATTTCATATTATTTAAGAGCAAGCTTTTAATTTTGGCGTGTTCAATGGTGTGAAAGAGACATAAGCTCTTTTTCTAGGAAATAAAGTTGTCAGGACATTGGTACCATTAGTTAAGATTCTTTTTCTTGAATTTGTGAAATAACTAGAAAATACAATATCATGTTTTTCTAAAAAATAATTACTACATCGTCATTTAATTAAGATCACTGCATCTTAGAACAATGAAAATCACTGCATCCCCATTTAACAAAAAAAAATTGATCAATAAAAGAACAATGTGAAGTACAATATTATCGTTCGATAAAAAAAAATGCATCATCATTCGATCAAACCACTGCATCTTTGTTCGATAAATTAAAACATTGCATTATCGTTTGATAAAAACTACTGCATCATCTTCGATAAAAACTACTGCATCTTCGTTTGATAAAAAAATATTGCATTATCATTCGATAAAAAAATAACACATCATCTTCGATAAAAACCATTACATCTCCGTTCGATAAAAACCATTGCATCTTCATTCGATAAAAACCATTGCATCTTCGTTCGATAAAAACCACTTCATCTTTGTTCGATAAAAAATCACCGCATATTCGTTCGTTAAAAAGACACTACATCTTCGTTTGATAAAAACTACTGCATCTTTATTCCATAAAAAAATGTGAAGCACAACATTATCGTTCAATCAAAAACAATTCATCATCATTCGATCTAAATCACTACATCTTCATTCGTTAAACATTTACTATGATACACCTTTTTCACTAAACTATGACAAAATATTGAAAGATGATGAGGTTGAAAACTAGTAAATAATATTTTAAATAAAACACCGCATCATGATTTTTAAAATTTAAACACTACATCTTAGTTCAAAAGTATTGCATCTTAGATTAAAACTAGATCATCATGGTTTAAATAAAAACACTGCATTTTAGTTTAAAAAGCACTACATCTTACATTAAAAACTAGTAAATAATCATTAAAATAAAAACACTGCATCATGATTTTTTTTAAATGCAAACACTGCATTTTAGTTCAAAAGTATTGTGTCTTAGAATAAACCTTAGTGCCGCATTTTAAAGATAAGAAATGGATACTCATTCAATAGAAGAATCGATTAATGTAAATGTTTAAACAAAAACACTGCATCATGTTTTTAAAATGGAAACACTACATCATCTTTAATAAAAAAAAAAATGTTACATTGTATATCGTCAAACTTTTAAAATGACACTCCATCCTCGTTTAATAAGGCGATGCATAATGATTCAAATGAAAAAAATGTCATCAAAGTTTAATAAAAGAATAATGCATCATTTTTTAATACAAATTTACAATGTATCTTTTAATTTTTAATATCTAAAAAAAGACAAAAATTAATTTATCTTATGCATCTGACACACACTGATCAAGTCACATGCGTATGACACATGAGGAGGTCAAATAAATATTATAATATACATCTCTCTGTCATGTCATAGTATAGTTGTAGTCATAGCTACACACAATGTATGTAGAATTTTGATTGTTGTTTAAATAATTAATTTATTGATGTAAAAGCTACACTTGAATATATAATATTTCAGTTTACACTGCGGCTCTTCATCATCGCACTAATTTTCTTATTTTTTTTTTTCTTTTGGCTGAATACTACAATTTTAGTATCTGAATTCAATTAAACTTCCAGTAGCCGATGATCAGCGGTGACAGTAGGAACAGTGGTCCGTTGAAGATGTGTTGTACTTCATGCTACAGAAGTTGGTAGGGAAAGGTGAGCAGTAGAAACTCGTTAGTTCATCGCGTAATATTCCGATCTTGCTGCCGGAATTCTGACTGCCGTACTCGTTGACAACTAATGGTGTTGCGATTTTCTAAATAAGCTAAAAAGGACAATATTTTCGATAGATGACAGTCGCCGGAGGTGGCGGTGGCCGGAGGCAATCATACGCCGTAGGTCGATGGTGGTCGGACGCAATCGACGACCGTCAGCATCAGACCGGAGTTGTAGTGAAGAGGATGAAGGTTTAGAGGCTGAAATTAATTCTAATTTTTTTTTGTTAACTAATACCCTCTTATGACTAATTAATTACAAAATTGCTACCTTGTGAATTTCAGCCATTGATCATCTCTCTTTTTATAATCTAAGGGCTGAGAACTTCTTGCCCTCCTTGCCCTCCAAAAGTTGTGTTCCCCTCTGATCCGGAAACAATAATTTAACCATCATACCGTATTTACAAAATGGTGTGTACCCAACTACCCATTAAGTAATCTTTCAAATGCCTTGCCTCACGTGATTAAAAGTTAACAATTAATTGACATTTACGTAGTCTTACAAAAAGTGTAGCCATATGTGGTGCTACAATTAATTGTTGACATTTTGTTACAATTTATCAAACTTGCTGTTGAAACATTACAAAACATGAGTTAAAGCATGTAGAAACTTCTTGTTCCAATAATCAATGTTATAAAAAATGAAATCTAACTTGTTTCATATATTAACCCAAATTATAAGTCTGTTTATTAACAGAACCATACAATTTCGTTTTACTCAACATCCCTCCCCAATCATATACGGTTATCGAAACTAAATCACACATAAACCGTTACTAAAAATTGTTCACTGTATGTTTTACACAACGCTTTTAAAAACTGTTTCATACAATTCGTTTTCCAAAAGAAACAAAGTTTCTATGAAATCATGTTCGGATAATATTTAACAATCTGTTTTAAGTTTGTAGGTAAAAATATACGTACTAGAATATAGTTTAATTATTATTATTTACAAGAAGTATACAATAGAATTGCACATGTAGCAATTATAATTTAATTACTACAACTACAAATATAAATAATAATAAATAATAGAAAACGAATAATAAGAAACAATAAAACATAAGAAATAAGTAAAACAAACTTATCTTAAGAAAATCGGCACGCTCCGAAAACTTATTTGAAGAAGATCGAGGTCTGGTTTGGACACAGTTCCCTTAAAACAGATTCACTGTCTACACGTTGTCTGTTTCCAGGGTATAACGGCCGAAGCAGCTTGTACTGCCAGACTTGACTCACTGCCTGAGATTTCATCGGAGAATACTTGTATCTCCTTTAATGAAAAAGGGTTGTGTTTTTGTGTGTATTAGAATGGAGCCTAAACACCTCTATATATAGTTTGGTTGGTACCTCTAGGTTTAGTTCTCCCACCAATGTGGGACAAAACTCAAATCCACCAAACTACACCTCAAATGTCTTACTTTGTAAATTGATATCTCATTCACATCAACTTAGACTTGGACACATCTTATCACGTTGCGAAGCTCTCTTCAAGGTGTACGCAAATATATAAATATGTACTACAAACACATATATAATTATGTGTCTAAATTTAGTTAAAACCCACATGTTTTACTAAATTTTCCAACAGTATTTCAATGTACTCTACTAGCTACTATTCCAAAGAGTCTCCATAAAACATGTAACCCATACAACTTTATCAACCCAACCATAATGTTTTTATACAACGGATTCATCCTATACAATGTTTAATGTGATGCAACGCCACATCATCATCCCTAATGCAAATATGCAATAGTTTCATACTTAAACTCTACATAAGCAGAAGTCTTTCTGCACAACTCCTGTAAACTCAATATATAGTGCAAATACTCTTAAAATATCAAAAACGAAGAAACATATCGGTAAAGAAAACTGAGCCTGCTAAAATTTTTACCCATCTTGTAAAAGATAAGCCAGAGTTGTGCAAATGCTTTCTAATAACATGGCAATTTATACATTTAATTGGAAATTTTTTGTAACAACTTTTCAAAGAACACTAAAATTGAAATTATCATTCTCTGTACTAATATTGAACAACTCAACAGGTCACAGCTGGAATCTTCTTCTCAATCCATTCCCGCCTCTTCTAAGTCGCGGAATTATGATGCTTTTCTCAGTTGTAGAGGACTCGATACTCGTAAAACCTTTGTGGATCATCTCTACTCTGCTCTTGAACGACGGGGAATCCACACATTTAAGGACAATGCATTATCTTTCGTTGGCACACCAAATGCTGTACGCACTACCAAAGTAATCGAAGAATCACGAATTGCTATCATCATATTCTCTGAAAATTATGCTAGTTCTTCCTTGTGCATGGATGAACTTGCACTTATTATGAAAAAAAGAGATGAGGGAACGCAAATAGTTGTGCCGATATTTTATCACGTGGATTCCTCAGATGTCCAAAATCAAAGAGGGAGTTATGAAGAAGTTGTTGCAAGTTGGCTCACGACCAAGTTGTAAATATGTGGACAATATTCTTGTAGTCACACATGGTTTGTGTTTGTCCACGTAGCCTCACAGGCAAGTGGTACAAGTTGGTGATTTACAAGAAGTGAAACTCTTCCTATAAATAGGGCCTTTGGCTATTGAGTTTCACACACCAAACACTGCAACTAACTCTATTAGTTGTATGTGATATCTCTTCTCTTAATTTGTATATTTCTATTATAAGAAATATAATTGGTGGTGTGTTGGGAGGACGTAGGCAAAATTGAGCCGAACCTCGTTAAATCTCTGGTGTTTATTTGTGTTGTTTATTTTCAATAGCTTTATTTGGGGTATCGTTATTGTGATCTATTGCGCTAGTAAATTATCGGAATAATTCTTTTCCACTTATAATTTATTAGTACAATCTTTCACGGGCTTTACCCATTTGGTGGAGTAACTCGCGATTATTTCCACAACAATTGGTATCAGAGCCGAGGTTATTCTTAGTATGCTCTGTGGTTGCAATTTAATTTGATCTTCCACATCAGAAAAGATATCCATTGGGCTATTTTGAAAGCTATTGAAAATTATTTGTATCCAAAATGGTTGAGGGAGAAGTTGTCAAACCTTCCACATCGGGTGAACTAATTTCACCAAATTGGACGAGACCACTTTTGTCAAATACAAGACTGGCGGTGGAGGTTTTCAATGGTACCGGTCATTTTGGCATGTGGCAAAGCGAGGTTCTGGACGCGCTTTTTCAGCAAGGTCTAGACATTGCCATTGAAGAACATAAACCAGAAGATATTGAAGAGAAGAACTTTCGGACCATCAATCGGTTAGCTTGTGGTACTATTCGATCATGCCTTTCTAGAGAACAGCGATATGCTTTCTCTAAGGAAACATCCGCACACAAATTGTGGAGGGCATTGGAGGAGAAGTTTCTGAAGAAAAGTTGTCAGAACAAACTCTACATGAAGAAAAGATTGTTTCGCTTTACTTATGTACAATGTACCACAATGAATGATCATATAACCAGTTTTAATCAACTGGTTACCGATTTGATGAATATGGATGAGGTGTTCAAAGACCAAGATCTGGCTTTAATATTGTTGGGTTCACTTCCCGATGAGTTTGAGTTACTCGAAACAACTCTACTTAATGGGAAAGATGACGTATCTCTGAGCGGAGTATGTGCTGCCTTATACAGTCAAGAACTGCGAAAGAAGGACAAGCATGTAAGTTCTGGTGGTGACTCGGAGGTTTTGTTAGTCAGAGGTCGTTCGCAAAAGAAGAACACCGGAAATAGGTGGAGATCCAAGTCTAGGCATAGACCAAGCAAAGATGAATGTGCCTTTTGTCATGAAAAAGGTCATTGGAAGAGAGATTGTCAGAAGTTGAAGAACTATGAAAAATCTCAGAAAGGAAAGGCTGTAGCAGAGACGAATGTAACCGAATGTGATGATTCAAAATCTGATCTCTCACTCGCAACCTCGTTAACCAGAAATGCTTCAGATGTATGGCTATTAGATTCTGCATGTAGTCATCATATGACACCACACCGGGAGTGGTTTAGCGATTTTCAAGATCACAAAGAAATTGTTTATACGGCAAATGAAGCTCCTCTTGCTACCAATGGGATTGGTTCAGTCCGTTTGAAAAATCAAGATGGATCGATCGTGTCTTTAAAAGGCGTTCGGTATTCACCAGAGATAAAGAAAAATCTTATTTCTGTGGGAACTTTAGAATCTAAAGGGTTCGAGGTTAAAGCCAAAAATGGGGTTATGAAGATTTTTCTGGTGTACTTGTAGTATTGAAGGGTAACCGTAAAAGCAACAACACGTACCACTACGAGGGTAAAACAGTTGTTGGAACTGTCATAGCTGTTACAAGTGGTGATAGGAATTCGGAAGAGGTTAGGCTATGGCATATGCGCTTGGGTCATGTAGGTGAAAAATCCTTGAATTTGCTCATCAGTCAAGGATTGTTGAAAGGAGTACGCTCTTGTAAGTTGGATCTTTGTGAGCATTGTATTAGCGGGAAGAAGGCCAGGGTCAAATTTGGGACAGCTGTTCATAATACTCAGGGTATTTTGGACTATGTCCACTCTGATGTGTGGGGACCCTCCAAGACAAGTTCGTTGGGTGGGAAGCACTACTATGTGACCTTTGTTGATGATTTTTCCCGGAGAGTGTGGGTGTACACTTTGAAGACAAAGGATGAAGTGTTGGGAGTTTTTCTTAAATGGAAAAAGATGATGGAAACTCAGACAGGCAGAAAGATCAAGCGTCTCCGTACAGACAATGGCGAAGAGTACAAGAATGATCAGTTTAGAAAAGTCTGTGAAGATGAAGGCATCATCAGACACTTCACTGTCAGACATACACCACAACATAATGGGGTGGCTGAACGCATGAACCGAACATTGCTGGAGAAAGTTCGGTGTATGTTATCCAATGCTGGGTTGGGTAAAGAGTTTTGGGCTGAAGCTGTAACTTATGCTTGTCACCTCGTTAATCGTTTGCCATCGACTGCTATTGATGGAAAAACACCATTGGAGAAATGGTTTGGGAAACCTGCTACTGATTATGATTCTTTACATGTGTTTGGTTCCACTGCATATTACCATGTAAAGGAATCAAAGTTAGATCCTAGAGCAAAGAAAGCATTGTTCATGGGGATCACCTTTGGAATCAAAGGCTATCGTTTGTGGTGTCCAGAGACAAGAAAAACAATCTTTAGCAGGGATGTCACCTTCGATGAATCTACCATGTTGAAGAAGGTGAATGTTGAGCAGTCAGATAGAACCACCAAAAAGGTGGAGTTCGAAAGAACAATTGCACCAGCAGATTCGGAAACGGGTATTGATTCTCCTACGGTAGAAGGAGATTTTGATGAAGAAGAGGTTTATACTCTCGAACCTCCAACGCAACATGAATCAATTGCAACCAGCAAGGCAAAGAGAGTAATTGTAAAGCCTGCTCGCTATACAGATACGGTGGCTTGTGCATCTTCAATTGCAGCTGATGATGTTCCTACTACTTACTCTGAAGCTGTTCGAAATTCAGAGAATGAGAAGTGGAGGATTGCCATGAGTGAAGAAATGCAGTCCCTTGAAAAGAATCAGACATGGGAGTTGACTAACCTCCCAAATGGAAAGAAGGCAATTGGATGCAAATGGGTGTTTGCAGAGAAAGATGGGTTCTCCGGCCAAGATGATGTTCGCTACAAAGCAAGATTGGTAGCTAAGGGCTACGCTCAGAAAGAAGAAATTGATTACAATGAAGTATTTTCTACAGTCGTAAAGCATTCCTCTATTAGAATTTTGTTGGCTTTGGTAGCACAGTTGGATCTTGAACTAGTTCAGATGGATGTAAAGACTGCATTTCTACATGGAGACTTGGAGGAGGAAATCTTTATGGTTCAGCCAGAAGGATTCAAAGTTGCTGGAAAAGAGAATGAAGTGTGTAAACTTAATAAGTCTTTGTATGGGTTGAAACAGTCCCCGAGGCAGTGGTATAAGAGATTTGATAAGTTTATGTTAGAGTCAGGGTACACAAGAAGCAAATATGACCATTGTGTCTATTTGAACAAACTACAAGATGGATCCTTCATATATCTTCTTCTATATGTAGATGATATGTTGATAGCTTCTCAGAGTTCAGTGGAGATTGAAAATTTGAAGACTCGACTGAATAGGGAATTTGAAATGAAGGATCTCGGTGAAGCAAAGAAGATTCTTGGCGTGGAAATAGTCAGAGACAGAAAATTGAGGAAGCTTTGTATGACTCAGAAAAACTATTTGAAAAGGATGCTAAAGCGTTTTGGGATCAATGAACAAACAAAACCTGTTAGCACTCCGCTCGCTCCTCATTTTAAACTCAGTGCTGCTATATCGCCAAAGAATGATGCTGAAAGAGAGTACATGAAAAATGTACCTTATGCAAATGCAGTTGGTAGCTTGATGTATGCTATGGTGTGTACTAGACCAGATATTTGCCAAGCAGTTGGAGTAGTGAGCAGGTATATGCATAATCCAGGAAAGGAGCATTGGCAAGCTGTTAAATGGATTTTGAGATACATCCATAATACAGTAGATGTTGGATTGGTTTTCGAACAAGATGATAAGCAGTGGGTGGTTGGATATTGTGATTCGGATTATGGCGGAGATTTAGACAAGCGAAGGTCAACTACAGGCTACGTCTTTACTCTTGCAAAAGCACCTGTCAGTTGGAAGTCTACCTTACAGTCTACTGTTGCTCTATCGACAACAGAAGTAGAGTATATGGCAATTACAGAGGCTGTGAAGGAAGCAATATGGCTTCAAGGGTTGCTTGGTGAACTTGGAATCAATCAGCAGTTTGTAAGATTGCACTGTGATAGTCAAAGTGCAATTCACTTAGCGAAGAACCAGGTTTATCATGCAAGGACGAAGCACATTGATGTCAGGTATCACTTCATACGAGAGATACTCGAAGAAGGTGGAGTTAGAATTTAGAAGATCCACACCACAAAGAATCCTGCTGATATGTTTACCAAAGTTTTGGCTGCGATCAAGTTCAATTCTTGTTTGGACTTGATCAACATTGTTAAAACTTGAAGATTGGTTTGAAAACACCACCAACGATGGTTGAAACAGATAGAGAGATTGAAGACCTTTGGGCATTCGCCAAGGTGGAGATTTGTTGCAAGTTGGCTCATGACCAAGTTGTAAATATGTGGACAATATTCTTGTAGTCACACATGGTTTGTGTTTGTCCACGTAGCCTCGCAAGCAAGTGGTACAAGTTGGTGATTTACAAGAAGTGAAACTCTTCCTATAAATATGGCCTTTGGCCATTGAGTTTCACACACCAAACACAGCAACTAACTCTATTAGTTGTATGTGATATCTCTTCTCTTAATTTGTATATTTCTATTATAAGAAATATAATTGGTGGTGTGTTGGGAGGACGTAGGCAAAATTGAGCCGAACCTCGTTAAATCTCTGGTGTTCATTTGTGTTGTTTATTTTCAATAGCTTTATTTGGGGTATTGTTATTGTGATCTATTGCTCTAGTAAATTAACGGAATAATTCTTTTCCACTTATAATTTATTAGTACAATCTTTCACGGGCTTTACCCATTTAGTGGAGTAACTCGCGATTATTTCCACAACAGAAGCGTTTGTCATGCATGAGCTGAAGAACAAGAACAAGGTTGAATCATGGAGAAAAGCACTTGAGGATGCATGTAGCCTTACTGGGTGGAAGATAACATATGGGTAATTACATTTTTACAAGTCTTCAACTTCATAAGCATAAGAAGATACGTGTTGGTATTTTATGATTCAATACATATACTAGTGTAACTAGTCTGTCACAACAATGTCATGATTTCTTTAGTTAACAAATTCTTGAATTACGCTAAAAACAATGATATATTACTATACTTTGCATACATTTTAATCATCATTGAAGTATTTGTGTTTTTTAATTTTTTTTTTCCTGTTTAGTTCTGTTCAAATGTAGAATCTAGGATGCACTTTGTTGTGAACAGATGGTACTTAATTAATTTTCACGTATCAGTGATAATGAAATATATGTTAAGTACTTAATGGCATAAATTATATTCTGTGACCATTTATGCCATGTGCAGGGAGCCTGAAGCGAAATTCATCAAAAAACTTGTTGACCATATATCATGCAGAATGCTTAGCTTTATGCCAAGTGATGAATCAAGTACCATACCAAGTGCCATTAAAGAGCATATAGGAACAGAGACGCGCATGCAAGAGTTGAAATCACTTCTAGGAGTTGGGTCAGGTGGTGTTCATATTGTTGGAATATGTGGAATGTGGGGTAGTGGTAAGTCTACTCTCGCATCTTCAGTTTATGACGAAATAAAGCATCTGTTTGAAGGTTGCTGCTTCCTAAAGAATGTTAAATCAAGAATGCATGGCTTGAAAACATTACAAGAGAAACTTCTCTCAAATGTTCTGAACTTAAAAGTGAGATTAAGGAACATAGAACAAGGAGTAGAAATGATGGAGAAAAGACTATGTTATAACACTGTTCTGATTGTCCTTGATGACGTTGACCACATTGACCACCTGAAGATGTTAGCTGGATCACCTAAGTGGTTTGGTGACGGGAGTCGAATAATAATCACAACCAGAAACCAAAATCTGTTGAATGCTCACAATGTCAATATGATACATACTGTCAGGATGTTAGATGATGAAGAGGGTGTTAAGCTCTTCCGTAAACATGCATTTAAGGCAGGTAGACTGATAAAAGGTTACGAGGAGGTTTCACAAAATATGGTTTCTAAACTTGGTGGGCATCCATTAGCACTCATAAGTTTGGGTTCTTTCCTTAAAGGCAGAAACATGAACGATTGGATGAGTATGTTGGCTGCATTGGAGAATATCCCAGTTGCTGAAATTCTGGAAAAATTCAAACCTGAAGGTGAAGATGGAGTCAGCAGAGATGTTATTGCTTGGCTCGTTACTGAAATGTTTTCAAAAATGGCAATACAATGAAGGGAGATTTACATCTATATCCTTACAAACTTCCAATATTTTTCATGTTTCGAAGATGGGGTTGCCTAGCAATTGTGATTGTAATTTAGTCAAATATACTACTACTATATAACTATTTTATAGGCCGTGATGGTACACTAGCTAATTCGAAGGTAACAATGTGTCAATGTCTGGGTATCAGGGTATCAATCTATTTCATAATTTGACAGTCCTTTATGAAATATATCTTACGAAGATAAGGCCTTTACAGTTTTTAATGTTTGCTAAACAGGGTCTAGTTCATTAAAAAGTAATTTTCGTTATCATTTGATTAGATAAATTCTTAAAAGTGTTCGGAAAGCAAATTTTATCTTCTCTACTTATACCAAGCGCAACAGCAGACAGATCTATTACTTGCTGAATTGGATCACTCTGCTTCTTGGTTTCTAAATTTGGGGGGCACCCGTCATCGCTTATAACTTTACTTCAGGCTCTTTTCTACATGACATATACATGTTGCTCCAAGGGTGAAGTAACACGTCTAGTGAGGGTTAGAGTCTGTTTCGGAAGGCAGGACCGAAGGATTGCTCTGTTTGCTGTTGATGAGACCTTGAACCGAAAGGGGAAATATCCCTTTCGGTTGGCGATTCCCTATCTGTAACCCTATCTACCATTTGGGTAGATACGAGTTATACGCCACGAAAGTCAATGGTCTCTTTCGGTATCAGAGCATATTTAATGCCTGTCATCAATGCCCAACAACTGGTGGTTGGACGGCTATTTATAATGCTTCACATGTCCTTCTTTTACCCATTTCGGTATCCTTCTATTGCCCGCGGGATATAAGTGTTACCGCCGCCACTTGCAGCATTAATTAGATGTGACAACTCATTAGACATTATCCTTCGGTAGGAAGAAGACCTGTGACTTGATATTTCCTTTTAGGCCTATTATGCTTCAAAGGTTCTCTTTAGGGGCAAGATGTTTCGGTATCGTCGTACCGATACGGAGGTACGTCATCAATACATGAGTGAATGTACGCATTCCCGTAAAAGTCGTATTTACCTCTTATAAATATGTGCAAACCGGGTCATTTTCACATCATTTCTTACTCTTAGCTCTGCGACCGAAAGGCATTTCTGGTATACTGAAACCCTTCTGCTCTGCTGCCGAAAGTTAAATTCTCCCTTCGTTTAAGGTACTCTATTTCTTTTTCATCACATTTTTTTTTTATTATTATTTTCCTTTATAAAGGTCTTCCTGCCATGCTCCCCCTTCGGTCATAGTTGTACGGTACCAGACTTTATATGAGTTGTATGTTGGTTTCTGTTTTTATAGCCTTCCTTTTCCTTTCAGTATATGTAGTTATATAATCCTTCGACATGGCCGACGGTATGTCTATCGGCAAGTTGGATAAGAGCTTCTCCGTAATGACTCAGACCAGTGTTAATATTTTTTGTGCCACCTTCAATATACCCATGGATCTTAACCCTACCGCTCCGGGACCCAATAAACGTATAGACGAGTTCCCGGAGGGCATGATAGGTGTTTATACCCGCTTTTTTAATTGCTCAAACCTGCGTATACCTTTTTCCCGCTTCTTCCTTACTGTGATGCAATACCACAATTTTCACATCTCTCAACTAACTCCCGGGGCCGCACTTAAAATTTCTTGTTTCAAAATTCAATGTCGATCCCTTGGTTTCGAACCCACAGTTCCCTTATTTCGTCATTTCTATACCCTTAGCCGGAAGGGTAATTGGATTACGGTCGAGGTTCGACCGAAACTGATAGAAGGTTGTATCACTCAATACCCCACCAGTGTGAAAAAATGGAAAGATCATTTTTTTTTTTTATATCAAAGCTTCCGCCGTGCCCTTTAAGATGGTTTGGAAACCCTTCGGTGCTGTTATTAAGGATGACATGCCAACCGACGCCGAAGCTGGGGCTGACCTTGTTAGGACATTGACTACAGATAAAATGCGTGTCCGTAGCTTTTTTGAGCAAGCATTGGTCGTTGCTAGCATTAGTCGGGTTTGGGCGGATGCGGATTCAATTCCGACTTTGATGTTCGAAGGGGCAGGTGTGTGTGACCTCGTTGCTTTCTGTTTCGGCTGTCGGTAGATGCTAATCTTTACAGTTTTTATTTGAGCTAACTGTTTCTCTTTATCTTTGCGCAGAGATGAGTTTGAGAGCCTTCCTTCAGAAGAAAGAATTGACCGAAGTTACTGCCGGCTCTCGCCCGCGGCTGCCGGAAAAGCCAGTGCATACCTCTGTTCGGCCAGATATCGTTGTTCCTCCTTCGGATGAAACTGTGCAGCTTGTCGAACCTGCACCTTTACCAGAGATTTCTACCAAGGTTTCACAGCCGAAAAGGAAAGATGGTAGCGAAGCCGAAGGTGACAAGCAGCCGAAAAGGAGGCTCAAACGTGCAGCCCAACCTGCTAAATCTCCACTGAAGAAGAAAAAGCAGGCGGTCGAGTCTTCCCAACGTCAGCTGGTCGATGAGTCAACAGATACCGAGACCGAAGGTGATATTTCTGACTTTGAAACTTTCAATGATTCCTTTTCGGGTGGTACGCCTCCGGCTTCCGGGTGGTCGAAGTTTTTATGAACGATCCAGGCTTCGAGAAGCTGAAGGGTAGTCCCGGTGATCGACGTATTTACCCACAAGATGTTCTTCGTCTTGTAGGTTCAAAACATGCAATGCCGATATCTACGGGTAACGTTGTTGGTTCCAGGCCGGAAGAGGTTGTGAATGTGGAGGATACACCTAGTGATGATCTTGGGTCGGAGGGTAGGGACGACAATAAGTATGACGATGATGGAGGTAGATTTTTGGGAGAGGGGAGTAATTTACACAGGTTTGAGGAATTTGCGAGTGGGATAGATTCTGATGCTCCTAGGTCTCGGTATGCCGAAGTTAATGCCGAAGAGTTGGAGGCAGAATATGGTGAGAAGATCTTTCGTCCCCACTGGGACGTAAAAAATAAAGACGTCATTAATGATCCCTACGTCTGCCGAGAACTGATACGCGGCCTGGCCATGCATGGGGAGAAACGTGCCATGGCCACCAAATCCTCCCTCCAGGTATGAATACTGATAATATTTAGTATGTCCGAAGGAATACGAAATGTATATTGAAGTTTTCTTTTCCCTAGGTTATGTCCGATTACTACTATCATGAGGCTGCCGCCGTTACTCATGGAAGGGAAGCGGTTCGTAGGTGGGAAGTATGTTATGAAGCCCTACGTCAAGAGAGACAGAAGATGAAGAAAGCCTTTGTCGACCTCCAGGATCGTGATGCTCGTATTTCTGAGCTTCAAGCAAAGGCTGATGAAGGTCTCCTGGATGAGGTTAACTTTTGGGTGGTGACCGAAAGGCTGCGATCGATGGAGAAGAGGAATAATAAAGCCTTAGAGAGAGAGAGCCGTATGCAAGAGCAGATTGATGAGCTCTCCGCTTCCGTTGCCGATCATGAAAGATCCCTAGCTACCGAAAGGAGCAGTGGCGCCGAAAGGCTTCTAGCAATGGAACGGTCGAAACAGCAGGTCATTGATGAGCTGACCAAGGAAAATGAAAAATTGCGGGAGGAACGTAGGTGGTTCGCCGCTCATTCTTCCGGTCATGCCTTCGAGACCCTTCGTTAGAGCTATGAATACTTGCAATCTGTTGCTGTTGTTCAGAATGCGGCCATAGCCTATGGTCGTCATGAGGGCGTGGTCATCGGTTACCACAATGCGAGGATGAATGTTCCTATCGAGACGTCGGAGAGTTATGACCCGGAGGCCGAAAGTCGTCTAGACGCTGCTGTTGATGAATTGGGACAAGTGCAATATCCTTATCTTCAGAAGATTGCCGAAAGTGGTGATGTCTCGATCGATGATTTTAAAGCTGTCAAGCCTGCTCCGACCCCTGATACTTAGAAATTTGTAAATTTTAGTTGATACATTCCCGAATAGTATTTTGCCGTAATATATTCGTCGGCCTCGTGCCGTTTGTCTATTAACCTGTTTTATTTCGTTTATTACTCGTGCATGAACTGTTGTGTGTTTGTTGGGCTATTTTTTATTCGGCATCTGGTTAATTAGGCCGTAATTCTTGTCATGGACCAAAAGCTATTGACAATTTGTATTTATGTTTCGGTACTTGATTAGGCCGTAACCCTTGTCATGGGCCGAAGGCTATTGACAATTTGTATTTATATATCGGCACTTGATTAGGCCATAACTCTTGTCATGGGCCGAAGGCTATTGACAATTTGTATTTATATATCGGCACTTGATTAGGCCGTAACTCTTGTCATGGGCCGGAGGCTATTGACAATTTTGTTGGTCAGTGATCGTTAAGCAAAGCGTCCTTTGCAGATTTATGTGACCCTAAGTTGATCATTTGCAACCATTATTTCGGTACACCAACCTATGTCGGTGTGCCGGAGCGAGTTAGAGAGGTAAGCTCAACCCTATGTCTTATATCAAATCGCGAAGTGGTAAACCGCTGCTCACAGCGTAAATATATTAATATTTAACAAAAGTACAATTGGGACTAGTATTAAAATTAGTCACCCTATCGGTATATTCAGAAGTAGAATTTTCGGAGGTTCACTCCATTCCAACTTCTAGGCAATGCTTTCCCTTTTCATCTATGAGCTCGTAGGAACCGTTGCCGTATGCCTTGGCTATACGATATGGACCTTCCCATTTTGGACCCATCTTCCCTAGGCTCTGTTGTCTGCTTGCTTCATTCTTCCGTAACACATAGTCTCCGACACGGAATGTCGAAAGCCTGACGCGTTGGTTGTAGTATTGCTCTATCTTCTTCTTATGGTTAGCCTCTCTGATGGCGGCTATCTCACGTCTTTCTTCTGACAAGTCCAGGTTTAGCAACAATTCTTTGTCGTTTCCGGCATCCCTTTCGCCTGAGGTTCGGTAAGTCGGGATTCCGATTTCTGTCGGTATAATGGCCTCTGATCCATAGGTTAGGCTGAAAGGTGTTTCTCCATGACTTGTTTTTATCATGGTTCTATGTGCCCATAGCACATGTGGCAAGTGGTCTGTCCAATTGGAACCGTCCGTGTCTATCCGTGCCTTTAGTCCTTCTACAATGCTTTGGTTTATCCTTTCGACTTGACCATTTCCCTGCGGGTGAGCTACCGACGTGAATATTTATTTCACATTCATTTCTTCGCACCATCCTCTGAAGGGGTTGTCTGCAAACTGCTTCCCGTTATCTGTAACAATCTCCCTAGGCACGCCGAAACGGCAGACAATATTATCCCATACGAATTTCTTCACATTCTTTCCCGTTATCCTTGCTAGTGGTACTGCTTCGACCCACTTTGTAAAATAGTCTACCGCCACTAGGAGAAATTTTAATTTTCCTGGAGCTTGTGGGAAAGGACCAACTATATCCATTCCCCATTTGCGGAAAGGCCAAGCACTTAAGACGGGTATCATATTCTGTTTCGGTAGTTTGGGTATTGGCGCATGAATTTGGCATGCCCTACACTTTCGTATCTCTTGTACCGCATCCTGATGCATTGTAGGCCAGTAATAGCCTGCGTTCATCGCTTTTGCCACCACTGACCTTGGACCAGAGTGTAACCCGCATGAACCCTCATGAATTTCTCTAATGACGTAATTGGCCTGAAGGGGTCCGACACACCGTAACATTGGTCCCAAGTATGATTTTTTGTATAGAATCCCGTCTTCGACCTCGAACCGTAAGGATTTAGCAGCTATCTTTTGTGCCTCCCTGTCATCCTCCGGAAGGATACCTTCGGTTAGGTACCTATAAATTGGTGTCATCCAAGTCGTCCCGTCTTCGGTCACAACCAAATTTACTTCGTCACACATGACCGAGGGGTTGCCCAGTGTTTCCACGAGAACTTTTTTTGTTAGGTGTTCGAAAGCCACCGAGGCTAATTTACTCAACGCATCTGCTTTGTGGTTCTTGCTTCGTGGTACTTGTTCTATCGTTGCTCTTTCGAAATTATTCATCAATTCTTTCGCTTTGTCTCGGTACCTTTTCATCACGTTACCTCTTGCCTCGTAGTCTCCATTTATTTTATTGGCTACTAGCTTCGAGTCTACGAAAACCTTTAACCTCTCAACACCCAAACGTGAGGCCAAACGAAGCCCTGCTAGCAATGCTTCGTACTCTGCCTCATTGTTGGATGCATCGAAACCGAAGCGCAGTGCATACGTGTGCTCTATTCCCATGGGATCTGTAAGGATAAGTCCTGCACCAGAACCGAAGCTATTTGATGCCCCATCGGTGAATAAGCTCCATTCGGTTTCTTTTGGTACTTCCCCCGTCGGCATTTCTGCGACGAAATCCGCCAATATCTGGCCTTTGATTGCTGTTCGTGACTGATACCCAATGCCATGTTCGCCAAGCTCGATTGCCCATTTTGCTAATCAGCCTGATACTTCCGGTTTGTGCAGTACCTGCCGGATTGGCTGATAGGTTATCACGATTACTTGATGTGCCTGGAAGTATCGTCTTAGGCGTCTCGAGGCATGAACCAAAGATAAAGCCAAATTCTCTAGGGGGAGGATAATTCATTTCCGGACCGTGTAGTGCCCGGCTAATGAAATATATTGGTAGCTGTTTACCTTCCCTTTCGGCCATTAATACCGCACTGACTGCTTCTTTTGCTGCCGCTAGATATAGGTACAGTGATTCTCCTGTTTTCGGTGCTACAAGCATTGGTAGGGATACGAGGGCAAGCTTTATTTCTTCGAAGGCCCTGTCGGCCTTAACCGTCCATTTGAAGTTTCGTTTGTTTACACCGTTTTTCAATGTTTTGAAGAACGGAAGTGATTTTTCGGCTGAGCGTGACAGATATCTGTTTAATGCTGCCAATTTCCCGTTTAGGCTTTGGACCTCCTTTATTGTCTTCGGCGGACGCATGTCGACGATAGCCTTTGTTTTGTCAGGGTTTGCCCTTATACCTCTTTCCGTGATGATATGTCCCAAGAATTTGCCTTCTTCCACCCCAAAAAATACATTTTTTTGGGTTTAGTTTCATGTTAATCTTCCGGAGGTTGTCGAAGGTTTCTTGTACATCGGCAAGCATTGCCTGCGGCGCCCTGCTTTTTATCACTATATCATCGACATAGGCTTCCAGGTTTCTCCCGATCTGTTCCTTGAAACTTCGGTCGACCAACCGCTGATATGTCGCTCCCGCATTCTTTAGACCGAAAGGCATCTTTCGGTAGCAGTATACCCCTTGATCTGTGTGAAAAGCCGTTTTGTCTTCATCTTCTTTTGCCATCTGAATCTGGTGGTATCCCTTGTATGCGTCCAGAAAACATTTATACTTGAAGCCGGAAAGAGCTTCGACCTTCCAATCTATTTCCGGTAAGGGGTAGGGGTCCTTCGGGCAAGCGGCGTTAATATCCTTGAAATCGACGCACATTCTCCATGAACCGTCATTCTTCTTTACCATTACCGGGTTGGCGATCCAGGTACGGTACTTTACTTCCCTTACAATTCCGGCATCTACTAGCTTATCCACTGCCTCACATGCCGCTTTGCTCCTTTCTGGTGCCAACGACCTCTTTTTCTGCACCACAGGTCTTATACTTCTATCTGCGTTCAGACGGTGTTCAATAATGTCCCTCGGTACACCGGTTATGTCGGACTCTGTCCATGCAAAGACGTCCATGTTCTTTTTTAACAGGAGCAGTAACCCCATTTTTACATGTTCCGGTATTCTGCTACCGATTGATACTGGTTGCTCCGGGTATTGAGGATTAAGAATAACCTTTTCTTCAGTTTCTTCAGGCATCATATCCTTCGAGCCCCCAGGTTCCAGTGGTTTTTCGGCCGGGGTCTCGTGAGAGCTTTCTTCATATAATTCCCTTTCGGCTTGCAAGCTTTCGCGAACTTCTCTTCTATCTGCTCTGACCGTTGCGATGCCATGTGGAGTTGGGAACTTCATGATTGCATGCATGGTGGATGCTACAGCCCATAGGGTAGATAGGCCTGGACGCCCTAGTAGAATGTTGTAGGACGAGGGCGCGTCGACCACTAAGAATCGTAGGATTATCGTTCGGCTTAATGGGTATTCACCAAAGGTTACCGGTATAGCTACTTCACCCATCGGCCATACTCTTTCACCTGCGAATCCTACGAGGGGTCCTCCGGTATTCCGAATCGTTTGCTGAACTTCCGATTCCAACGCTCGGAAACAATGCGCATACATGATTTCGGACTCGCTACCTCCATCCACGTAAATCCGATGTACCATTTGATTTCCGACTTCAGCTTTTATGACCAATGGGTCGCTAGTCGGAAGATTTCCTGGTTCAGTTGGGAAAGTGATTGGCTCCTCCATCCAGTCCTCTGAGCGTTCCTTTCGTTTGGACCGATTCCACTCGGAGTATGTCACCATTATAGATTTTCCGCGCCCCTTCGACCCACTGTCTTTCTGACTAAGTGGTACGATGGCTTTACTTTCCTGTTTAATGGCTGTCCCACCCCTAACATCCTTTATCAGATGAGTGAGCTGTCCTGATTTCAATGCTTCTTCGATGTGTTTTCGAAGTTGAAAACAGTCGTTTGTATGATGACCCCGATCATTATGGAATTCGCAGAACCTATCCATATTCCTCCGCTCGGGAGTTCCGGTCAGGGGCCCCGGAGGTTTGAAGATCGAACTAGCTTCTTCAGTGGCCAAGATTTCACTAGGCGTTTTTGTGAGCGCCGTGAAGGGCATATTCCTTTGGTGAGACGTGGCCGGTGGAATGGTAGTTTGAGGAACTTTGTGGTGCTCCGGTCTGCTTGAACGGTAAGTCAGGAATGGACGAGGAGTCACGTTGCCTTTCCAAGTATTCCGCCCTTTAGGCATCACCTTTCGGGTGGTAGAGTCAGGAACCTGCGAGGCCGCTGCCTCCTTTCCTCGTATGAAGGCTTTAGTAATTTCCTACATTTCTTCCGTTGAATTCGGCACTTTATTGTTTAACTTCTCGATTAGCTGCTTGTTTCGTATCCCATGCATGAAACCAGAGATCTGCATGAGTTCAGCGGTGCCACCTATTTCGATACTCTCCGTCTTGAACCGGTCCATGAACTCTTGAAGTGTTTCGCTCTCTCGCTACTTTATGTCATGTATTTCCACCGCGTGTCGAGTGTACCCTTTTTGGGAGGTGAAGTGTGTGGAGAAAGCTCTCCTTAACTCTTCAAAACTATCAATCTTTCCCACTGGAAGACTATCAAACCACATTCGAGCTGACCCGGATAAAGTCTGTGCAAACATATGGCACCATAGAGGCATGGACCACTGTTCCATTTCAGCCACTCCCGAAAAGAGGCTCAAGTGGTCGTCCGGGTCTGTTGTTCCGTCATAAATCCTCACGTGAGAGGGCATTCTCATTCGGGAAGGTCTTCGGCAATTAGCTATTCGGGAGGTGAACCTTCTTGCAACCGATGGTTTGTAGGGAGAATTCAGTTCATCCTCCGAACTGTCGGTACTTGAGGAAGTATCGCTTGTGGTTGTGGGGTAGCCACTTGACGTTGTAGCATAATTCTTCTTTGACGACTTGGTCTCGGTTCTCTGCAACCTTTTGGCACGCTTTCCCTTCGACCTAGGTCGTTTCTTTTTGGAGCGCATTTTACGCTCTTCCATCTTCCGGGATTTCTTGGGTGTGTTCCCTGTGTGACTTGTCATTTCATCCTCCGACGTATCGGGATCTTCGTATGATAGCTTCCGAGGTGCCCCTCTCGGGTCTTCCTTCTCGATGGTATCCATGATTGTTCGTAACTTCTCGAAATTGTTTTTAACAAATATAGGTGTGATCTCGTTCGTTGGCGCTCATGTTTCACCCCCGACATCCTGTCCCGCCGAAGGTGGATCTCCTGGTGCTATATTTGCCATACTGGTTTATTGGGTTATGGGCAGGTTGTAATCTTTCGGTCCCACGGATGGCGCCAAATGTTGCTCCAAGGGTGAAGTAACACGTCTAGTGAGGGTTAGAGTGTGTTTCGGAAGGCAGGACTGAAGGATTGCTCTGTTTGCTGTTGATGAGACCTTGAACCGAAAGGGGAAATATCCCTTTCGGTTGGCGATTCCCTATCGGTAACCCTATCTACCGTTTGGGTAGATACGAGTTATACGCCACGAAAGTCAATGGTCTCTTTCGGTATCAGAGCATATTTAATGCCTGTCATCAATGCCCAACAACTGGTGGTTGGACGGCTATTTATAATGCTTCACATGTCCTTCTTTTACCCATTTCGGTATCCTTCTATTGCCCGCGGGATATAAGTGTTACCGCCACCACTTGCAGCATTAATTAGATGTGACAACTCATTAGACATTATCCTTCGGTAGGAAGAAGACCTGTGACTTGATATTTCCTTTTAGGCTTGTTATGCTTCAAAGGTTCTCTTTAGGGGCAAGATGTTTCGGTATCGTCGTACCGATACGGAGGTACGTCATCAATACATGAGTGAATGGGTGACGACTATCTTGGCTAGACTAGATTATATTCCGGTTGATGAAATCCTGAATTTTTTAAAAAATAGCGATGATAGAGTATCGCTTATATGCAAAACAGGGTTATTAGTGAATGACCCTGTGACCCCTATGACCCATCAAATATTAGTGAATAATACCAGTATTGAAAGTTTTCAAACTATTCGGGTTATGCCCTCAGCCCACAAATGATCAGGCCCAGCCCAATATGAATTATGCCCTCTCTCAATTAATTCAAAGTTAACACATTTCACATATCTTTTTATACCCATCAGGCCATCATCCAGTCAACAACATTTTGTTATTAGGCGATGTGGGAACATGGGTTACAAAGAAAAGTCACATTTTCGACTAAGCAAAATTAAAAAAATCTGCGTCAATGTTTTTACTTCTTTCTCCTTTTGTATATTTCTTACTGTTTATCTTTTAATACATTTTGAAGTCAGTTTGCGTTAGTGTAGAGATCATTTTTCTTTGTTGAAGTGTTTATGTTGTGATGTGTAGTGTTAAACTACAATTGGACTAGCGTTACATGAAGAACTCACCAATAAATGAGTTCAAGTTATATGTGTGGTTTGTAGGATTGTCTTTATAAAAACAAATGTGGTTTGAAAGTTGTTGTGCAATTTTTATTTAAAAGTTCACTGGTTATATAAGTCATTATTAACTGTCTTAAAATTTTTTCACATTTATTGTTGTTTATTCGTTTTTAATATATTTCAAACACTTTTTATCATCCGTATTTTTTAACGTAGTTATTTTTGACCCCCACGATCAAGTTTTCTGGATCCGCCACTACTCTTAAGCGTGAATTTTAGGCATATCTACCAGTTTCATCAACTCTCATCCTAATTTATAAATTCCTCCATTTTTGTTAAACATAAGCAGATTATAAATTAACTAGCATATTGCCCGCGCAATGCGGCGGTTGCAACTACTTAATAAATTTTCGTTATGTATGATACTATTTTTGTCAAATAACATAACATTAATCATTACATGATAATCAAAATATCTTAATTTTGAATGAATCTATCATAAACACATAATTTACTAAAGTAGAAAGAACTAATATTTGAAGAAAAAAAAAAGACTTTCCTATTTGAAGTAGTATTCATTTATTAGTGTTAAGGGTAAATTAGTCAAAAAAAAATTAAGATATTAAGATTCAACATATGGAGATGCATGTATTTGTGATTCATGCATGTATTTGTAGATAAAAGACTAATTAAAAGCAAGATCCATGCATGTATTTGTGATTCACTGATTTGTCGTTATTTAAAGTCAGCCGGTCAACCACCAAAAAGAAGAATAATAATAATAATTAATAATTCGATAATAAATAAATAAATTAGAAAATCAGCTGCCGCCCCTTTCAAAGTCAACTAGCTTAGACAAGTTTATCAAATATTCTATGTACGAAAATTCCTTCACTCTTAACAAGTCATCCAGTTCATACTGATGGGGACATCATGTCATATATTATCGATAAGATATATACCATGCGATGGTGCTTTTTAATGCATAGTTTTTAAGTTAATATAAAAAGAAATATTCTAGAAAGGTAAATCGTGTAATTCACGGTTAAAAGGATAGGGATGAGATCTAAACCCGTGATCTCCGTTTTTATGTTGTATGACCCACCAGTAGGCCCATCGCAGAGACTTTTCAACAATAATAATAAATTACGTGCATTTGAAATACTCGTGAGTTAGTATCATTAGCTACTTATACTCTTTAATAGAAAAAGGGTGTCATCTATCTCTCTTCATACTCATCAACACCCATCATCAGCTCCTTCTAAACTTTCTTGCTTGAATTATTACCCTATTTTGTTGTATATTTACATCACAATATAATCAAAAAATCATGTCTTCCATAGTTCATATTCCTCTCCAAGAATTATCCTTGGCAACTAACAACTTTGCCAATGAAACAGTTATTGCAAACGGCGGATTTGGGAAGGTATATAAAGGCGAATCAGAAAAACATGGCATCATCGCCATAAAGCTCTTGGATCGAGGTCAAGGGCAAGGCGACCATGAATTTAAAACAGAAATTTCTTTGCTTTCAGAATATAAACATAAAAACATTGTCTCTCTTCTTGGATATTGCGGTGAGAAGATACTTGTTTATAAATATGAAAGCAAAGGGAGTCTGAACAAACATTTACACAGCAAAGATCTAACTTGGATCCAACGGCTTCGAATTTGCTTAGAAGCTGCTCGGGGGTTAAAGTACCTTCACGATGATGTGGGACCACAAAAGAGAGTTCTTCACCGTGATGTTAAAAGCGCAAACATCCTACTGGATGAAAATTGGAATGCCAAAATTTCTGATTTTGGATTGTCAAGAATAGGCCATGCCGATAAGCGGTCTACTTTCCTTTTCTCTAATGCTTGTGGCACAGTTGGATATATTGATCCCGAATATTTAATTACTGGTTATTTGTCGAAAGAATCTGATGTTTATTCTTTTGGAGTTGTTTTGTTTGAAGTTCTGTGTGGGAGGCCTGCAGTTGTTACTGTTAGAATATAGCAAATAACTATAACAAATTGTCATACAATTGCGGAAGCGAATAAACACGTATTTATAATTAGTTAAGATAGAAAACGTGTACCTTTTAGCTAGCTCCAAATAATCGTTTAGTAAAACAAATAGGTTTCACAAATGGTAAAACCCTCTAGGGTTGCACGCACACCACTATCACGACACGATAACGATGCTAGTCGAACTACACTTAATAAACTTGAAACAACTCTTGTTTTTTTTTCCTTCTTGGTTTTTATCGAAAAAGCCAAACCCCTTTGGGTTTTTTCTTTGGTTGACGACTCAACAAAAAACAAAAGAGGAGGAGGGTTTAATTATTTAGGGTATTGTCTGTGTATTAGGATACCAATAACCCTAACTTAAGTTTTGTATTTATAGGTTTTAATTAGGTTATTGAGTTGTATATGGATACCTAAAAATCGGCCCATATAAAACCCAACCCAATTCAAAACCCAATACAAGTTTCACTCACTTAACATTTAAGTCCCTCAAGTTTAGTTTATATTAAATGTGCATAATAATTAATACATTATTAATTGATTAATCGTGTCTAAATGATTAAGTGCGTGCCCCCCATAGGCTCATTAATTTCCGGACATGTTTAAGTCGTGTACATATATACCAACAGCTCCCACTTGGACATATCTTAAGCAATAACATTGGTTAGCGTCTAGCAACACTCCAATGTTCCCAGAAATTTCTAAGTTTCGTTTCATAAAGTCTCAGATAATGATTTCATCATTTACAATCCCTTTGTTTCAGATACTAATGTTAATCATGAGTATGGATCAATGTCATTTCATGATTTAACTGTTTTATTTCTCATTTCATGTAATTAATCAAGATTACAAAATGAATCGAGACACATCTAGATTTCATTATGGTATGGTCATACACACATCTGATTAATACCTAATGAGTGGCCTAGAAGTATCATTCTTCAATAACGTATTGAAGGAACAAATTCTGTATTGACTGCACGTGTCAGTCATGCATTTCACTACACTTCTGAAAATAGTCCTGTGTAACTACCATTTACAAATAGTTAGAACTATATCAAGAAGATGCAATCCATACACGCTTAACCTACTTGCATCTCAAGTCTAAGGATTCAGTAAATAATCATTTTCGAATATTCCTTAATGACGACGATCCATAAAGTAATAATTCGATAATTGGTGAATCCGATATTCATCTGTATGAATATCATGTGAGTTTAGTGAGACCCTTTCTGACCAATCACTCAGATATGTCTTAGTTCGACTATATTCCCATATAGTCAATCGACATTGGATAGTTTAGAATAATAATAAATTATTCAAGGATTTAAACATGCAAACATAGGATACAATTAATTATCAAATGAAAACAAATATACCAAGTACTTTAATTCATTTATTGGATAATAATTGTTTAACATCCTTTATCCAAATACTAAAACACAGATTTACATGAGATAACTAGCCATACGAAGTCCTATGCCCTTGGCATGTTGACTAAGCTTTCCCTTAAGTAAAGCTTTCGTAAACGGATCAGCTAGATTATTATCTGTGTGACCTTTGAGTAGATTTGATGTCACCTATTTCGATCTGCTCTCGAATATAGTGATATCTTCTAGGATAATGTCTGGCCCCATTCTGAACTCCAGGTTCATTAGCAATTAAAAATGCTCTTGAGTTATTGCAGTATAACTCTATGGGGTTTTTATTTGTGGGTACCACGACAAGCCCAGAAATAAATTTCCTAATCCAGACGACTTCCATTTCAGCTTCTGAAGGTGCTATGTACTCTGATTCAGTTGCAGGCATGGCAGGTTTTGATTGCTTCATAAGGAACCCTTTCCACTTCATCTCCATTCAAGATGAAAACATATCCTGTCTGAGATTTCATATCATCTCTATCGGTCTGAAATCCAGCATCACTGCAACCAATCACTTTGAGCTCAGCTTCATGATTTCCACCATAAACAAGGAACATATCTCTAGTAGCTCTCAGGTACTTGAGAATATTTTTCACAGCAGTCCAGTGACTTTCACCTGGATTCTGTTAAAAACGGCTGGCTATGTTCTATACGAATGCCACATCAGGTCTAGTGCATCTAACCACATACATAATAGATCCAACAGCCGAAGCATAAGGAACCCTTTGCATACGCTTTACCTCAGCAGGTGTAGAAGCACACTGTTTGCTATTTAAGTCAAGTCTTTCTTGCATTGGAACATTTCCACGCTTAGAATTCTTCATCTTAAATCTCTTTAAGATCTTATCATTATAAGCACTTTGACTTAGTTTAATTAACCGCTTAGTTCCATAGATTTTGATTCCAAGAATAAATGTTGCTTCTTCCAAGTCTTTCATAGCGAAACACTTTCCAAGGTAGGATTTACATCTTGTAACATTGGAATGTGATTTCATATGATCAATATAACCACAACATATAAGACAAAGAAATAACATTACTCCCACTAGCTTTTTGATATACACAAGGCTTATTATGGTTTTGAGTAAATACAAACCGTTTGATTTCCTCATCAAACCTCTTGACATCCAGTTGCCAAATCTCATAGTCATAGTACGCTGCTATAGCTAAGAGAATCCTAATAGCTCTAATGTCTGCTACAGGAGAGAAGGTTTCATCATAGTCAACTCCGTAGATTTGAGTATAACCCTTCGCTACAAGACGAGCTATAAGTGTGTACATTCTCATCCACATTCGTAGCTTCAAGCCATTTTTCAGATTCTGATCTAATAATGCAACTTTGAAATTATGAGGTTCATTAAGATCCTCTAACATGTGTTCCTCAGTTTCTACATTTAGACATAACTTTTCGGAAGCACATATTGTCCTTGCGGACCTACGAATTGGAACAACATCGACTTGAGGTTCAACACTTTGAATATTTTCCCCCCCAAGTTGATGTTCGCTAGTGTTTATAGAAGGTGATGCATCTTCCTCTTGATTCTCATCAAGTTCTACGACCCTCCCACTGTTTTCTTGAGCTATGAGATTCTTTTCAAAGAACTCGGCATATCTAGCAACTTTAACAGTATTTTCAGAAGGATTGTAGAAGTAGTAACCCATTGTTTCCTTTGGGTATCCTACAAAGATGCACTTAATAGATCTTTGCTCGAGTTTGTCAGGCATATCCCGCTTCACAAGCGTCTCACATCCCCAGACCTTTAAATAAGATAAATTAGGGACTTTCCCATTCCACAATTCATGTGGTGTCTTATCCACCTTCTTGGTTGGAACCATATTCAAAATACGTACAGCAAATTTAAGAGCATAATCCCAAAATTATAATGGGAGAGTTGTAAGGTTCATCATCGATCTTATCATGTCTAACAAGGTTCGATGACTCCTCTCTGACACTCCGTGTATGGAGGAGTAAGCTGTTGGACAATCCACACACTTTCAGATAATCTTTAAACTCTTGGCTTAAGCATTCACCACCTCGATCCGAACGAAGGATCTTGATGGTCTTACCGAGTTGATTTGCTACTGCATTCTCAAACACTTTAAATGTTTCTAAGTCTTCATGTTTATGTTTAAGCAAGCAAACACAACCATAACGACTGAAATCATCAGTAAAAGTGATGAAGTAGCTAGCACCTTGTCTTGACACATGTCTAAATGGACCACAAACATCAATATGTATAATTCCAAGTAGATCTTCAGCCCTTTGCGTTTGATGCAGAAAGGGTTTCCTTGTCATCTTGCCAGAAATACAAGATACACATTTATCAAAGGATTCATCATCATTTGATTTTAAAAGCCCTTCACGTTGAAGCCTTTCAATGCGTTTCTTGCCAATGTTTGCAAGACGGTAGTGCCAAAGATAGGTAGAGTCCAAATTATATTTGGCTCTTTTATTGCTAACAGAATACATAGAATTAACTTTTGAAACATGATCAGGCATCTCAATTTCAAAAATACCATCACAAGGAATAGCATTAAAATAATGAACATCATTTTAAGAAACTGAAATACAATAATCATTGAAAACATTGATAAATCCGTTATCTTTCAAAAGTGAAACTGAAACAACACCTCTAGTAATAGTAGGTGCAAAATAACAATTGTCTAATACAATAACTAAGCCCGAAGGCAAAACTAAGTCAAAACTTCCATTGGCATTACTACTTCACGTACACCATTGTACAAGTAGAGTGCCTCATGTTTCAGTTTCTTCTTTCATCTAAATCCCTGTAGGGTATTACAAATGTGAGTACCACAACCAATGTCATATACCCAAGAATTTGATTTAGAGAAAGGATATAATTCTATTGTGAAGATACTTGAAGGTCCGGTCGAGCCGGCTAGCTTCTTCTTCTTATTCATAAACTCAGCAAGATAGGCAGGACAATTCCTTCTCCAGTGTCACACAGTGTTGACATGCCTCATTCTTTGCCAGATGCTCTTTCATAGCTGAAGGGGTTTTCTTAGGATTAGGGACAAAAGCACATTGCTTTCCCTTAGCCTTTCCCCTAGTTTGCGGTTTCTTATCTTTCTGGATCTTTCCAATTCTAATCGCAAGAATTTGTGGGGTAGCCGATTTCAGCTCTCTGTAATCATATTAAACGGACTATGATTTTCAAATTGGTTTTGAAGTTCGGGAGTCATGCTGCCGAGTATCAAACAAAAGCAACTTCATTATGACGATCATAAAGAGAATTTCATACTGCTAATTCCTCTACAGGACCAGTAGCAGTATTAGGAACAAGTCTCATCGACTGTTCAATGACTTCTGTTTTCCTTTCAACACGAAGGACAATCCTTAGTTGACAAAACCAATCATTGAAATTCCTTCCAGAAAGATTATAGCATTTGCCTGAAAGCCGAATAATTCAAGTTCAGTACAGGATTTACCATCTACAACTAGATAAAAGTTCAAATTTAGTATTTTCGATAATACATCCTTAAAGAAAATTAAATACCCTAATGTTTATATATTCACATAAACAATTAATTTTCTTAAGGCTAGGATCCTATTTGACATACCACCATCACATCAGTTGATCTGCTAGCAATAATGATACTCAAAAGGTAAGTGACGATCAATAATTGCATTACAAGTGCAATTCCTAGAATTATGGGATTTACAAATAATACTTATGAAGCAAGCATAAGCAAATTTGTAAACATGTTTCATCCCATCTTTTGCCACGGGCTTAAGGATCTCACCGCTTAACTCGTTTTAAGTCGTCCAATTAAGAACTGTATATAGTCCACCACCGTCTCACGATGAGTGGTAATTTACCTTGGGATTGCAATTTACCTACGTCTCACGCAGAGTAAAAAGCAACTGCAAGTGTTCTTACGATTGGATGGCAATGACTTAAGTTTCAGGGTAACGCAATTTGATGTGTTATCAAATATGTATGAATATGCATGCACCATATTCATATCATAGGTTTAATAAAAACATTTTATCTATCATCAACATAAAGAGCTCGGTAGCTCCATTTGAACGCACAAAGAACCGCAGAAGTAAGGCTAGCACAAGGCTGATTAAGTAACCCACTTTCTTTAAGGAGACAGAGCCTCCATGCTTATAGCTCTCTTATAGTTTGTTCAAATGGGTGAGCCGGTGTTTCTTTAGCGATGAAAGATACCAATTTTATTAAATGAATTTGTAATCAATTAGATATTTTATGACATGGGAACAAATTATGGTATATGAGCCCAACCCCTATGTGTCATAATATGTAATATTACAAACCCTAAATCATATTTCATAGTCATTTAGTCAAGTTTGATTTTATTTTCTAAAAATAATTTTGCGTCACAAGTCAACAATTGGCAAATAATAATTAAACTAAACTAATCGACTAGCTTAAGGGGCATTGATCCTATGGCCACTATGTTTTAGCATGTGTAATTTAAACTCCTAAAACTATTAAACTATTAACAATTAATTTTCATGCAACTTTTGGTGGGTGGAACCCTAAAGCATGGCAAACTAGGGACATGTTATCTTTGTCAAGTAAACAATTTAAACAAGTAACATATAATTACCTAATCAATTTTTAAGCATGCCATCTCAATTAACAATTAATTCTTAACTAGCATATCAATATATCAAAGCGATATCCATGACAAATTATGCATGAATTTCATGGATATACTTTTCTAGTTAATATAAAAGTACACAAATAATAACAAATAATTTACAATAAACATGTTATTTATTTTAGTTAAACATTAAATTTGTATGAGATTTCCAAAGTTAAACTTATTTTAAAAAAAACTTCTTTCCTGTTCGTCAACCTTTGACCATACACAACAAAAAAAAAATTCCATCCTTGAGGATTAATTTTAAATAAAATTAATGAGATACAAATATGGTGATCTTGTTTTTTTTTCTGTGGTGTGCAAGCCTTAAAACCAAAACTCTTGTTTGAAAAAAAAAAAAACTTGGTTTGACTTTCGTATGTACACGGCGCAAAACACAAAAAAAAAATATT
The DNA here is from genome assembly GCA_949592205.1 of Helichrysum umbraculigerum. Lineage (NCBI taxonomy): Eukaryota > Viridiplantae > Streptophyta > Magnoliopsida > Asterales > Asteraceae > Helichrysum > Helichrysum umbraculigerum. The sequence goes on along the minus strand of CATIUR010000005.1, from coordinate 60,117,104 downwards.
TTTTCTCTCTTTTTGTTGTCATCCAACCTAACAACCAAAAAATATATATTATTATTATTCTTTGTTTCTCTGTTGTCGTCAATCCAAACAACCCAAAAAAAAAAAATTTTGTTCTTGTTGGTTAATCGCATGATCCCCACAACCAAAACCAAAAAATATATACATATTTTTGTGTTCGTCGAACCAACCTAAACCCCCCACAAATTTAATGTTTAACACATCTAACTAATTACAACATATACGTGTGGCTCTGATACCACTGTTAGAATATAGCAAATAACTATAACAAATTGTCATACAATTGCGGAAGCGAATAAACACGTATTTATAATTAGTTAAGATAGAAAACGTGTACCTTTTAGCTAGCTCCAAATAATCGTTTAGTAAAACGAATAGGTTTCACAAATGGTAAAAACCTCTAGGGTTGCACGCACACCACTATCACGACACGATAACGATGCTAGTCGAACTACACTTAATAAACTTGAAACAACTCTTGTTTTTTTTTCCTTCTTGGTTTTTATCGAAAAAGTCAAAACCCCTTTGGGTTTTTTCTTTGGTTGACGACTCAACAAAAAACAAAAGAGGAGGAGGGTTTAATTATTTAGGGTATTGTCTGTGTATTAGGATACCAATAACCCTAACTTAAGTTTTGTATTTATAGGTTTTAATTAGGTTATTGAGTTGTATATGGATACCTAAAAATCGGCCCATATAAAACCCAACCCAATTCAAAACCCAATACAAGTTTCACTCACTTAACATTTAAGTCCCTCAAGTTTAGTTTATATTAAATGTGCATAATAATTAATACATTATTAATTGATTAATCGTGTCTAAATGATTAAGTGCGCGCCCCTCATAGGCTCATTAATTTCCGGACATGTTTAAGTCGTGTACATATATACCAACAGTTACAGCGTACAAGGACGAGCGTCAATTTTTAACTGTGTTGGTTGAAAAACATTATAGAAGGCGAACGTTAGATAAGATTGTTCATTCTGATATACGAAGTGAAATGAATGCAGCTTCGTTACTTACATTTTCAACTGTTGCCTATCAATGTCTAAAGAATGGAAAAGGCGAACGTCCGGCAATGAAGAAAGTCGTGGAGAAGCTAGAAAAAGCTCTCCATAGTCAACAGGTAAGCTTATACAGTAGTTATTATTATTTCTTTTTTAAATATTAAGCCTTTGTTAGGCCTATTATTAAGTTGGCTTATTAGGCCTACCTTTTTATTGCCTGATCTCTAGAATACTATGTTTGTTTGGTTATTTGATATAGGAATATCTTGATGTATACAACAGTTCGAGTCACGAGGATGACGGTGACTTTGCTGCTCTTCACAACGGACAATCAGGGTGATAATTCTGAAACAAATTTATACCACTTTCCCCTGAAATATTACATAAAGTACGATTCTCGATCATATTTGTTGAGATCGATCACTCTAAGAAGAAATTAAACAACACTATCATAGTGCCAATAGTAAACGAAACAGGTAAAGCACGACATGCAATCTATTAAGTGAAAAACCTCACGAAGGAGATTAACTATTAACCACGGGACTGTCGGCTGCTTAAAATCCACTATAATGAAAGATATACAGAACCCTCGATTTAATCAACTTTTTAAATAAAAACACTTACATGAACCGTGACATTTCATTTGTGAATGTCAGGTCATTGGCATCTTCTTCTCAATCGGTCATTCCTGCCTCTTCCTCTAAGCAGTGGAATCATGATGTTTATATCAGTTATGGACGAGGGGATACCCGCTATAGCTTTGCGGATCATCTCTACTTGGCTCTTGTACGACGAGAAATTCACACACTTATGAGTGAAAGCCCACACTTTAGGGCCGTAGACATTTCTGCGGCCAGCTCAAAGGCGATCAAAGAATCACGGATAGCCATTGTCATATTCTCACCAAGTTACGCTCGTTCTTCTTGGTGCTTGGATGAACTTGCACTTATTATGAAAAACAGAGATGAGAGAGGCCAAATAGTTATGCTGATATATTATCTCGTTAAACCATCAGACGTGAGAAAACAAACAAATAGATTTGGGGATGCGTTTGCCTGGCATGAGTTGAATAACAGCGACAAAGTTAAATCTTGGAGAGAAGCACTCGTGGATGCAGCTAACCTATCTACCGGATGGGACATGGACTCCAGGTCTATTTTTCATCTTTTATTTCTTGTAATAAGTATTCGTAAATGTTAGTTATCAATGATGTTGATCAATTATCTATTTGTATGGCATATATGTGGTGATCATTATAAAGTACTTCTACTATATATTGAATTTTTTCGGTCACGTTTCACTCTAATCTAGCTTAAATTTAGGATGCATTTTGTTGTGAAGGGGTGGTAATCTACACATTGGAGTGATAGTACTGAGGTAGTGCTTGGCTTGTTTCCTGGTATCAATAAATTTATGTGTTAATTTACCGAGTGAAATTGAAAACAGAAAGGAGTTTGGATATCATTTTTAATAACAGTGTATGTTAAGTATACTTTCATGTATATATAATTACTTTTCATGTAAATATGAGCAAGCTAATTATCCCATTAATGCAATGTGCAGGCATCAATCGCAAGTCTTCAGAGAAATTGTTGACGTAATTTCATATAAATTGCTTAGCTTGATGCCAAGTGCTGAAGCAAGTGGTGAAACAAGTGCAGATACAGATTTAATTGGAATAGAGACCCCAATGGAAGAGTTGAGGCCACTTCTAGATGTAGGGTCAGGTGGTGTTCGCGTGGTTGGGATTTATGGGATGTGGGGTAGTGGTAAGTCTACAATCGCATCCTCAATTTATGACGAAATAAGTCATGAGTTCGAAGGTTGCTGCTTTGTCAAAAATATTCGAGCCGAATCAAGAATGCATGGCTTGAAAACGCTGCAAGAGAAAATTCTCTCAGACGTTTTGAAGTCAAAAGTGACGTTAAAGAGCATTAAACAAGGAACATACATGATGGAGAGAAGACTACGTCATAACAGTTTTCTGATTGTCCTTGATGATGTTAACCACATTGACCAGCTACAGAAGTTAGCTGGATCACCCAACTGGTTTGGTGAAGGGAGTCGAATAATAATTACCACTAGAAACCAAGATCTGTTGAATGTTCACAATGTCAATATGACACATGAAGTTAAGATGTTAGAAGTTGGAGAAGCCATCGAGCTCTTTAGCAGGCGTGCATTTGGATCAAGTAGACCTGCAAAAGGTTTTGGGAAGATTGCACGACATATGGTTTCTAAATTAGGTGGACATCCGTCAGCGCTTATAAGTTTGGGTTCCTTTCTACATGGCAAGGACATGAGCGAGTCGATGAATGTCTTGGCTAGGTTAGAAGCTATCCCATATGACAAAATTATGAAAACGTTCAAAACAGGTGATGATGGAGTAGCACGTATGCTTTCAGCAGTGCCGGGTCTGGCCATGAGCGGCATGGGCGACCGCCCGGGGCATCACAAAATTAGGGGCATCAAGATTTTGGGGTGTATTATTCTATACTAGGTTCATTTTTGAACGATTTAGGCTAATTAAATGATGTTTATAGTGAAAAAGTTGTATATTTTTATGTAATACAAGCTAATTGATAAACCATCATTTTAGGTTGAACTAGGCTCTGTGTTTGAATGGTTGAAAAACGATCTACACGTCTTCCTTGGGGAAGATGATACATACTTTCCATATTATACCTCTATCATTATAAACTATTTTAGTTTAATCCTTGGACTATACCTACTTTTTATTTGAAGTCCTTGTTATCAATACCTTTTTACTTTAACCCTTAAACAGTAAACACTATGGAATTGCCGGAAATTTCTTCACCGGAACATCGTTGGTCGTTAATGACGATGACGGCCCAAGATGAACATCGATAATGGCGACGACGGCACGAGGTGACGTTAATGGTGACGACGACGAATGTCGGCGGTGATGGCACTGATGTGGACAATCACCATCTACGATTGAACCACAACCATCTCCATTTGCGCCGTCATTACTACCGTGCCATGAAGGTTTGTAGATTTAGATTCGATTTTTTAGATTTAAGGATTTCAATTTTAGGGTTTCAATAGTAGTGGAATCTGTTAGGCTTGATTTGTTCGGGTTTGTACGAGTGTTTGCAGGTAGTGGCTGGCGACTATGTATATATCCATCGAGGATGGGATTGGTCGGCGACGATAGAGTTGGCCGACAGCCTGTAGATGTGGCCTACTGTGTTGTTGAGGTGGGATGCGGTGAGGTGTGATGGAAAAGATGAGACTCTTGTTAGGTGTTTAAGGTTTATGATAATATAAGAAAAATTGTTTAATCAATATATAATAAGAAAAAGACTATTTTACCCTTTTGCTAATTGTAAGAGGGACGGGGAGTGAAACGAAAGTCCGGGTCAAGGGACTGAACCCGCAAAAAATCCGACCCAATGACGGGGAATGAAATAACGTGCATTCTTTAGGGACCGGGAATGTAATTTACTTTTTTTTTGGGGACTTTTAACGAAAGGGATATTTCCACACAGGGAGTTTTACCCTCTTCACAAACAATGAATACTACTACGTAATTGACAATTTTAACCCTATTATGATCCACAATTCTTTTTTGGCAAGTCAAAACCATTGTCTCTCCCCTCTTTTTCATTTCCGATTGGGCTTCTTTCAACTCGTTTCCCCCTTCTCATAAATAATAGAATGGACAAAACAGCTTCATTTTTTGGTAATCTATATCTGTGATTCGGTATTGTTTAATCTCAAAACTGAGTGTTTTCACTTTTAAATCAAATTTAAATTAGATAAAATCACTATTGTCCAGGTAAAATATTCTAGCCTGATGACCACATCCACATTAAAATACGGTTAATCTGGTCCATTTAAATACATAGAATTTAAGATGCAAATTGGTAACCATTCTTTCATTAAGATATATCGATGAAGCCGGTGAGATGATACTGATGCCGGCGATGTAAGGCCGCCGGATTATGACCCCGGTCCGGTGCGAAGAGGGAATGATTTTGAGATGAGAAAGAAAAAAAGAAAGGTGTTATTAATTATGGAAAAAATTAGATAAAGGGTAAATTTGTCTAACATTAATTGCCTGTGAAGGTGGGAAAATCAGCCCCTTTTAACAAAATGGTATCGAGGGTGTTTGTAACGCCCCTAAAACACGTAAGTTTTAAAAAATATAATATGTATTATGTTTCAGTTTTATATGTATTTAATATGTTAAATGTGTAAAGTATTTAAAGTAACAAGATTGTTAGAATTGGGTTAGTTGGACTAACTAAATAGAGAAAAGCTAGTTAGAGGGACTGAATGTGTAAATAAACAAATTTGAGGGGAGTAGAATGAAAAATGAGTTGAATAAAACTTCCTACAGGTTCTACTTCTTTCAGTATGTACGTATTTGTGAGGTTTGAGAAGGAAAAACAGAAACAAGAAGAAAGTCAAGAATTGAGTTGGTAATTGAGTGAGCTAGGGTTTATAATCTTCAATTAAGCTTCTACAAGGTATGTGTGATCTCTAAGTGAGTTTAATTTGATGTTTAAATAGAATTCTATAAACTCTAGAATGATGAAATATCAAGTATGTTAGTTTAATTGATTAATTAGTGTTCCATATGTGTTTATGAGTTAATTGCTATGTTTAATTCATGTTAAAGTAGTTAAAGAATTCAAGTTCATATGTAATTGGGTAAGTATAAGCTATGTATGTATGTATGATGATGAATTGAGATGAGATTGATGATGATCAATGGTGATCATGAATAAAGAAGTAATGAAAACCCATTTACATGTGATTAGAGAGTTAAAGTATGGAACACTAATGATAAAGATAGGTGTTAGAGGTCTAGCACCTTGTTAATGAGATTAAAGTTAAGAAAATATGTAAAGTGTTATGTCAATTGATTTGTATACTATGTTATGTGTATAGGTGATCAAGAAAGTGAAGTAAAGTCAAGTAAATTGCTTTGTCAAGAAAAAGGTAAGTAGATGGATATGAATGATGAGTCAAGTAATGAGTGAGTCATTAGCTTGACGGTTTCCGGGTAATGGGTCATGAACATTAGCTCGGTATTAATGTTAACTTGTAGTAGTTAGCATTGTGATGATGTTTAAGGATCCTTAATGTGATGATGTTTATGTTAAAGTTATGTTATAAGCTTCCATTACTTACTAAGCAATTGCTTATGTGTTATGTTTACCCTATTTCAGGTGAGCCAAGCGTGAATAAGGGTGATTTGGGCAAGGGACACGTTTGAAGCTAGTGGTGGAGCTTGTTACTTCGTTTGGTAACAAGTCTTATCCTTTATGATCATGCTCTTGATATATGTACACCCCCGTTGTAAAGTTTATGACACAAGATTATGTTTTGATAAAGATATTAAGTCTCACTTGTAGTAGTATATGTTGTTTTGTAAGAAGTCAAAGTAAAGTCAACTGATTAGTGAGACTTGTATAATAGAAGCTTTTATGTATGAAAGTTGAAGTTATGGTCAATGAATGATGTTAATAAGTTAGTTTGACTTAAGTAAGTCAATTGGGTGAGAATTGACCAAGGAAGTGGGGCAATATGGTCAAAGGCCCAATCGGGTCGTTTTGGTGTCCAAATGGGTCACCAATGGGTTTACGAGTCAAACTGAGTTAGACTTGACGAAAGTCAAATGTTTTAATGTTAATAAGTTCCATTAATGATGTTGGAAAAGTGGAAAAAAGAATGGAAGTCACAAGTGTAATGGTTTGAAAGTTGGTATGTCAAGATTTTGGTCAAAAATGGCCTAAAACTCGTCTACGGGTCAAATCTTGTTAAAATGCAAAAATTGAAAAAGTGGAATTGAGGAAATGTTTATATGGTTATAGTAAATGTGTGTGCAAAATTTCAGGTCCTAACTCATAACGAGTAAAAAGTTATGCGCGTTTGAAGTTGGTTAAAAAAGTTGACTTTTGCTAACTTCTGGATTTACACTAAGGAACGCGATCCTGACACCATTTTTCCGGATCGCGTTCGCAAGGAAAAAATGGTAACAGAAAGTTTATAACTAAAGAACGCGATCCCGCCCACTTTCCCGGATCGCGTTTGATGGTAAAAAATGAAATTTTAGGTTCTAAAAGACTCGTTTCAACTAGGGAAAGTTATTAAAAATTAAATTATATAAATGGAGTAGTCATGGGACATTATTAAGAGTAAAAAAAAAATGGTCACGTTTTCGGGGTGTTTCAGTGTTTAATACAGTACACACAAAAATGATAAACTTAGAGCAACTCCAATGAAGGGTTAATCAAAAGCTTTTTTACATAAAAAAGTCTTTGGAAAAGCTTTTTATCATTGGAGGAAAAGGTTTTTCAATCAATAACTTTAGATTTATCAAGCTTTGGGTGTAAAGCTTTTTTGCCCAATTACTTACACTTGCACCCCATATTTTAGTTTTAAAAAGTCATTGAAAAGCTTTTTGACAATGGAGTTAAAGCTTTTTTATAAAGCTTTTTTGAAAATAATTGATGTGGCATATAAAAAAGCTTTGTAAAGCTTTATGTCATTGGAGTTGCTCTTAGGAATTTTTTACAAAGAAAATTGTAGAGAGTGACGTGGCGAGTGACCTGAACCAATAATATTTTGCATTTAATTTGTTACCACACATCCCATCCTAATTCCCACTAAAGATTTTCATATCCGGCCAACACCATCATCAGCTCCTTCATTAATTATAAGCTTTCGATCTATTTGATATTACCTCTTCTCTCTTTTTTTCCAGTATAATTCCTTATTCAAAAGACCATGTCTTCCACAGTTAAGATTCCTCTCCAGCAAATTCTATTAGCAACTAAAAATTTTGACAAGGAATTTCTTATTGCATCTGGTGGATTTGGAAAGGTTTATAGAGTCGAAATAGAAAAATATGGCATTGTCACCCTAAAGCGGTTGGATCGTGCACGTGGTCAAGGTGACCATGAATTCGAAACAGAGGTTACCTTGCTGTCCAAATATAAACATAAAAACATTGTCTCTCTTATTGGATATTGTGATGAAGATGTTGAGAAGCTACTTATTTTTAAGTACGAAAGCAATGAAAGTCTCTACAAGCATTTGGACAGCAAACACCTAACATGGATCCAACGTCTTCAGATCTGCTTAGTGTAAGGTTTTAGGACCCAACCAAAGAACACGTACAATCATAAGACTATACCCCCACGACAACAAACGGATCAAACACAAGCAACAAAAGAATTAATATATCGAGAAAAGTAAACGAACACGCGAATATAACGTGGTTATGTCCAATCTACTCGATTAGTTTAATTTACGGCTAAACTAAACAGAAATCTTATTATTTTCGGAGGTGTTAGGGTTACAATACAATAGGTTACATTATATAGGAATAATAATAATTCATACGAAAAGAATCGCTGCCGACTTAAATGTTGCCGACTTCAACTAGCTTTCTATGCAAGTTTTCATCAAATATGGGATCATCCCATCCACGTGACCTCACAATTATTAAATCAAGTCACAATACTAATTCATTTAATCTTCATATCTATATATATATATATATATATATATATATATATATATATATATATATATATATATATATTCCTAACACTTAGATGGTGCTCGAGGGTTGAAGTATCTTCATGATGACGTCGAACCTCATGAGAGAATTCTCCACTGCGATATCAAGAGTGCGAACATCCTACTGGATGAGAATTGGAATGCCAAAGTTTCTGATTTTGGGTTGTCAAGAATAGGCCCTGCCAATATGCAGACTACCTTTCTGATCTCCAATCCTTGTGTTACTCATGGATATGTTGATCCAGATTACTTCATTCACGGTTATCTCACAAAAGAATCTGATGTTTATTCTTTTGGGATTGTATTATTTGAAGTTCTATGTGGAAGGCCCACACATGTTACAACATACAAGGACAAGGACTATCGTGAATTTTTAACAGTTTTCGTTAGAAAACATTACGAAAGGCAAACATTAGAAGAGATTGTTCACTTCGCTATACAAGATCAAGTAAATGAAGCTTCATTACTTACGTTTACAAATATTGCCAATCAATGTTTGATGAGTGGACATCAACGTCCAATGATGGAGGAGGTTGTTGAACAGCTACAGAAAGCTCTTGATAATCAGCTAGTAAGTTGTAGCACTCGCATAAGGTTCTAAATTGTTTTTCATTAGTCACCTTTTTTCGTTTATAAATCTTATAAAAGTCATATATATATTAATCTTTTTTCTTGTACCGCGTGCCTTATCGTGATTTTTTCCACCTACCAATTAGAAAACTTCAATTCAAATTACAAAATGAAGTATGGCTGATTTCTAGAAATGTTAATTTTGTTTGTTGGTTGTATTACGATGGCTTTGCTGCTCTTCACCAAGAACAATCAGGGTATTATTTAAATTGAAACTAATTTATTTTCTTGGATACCAATGGGAAAGAAAAACCCATGGCTCGCTAGTACCGACCCATGAGTGAAGTCATGAAATTTTACTCGTAGGTAGGGGTATGTATTAGAATACATGTTGAGGTTAGATTTGTTAGGGCCAACCCGCTTATATAAATGGGCTGGGTCCATTAGAGTTTATGTTTATTCCATACAAATCTAACCTAAATATATATTCTAAATGGGCCTTGAGCCCGTGCGATGCACGGACATTTAATAAACGTTGTTATATGTCTATATCTGAGTAGCGTAATAAATAAATGTAAACCAAACGAATTACTAAGTTTAAAAAAATTGTAATAATGAAATAGTATAAGTCAGAATATGAGAACTACAAATGTTGCAGAACTTCTTTCTAAACGACGTTAGAGTGGATTGTACGGGACAACATGTCTATTATCTAATTCATGGTCGTGCTTTGTTACAGTTCGGACATCCTCCCTTTGCCTATATACCGGATAGCCTTCTTCTTCACCGGAAGTGCGATCTGTAAACTTTTTGGGATAATTTTTTGTGCACATCTTATCATCTTTGGTGCACGGGCATCTTGGATTTTTTTTCTTCACACCGGCCATATATGTATCATGAAATCAGTGACAAGCTGATACAAATGTGGGTCCTGTTGTTTATCGGGTATTTCTGCAGATATGTAAACATCTACATCCTCTAGATTCGGCAACTTGTCTTTTTCATCCCGGAAAAGGCATATAAGGCATATATGATAATGAGGTAGGCCACGTTTTTGGTGCCATTATTCATGTATTTATTTATGTCTTTAATTTGGAGGCCGTTTTTTGAGCCATGTTGTAATTTAAAAATTCCTAGTATAGTTGTATATAATTTTTAAATATGTAACCGTTGCTTGGATGAGAAAGACGTGGATACTAAAGACATGAAGGCCAAAATTCGGACAGATTAACACACCTGTAGTAAAACAGAGTTTCCCGATTCGTTACTGGTCCGTTTTCAACGAAATTTTTTGTGCAGGTTTTTAACACATGGGGCTACAACTTCAAAGAAAGGAGTTTCTGTATATGAGGGCTTCTTAACCGAGGTTTGATCTGCTGAAGTTGCAGAAGTTTTCTGGTCACAAACAATGTGGATATTGGCTATTGGAGTGTACTTGGTCACCATTGGATTTTGACGCAAGCGAGAGCTCTACTTGGTTGCCATTTTGATTGTCCCTTAGTTTGAACACTCGGTTCTCATGATAGCTCGTGAGATCAAGCATAGGTTTTTTCATCGGTTGAGGCTATGCATGCACATGTTTTATTTTATTGCATTATATATATCATTGTGATTATATATAATATGCTGAAATAGTTTTCACAAACTTAAAATAAAATGCAAATGAGTTTTAACTAAATTGGTTGGTTTAAACTCATCATTAAGTTCAAATTGTGATTTGTAACTCAAAACTAAATATTGATTTTAAAATGACACTTTAAACAGTTTGGAATATTATATGTTTGTGTATTGTCTTTATTCAACAAACTCATGTAGGACAAATAGTTTTAAAATGGACAACTTGACACACAAACTAATCTAAAATAATGCTTAGACATTAAGTTGAAAATAGTTTTTAACTAGTGAGGCGAATGTTGTATGCATGCTTCATTCGTAACACAAACTTTTTGTTAAAAACGTTTTATCAAAATTTTCATATACCCGTCACAAATTTAAGTTGTGCCGTCCAATCGCTTGGGAACACTTGCCGTTATTTTTTTGCTATGCGTGAGACCTAGTTGAATTATAATTCCAAGGTGATTATTATTTATGCGTGAGACCTAGACCTATTTTCATGCGTTTTCAAATTGGATGACTTAATCGAGTCAAGAGGTGAGACCGCGACCCGAGGCAAGGATGGGACTAATCATGCCTACATGATATTAGGCGTTGGACACTAGATGCCATGGGTCCCATAATGATCTAAGAATTGTACTTGTAATGCAATTGGTGCCCGCCGCCTACTGATTGTGTCTATCATTGCTAGCAGATCAACTGATGTGATGGTAGAAGTTCAATGCGGATCTTAGCCTTTTCGTAAATTAATTGTTTTAATATTGTAAACATGGGGTAGTTACTTTATAAAAGGATAATTATTGAAAGTACTAAAATGAACTTTGTGAATTCTATTAATGGAATTAATGCAACACAAACCGTAAACAAAAGTTTGTTCTTTTCTTTGTTGGAGAAAGACAAACTAACTTTTTTTTCCTTGTAAGAAAGAGACTAATTCATATCCTTTTTCTTTGTTAGAGAAAGCTAGAATATGAACACTTGAATTTGCCCAAAATTAATTAAACTCTAAGCGCCATAACTCATGAATTGTAATGTCTTGCAAAAGTCAAACGATTAAGTATGGTTGCACTTATTGCGCTTTCAAGTTTGTTTCCTAACCCTAGTTCCGATTTGGAAACATTTTGATGCATATAAGATATTTGGATAACTAAAGAACATGTTTTCTATAGCTAACCAAATGATAAACGTCTTTAATTATGTTGAGGCGTTGTGAGAGCTTAATTGATTAAAAAAGGGAAATATCATAGAACCGCAAAACATGTGAGGACAAAAACAAGTGTGTTGATCTAGTGATTTTTCCTCAACCCATTAACCTCACTATGACGCTACACACCCTTATGGTAAAGTAGGCCAATGTAGGAGGATTTACATGGCCCATTTTCAAGCTAAAGAATGGCAAAGATAGATAGTCCATCATCTATATAGTAGAACTTGATACGTTTCATTGAATACCTAAGTACGTGTCTACTAGTCTATAAGACTCGCATTAATATTAATGTGTAGGCATTCAAATGTAGCTGGAAAGTAAATATAGTGCCACTTGTTTTGACCATTGGTGCCGAAATACTTGTAATGTTGTCTGATCCAGTGAGAGCTATGAGCTTATATCGACAAGTGGCCCTATTTTATTTATGGCTTGTCCTGAAATAATGTATATTTTTTCCACAATTGAAACATGATGTTTTTGTAAGAATTATAGCATTTTGGCTTATTAGATAACTTGTCGCTTTTTCGATGTCGCTTCTTAAAATGTTATCTATAAGATAGTTATGCATAATTTCATATTAACGATGGTTCTATATATACTAGTAATGCCAATATGTTTTGAGTTCGACTTAAATCATATTATACACATGACATTGTCATTTAGTCACATAAACAAAAGATGAATAGCAAAAATCCGGATGGACGGAATTTTAAAATCCTCGACCTCGTGTCCTTGATATATGCAGACTTTGGCTTAAGTGAAAACATGACTAAGGTTGTTCTTGACTCCAAGTTAGGAAAGCTAATATTCTGCTAGGACTTATACATACCGATGTATGTTGCCCTATGTTGTAACACCCCCAAATTCGCTGTTTAGCGGAAGCAGGCTTTGGGGTGCTACTAATCAAGAATCAAAGCCCCAAAGTATACAGTAAACGACCTCCAAATGAAACGTTTAAAAATAGTTACATTTCCATATATACAATGTTTGAAAACATAGTGTTTTCAGTTACAAAAATGTAGTTCCCTAGAGTCCACGCGTGTAGCGGGAGATTCTATTACATAATCATAATAAACAAAGATAATGCTAAGAATCTCCGTTAAATGCAATGTAGAAAATCATGCGACTCTAGCTGGTGTCCAGGGTAATCCTACTCCGGCTGTGTACCTGAGATACAAAGCTAAAAAGTGTCAACTAAAAAGGTTGGTGAATCTTACAGGTTTAGTAGTAAAAGTATCGGTATGAACCACAAATATGTACCCGTGTAGCTAACAAGCCAAGTAAGTAAATCAGTAAATCATCACAAGTGCCATGAGCTCACAAGTTGAAGCTTAACAGTGTAGTGTGAATGGTACAATCAAGTACAGTATCACGTACCCCCGTGAGTGCTATCCGAACACTCATATGTAACAAATACTAATATGCCTATTTCTACGGTGTAATCCGTGGTAGCGCTACTATCCCAGGCAGGGATTGTCAGTCCCAAATGGATCCATTTACTAGTAATCGCGCTTAAGTCCATAACTAACAACTTATGATAGGAGGCTTTCAGTGGATAAAAGTAACTCATGCAGTGCATGTAAGAAGTAGAGTAATCAGTTCAGTACATTGTGTTCATATGTAAAACAGTTGCCAAGTATCTCACCCCAAAGTATAAAAATAATAAAAGTGGGGTTGTAAGACTAACCTGAGTCTAGCAAGTATGTAAGTGAAATCAAGTAAGTAAAGCGGGTGTAAGTCCGTAGGCGTGTCGGATGTAAGTCTGTAGGCGTGTCGAATGTAAGTTCGTATATCGGTTCTCAGAACCCTGCAACCTTCTGGCGTCCGAAACGCACAAGGTTGTAAGTAAGCAAGTAAATAAGTTGGTGTCTTAAAAGACCACCCATGCTAGTTGTCCACTCAACTAGGAAATGTTCAAGTGTTTGTTTAGTATTTCGTTTGTAGTTTGAAAACAAGTATGGCCCGTTGGTGACGGTTTTGTAATAAAAATCCAAAAGTGTTATTGTTATACGTACCGTCGTATGTGAGTATTCGACACTTAGTGTAAAAAGTATTTTCAAGTTCCTGGATGACGGGGGTCCGGGGGCAGCGCACCTGGTAGCGGGGTCCAAGGGGCAGCAGCCCCTGGCGGGGTCCAAGGGTCAGCTTGGAAAATTTTTATTCCTACTACATTGCTTTATTAAAAATCGCATCTGGAATTTAAATTAGGAAAAATCGACCAAGGTTGGCCGAGGACTGAATTGGCTGTGCGAACTGAGTTCGCGATGCGAACTGAGTTTGGATTCGCAAGACAAAGTGGGTTCGCAAGTCTCGACTCGCATGACAGGTCGGTTGTCACAATCCTCCAATTAGGGTATTTACTTAACCTAATTTCATGCATTACCTAGAGTAATTCCCTGACTAGTGAATTCAAAACGATTTATGTGTTAAGTTTTTGGTAAACTTACCATGTGTTATGTGATATATTTGATTGTAGTTATATGTGATATATATAATTACGTACGAAATAAATATATCAAACTCTATGAATTGAACACAATAATGTTGGTGATACGAAATAATTAATAATTTGAAAATTATTAATTACAACTATTATATAATTATATTATTGAGATAATATAATAAAGTATACGTTTTATAATAAACGTATTAATCGCGAATATTAAAGTTCCGAAATGAACTTCGAAAATACTTTTGAATAATTTTTAGTTTGAAATTGTTATATAAAAGTATTATAACGAAAAGAAAACGAAACATTTAGACGATTTTTGTTTCACGTAATACGAACAGAAACAATTTTAAAACGCGCTTAGAGGTTCCAAATAATAAAAGTATTATTTCGTAAGTTACTGTTTTAATGTATAGAACATTACCTCAAAATATGATTTCCGAATTTGACTTAAATCTGGCACGCGTTTTGAACTATACAGTAAATTTACTGTAAATAATTATGTTATACTTTTGACAAAGTATTTCGCTTATATGATTATCAATTACTAAGTTCGAGATATCGAGAAACATAACGTGTAATTTTATTATAACTAAAGTACCACAAATTATACCCGTACACGAAATTAACGGGCTAAAAACTACCAATAATGCACAAAACATAAATATCTCGCGACATATTGGTACTCACTCCATACTCCCGTTTGAAATTTTGGAACCAAAACACTCTGCTATACATTTCCATCCATCTCCAATAATTCATTCCCACCTAAAAATTTCATCTGTGCTTTGTGTGTGTGTGTCGAGCAGCAGCAGCAGAGGAACAAGAACTGGAGCTTCATCTTCTCCATTCTCTATAATCACATCAAACCTTCAAACACCCAAACATCAAACACTTCACAAAATGGTTTCTTGATCATTATCATCATCTTCATTCGTAATCATCATCATCAACATCAGAAATCATCATCATCTTCATCTAAGATCATTGTGAGGAACATTTTATACTTTTTTCTTCATTTATATAATTTCTTTAAATTATGAATTTTGTTGATGATTGTTGTTATAAAACGTTTAAAACATGTTATAATGAGTTTATATAACATATTGTGATGTTTGATCATGTTAAAAACGGATTAAACCCAAAAATCATTATGTATATGTAATAACAGAGACGAACCAGAACCTGGAAATCAACTAGATCCGGTGGATCACCTTTGGATCCGGTGGATCCTTATCCCAAAAACATATAGATCCGGCGGATCACCTATATGATCCGGCGGATCACCTTTAAACGACTCGCACATCACTAGATCGCTTAGACCGGTGAACGAGTAAAAGACACTCGAGATCCGGCGGATCCAGGTAGGATCCGGCGGATCCTCAAACTTTACACGCACATGAACCCGTGAACGAGTACGATACACGAGTAAAAGACAAGCCAGATCCGGCGGATCACTATATGATCCGGCGGATCCACCAAATTGTAACCAGATCCGGCGGATCCCCTTTAGATCCGGCGGATCCTCAAGCTAAAAACCAAAAGATCCGGCGGATCCTTATTTGATCCGGCGGATCCACTTGTAATACACTCGATCCGGCGGATCCTTACTTGATCCGGTGGATCCCCTTGAACTTTGTTGAATCCGGCGGATGGATCCTTACTTGATCCGGTGGATCCCCTTGAACTTTGTTGAATCCGGCGGATTCACAAGGAATCCTGCGGATTCCCCGCGGATCCAGCTTCTGACTTGTGTTTTTATAAAATCTGCAAACTAATAAACGTTATACGACTTATGTTATTTATTATACGACAAATGGTACAAAATGATACGACAAGGGATTTAGTAATTTGGACGGACACAATATTGAGACATTTTGAATTCGAACATTTGAATACGACAAGTTAGAGACAAATACAATTTATATATATATATAAACATACGGACTTATAAATATATATATAACGAGACGTATAAGTGGAACGATTAAATTTATCTATTACAAACTTTATACGACAAACGAAAACAAGTTATATTTTATATAACTAACAAAGTTATGTTTTGATAATTATTATAATTATGTTTTGAAAACATAATCGACAACAACGACAATTATATATATATATATATATATATACCTACACGCGACATTTACAGTATATGTATATATGGATATTAACAGTGACGACAACTAATATATTTATTAGAATATATATATTCAACTAATATTTATATAAATATACATACTTGAACTCAACGATTATATTAACGCAAACGTTACCAACAATTAAAATGTTACAAACATTTCAACTTAACAAATAATCCACATACTTATACAAGTATTATTATTTGCGTCTAGGTATTTGAGGACGCGTTTGGATTGTTTGCTAGCTATTTTTGCTGAAGACTTGCAAAACTGTGAGTTCACAGCCCCTCTCTTTTATTGTTTAAAATGCTTTTAAAACCAGGGGTGGAAAACATAGAACAACGTGATATAACATGCTATATGCTTTATGTATTGCACTGCATGCTATTATGTGAAACTGATTAACATGATTTCTTTCATGCTATCAAACTTGAACTATTTCTATAAAATGTTTTCATATTGAATTAACTTGAATTAATTATATGAAACGTTTTCACAACATTATGGGAATAAGACAGCAGATCTTTGTACGATCCTAGGTTTACGTGAGGTAGTTGTAGTGCACATAAGTCCCAGTGCTTGCAACCTATAACCATTAGCTAGGTGACTCTAGCCACTGAGTATACAGATAGTACTATCGATTTGACAACCCTCCCAGGATATTACTCGTTGGTCATTCCAACCACATCGACGATAGTCGTAACGAGGAGTGTATACTTAAGGTGTTACTGAGGCAACAACAAAACAACTAGTCGTGGTTTGGTTATAGTACTAGTGTCGTTACTTTAACTCTAAAGGTTTAGCTCACCTTGGAGGGATTATAGTCTAATTTTCCCACTAAACTACTCAACCACACAACTAAACAACTAAACAACAACTTGATTTGGGAAGGGTATTCCCTGTGATGACTAATAGGACAGGGGTTCCTTAAGAGACTATTTTTAGGAAACGTTTACCTTTATTGGTTAAACTTGGTTTCCCACAAAAACAACTATTTATAGGAAATGTTTACTTAAATGTTAAACCTGTGTTTCCTGCAATAACTATTCTGGAATGTTTACTTTATTGTTAAACTTGAGTTCCTGTTAACTGTTTGTTGGAAAATGTTTGCTTGATTGCTGAACCTGATTTTACTTAACTAATGAAATGGATATGTTTACTTAATTGATAAACTTGTATATCCTGTGACTATTTATTAGGAAATGTTTATGATTAAACTTGTGTTTCCTACACAGTTATTATTGTAGTAAGAATGACATTCTTACTAATTTTAGGAAATGTTTTCTTTAATTAGAATACTTGTGTTTCCTACTCTACATATAAATATTATGTCTGTGTACATGAATGATTTATACAAAACTAAAACCTGTGAATTCACTCAACATTCAATGTTGACGGTTTACTATGTTTTTCAGGGAATTAGGACTCAGGTACATCTGCATGCATAACGGACGTAGGCTACCTGACTATTTATGATGCCACTTTTGGGACACTTGGATTTCCTTTGTATTATCAATTCCATTGGTTATACTTATGAAATCCCTCTTTATTAAACTTGTATTTTCAAATACTTAAGTTGTCTTTGACAACCCTACTTATGTACGACTTTATAAGTCGTATCTTTTGTAATAACTTTAAACTTATGGCATCTTAAATATATTATGTTCTATATGATCATATGCTCTGACATCGTGAATGCACTATCGAATCTGTCCGCCCCCGACGCTTAACATTTATTAAAATGCTTCCGCTAATTAACTAAAAGCTTCCGCTAAACTGTTAATAAACACGATTATCGATTTGGGGGTGTGACAGAGATTGGTATCAGAGCCATTGGTTATAGAGAACTAGAAGTCTTTAAGTGACTGAAAACCTTAGAGACCTAGACTATAGCCTTGGCTAACACATTTCTGCATTCATACTATTGCATACGTCTGACACGTCACACACGATTCTTTGACTAGGTATGTCGAGACACGCACCTATTTACCTCACTGATACTGATACTGAGGAGGAGCCCATGGAGGGGCCATACGACGGGATACCTACAGCAGTGTCTGAGGAGGTTTACCCGCCTACATTCCCTAGAGATACTTCAGATGGTTCGATAGCCACTCCACCATTGCCATCCACTGATCCTGCTACCCATATGTTAGGATCTATCTCTATGTCTAGAAGCCATCTTATTGGAGAGCCTGATTTTCGGCCTACACCCAGGAGGACACCGCTGTCGTGTGTTAGGGATTTTCCCATAGGACCCTCATCATCTCGCGGCAAAGAGCCGATGACTGAGGAGCGAGAGATCCGCTGTGATCAGCAGACACCGAGAGCTAGAGTTCCGCATCTGGACTGGATGCCACGCATTTTACGTCACTGAAGGACCATTGAGAGGATTCCTTCCACCTATGAGACTGGGGAGTCATCTCACACACTGACATCTCTACATTTGACTGAGGAGCCTCTGGAGCTTACGGTCCCTACTGTGGTTGCCGTTATTCGTACCTTGCTGGGATTTCATTTTGGTACGCAGTCTGCCATCAGGGTGATGCGCAGTGACACCTCTCGTCTTGACGATGATGTGCTGGCGATATATGGACGCCTTGCGACTTCTGAGTTGCATATTGAGGTAGACAGGGAGTCTGCCGATACTACTAGAGCACGTCTGATCCGATTAGAGCGTCGTTTGGAGACTATAGGCATCGCAGTTGGATTCAGTGTGTTGATGATAGCTGTTAGGATGTTTGTGGGATGGAGTCTACCGTATTTCTTTTAGACCGTATGTATGATGTATTAGGACTATAGTTATGATGTATTTGGGTTGACTTTTGACTAGATGGATGTATAGGTTAAATCTGTCACATTTTGTAGATCATGTTTGATCCAATGGGTATCTTTTGTAGTAAATCCCATCTTTGTACAAAACTTATGTAACAACAATTAACCCATGATCATGATATATATAACTTATGTTTGGTTTACATCGCTGTGTCCATTATGAATGATATCAATTGGTGATTGACTTCATACTATATCTATATTTATCACATACTTTATGAGTGATGACTTGATTAGATATCTTACGAGTGTTTCTTGTGTGTGATTAGGACTGAATCATGCCGCTTAAACGTAGAATTACCAGGAACAGCCAATGAAACCCCACACCTCCTCCTGCTGTTGAGGAGACTACTGAACAAATGGTTAACCGAAGGATTTCTGAAGCCCTTGCTCAGTATGATACTGACCGAAACCGTAGCGGTAGTAGAGAAACCGAACCAAACGCATCAGGTAGTAACCCTGAGATCACTCATAAGGGATGTTCATATAAGACATTCCTAGCTTGCAAACCGAGTCATTTCCGTGGTACTGAAGGTGCCATTGGAATAATCCATTGGATAGAGAAAATGGAGTCTGTGCTAGAAATTAGCAAGTGTGCTCGTGAAGATATGGTCATGTATGCTACATGCACGTTTAGTGATAAGGCTTTGACCTGGTGGAACGCCCAAAGGCAAGCAATGGGACGTCCAGCCGCTCATTCACTGTCTTGGGAAACTTTGAAAACTATGGTCATGGAAGAGTTTTGTCCCCGCAGTGAACTGCAGAAGATTGAGTCTGAGCTCTGGAACATTGCTATGGTTGGTGCTGATATCACAGGATATACCACCAGATTTCAAGAACTGGCACGCCTTGTACCGCACATGGTCACTCCTTAGTACAAGCGCATTGAAAGGTATATCTGGGGCTTAGTGCCACAAATTCGAAGTTTGGTAACATCAGCTAATCCTGTTACTTTTAAGATTGTTGTGGAACTAGCATAGCGTTTGACTGATGAAGCAGTAAGAATGGGGAATCTTACTAAGAAAGCTGTTACTGAAAAGGTTGAATCCAGCAATGCTGATGCTGGGAAAGGAAAACGCAAGTGGAATGACCGTCAGGGTCACAAGAATAAGAAGCAGGCTAGTACCACGAAAGCTTACGTTGCCACTACTACTGAACAAAAGACTTACATGGGGAGTAAGCCCAAGTGTGGCAAGTGTGAACGTCACCATGATGGTGACTGTACTTTCTGTGGGAATTGCAAATGCTGGGGGCATCTGGCTCAATACTGTAGAGCGAACCCTACCACTCAAGCAAATAGGGATCGACCAGCAAATGGATGTTTCGAATGTGGCAGCAAGGTCATTTCCGAAACAAGTGCCCTAAACTGAACCGCGGTAATAAAATCAATCAGAATCGCCCTGCAAACCCGAGCAACAACAACAATCGTGGAAACGCTAACAACCAGCCAGCTAGGGGTCGTGCATTTGTCGTTGGAGCGCAAGAGGCACGCCAGGACCCTATCACTGTCACTGGTACGTTTCTAGTTAACGATCATTATGCATCCGTATTATTTGATTCTGGCGCCGATTTGAGTTTTGTGTCTAAGGACTTTAGACCACTATTAGACGTTAGATCTCGTAAGCTAGACAACAAGTACACATTAGAACTAGCCGATGGTAGGTTGATTGAATCAGGAGAAATAGTACCAGGATGTACTCTAGCATTGGAGAGTCATCTTTTCAAAATAGACTTACTACCGGTTGAGTTGGGAAGTTTTGACATCGTAGTGGGTATGGACTGGTTGTCGAAAAATCGTGCAGAGATAGTTTGCTTTGATAAAATGGTACGTATACCATTGTCAACTGGAGAAACTTTGGTGATACAAAGAGATAAGAGAACGAGCACCGTCAAAACTATTAATTGCTTAAAAGCTTGTAAATATCTCCGAAAGGGATATCCAGCATTCTTGGCGCATGTTGTGGAAAAGAAATCTGTAGAAAGACGCTTAGACGATATACCAGTAGTACGAGACTATCCGGGAGTGTTTCCTGATGATCTTCCAGGATTACCACCTCCGCGACAAGTCGAGTTTCGCATCGATCTGGTGCCTGGAGCCGCACCAATCGCTCGCTCACCTTATCGTCTAGCTCCATCAGAAATGCAAGAACTGTCTACGCAGTTGCAGGAGCTTTTAGACTTAGGATTCATCCGACCGGGCTTTTCACCTTGGGGAGCTCCGGTTTTGTTTGTCAAGAAGAATGATGGATCTATGCGCATGTGTATTGACTACAGAGAGTTGAATAAAGTAACGATTAAGAACCGATATCCGTTACCACGCATTGACGATCTATTTGATCAGCTACAAGGATCAAGTTACTATTCGAAGATCGATCTGCGTTCTGGTTACCATCAACTGAAGGTTCGAGAAGAGGATGTGCCGAAAACAGCGTTTAGGACTCGTTATGGTCATTATGAGTTTCTAGTCATGCCTTTTGGATTGACTAACGCGCCGGCAGTATTCATGGATCTCATGAACCGAGTGTGCAAACCTTACTTAGATAAGTTTGTCATTGTGTTCATTGACGATATTTTGATTTACTCAAAGACGAAAGAGGATCACGAACAGCATTTGAAACTTATCCTCCAACTACTTGAGAACGAGAAGCTGTATGCTAAGTTCTCCAAATGCGAATTTTGGATTAGAGAGGTTCAATTCCTTGGTCACGTGATAAATGATAAAGGAATTCATGTGGACCCGTCCAAAATAGAGGCGATTAAGAACTGGAAAGCACCGGAAACTCCCACGGAAATTCGACAATTTCTTGGTTTGGCTGGCTATTATCGACGATTTATAGAGAACTTTTCCAAGATAGCCCAGTCCCTCACCACCTTAACTCAGAAGGATAAGAAATTCGAATTGGGAGAGAAACAAGAAAATGCCTTCCAACTGTTGAAACAAAAGTTGAGCACCGCACCGATTCTATCCTTACCTGAGGGAACAGAGAACTTCATTGTTTATTGTGACGCCTCACATCAAGGATTAGGTTGTGTTCTCATGCAAAACGACAAAGTTATTGCTTATGCCTCTCGTCAATTGAAGATTCACGAGAAGAACTATACAACTCATGACTTGGAGTTGGGAGCAGTCGTTTTTGCATTGAAAATTTGGAGACACTACTTATATGGCACAAAGTGTACAATTTTCACTGACCACAAGAGTTTACAACACATATTCGACCAGAAAGAACTCAACATGAGACAGAGACGTTGGGTCGAACTACTGAATGATTACGACTGTGAAATTAAGTACCATCCGGGCAAGGCTAATGTAGTAGCAGATGCCTTGAGTCGTAAAGAGAACATTAAGCCTCGCAGAGTTCGAGCCTTAGTGTTAACAATCCACTCGAATCTCATTACTCAAATTCGCGACGCGCAACAATTAGCTTTCACCGCCGAGCGCATGAAAGACGAATCCCTGAAGGGGATGGAGAAACAGCTCGAAACAAAAGAGAATGGAGTTTTATACTTCATGAATAGAATTTGGGTACCGTGCGATGATGAACTCCGTAAGCTGATATTGGACGAAGCTCACAATTCCAACTACTCGATTCATCCTGGTGCAGATAAGATGTACCAAGATGTGAAAGGTTTCTATTGGTGGCCTAATATGAAGAGAGACATCGCTACTTATGTCAGCAAATGTCTAACTTGTTCAAAGGTCAAGGTTGAGTATCAAAAACCTTCAGGACTTTTGCAGCAACCAGTGATGCCACAATGGAAATGGGAACACATAACGATGGATTTCATCACAAAGCTACCAAAGACATCAACTGGTGTTGATTCAATATGGGTGATTGTCGATAGACTGACGAAATCAGCCCACTTCATTGCTTTCAAAGAGACAGACAAACTTGAGAAACTGGCAAAGATCTATATCAAGGAAGTAGTTTCTCGGCACGGTGTGCCACTATCGATTATATCTTATAGAGATAGCAGATTCACATCTCGTTTCTGGCAAACGTTACAACAGGCTTTAGGTACTCGGCTCGATATGAGTACGGCCTATCATCCGCAAACAGATGGCCAGAGTGAACGAACGATTCAAACGCTCGAAGATTTGCTGAGAGCATGTGTGATTGACTTTGGAGGAAATTGGGATACTCATCTCCCATTAGCTGAGTTCTCCTACAACAATAGTTATCACACCAGTATACAGATGGCACCGTTTGAAGCGTTGTATGGACGCAAGTGCCGATCCCCACTCTGTTGGGCAGAGTTGGATGACCGACAACTATCCGGACCTGAACTTGTCCAAGAGACAACAGACAAAATATCTCAAGTACTTAACCGATTGAAAGCGGCAAGAGATAGGCAAAAGAGTTACGCCGATAACCGTCGTAAACCTCTTGAATTTCAAGTAGGAGATAAAGTTCTACTCAAAGTATCGCCTTGGAAAGGGATAGCACGTTTTGGAAAGCGAGGAAAACTGAACCCACGATATGTTGGACCTTTTGAGATCCTTGCGAGGATAGGTCCTGTCGCTTATAAACTCAAACTACCACAAGAGCTTAGTAGTATTCACGACACTTTTCATGTGTGTAATTTGAAGAAGTGTCTTTCCGACGAAACATTAATCATACCTCCTGACGAAGTTTTCATAAACTCAAAGCTTAACTTTGTGGAGGAACCAATCGAAATAGCTGATACGAAAACACAAAGACTGCGAAACAAACGAATCAAACTTGTCAAAGTTTGATGGAATTCGAAGCATGGCCCAGAGTTTACTTGGGAACGTGAGGATGAGATAAGAAAGAAGTACCCTCACCTGTTTGAACAAGCGATTAACACGAATAACTCAAATTAAATCTCGGGACGAGATTTCGCTAACAAGGGGAGAATGTGACAATCCTCCAATTAAGGTATTTACTTAACCTAATTTTATGCATTACCTAGAGTAATTCCCTGACTATTGAATTCAAAACGATTTATGTGTTAAGTTTTTGATAAACTTACTATGTGTTATGTGATATATTTGATTGTTGTTATATGTGATATATATAATTACGTACGAAATAAATATATCAAACTCTATGAATTGAACACAATAATGTTGGTGATACGAAATAATTAATAATTTGAAAATTATTAATTACAACTATTATATAATTATATTATTGAGATAATATAATAAAGTATACGTTTTATAATAAACGTATTAATCGCGAATATTAAAGTTCCGAAATGAACTTCGAAAATACTTTTGAATAATTTTTAGTTTGAAATTGTTATATAAAAGTATTATAACGAAAAGAAAACGAAACATTTAGACGATTTTTGTTTCACGTAATACGAACAGAAACAATTTTAAAACGCGCTTAGAGGTTCCAAATAATAAAAGTATTATTTCGTAAGTTACTGTTTTAATGTATAGAACATTACCTCAAAATATGATTTCCGAATTTGACTGAAATCTGGCACGCGTTTTGAACTATACAGTAAATTTACTGTAAATAATTATGTTATACTTTTGACAAAGTATTTCGCTTATATGATTATCAATTACTAAGTTCGAGATATCGAGAAACATAACGTGTAATTTTATTATAACTAAAGTACCACAAATTATACCCGTACACGAAATTAACGGGCTAAAAACTACCAATAATGCACAAAACATAAATATCTCGCGACAGATTGGTACTCACTCCATACTCCCGTTTGAAATTTTGGAACCAAAACACTCTGCTATACATTTCCATCCATCTCCAATAATTCATTCCCACCTAAAAATTTCATCTGTGCTTTGTGTGTGTGTGTCGAGCAGCAGCAGCAGAGGAACAAGAACTGGAGCTTCATCTTCTCCATTCTCTATAATCACATCAAACCTTCAAACACCCAAACATCAAACACTTCACAAAATGGTTTCTTGATCATTATCATCATCTTCATTCGTAATCATCATCATCAACATCAGAAATCATCATCATCTTCATCTAAGATCATTGTGAGGAACATTTTATACTTTTTTCTTCATTTATATAATTTCTTTAAATTATGAATTTTGTTGATGATTGTTGTTATAAAACGTTTAAAACATGTTATAATGAGTTTATATAACATATTGTGATGTTTGATCATGTTAAAAACGGATTAAACCCAAAAATCATTATGTATATGTAATAACATAGACGAACCAGAACCTGGAAATCAACTAGATCCGGTGGATCACCTTTGGATCCGGCGGATCCTTATCCCAAAAACATATAGATCCGGCGGATCACCTATATGATCCGGCGGATCACCTTTAAACGACTCGCACATCACTAGATCGCTTAGACCGGTGAACGAGTAAAAGACACTCGAGATCCGGCGGATCCAGGTAGGATCCGGCGGATCCTCAAACTTTACACGCACATGAACCCGTGAACGAGTATGATACACGAGTAAAAGACAAGCCAGATCCGGCGGATCACTATATGATCCGGCGGATCCACCAAATTGTAACCAGATCCGGCGGATCCCCTTTAGATCCGGCGGATCCTCAAGCTAAAAACCAAAAGATCCGGCGGATCCTTATTTGATCCGGCGGATCCACTTGTAATACACTCGATCCGGCGGATCCTTACTTGATCCGGTGGATCCCCTTGAACTTTGTTGAATCCGGCGGATTCACAAGGAATCCGGCGGATTCCCCGCGGATCCAGCTTCTGACTTGTATTTTTATAAAATCTGCAAACTAATAAACGTTATACGACTTATGTTATTTATTATACGACAAATGGTACAAAATGATACGACAAGGGATTTAGTAATTTGGACGGACACAATATTGAGACATTTTGAATTCGGACATTTGAATACGACAAGTTAGAGACAAATACAATTTATATATATATAAACATACGGACTTATAAATATATATATAACGAGACGTATAAGTGGAACGATTAAATTTATCTATTACAAACTTTATACGACAAACGAAAATAAGTTATATTTTATATAACTAACAAAGTTATGTTTTGATAATTATTATAATTATGTTTTGAAAACATAATCGACAACAACGACAATTATATATATATATATATATATATATATATATATATATATATATATATATATATATATATACCTACACGCGACATTTACAGTATATGTATATATGGATATTAACAGTGACGACAACTAATATATATATTAGAATATATATATTCAACTAATATGTATATAAATATACATACTTGAACTCAACGATTATATTAACGCAAACTTTACCAACAATTAAAATGTTACAAACATTTCAACTTAACAAATAATACACATACTTATACAAGTATTATTATTTGCGTCTAGGTATTTGAGGACGCGTTTGGATTGTTTGCTAGCTATTTTTGCTGAAGACTTGCAAAACTGTGAGTTCACAGCCCCTCTCTTTTATTGTTTAAAATGCTTTTAAAACCAGGGGTGGAAAACATAGAACAACGTGATATAACATGCTATATGCTTTATGTATTGCACTGCATGCTATTATGTGAAACTGATTAACATGATTTCTTTCATGCTATCAAACTTGAACTATTTCTATAAAATGTTTTCATATTGAATTAACTTGAATTAATTATATGAAACGTTTTCACAACATTATGGGAATAAGACAGCAGATCTTGGTACGATCCTAGGTTTACACGAGGTAGTTGTAGTGCACATAAGTCCCAGTGCTTGCAACCTATAACCATTAGCTAGGTGACTCTAGCCACTGAGTATACAGATAGTACTATCGATTTGACAACCCTCCCAGGATATTACTCGTTGGTCATTCCAACCACATCGACGATAGTCGTAACGAGGAGTGTATACTTAAGGTGTTACTGAGGCAACAACAAAACAACTAGTCGTGGTTTGGTTATAGTACTAGTGTCGTTACTTTAACTCTAAAGGTTTAGCTTACCTTGGAGGGATTATAGTCTAATTTTCCCACTAAACTACTCAACCACACAACTAAACAACTAAACAACAACTTGATTTGGGAAGGGTATTCCCTGTGATGACTAATAGGACAGGGGTTCCTTGAGAGACTATTTTTAGGAAACGTTTACCTTTATTGGTTAAACTTGGTTTCCCACAAAAACAACTATTTATAGGAAATGTTTACTTAAATGTTAAACATGTGTTTCCTGCAATAACTATTCTGGAATGTTCACTTTATTGTTAAACTTGAGTTCCTGTTAACTGTTTGTTGGAAAATGTTTGCTTGATTGCTGAACCTGATTTTACTTAACTAATGAAATGGATATGTTTACTTAATTGATAAACTTGTATATCCTGTGACTATTTATTAGGAAATGTTTATGATTAAACTTGTGTTTCCTACACAGTTATTATTGTAGTAAGAATGACATTCTTACTAATTTTAGGAAATGTTTTCTTTAATTAGAATACTTGTGTTTCCTACTCTACATATAAATATTATGTCTGTGTACATGAATGATTTATACAAAACTAAAACCTGTGAATTCACTCAACATTCAATGTTGACGGTTTACTATGTTTTTCAGGGAATTAGGACTCAGGTACATCTGCATGCATAACGAACGTAGGCTACCTGACTATTTATGATGCCACTTTTGGGACACTTGGATTTCCTTTGTATTATCAATTCCATTGGTTATACTTATGAAATCCCTCTTTATTAAACTTGTATTTTCAAATACTTAAGTTGTCTTTGACAACCCTACTTATGTACGACTTTATAAGTCGTATCTTTTGTAATAACTTTAAACTTATGGCATCTTAAATATATTATGTTCTATATGATCATATGCTCTGACATCGTGAATGCACTATCGAATCTGTCCGCCCCCGACGCTTAACATTTATTAAAATGCTTCCGCTAATTAACTAAAAGCTTCCGCTAAACTGTTAATAAACACGATTATCGATTTGGGGGTGTGACATCGGTTCGCAGTTCAACTCGCAAGTCGGTTCGATTCGCGGTTTGACTTCGCGAGTCCAGTTTTTAGTGGGTGAATCTCGACTCGCAAGTCGAGGTCGACTCGCAACACTCGACTCGAGGATAAGTGTGCGAACTGAGTTAGATCTCAGCTCGTGAGACGAACTATCAGCGATTTTTAGATGGGTTTCGATTTTTAAAGCGTTTTCGGTGGGATTTTTGGACATAATCTCGTTGAGTAAATGTTCTAGCATGTATATAAAAGTTTTTTAAGTAATTTAAAAGAGTTGGAAGGTTTCATACCACGAAAATGAAAACGAAAAGATGAAGATGGAGAGCTCGAGTTAGTGATCGTTTCTTCTTGAATCAACTTCGTGAATCGGTGTGTTTTTGATGGCGTTTTTGTGTGGTTTATGGCTGCGATTTGAAGGGGAAAGATGAGAGAGTTTTGGGTTGGTGATGTATGTGTATAAATGAAATGAAAAGGGACAAATGAGGTTAAAAAGGGAATGGGTCATAGGTCGGTGGGTTAGGTCTGCGGGTTTTGGCCGACCCATTTGAGTCTCGGGCTCACATGTTCCCGTTTTCGTTTGCCCGATTATATAAGTTGCGTAACATTTTTAAGATTTATAAATACGTTAAAGTATATCCGAAATATTTTAGCTGAAGTATTTTAACAAAATACTTTATCTCAAGTTATAAAATTTCAAAAATATAATTTTTGTTATTAATCGCTCGTTGGGGTGTGTTTCGCGTGGTTTCGTCGCTTAGAATGTGTCTTAAACAATTTCGAAAATTCATGTAATATATTATCGTGATATATTATAGTAAACAATGTTTGTTCGGATAATTTCACATTATTTATAAATTTTGTCACCAACGTCCATATTAAATAAAGTCGGACCTCGTCCGGTACATAAGTGCACGTTTTAATCAAATCGCGTAAGCGTGTATGTAATTACACCAAAATGTTACATATATTTAGAATATTACAAAACTAAACACATGTAATTACAAGTACTTTAGGCACTAATTAAAGTCCTAAATTGGCGGGTGTTACATATGTAGAACCATGTCAAGGAATATAAAAAAAAGCTATTTCATAACATTAACTAATGTTTTAGTTGATATGCTTATGTCTTCTTGTCAAGATATAAACATGAAGTCTTTGAACTGTTCAAAGCCTTTTAGGATGAAGTATGAAGTTATTCTTGAAACAAATAATGGGAGCAATTCGGTTTTACCGAGTTGGTAAGTATATGAGCCAAAGAGTCTTAGATCATCTAAAGAACTGTGGGATTGACTCATGATCCTAATTTTTTTGGATTACTACAACTTTGTGGTATGTTCAACGGGTGAAATCAAACTATATTGATATTGTTTGATTTTTGATGACTGTAACTACTCTACCTCCAACCTATCAAGGTTAAGGAATTAAGTGTGTCACGCGCATACTGAGTATGGTTCCAACCAGGAAGGGTAACTAAGACACCATCATGCTATGGAATGGAAATGTTCCCATTATGTCTTGCTTAAAGTTTCGGATTTGTTAACATCACGAGTATTGTGATACTAACAAACTAGAGTCCAAAACTGTCACTTTATTTTGTGAGATACTCGTAAGTAATGATGAATTATCATTTCGACATCCCAATCGAATGTTGAGCATTTGGAGAGTTGTCTCCTCTTACAAGAGGCAAGTTGGAGTATAATGGATCTTGAAGATTTTCAAGAATAAAATACAACACCTTCTAATGGCACTAGCAAAATACGCACTAAGTCTGAACACATTAGTGTTGAACTGTAGGGTGAACCCCTGCATTCGTAAATCTGGTAATTTTCTTGACACTCCGAGAATAACTATTTTTCTCGTGGATGATAAAAAAAATAGGGTTCATGATAAACCCGCTATCTACAGAGATGCTATATTAATATCCTAATCTAATAAATGGCAAGTAGCCACGAATGCAGAGATGCAATCCACAAAAGATAATCAATTTTTGGAACTTGATTGATCTTCCACCCAATGGTGATGTGGATGGAAATGTACACAACTTTAAAGCCCCTCTTGTGATGAGAATTCTCACTCATACTCAAACAATTGACAATGATATGGTTAAACGATGTCCTAAATAAGGCAGTTATAAAAACCATTATTGGGTATGATGTAAGAACATGACAGACATGTGTACGCAAGATAGGATTTGTTCCTCCACTTGATTGGAGTAAGATACTTCTGGGCCCCTCGATGAAATGAACAGATGTTTGTATGGCCATGCCCAAATGTAATTGAGATGATACTTAATTAGTTTGGTAATCTAGTTCAACTTCAAGATCGAGAAACATAATCGTTGAACAATGAGAATGACTGATGATCCATGTCTCATGCTCAACAACGTATCGGTAACAAAAGGACAATTGACAATAAACTATTTATAAATCATTAGCATTAATGATATGCTTTTGAGAAACTACACTCACGTGGTTTTAGGGGCATTGACGTGTTGCTAGACGCTAACATTTGCTTGTATAGTTACTTGGTGTTGTGTCATGCACAAGTGGGAGTCTGTAGGATTATACGCAAGGTACAACACATAATTATATGGCTAATCTCACGTGAGCCTTCGGGGTCACACACATATACACTGAGACACAATTTGTAATAATATATATGTAGTATATATTATTCAAGTGATACAATAAATAAAACGGTTATTTTATTTTGGACTAAATAAGTCAAAATGGGCTGAAGTAATTATAAAAGTTTATGGGCTAACTTAATTACTAGTAGAAAACCTAAAGTGTTTAGGGTGAAAAAAAATGATGAAATGACTTCTTTGGTTTTTAAGGTTCACGTGAGAAAAAAGAAAACCAAGAAAAAGGGTTGTTAATTGCTTCTTTTAAAAACGGCGCGCAAGCACATACAAAAAAGGAAGACATGACATTTTTCGTTTTCTTTCTTTTCTTTGTGAAGATAACAGCCGCAAACAAATAATCAAAAAGGACTTTTGGTTTTTTTTTTATTCCTTGATGCACACACGTTTTTCTGTTATTAAATAATCAACAGATTAGTTGTTGTTCAAGCGTAAAACCGCTTAAGTACAATGATGATGAAGGTTTATGAGGAATCAAGCTTCTCACACTCCGATTAACGAGCAAACTCAATATCGAGACTCAGTCAATTGAGGGTGGTGAAAGCTTAATTCTAAGAGAGTAACTGTAGGTGAATTACTCTGTGAATTTATGAGGTGTTGGTTTAAAATAGAAACCATGCACTAGTATTTATACCCAAACCCTAAGCTGACGTGGAGGACTTGGTCGTATGCGAGGGCGACATTCCCTGTGTTTCTAGCTGACGTGGATACTTGGTCGTGGGCGAGAATGACATTCTCTGTGCCAAGGCTGACGTGGACCAACCAGGAAAGCTGACCAAGTTAATGGGCAAGCCATGTATATAGTACCTGCGTATAACGGTTGCTGGTTGTACTTTTGTCAGAGAATGTCGGATTTGTACGGAGCACGTGTTTTCGTCGTAATATCACCATGATCTTGCTAAGTGTTGCATTTCAGCTGTGAGGTCGTGCCCCGACCTCGGCGATGTTTATTCGGAGGCATGCATAATAGGCATGCATAGAGAATGCGAGGGCGACATTCCCTGTGTTTCTAGCTGACGTGGATACTTGGTCGTGGGCGAGAATGACATTCTCTGTGCCAAGGCTGACGTGGACCAACCAGGAAAGCTGACCAAGTTAATGGGCAAGCCATGTATATAGTACCTGCGTATAACGGTTGCTGGTTGTACTTTTGTCAGAGAATGTCGGATTTGTACGGAGCACGTGTTTTCGTCGTAATATCACCATGATCTTGCTAAGTGTTGCATTTCAGCTGTGAGGTCGTGCCCCGACCTCGGCGATGTTTATTCGGAGGCATGCATAATAGGTATAACATTACTTGCTTGGACGGTCATTCCATCGTATCCGGGTCCGGACATGGTCCGACTCGGAAGTGAATGATGTCGCCTAGGGTGACATGTTCTGGGCCCGGAGTGTAATCCGGGGTCCGTGGTCGGAGCTGGAGTGAGGCGATAGATCGCCGAGTGCATCTTGAGTTTGTTTAATTTCCGTGTTCATGATGTAATCCGAGTCAAGCGCGCTCCGGATTCATAGTGTGACCCGAGGTCCGAAGTCAGAGGTGATGATATGTACATCATTAAGTCCCCCCAGTCCGTTGTTATATTCCGATCAGGGGATATAGTAAAGGACTTAAGATAAGTGACGTGGCACTCCAATGATGGCTTTCTATACACGGCGGCTTACGATTTACGCGCATGGGCTGCATTAAATGCACGTCTTTTCGAATTCGGCAACTGGCATGTGATGGGACGGGATGCGTCGTTACGTCATGGTACATGCTGGCATGCAATGGTCGAGTTACCCAAACGTGAGATCTGGCGACACGTGTAGGGCTAAGAACGAGGCAAGCGTTGGTAAATTTTCGATATGTGAGATCTGTTGACACGTGTAGGGCTGTCGATGAGGCCCAAGCGGCCCAGCCCATCTCGGTATTTACTAAAAATAGACACATACCACGTTCATTTATTTTTTACGCGAGGTAAAAATCTTGAGAGAGCTCCGGTAACCTTCAAGAATTCCGACCATATTCATACAACTGTTCCGGCATCGAACCCAGTTTTCGATCAATCTTCAAGTAAACCCAGGTCCGTCCATTCAAACTTTTCACTTGTCTTAAATTATACCATGGCCCCCCTGTTGACGTGGTTGATATTCTTGACGATTCTGAGCCGATTGCGACTGAGGTCGTGGCTGGTGGTGGGGGTGCGGCACGGGTCGTTGAAGCTGGTACCAGTAAGGCGCCTCTGAACGTGGCGAACGAAGCCAGTTCGGTGACGGCGGAGATGCTCCCATTGGTGATGAAGCATTACCGGTGCTTGGCTCAGTATAACCCGGTGGTGCCGTGATGTGAAAGATCGAGTCTTAAAGATTATCGTTGAAAAGGTGAACTAGAAACTATTGTGCTAAGACCAATACACAACCGGCCAGTGGACCCTATCGTGTAGTAGTATAGTCGGGTAAGTTCGGGATCGAACACAAGGAACTATAGTTTTAGATGTTCAAGTTAAGTGCTTGTAATTTGTACAATAAAGTAAAGGTGGGGGTTTTGTGACCGAATTGTCACGCTGCTTAAAACTACTTTTTAAATCTAGAATCGAGAACGGTGGACTCAGGAAGAGTCAAATTAGTTGATTGAAAACTTTCGTATATTAAAAACAATACTTGCTTGGATTAGGTCACTAGTGATTTCGGGGTGAAGGGTTATAACTGGTTTATATTATGCAAGAGTAAATTTCCATTAAACATAGCCTTAACGTTCGTCATCACCTAATGTTCAACTTCGATCCATGAACCTATGATTTAATCTAGCAACGGACGTTCGCCATGGTTACCAACTTGCACATTTGAGCTTAAAGTATCTAACTTATCCCAAACTACATCCGCAATGTTTGTTCAATCATTTTTAGACAAATAATCAATAGCAATTCACCAAGTAGAAAATGTTCGCTATATCTATTAGTAAATTACCAAACAAGTTAAACCATTAAAATCAAGCTCAAACACACAAGGTTCATGATTAAACATAAGGTTCAAAATCACAAGCTTACAATTCATCCAAATGAAAGACATTCGCCATATTCACAAACATGTATGTGTTTAGCTCATTTGTTTAACTATTACCAATTTTCATAGTCATGAACAAAGGTTCATCCATACATGGACATACAAATGAAAGCATTTTAACTTTAACAACAAGCATTCGCTTAAGTTATTTGGTTAAAACACAAATTAGTTCTACAAATTTGTTGAGCTAAACACATTCACACTTAAGGATGAATTATAAACCAAAGCATAATCAAACACCAAAAGAATTCACCCCTAATCACTAGTTAATTCATCCAAGCAAGTATAATAAGAGTTTAGCCACTCCTCATCACAACAATCATAAAACAATTGCAATAAATCACTGGAATCATAGATAGCTTAAATTAAAATAGAGTAAAATTGTTACCAAAATGATTACACAACTTCAAGTATTTGTTTGATGAAATGAACCACAAATTTCTTCAGTGAATAATACAAGAATAATCCAAAAGAAATGTTGTGTCGTGGTGTTTTTTGTGTGTAGCAGTGAGTGTGAAGTAGTGGGTGTTTTGTGTCTCCCATGGTGTGAATGGATAAGATGGGATTGAGATAAAAAAAAACTTAGATGATGTTTTTTTTCCTAGGGTTTTTAACTGAGATGACCTAAAACATCATCATCCCCTGGATAATTCTTGAGCGGGAGAAACCTCGGACCAAAA
This sequence comes from Helichrysum umbraculigerum, assembly GCA_949592205.1. Classification (NCBI taxonomy): domain Eukaryota; kingdom Viridiplantae; phylum Streptophyta; class Magnoliopsida; order Asterales; family Asteraceae; genus Helichrysum; species Helichrysum umbraculigerum. The sequence continues at coordinate 60,082,386 of CATIUR010000005.1, read as the reverse complement.
GATGGATGGAGCAATAAATGCTCTTCCACCGAAATCTTCACACGTATTTAATAACCATCAGTTGCACCGAGCTTTTATCCAGCGCGTGTGAGAGATAAACAGTGGCCCGCCAACTTACCCGATTGGGTGAGTAACCATACCCGGACGGGTGAGCACTCGTACCTGATCGGGTGAGAGGCATACCTGAACGGCTATTAGCTTTGACACGGAAGGATGCACGAGGGGTGAGTTGTTGTCTCGATTTTGCACTGACGCACCCGACCGGCTCAATTTACCCGATCGGGTTAATCACCTCACCCGGATGGGTATGGTACTCTACCCGATCGGGTATGGAGCATTTTTCAGTCCAGTTTCACTTCAGCTCCACTTTAGCTCCAGATTTATCCAAACTTCACCATTTCGCATGTTTTTCCTGAGTCTCACCTGAGATCAATTTCCAATCCAAATAAGTATCGAAAGTTCATGAAATTTACTCAAATACAAATGCGAAATAACGATATCGCCAAAGATTTATATATACAAAATGAGCGATATCATACCGATACCGGAGCAACGCGCTCATGAGCCGCCTGAGGACAAGGTGGCTGTGTACTGGAAGACCATGGAAAAGGGTAACATGCGGATGCCTCCGACCCCATTTTTTCTGGACGTACTTAAGCACTATAAGATTGGGTTCATCCAGTTGCACCCGTCCGCTCATTGAACCTATCTCCGAGTGTAAAGGTTTTTCGAGCTTGTTTCCGGATGTCTGCCAACGGCGTAGGGTGGTGATGTGGTCGTCGTGAGTGATCACAACGCCGATCGGTGGGTGTTTTAAATTTGTAAATGTTGGGGTCTAAGTGTGACTTACTAATACTGAACCAAAGGCTAGTAGATGGTAAGTATGACCTAGAGTCGTTCTTAAAGAGAAACTGAATTGAAACGGAGGTGATCCAATCAATATTTCTTTTCTAGTAACAGGTTTTTATAAGAGTGCGTTGGGGGTTTTGGTTCAGTTAACTAAATAAACTAAATTAAGCGAATAAAAGATAATAATAAATCAGATAATGGAAAGCAGTATTTGTTGTGTTTTCATTAGCTCATAATATGGGATGATGACTTTTATGGGGAAACAATCAACTAAATTTGGGATGTTTACTAGATTTGATAACTTATGGTATAACTAGTTGATTCCCTATTAGTTGGTTAACAACTAATATGTCACGAGGAACTAAGGTGCATGATTCTGATCAGACAGACAATGCTCAACTCTCCACACTCTCCTATGAGGGAGTCAGTGGCCCTTATTAATGAACACATTCGCTCGTGGGAGAAGGAACAGAGTAGCAGGTCCATAATGAGTCTAACCGTTCTTAATACCATAAAGATTACAAATCCAGTAAACAACTAACTTAGAGCTTATGTTCGGACTTATTGATCAATTCCTGTTAATGAAACTTAAGAATGATAAGCGAGGGAAAACGTTTTGGTTTCTTGTGTACCTTACTTTAGGTTTTATCGTTTAAAGGAAAAGTATCATTTTAGATTGGATTTTAAACTTGTATTTCTCAATACAATTAACAAATCCCTAGGTTTTCGTGAATGATTATTTAGCCTATAGCCTACCTACTCTAATCTAATCTAAACTAACTAATCTTATTAAAATGCTGACGGCTTTTGCATAAAGTTAAACCCAGACCATATCAGAAAATACTATAGTAGTTCACAATGTATTTAATCGTTAACCGATGTTTCCGTTATGAATTTAATTGCTTCGCGATGTTTACATGATAAGTACATTGTGATTGGAAGTGTATTATACTCATGGCAATTCCACGTAATCACATTGCATTTTATAATGGTTGCATGACGTTACAATTAAACCATAGTTTTGACATAGATAACTATTGACCAAGTATTAAGGTTCGCGACTCCTCTTTACACGGTTACAATCACGTTTGTCAATCGAAAGGCGAATATAATTTTTAGGTTTAAAATCATAAGATAAGATAAGTCTGTGCATAAGTTTCCATTTTTATAATGTCGATCCATAATACAACTACCTTCGGTCGTTTACCGACTTCCGTACATTTGTACTCCGCCTAAAAGCGTTTCCAGCACTATATCGAGTAAACAGTCGAATCGGGGCCGTCATATTATTTCACGACATATTTAAAGTCATCCCGTAATTATTTATGCTAACTACATCACAACAAATACAATAGTAATCTACTCGCTAAGCATGGCACAAACTATCTCTAGCATAATTAAAGCATACATATATAATTAAGATAGATAAGGATAGAAAGAACCGGGATTAATATGCGAGAAGGAATAGACTTGAATTAATAAGCGTAACTCCAAGCTTACACCAAAGATTACAAACACGTTCCTTGCTTTCGTTCTATTCTAGATAATATTCCTAAACTAGCCTAATACTAATTTGGAGTAAGAAGATAGAGGGAGAAAGTAAAGCTAGTAACTAAATAGAAGTATATATAGGTGTGGAAGATATGAAAGGTGTGTGTTGCAAATGAACCAAAGGCACCTACTTATACTTGAGTTTTGGTGCACTTTAGCAACTAGGGGCACATGTTAGCAAAAGGTGGTGAAAGGTCTAGCACATGTACCCTAAAGCGCGGAAAGGTCTAGCACATGTACCCTAAAGTCGCGGAAAGGTCTAGCACATGTACCAGGAGAGTACGAGCAAGGACGAAAAAGCGGCCGGGAGACGGGGGGAGTCCAGCCGGCGGCTGGTGGCTGCCGCCCGCCCCGGTCCGCCGTCTTTTTCTCGTTTCTTGTTTCATGCGTATCTTCTTCGTTATACGTCCGTTTTCATCGATTCTTTTTGCATTGGATTCTTTTTCAAAAATGAAGACTTTGATGAAAAGAAATACCTGAAATGTTTCTCTGATCTTTAGATGTCTCGTGCGAATCGTTTGAATCTTCCGGCGTACGTAGAATCTTCGTTCTTCATCCGTTTTTGTTGAATCTTTTTCTTTTGGATTCGTAATTTGAAAACGAAAATCTTAGATAAGAGAAATCTTAGTGATGGGTACTTCATCTCAAATCTTGTCTCGGATGCCTTGAATCTTCAATTGTGCGTGGAATCTTCGTTTTTCGTCCGTTTCGCTTGATTTTTCTCGTGCAACTCCATTTTGACCATCTTGGCAAAGTTTCATTGATTTGTGCATTATTTGAGTCCGAATGCCAAGTATTATTCCAGAATGAGAGAGATATCGGTGGTAAAAACATGACTTTTTACGCGATATCAGGTGGTATACCTTCGCAAAGCGGAACGATTTTGTGGACGGCCAGGAGTCGTCTTTACACGACATGCGCGATTCATTTTTCTTTATTGATTAATCGGTGATTCCTACCAATTCTGTTGAAATGTTGGTGTCGCACCCCCAAATTCGTTAATCACGTTTATCGGATGTTTAGCGTAAGCATTAGATTGAGTGGGGGCGACGACGTATACAAAGTACATGCGTACATATCAGAGCATATGATTACAACAAAACATATATATTAAGATGCCAAGAGTAATAGTTACAAGGTTTTACGATTCATCGAATCGTATAAGTGTAAAAGTAGTTAAGTTGTACAAAAGTAGATTTCGTAAATATGACTAAATCAGTTTAGTTATATAAAAGAAATCCCATTGTTCAAAAGTTGGAATCCTAAATTCGTCACGGGTCGCCTAGTTCCAGAAGTGCAGGCGGTCTTACATGCGCAGCTAATTCCCTGAAAAACATAGTAAAAGTCAACAACGGGGTTGAGTGAATTCACAGGTTTTAAGTTTACGTGTAAAGTTTTGTAACCAAATATGTTTGTAACATTTTGCCATAACAATATAAGTAGAGTTCATCAACGTGAAGTTTCGTTTGGGATGTCGCCCAAAAATATCGTTTGAAAAGTATTGTCCAAGAAGTAGGACCTATAAATATTTGCCCAAGAAGTAGGGACTTTATATGTGTGTTTGCCCAAGTCGTAGGGACTGTCTGTGTATATTTGCCCAAGTCGTAGGGACTTTCTGTGTATATTTGCCCAAGTTGTAGGGACTTTCTGTGTATGTTTGCCCATGTCGTAGGGACTTTCTGTGTATGTTTGCCCAAGTCGTAGGGACTTTCTGTGTATGTTTGCCCATGTCGTAGGGACTTTCTATGTGTTTATGAAAATGTTGTTTCATAAAAGTCAGTTTGTATAAAAGTCTAATAGCATTTCATGAACGGTTTGTAATATGGTATGAAATCTTTCATAAATACGGTTTAAAAGTACTCAAGCTGTAGAGTAAAACATGGATACGTCCGGAGTCGACAATCTACAAGTATAAAAGCATAAAAGCATTTTTATATAATCATGGTAAGCTATGGCAATAGTAAAACAGTGACTATGTTTTCCACCCATGTTCAAAAGTAGCAAAGCAGTAAAAATAGGGGCTGTGAACTCACCTGGTGAGCTAAGTATGTGTACGAGTGCTAGCAAAGCCTAAGCCCAATGTACTTCTAGTCGGTAATCTCCTAACGTCCTAAACGTATGAGATTATAAGTATAAGTAGTTGGCCACATGCCAAACATGTTATTCGTTCACCCTTTAAAAGATCTTTGTTTGTTTGTAAATTCGTATGTTTCGTTGGTGATGGTTTTCGTAATAATAATTCGAAATGACATTATTATGAATTTCGTATCAGTGTATACTTTGTAAAAGTATATATGTTTATTGTTTCCAAGTGTATAGTATATATATAGTCATTCGTCGTGTATATATATATATCTATTTATATAGTTGTTTGTTCGTCGTATACTTTGTAAAGTTATATATATACATATACATATATATATAGTGTACGAGTTATATGTTCGAAAGTATGTATTTAAATATGTATCCGAAAGGATATGTTTGTATCCGAAGTTCATTATCCGAATGTATTAGTGTCCGAAAGTGTGTATAGGTCTGAAAGTTGGAGTCCGAAAGTGTAAAAATCCGAAGTTTAGAGTCAAAAACACTATTTGTCCGAAAGTCAACAAAAGTCAACTCCAAAAGTTCACTTTCGGAGTCAAAATCACTATTCATCCGAAAGTCAAAGTGGTCAAATTTACTATTCATCCGAAAGTCAACAAAAGTCAAAGTTCGGAGTGGAAATTAGTCCGAATTTGTGATTTTTATTTAAAATAGTAAACGTTATCGATAGGCTCCGAAATTTTTACACGATGTTCCAACATATCTTAAGTACTTCCTGTAATTTTTTCATGACTTTTGAAGGTTTTTGATATTTTTAAAAAAAATCGAGAAGTGTGCAGTACTGTTTAGTCCGAATTTAAAGTTGTTTCCATGGTTTGGATTTTCTGGAAAAATGGGTGTATTTCTAGAGGAAGTGTTCTTCACGAAAGTTGTTCCCAACACATATACGAAGATTTTCCAAGTGGTCTCAAGTGCTTATTCAACTCCTACGATTAGTTGTAATTTTTATTCCGAAAGGACAGAATCTGTCCAAAATACGATTTTTATAAATATTAAGTTTTGTTAAGTTTTTGTTTATGTTTTCACGTAAGATCTTTCATATAATGAACATATAACATGTTTAGAGAGCATGAAACAAGTAAGATTAGTAGGTGTAAAGTGTTCCTTACAAAGCTTTAAAGTGGAGAAGGAAGAAGATGATGATGAAGTTTTCTTGAGGCTTGTTTCTTGCTCCTCCTTTTTGCAACTTCTTGTAGATGATCAAAGTGATTTTAGTGAAGATGATGATGGTGATGTTGGGCTGTGATCAGCCGTGAGAAGAGAGGGAGGAAAGGAGGAAAGAATAAAGAGTGAGTTGGTGAGGAAATGGAAAGGAAAAATGGGGTTTGAGTGTTAAAGTCAATCAAGCAAAAAGGGAATGGGTGAGGGCATGGCCTTGGCCGATTTTTCTTGGTCAAGGGAAGGAAAGTTGGTGATTTTCTTTTCCCCCTAATTATTGTGTTGATATTTAGGTATTTAACCCGTGATCGTTTACCCGATCGTAATACGTTAAAACGTATTTTAATGGTTTAGTTTGTTAGCTTTATTTCGCAATAATATATTTTGAAGTATTAATATAAATACTTAATAATGAGTTCCAAAAATAATATTTTTGACTAGTTTGGTTGTCGGGTTTGTTTTACGTATTTTGTCGCATTCGTGACGTTTTCCTAAAATGTATAAACGTTTAATGTTTTATCGCTATGCTTTTATCGTTAGCATAATATATCAAAGTAAATATCTACTATAAAAATAGTTTTATGATATTTATAAAATTTGTATCACCAACGTACATATTTATTTCTTCGGACTCGCTCCGAATGTTTCGCGCGTAATTACAAGTAATTACAAAATAAGTAATACCTCACGTATTAAGTCGTTGGGCTTTTCTAGACTTATCTACTAAAATGGTTTGTGAATTCACTTGGTCAGGGAATTAGACTTAAAAATGCATGCGTTTAGTGTATGTAATCGCGTTTAAATTTGCGGGGTGTCACAGTTGGTGTGGCAGTATGACAGACCCAAGGACGTCAGCTATACGCCTAAGCTGACCGCGGCCGAGCAGCATTTGCTGAACGCCTGTAAAGATGCGAAGTTGGAAATGAGGGAGTATCATAGATAGGTTCTCGTCATCGGCTGCATGAGCTCTTTTTGGCCGTTTGAGAATCAGATACCCGTCGTGCAACGGGATGGCCATGGTATGGGTGGGGGCGTGGTTATTTATATTTGCATTTACGCAAACATATGTATATTTTACTAACTCCCTTTGTTACTTTGTTTGCAGATATGGATTTGAATTCAATCTTGAAGGCCCCCAACTTGGCGGGATTGAAATACCTTCGCCGACCCATGGTGGAAAAAGAGCATACCGTACCCGGCGCTGGTGCCGAGGCGACCGGTGCCACTGTTACAGTAGCCAATCCTGGCGATGGCGCAAGTGTTCCCTTGGCCACGCCTTCTGTTGTCGAGGCGACGGGCAGTGCGCTGATTTTGAAGTGCAAGGGTGTTGCCGCCGGTAAAAAGGTGGCGACGAAACGGCAAAAACTAACGGCGATGGAGGTCGCCGAAGCCAACCTTGCTACATTCTAGGCGTATCCGAGCACATCTGGGGTTTACACCATTCCTGAGAACGGTTCGTGTCTTTTGTGATTTTGCTACTAACTTTTGATTTTGTTTAACTCTTGTTATCTGTTATCAGCGGAGGTGGATCCACTGGCTGCGGAGGTGGAGGAGCTGCAGTCGGTATTAAAGCTCAGGGACGAGACGGACGAGGAGCCTCTTGCCCGTCGCAAAGCTAGCGTAGGTTCCGAGCTCGCCTTCAAGACTCTTGCGGATGATGGTGCGGGGGCACGTGCGGATGAACCGAAGGTTACAATGTTAGATGTTCGCACTAACCGTCGCCGCTAGTGAACCAACAGCCGCTAAGCCCGCCACAGGGCCCGTCACCGTCGCATTCCGACAGCATGAGGTAACAGTCGATTACTTGTCATTATTTGCTTGTTTTCATCACTTTTTGACTTGGCGTGTGAATCAGGACTGACAGGATGAATATTTTCAGATCGCTGCTCTCGGAGTCACTTCACCCGGACCGTTTTTTGAAGGTCCCGGCCTTCGGTCCTTCCGGCTCTAGCGCTGCTACTTTTGTCCCGGCCTGGGACTTCAAAGTTAATAATATGGCTGTGGATGCGCAATCGCTGCACAATTTGCTGGGCACGTGGTTCCGCTGGCGGTGGCCGACAGAATTAAGAAAATGTCCGCCACCGACGCCAAACGCGCACGTCTCCTAATGTCCTTCTGGGATTTTGCGATTCAATGTGACGAACAGGTTCGCACGGAGGCGGCCGTGGAGAAGCTGAGGTTGTCGTCTGGTGTGATTAAGCGCCAGGAGGAGGAAATTGCGACGCTGAAGGACCGGGCCCATGCCCAAGAGGAGGAGTTGAGGCTGGCTAATGAAGCAACAATGAAAGCTGAGGCCATCCTACAAGTTGTGCAACTCTAGAAGGGTGAAGCCGAGGCTGACCTCGCTCCGTTGCAGGAGCGTGTTGTTGTTTTGGAAGCGGAGAATGCTACGCTCGTTGAGAAGGACAAGCAGTTGCAAAGCCGGTTTGATGATTTGACAACGGATTTGGCGGCTGCCAAGAAGGAGATCACTGATCTGGAGGAGTCCAATGCTCTGAACTTGAAACATTTCAATGAGGCTGAGAGCAAGAACATGGACCTGGCCGACGAGTTGGAGCGCCTCCATAAAGGTATCCCTGGGTTAGTCAAACTGGCCTTGGCATCGGACAGCGTTACTGCTCCCTTTAAGGAGTTTGTCACGGCTGTCCAGGAAGTAGAGGTGCTGCAGACAGTTAATCTGTTTGCTGAGCATGTTCCGGACCTTCCCGCACCGCTTCCGGATGCCATCACTTGTAAAGTCAATCCGGATTGCTTCCAGCGGGCGCAGCAGGCCGGTGAAGCCCTAAAGTCCATCACTATTCCATTTATAGAAAGAATAGGTCGGGAGATGGAATTATCTTTAGATGATATTTTAGAGATGCGACCGTAGATTGTTAGGCATATTTGTAAGGCCGGCATCTCTCCCAATCATGTAAAAAAAAATTGATGTATCAATGCAACGTTTATTTCTTAATTGCACGTGTTCGAACTAGTTCTATGTACATTTTTTATTTTAATTGTTGTCATGACTTGGTAGATTTCTATACTACTTTATGAGTTGGTGTGGGAGTTTAATCGAACTTGACCAATAACGTTCCGGTCGCACCCCGGCGATAGGTGCTAGCCTTGGGGACCTCTGCCTTCGGGACGCTAGAAGGCATTCCCTTATGGGGGCAGGCTCGTTGCGCGCTCTGGGCTTATCTGACACCGGAAGTCAATTTCCGAGCATGTAACGACGACGCCTGACGGAGGTTTTTTTTTGTTTTTTTTTTTTTTTGCAATGTTCAACCATAACACAATATATGAAAATAATAAATTGCAAAATAGAAGAATAGTATGCAACCAAAACTTTTATTTCGTAAGGATAGATGCTACGAAGACGGGGTATCAGTCCGGCCTGAGCTATTACAAAGTTTGATTACATATAACATTTCTTTAAATTAGTCACGTGCCAAGTGCGAGGCACAGACTTGCCATCCAGAGTGGCCAAGTGATAGGAGCAGTTGGCGTTTGCTTCCACAATTTGATACAAGCCTTCCCAGCGTTGTCCCAGTTTACCAACGTTCTCGGACTTGCTGGCCTCGTTGTTGCGCCAGACGAGGTCCCCGACTTGGAAAGAGAGTAGGCGCATGCGCTTGTTGTAGTAGCGTGCCATTTTTTGCTTGTTCATGGCTTGGCGGATGGCGGCCATTTCTCTGCGTTCTTCCAGCATGTGGAGGTTCTTTTGCTGCGCGATCATGCTTCCGTCTTCAGTAAAGTTGATGATTCTTTCACTAGGAACACTGATTTCTGCCGGGATGACCGCCTCGCAGCCGTAGACAAGGCTGAAAGGGGTTTCACCGGTGCTCTCCTTTGGTGTAGTACGGTGGGCCCATAAGACATTAGGCAGCTCTTCGACCCAGTCGGTATGACTGTCGCCGAGCCTAGCCTTGATGCGGGCCACCAGGTCCCTGTTGGTGACCTCTACCTGACCGTTAACCTGTGAGTGATAAACCGAGGTTAGCGTCTGCTTGACGTTGAGCTCCGTGCACCAAGCTTTGAACGGGTTTTCTGCAAACTGCTTCCCGTTATCAGTTATGATTTCGTGTAGGATGCCGAATCGGCATACAATGTTATCCCACACGAAGTTGCGGACTTGTTTACCGCTGATAGACAACAACGGCTTCGCTTCTACCCACTTAGTGAAGTAATCTATGGCGAAAATCAAGAACTTGACGCCACCGTGACCAGGAGGGAAAGGTCCCACTATATCAATGCCCCATTTGAAGAAAGGCCACACAGATGTGATTGGAATCAGGTCATGTCTAGGAGACCGGGCAACGGGTGCATGGATTTGACATGAAGTGCAGTGTTTGGTTATTTCGGCGGCATCTCTGTACATCGATGGCCAAAAGTAACCCATGCGCATGACCTTGGCCACTACAGTCTTGTAGCCCGAGTGCAGAGCACACGATCCCTCGTGGAACTCTCTGATTACATTCTCAGCTTGCTTCGGGCCTAGGCATCTTAAGTTCGGTCCCAAGTAAGATTTTTTCATGAGCTTGCCTTTTTCAATGAAGTACATCGGAGCTTTCATCTGGATTTTCCTTGCTTCAATTGGGTTCTGGGGGAGGGCTCATGTTCGGAGGTATGCCATGATCGGCGTCATCCAATTGTCCCCCTCTTCTTCAACTTGAGCAACGATTCTGGTCGGGTCAATAGATTTCTGCCCTAGGACCTCAACCAAAACTTTCTTGGTGAGGTGGGCGAAGGTGAGCGATTCCAGCTTGCTCAATGCGTCGGATTTCTTGTTCTAGTTTCTCGGTACTTTCTCTATTACAAACGAATCGAATTGTTTTGCCATGCTCTGAGCGAGTAGTAGATATTGCTTCATTGCCGGGTCCTTTGCTTCAAAAGCACCGTTGAACTGGTTGGCGACCAATTATGATTCGACGTATGCTCGAAGGTTTTTTATGCCCATCTCTGCTGCTATGCGGATACCCGACAGAAGTGTTTCGTACACGGCCTCATTGTTAGAAGCAAGAAAACTGAACCGGAGAGCGTAAGTGTGCTCTTCCCTATCGGGGCTTATAAGAATAAGTCCGGCCCCGGCACCTTCCGAGCTTGAAGCTCCATCAGTGAATAACTCCCAAACTGATTTCTCCTGGGTAGGGGTAACAGTGGTGCACTTGCCCTCTACCCCCCCCCCCCCCCTCGGGAAGCTTGACTAGGAAGTCGGCCAGTACTTGACCATTGACCGCGCTCGAGGGCAGAATGTAATTTCATGTTCGCCCAGCTCGATTGCCCATTTAGCCAAGCGGCCAGAGATCTCGGGTTTCGATAATACTTGCTTGATCGGCTGGTCAGTGAGGACTGTGATTGGATGTCCATGGAAGTATCGACGGAGGCGTCGCGCTGAATGCCCGAGCGTGAGTACTAACTTCTCAATTGTCGAATAGTTCAGCTCGCCCGGCTATAAAGCGCGACTGACACAATAAACCGGCATCTGTGTTTTGTCACGCATACCGATAAGTACGGAACTGACGGCGCTTTGTCACGCCGCCAGGTACAAGGTGAGTGTTTCGCCGGGGACAGGAGCTGTGAGCGTTGGTAGCTTGGTCAGGAACACTTTCATGTCCTGGAACGCTTGCTCTGCCTCCGGCATCCAGGCGAAATCTTTTTTGTTGATGCAACCTTTCAGTGTGTCGAAGAATGGAAATGACCGTTCAGCGGCTTTGGACAAGAAACGTGCCAGGGCCGCTAGCTTCCCATTCAGTCTCTGCACATCTTTTTTACTTTGCGGGGATACCATATCGGCTATTGCATGTATCTTCTTTGGGTTAGCCTTGATGCCTCTCGGTGTCACAACGTGACCGAGAAATTTTCCTTTTTCCATTCCGAAAGAGCACTTGGCCAGATTAAGCTTCATATTGATTTTCCGAAGTGAGGCAAAAGTTTCGAGGACATCAGTGAGCAGCTGTGACTCGATGTTGCTTTTGATCACAATGTCATCGACATACGCTTCTAGGTATCGGCCGATCTGAGGTTTGAAAGCGCTGTCAACAACACGTTGGTATGTTGCTCCTGCATTCTTGAGACCGAAGGGCATCGTGGTGTAACAGAAATGCCTTGTTCCATGTGGAACACAATCTTCTCTTCATCGTCCTTAGCCATTAGTATTTGGTGATACCCCTTTTAAGCATCCAGGAAGCATTTGAACCTGAACCCGGATAGAGACTCGACTTTCCAGTCGATCTCGGGGAGCGGGTAGTTGTCCTTTGGGCATGCTTTGTTTATATCTTTAAAGTCCACACACATCCACCATGAGCCATCAGATTTCTTGACCAGAACGGGGTTGGCGACCCATGTTTGGTATTGAACCTCACGCATGATGTCGGCATGCACTAACTTGTTTACTTCTTCGCAGATGAACCAGCTGCGGTCAGGGGCCATGCCGCGCTTCTTCTGTCTGACCGGCGTGATATTGGTGTTAACATTCAACTTATGCTAGGCAAATGACCGTGGCACTCCGGTCATTTCTGAGTCCTGCCAAGCCAACACGTCAGTGTTATTTGCTAGTATTTCGCAAAGTTTCAACCTGGTGGGTGCGCTCAGCACCAGACCCACTCGGACCCTCTGCTCCGGGAACCTAGGGTTGACAGCTACCATTTCATCGCTGGTCATGGTGAATGGCCCGTGTGTAGACTTGGAGACTTGCGCACAAATTGGTAGGGCAGTGCCAATTGTTTGCAATGTGGCAACGCCATCAGGAGTTGGGAAATTCATCAACCCATGTACCGTTGATGTGACAGCCTCGAACTTATACAGAGCGGTGCGGCCCATTAGGACATTGAAGCGTGAAGGGGCGCGCACAATTATGAATTCCAGTTCAACTGTTCTGCAGCGTGGGTAATCTCCCAAGGTAACATCCAAGGTGAGCCGGCCAAGGGGCCATCTGCAGTCATTCGTGTAGCTAGCCAGTGGCGAAGTTGGTTCCTGCAACTTGCTCTGTATGTGTGACGGCAACTGCAGAAAACAGTGTTCATACATAACTTCCACGGTGCTGCCAGTATCTGTGTAGATTCTGGAGACTTGACAATTAGCTATACGAGATATGATGACGAAAGGCTCTGAAAGTATAGTAGTTCGCAGCGATGGGAAAGATATCGGGACCAACTGCCAATCCTGCAGCGTGTCAACCTTTCTTTTCGAACTCGAACCCACCGAATGAATCATATGAATGACGGCATCCGGGGGGTCTCTGGGGTCTTCTTTCTTCTGCCAACCGTAGGTCTTGGACCCGTCTGCTTTCTTGAACTTCTTCCCGAGTAGCAGATGATTGAGCTTGCAGGCATGGATGGCTGCCTTCACTTCCTTCTTCAGCTGCCTGCAGTCGTCTGTGTCATAACCGTATTCTTCATGGAAATCACAGTACTTTCCAATTTTCGGAACGTCCCGATGTTCCATTGGGGGCGGAGGATTAAACGTACTCCGCGCCACAGACTCGGTAAGCAGTATCACTTTTGGAGACTTAGTCAGGGAATTCTTATCATTTGGCTGACGCCGAGCCGCGTCACGGTGGTCACCGCGGCGATTATCATGCCGGATGTCACAACGAAAATCCCTTCTATTGCTGTCATGCCTGCCAGAACCCGGGCTCGAGTCGTGCTAACGGCCATGAGATCGATCATGATCGCCATGGTGTGAGTCTCGAGGTGGTGCTTTGTGCAATTCTCTATCCTCGCCGGACCGCAAATAATCACGAGCCATTGCAACGGCCTCGAAGTACACCTTCGGAAACTTCCTCTTCAGCCTGTAATACAAAGTAGAATAGCGGTCCTTGTCAATGCCGTATATGAAACCGGCAATCTGTTGACTTAGCGGTAAGTATTGGATCTTCTGGCATTCAGTTGTGAAACGAGTTACGAAATCGTTCAACGTTTCATGACTCCCTTGCTTAATCTCGTAGCAGTCGAGATGAGTGAGGGTATTTTGCTTCAAGTTGTGGTACTGCTGTAAGAATTTGAACCGGAAGTCGGCATAGCTAACAACACTAGCCGCTGGTAACTTCTCAATCCAACCACGGGCATTGCCCTGTAGCACTTGTGGGAACATGTGGCAAGCAACTGCGTCCTCCCAATGTTCCGTCTTTATTGCGCCCTCGAACCTTTACAAAAAGTCCTCCGGGTCCGAGTCGCCAGAATAAGTGCCAATGGTCAGCGGTATGGTGAGCTTTGCTGGCAACGGATGGCTTGCTATTTTGCATCAAACCTAGCAGTGGTGGTTGAAACCGAAATCGGCTTTTTCACCTTCTCACCTTATATGGTGGAATAAAAGTTTACGATCAGAGTATCCGTTGCCGAATCATTAGAACATGCTGGAATTGACCCCGGCGGAGCCGCGCTGAGGATCAAATCGGCCAACATTTTACGACTTGCGACCCTATCCATTGTTCCATGTTGCTGAGTAGATGGCAGAGGTACAACCTGCCGTGGCGAAGACGGCGATGGAGATTGCTGTTCGGTTGCCACTACGAAGCCCATTTGTGCCAACAACTGTTGCGTTTCGGCGCTAGAAATGGACTTGGGCGTCGAAGAAGTGTTCTGCTGAGTGCGTTCCGGCGGTGGGCGATTTCTCGCCGGATTTTCAGTGGCAGAGCAGAGTCGTTTTGGCTGAAAAATAACTGGCGTGGATCAATCATGTTCACCATCGGCAGAGTTTGCTGGTTGACGGTGGTCTGAGGAGATTGATCGGTGTTTTGCGGTGGTGGTGGTAAATAACCATCATTTTCAGTGGTTTTCCGATGTACGGACAGTGGTAAAGTGGTCGTTTTCTGGTAAGTCAACCGTGGATGGCGCCAATTGTTCAAGCGTAAAACCGCTTAAGTACAATGATGGTGAAAGTTTATGAGGAATCAAGCTTGTCACACTACGATTAACGTGCAAACCCAGTATCGAGACTCAGTCAATCGAGGGTGGTGATCTGTCACACCCCCGATTTCATGATTTGCAGAAGCGATCATTTGGGTGCAACTAATCAATAATCAAAGCTCAAAGATACAATCAAATGACTCTACATGAGACGTTTGTACATGAATATAAAAGTAGTTAAATACTTTAAGTCATAAGTTTACAATATTGATGAGTTCGCAAAATGATCTTGGAGATTTTAATACATAATTGATTAACAAAAGATAATGCAAATAAATCTTCATAATTGTGTAGATGCATGCGACTCGTACTAGCTAGCATAAGCCTGCGGGCCATTCTACTATGCCTGATCACCTAAGAATACAACACCAAAAGGTCAGCTAAAAAGCTGGTGAATCTCACAGGTTTAAAGTAAAACATGATGTGATCAACATGATTATCCGACGATTTATAATAGAACAATGATTAAACCAATTAAGATTTCCGAATTTAATATACTGACACTGATATTGCACTGAGCTATGGTTCAAGGCCTAACCCGATTTTCTGCCTCCCGAACGGTGTCAACACCCATAACAATTACTCCCTCCGTCCCAAATTGTTTGTCCACCTTACTATTTATATTTGTCCCAAAATTATTGCCCACTTCTAAATTTAAATATGCATTAATGATTAGATTTCTCATATTACCCTTAACTTTAAAACTACACATACTTCAAAGAAAACAATTTAATTAATGATTGAGGGTTAAAGTTGTCATTATACTAATGTCAAAGTTGCATTTAATGTGATTTTCTTAATATGTGTGTTTTCAACTTGGTGATAAACAATTTGGGACTGAGGGAGTACTAAAATGCCCGTTTGTACGTGGTTGTAGCTAGCAACCCGGACGGGGACGTCTCTCCCATGATAGATCTATCTTTTAGTAATCGTGCCTTATTAAGTTAATGAACCATACACTGATGAGGACTTTCCCGAATTAAAACACTCATGCAATAACCGAACAAAATCAATACCGACAATGATAACCGAATATAATAAACGAGTTAAAAAAATTTAACTAACCGAATAACTATGATCACAAAAACAATTTGTGTTGCATCTCCCCCGAGTTTAAAATAGTAAAACAGTAAAATGGGGCCGTGAGACTCACCTGAGTCACCGAGCAATGATTATCCGATAAGGAATGAACAGCCCGAAACCTCCAAATGCCCTAAGCATATAACGTTATACACATGAGTGAATGTCTATTTAGATCATTCCCAAAATGTGTTCACTCAACCGTTAAATGTCCGATTTATTCCGATTGTATGTTTTTGAAACCGATTGAATTTGTATTTATAAGATTTGGACGGCTCGTTGGTGATGATCCATGATAATAATCCATGTATTATTATGTGTTTGATCACATACTTATAAAGTAAATTCTGTATCCATTAATCCGTATTGTATAATAATACCATTATCCGTATATTCCGTGAGTGTTTTATCATACACTAATCCGTATTTTATACCGTATATAAATATGATGTCGCATGACAAAGTTGAATACTTAGTGTGAAAAATGTTTGTAACATTTTTATTATTGGCGACACTAAGGTTCGATCTTATTCGTCTTTGATTCTAAGTGTTTTCGGGTGTCGTTTTTATCCAAGTTTCATAAATAAAATTATCAAAGTTCATTTTTGGTCCAAAATCTCATCGTTTCTCAAGTCGGCTCGCGTTTATCGTTTTGGACTCGTTTTTGTTGACTTGGTCAAACGGACTCGGTTTGACCCGAAACTTTTAGGATAGCCTTAAATATGTTTCTAGGCCTCGGGAAAATTACCATTATGTTTCGTGTTTAGTCCGAAGTGTCGGTTTTATAAAACATGTAAAATCAGTCCCTATATGTGTGTTTCAGATTTTTCACCCGATTCAACTTCCGTTCTCTATTACTTTTAATCCGAATTAGGTTCCACCAAAAATCACAGCTGAGCATCTATATCTCTAGTATTTTTACAAATTTTCTCAAGATTTATAAAGTTGGTTTCAATGGCTTAACAAAAATCAAGAATAAAAGTGCTTATTTTCGGCCACATTTATCTATCACTTACAAATCGAGTTCTACACTAAAATATGTGTATATCTAGTCCGGGAGCTTAACACGAAAGTTGTAGATAACTTCAATACGCAAATTTTGGCATGTATTTCATCCATTTATCTTATGTATACGATTTTATATGATTTTATTCGTGGACTATTTTTCTGGAACCGAAATAGTTTTCATATAACTTTGTAAAAACGTATTTTGATAATTATTTTGGACATTTTTGAGTTGAGTGAGCTTATATACATGATGATAAACTTATTCCAAGTAAAAATAATGAAAATTATAGATTTATACCAAACAAAACGTGATCTAGAGCCGAAATGAAGACGATGAGCTCGGTTTGGAGTTCTCCTTCTTCTTCCTTGCTTTTCCTTTGGTTTCTTCAAGTATATAAGCTAGATTATTGATGGTTGTTGAGGAAAATGATGAAGAAGAGATAGAGAAAGAGAGAGAGCCATATGTAGAGTGATGAGAGGAACAAAATAAAATGAAATAAAATGGGAACAAATGGAATAATAAGGATGGTTTTTGGTAATGAAAGTCAAGGGCTCAAGATCCATGAATCATGGATCTTGGCCAGTTTTTCTCAAGGGAGGGGCCCACCATGTGTGGGTTTCAAACTTGTCTCCAAAGTTTTGTTCTGTACGGTGTCCGTTTCCCCGGTCGTTTCTCCGGTCATTTGGTCATCCGTATAAACGTTAAACATTTTATATGTTAGTTTTCGTAGACGATTTATATCTCATCTTTTCGAATGAAAATCGTTGTCCAAAATAATATTATTTGAGTTATTAGAATATTGTTTGGTTCCGTTTAGTTGTCGGTTACAAGTTACACATTTGTTTGATTCGGTTAACGTTTTAAATAAACGTATACTTTTGTTTTATATTATTACCATAATATAAATTAATAAATAATGTTATTAAATAATTTGGTATTATTTAATAATGATTCACCAACGTCCGTATTTGATTTGTAGAATATTAATTTGATCCGAATTTTTATACGATTTAAATGGATCGTATCCGAACATGATTTTTAAACATACAAATATCCGAATGTACTTAGTCTAATATATACTAAATACACATAATCATGCAATAATTAGGCACAAATAATTGTCCTAATTTTACCGGGTGTCACATGAAAGCTTAATTCTAAGAGAGTAACTGTAGGTGAATTACTCTGTGAGTTTATGAGGTGTTGGTTTAAAATAGAAACCATGCACTAGTATTTATACCCAAACCCTAAGCTGACGTGGAGGGCTTGGTTGTATGCGAGGGCGACATTCCCTGTATTTCTAGCTGACGTGGATACTTGGTCGTGGGTGAGAATGACATTCTCTGTGCCAAGGCTGACGTGGACCAACCAGGTAAGCCGAGACCAGGTTAACGGGCAAGCCATGTATATAGTACCTGCGTATAACGGTTGATGGTTGTACTTTTGTCAGAGAATGTCGGATTTGTACGGAGCACGCGGTTTCGTCGTGATATCACCATGATATTTCCAAGTGTTGCATTTCAGCTTTGAGATCGTGCCCCGACCTCGGCGATGCTTATTTGGAGGCATGCATAATAGGTATAACATTACTTGCTTGGACGGTCATACCATCGTATCCGGATTCCGTCGACCTGGTCCGGACATGGTCCGACTCGGAAGTGAATGCTGTCTCCTCGGGTGACATGTTCTGGGACCGGGGTGTAATCCGGGGTCCGGGGTTGGAACTTGATTGATGCGATAGATCTCCGAGTGCATCTTGAGTTTGTTTAATTTCCGTGTTCATGATGTAATCCGAGTCAAGTGCGCTCCGGATTCATAGTGTGACCCGAGGTCCGAAGTCAGAGGTGATGATATGTACATCATTAGTTGTTGATTTAATTTAATTATCGTATCGCTTGATTACTCAGACTAGCATTCGGTGGTGTTGATTGAGGTGTAGTATGGACTACCAAAGAGACAATCTATCTTGATTGTTTGGTTCTCTTCTTCTTGTGAAATCACCAACAAAGGTATACCTAATTACTATCTCTTAGTTGATTCAACATTTGATATATCATATGATAAATATGGATCCGTTTTGGTAATCAATTTTATTTACATACTTCCGCTTCTTTAATGTTATATTATATGCATGTTTCATATTATATTTCATGTTTAAAATCATTTTAATAAATCCAAGATTACCAACACCTTTTACCACATATAATGAACAAGAATGTAGATTATTGTGTGATGATGTTTTTTCACCAAAGTTATGGAAAAAATGATGTTTTTTGATATTTTCATCAAGTCTTCCATTTTTTTTTTTTTTTTTTTTTTTTTTTTTTTGCATAATTTCAATGTAAGATTAACAAGACATGTCAATGTTGGGCCGTGTTGGAATGTATTATAATTATAAGGATTATTATGATCTGTGTTGTTTCTTTAATTCGAGTTTATCCAGCATCATTAATACTCACTATATCCCACTACTTCAGCCTAGAACTGTAATGAATCGTCATCTAATCGACATGTTGATACACTTCATGTAATGATAACAAGAATTGTACTGATGACCTTATTTGACAGAGGGCAATAATATATGCAAGTTTACATGCACATTTAGGTCGTACCGGTAGTAGTAGTAGGGGTTTAGGGTCTGGAAATGTACCAAACTTTGATCAAATATCTATTGTGTGTACTCAACTTACATTTGCTAATTTTAATGCATCTAACTTTCAAAAGGGGTGTTTTGATGTACTTTGATGACGTGACGAGCGCATAGCGTGCCGCGTGGCGTTAGATCGTCAATTTACAATGTCCAGTGCCCAATGAAACAAAAGTATGCTGGTAGTCGTACTTGCATATTGTTAGTTCTTCAGTTGTTAATTTGTTTGCCAAGTAGTATATTATGTAATAGCAAGTGGCTAAATTTGATACTTAGATTTTTGTGGTTTCTTATTACAGTAACTCATTGCCTATCAATTTATGTCTTTGTTACTTTATTTGTTAGTATAAACATTAAATATCTGGTATTTAAACTGATGGTCTTATAAATAAGTAGAGTGAGGTTCCAATGAGAATAGAATTTTTGGTGAGAATCGAGGAACTAACTAGAACGTGCCACATGTCACAAAGCACACTTTCCCCCATGTTTTTTAAACTTAAATATCTCCGAAACGGTAAGTCAAAAAATCATAAAAATTGCACTATAAAAATCAGCATTTTTTTCTCTTCGATTTGCCATCTCACAAGGTATACTTTCGACGATTTTTTTTTTGGGTTCTACAAAATTAGTAACATATGTGTTACTTGCTGTTAATACATGTGTTACTCGCTACTAACACATGTGTTACAGGCTAGTAACACATGTGTTACTAGCCATGTGTTACTAGCCTGTAACACATGTGTTACCAGCTTCTAACACATGTGTTATTCGATTTCAAAACCCACCAAATAACCGAAAAAAAATTTCGTCAAAAGTATACCTTGTCACATCTCTAATCGAAGAGAATAAAACGTTGATTTTTATGGTGCAATTTTTATAATTTTTTGACTTACCGTTTGAGAGATATTTAATTTTTAAAAATTTGGAGGAGAGAGAGTAAAGTGACACGTGACTCATTCCTACTTATTCCCTTATTCTCACCAAAAGTTGATGTACTCATTTGAACATTACTCTAAATAAGTAATGCAAAATGCAATGAACTATATACACGTTTACGAGCATTTAACTTGATTATATTATTAACTATAACAATTATACTTATTTTCTTAAACTTCTGTCTTCCCGTGGATGAATGATGTATGGAATGATGAATGGAGAATAACGAAATTTGTGATTAGTTACTTTCGTGAGACCTATGGATTTGTGATCCAACACATACAATGGCCATGCCTGCAAGTGGGAACCACTCATAGACCTAATTATTTGCCTATGGAGGTTCATAAATAACTTCATTATCTTCAACGTCGATTTAATATGAGATGATGTCTATATGCTATAAAACTATTAGGTTTGCAAGATTGTAGAGGGTTAGACTCAAGGAGGTTGAATGATAGACCAATCACAACCCTACTCAAACTCACCTGCAAATGTACTAATCTAATTGATTGTCACTTGTCAAGTTGTATGTTTGAGTGAAATTTTTGTTTAGCACGTTTAATGGGAAAATGTAGGTCTATCACATAACAAATAAGTCCATTTAAACCCAGAGGTAATACGTGTTTTTATAGATTGCAAAATGGGCGGGTTGGAAATTTGTCAAATTGGGTTTACCATCACGACTGGACGACTGGTTAACTGCACACACTTTATGTTTGTGAGTTCATTAATATTATATTAATGCTTAATTATCCAAACTAGATGTATGGTACGATGTTGCAATATATATCGAGACAATAGTTTTAAATTCATTCTAGAAAAATTTATCATTCACAAAATCAGCATCCCAATAAATATTGGAGTCCATAATAGATGAAGTTCGTATCGATTGAATGATCTCCCTGTGGAGCTCTTGGATCTTGAAACGAATTTCATTTATTATGGACTCCAAAATTTGTAAAATTGGACTGATGATAATTGTTGAGTCACTGGTCGCTGACCATGACGAGTCGCTGGTTACTGACCAACTCAACTGTTCACTACTCATTGAAGAAATGGATTGTATTGAAGCTGCTGTTGCTAATGATAGGTTTCGCTGAGCGTCATTCATTCAGCTTGATATGCTGAGAAATAATAAAGCTCAACTTTGTGTGTCACTGATCAACGTCAGCGAGAGCTTTACTTCTTCAAATCAATAAAGGCAAAAGTCACTGCCAGAATAACAGCTAGTCACTGAAGATCTCTAGTTCAAGTCATTCTACAAAAGCATGCTAGCTCGCAGTGAGTGAGGAGGATTACTGCATCTTCAGGGACTATTCAATAAAGCCTCTCAATCATCAAGTACATAAAGTAATGTACTTATCTATACATCAGCAAGAGTGTTCCAACTTGAAGTATGTTCGAAAGATTACGTGGCAGCAATTGATTGGTTTTAAGGTAACGAGATATTTGCGGTAACAGAATTGGGACCCGCAGAATGTCGGTTCATCAGAGATCAAGCCAATCAAGCAGCGACACGTGTCATTCCAAGATCCTATTTTATAGGCGATATTTTAGGAACTCTTGTAGTATAAATAGTTCAGTGTTTTGTACTGTAGAGGCTAGTCGTTCAATCGTACTTATCACTTGTGTGTCAGTGATCAGTTTGTCTAGAGTACGTATTGTCGATCCAGCGAGTGAACAGTCAGCGTGTTTGTCCACTGTTGTTCATCTCTTCTGTAATAGATTAGCTAAGTGTTTGAATTGGATTAACTTTGGTTAATCCATTCCGCATTCAACACTTGTGAATTGTATGATCAATATAATTCATCATTTTAGCTATCATTACTTTATTACTTTGATATTGTCATATCTATAATCTGTTTTACTCTGTTGCTATTACTTATACTCTGTTTCTGTTAATCAATTTAAAACTAACTAATCAACTAAGCTTTAATCTGAAATAGTTATAAATTGTATTCAAACCCCGTTCTACAATTAAACTTTACACTTTGTGATTCCAAATCACTAACTGATAGTGATTACGGGACTCTCAATAATCCAGATTCTGCAAAATGGATAGAAGCTATTAATGAATGGAAAAGTAATCATCTTGAAATTGCCATTGAAACATCAGATGATATATTCTTCATCTGATGTTTCAATGGCAGCTTCAAGATGATTACTTTTCCATTAATTAATAGCTTCTATCCATTTTCCAGAATCTGGATTATCATCGGTCCAATTTTGCAAATTTCCTAAGATAAAGAATGGAATTGTTTGTGGATCCACACCATTTGCTTTTGCCATGGAATTCCTTGACTCCATCCAAATTTCTTTATGCAAATTAGCACATGTTATGCTGGATGGGTTGACATCATACCACCGATTATCATATTATTGTTTTGGGATAAGTATCTGGGAATGTACTCAACTTGTCCCAAATATCTATTGTGTGTACCCAACTTACGGGTGCCCTATTTAATGCACCCAACTTTCAAAAACGGTTATTGTGTGTACTTTGATGATGTGTCGTTCGTGAAAGATGCCACGTGGCATCCTTAGAAGATGACACGTCATCGACACGTCAGCAAACTACACACAATAACCGTTTTTAAAAATTGGGTGCATTAGGGTACACACAATAGACATTTGGGATAAGTTGAGTACATTCCCAGGTACTTATCCCTATTGTTTTTACTCACTTTTATGACCGAGGTTCAAATGACAATAGATTATTGTGAGAATGGAGGAACCAACCAGAATGCGTCACGTGTCACAAAAACCACTTTCCCCTACGTTTTTAAACTCAAATATCTCACAAACGGTAAGTGAAAAAGTTATAAAAATTGCACCAAAAAAATCAACATTTTTTCCTCTTCGATTTGCCATCTCACAAGGTATACTTTCGACGACTTTTTTTTTTGGTTTTACAAATTGTACAAAATTAGTAACACATGTGTTACTGGCTGGTATCACATGTGTTACTCGCTGGTATCACATGTGTTGCTCGCTGGTATCACATGTGTTGCTAGCCTGTATCACACGTGTTAGTAACTTGTAACACATGTGTTACGCCGGTAACACATGTGTTACCAGCTTTTGTGTTACCAGCTTCTAACACACGTGTTACTCGTTTTCAAAATCCACCAAAAATGGAAGAAAAAAAAAGTTCGTCGAAAGTATACCTTGTTACATCTCCAACCGAAGATAATAAAACGCTGATTTTTATGGTGCAATTTTTGTGATTTTTCGACTTACCGTTTGGGAGATATTTAATTTTTAAAAACGTGAGAAAATGAGAATTTAGTAACATGTGACGCATTTCTATTTATTCCATCATTCTTACAAAAAATTATTGTACTCATTTAAACCTTAATCAATATCCTAAATATAACAAAACAAATCAAAGAATCATTTAACTTTAAAAAATGGGTCCAGATCAGAGGAGCACAAGGCAAGAGGGGAGGGGTCTTTTTGCAATTTTGACAAATTTGTAAAAAGGAGGATGGGCTATTTTGCAATTTTGACAATAATTATGGATCAACTTGAAAAAATGCCTTAAATAATTAAAAAAATTTTGTCAACAATTTTATTAAATCGTAAAACTTGTTAAATATGTAAGATTTAGGGAAAAATGGTAACGAACGTAAGATGCAGTAAAAAATATACAAGATGCAGTCAAAATGCCAACGAACATAAGTTGCAGTAAAAAATATAGAAGATGCAGTAACAAAAACTTGTTAATATGCAAGATTCAGTCAAAATACTAACAAACGTAAGATGAAGTAAAATGCTAATGAACGTAAGATGCAATAACAATATATACAAAGATGCAGTAACAAAAATACAAAAAAGACGTAGTAATTAAAAAAAATACAAAATGCAGTAGACAAATAAAACAAATTTATCACTGCATCTTACTTTTTTATAACACATAAAAATGATAAAGAAAAATTCTAAGATGCAGTAAATAAGTATTAGGAAAAATATACATTAGTTGCATTTAGACTTAAAAAGTAGATAAGATGCAATAAAAATATACAAAAGATGCGGTAAAAAGTACTCATAGTTTTTTATAGATCTAAAAAGTACGATGCAGTAAAAAAATGTAAGATGCAGTAAAAGAAAATGTATGATGCTTTCTTTTCTTCAGATCTAAATAGTAGATTTAGATCAATGTTGCTATAAGTACTTAAAATGATACAGTAAAAGATCTTAACATATAGTTTGTGTAAATATATTAATGATTCACAAACAAAATACATCACTGCATCATAAAAAAAAGATGTAGTAAATAAATACGATATGGTAAAAAAAATGTATGATGCAGTAGAAAAAAATAGGATGTGATTGCTTTTTTTCCAATTAAAAAACAAATATAGATCTGTTTCATATCAACTTTTTAGATCTATATCAAATTATGTACCAACGTAAGCATAAATCAAGCATCAGTTCTAATCAAAACACCAAACTGAAATTCACATATATACAAATAAATCAGTCAATTCACACAAACGATTTCACCCAAATTATACGTGTTATAATTAACACCTCCATTTTCATCTTCTCAAACCAAAAGAAATTCACATCTCTTTCCACCACCATGGAATTAGGAACAGCAGCACCATGGAATACAGGTAGAGGAATTAACCTCCGGTGTCCTCCATGATTCCATTCTCAAAAGCTCGTAACCTCATAATTTTGATCAAACTCAGTCTTGCAAGCACAATCCCGTCCGGCAATATCCGCAGCAAATTTACAGAAATCGAGCTTTTAACAGATCGGCATATGTGATATCTGTTTATAATAACAATCTAACGCTACTCCTACAATCGTACCTCGTATCATAGGCTTAATCGCCGTCTACGGCTCTAACGCAGGTGATAAAACTCCGATCGACGGCCGTGAAGGTTCCGATCCAGAATTAGGATTGAGTAGGTCAATCGGCGGTGGAGGAAGAACGGTTGCCGGAGGTGACCGGATGTTGTCGTTGGTCGGCGGTTGAGAATTGGATTCGGAATCGGAGGAAGAATCTCCGTACGACGCAATCAGTGCTTCAATTTTGTATGTTGATATGGTGAACGTGGATTCACTAAAGTGTTTTTGATATCTGAATTAGTGAGTGTGTGTCAGAGTGAGTGTGTGCATATTGTGCGTGTCCCTAGTTCCATTTTGTATAAATTGCAATATAGTCCCTTGCCTTCTTTGCCCTCTTTAACCTTTGTTCTCCTCTGATCCTGAATCTTAAAAAATATATCAAAACTTGCATTATCACGGTAATTAACGTGGTTAATAATTAAAGGTCAATATGAATATATGATTGTCACCCAAATAATGAGACCCCTAGCACAAAACATTTCATTATCCACTAACCTTACTGTCACCACCAACCGACCACCTCACCTAACATTCAAGCCAAACCATCTACGACGAACACCCACGATTTGGTGATGAACCACCAAAACACCGATTAAACTATCGGAATTCCGGTCAGCAAGCATAAACTTGTCTCCGCAAATACGGGTAGCAACTGATGCAAACTACAATTATTAACTACCGGAACTCCGGCCATAAACTTTTTCAAAATCCGGCCAGCAACTGCCGCGAACTCCGACCGATAACCTGCTGGCGAACTCCGGTAAGCAACCACCGAACTATAACCATCAACGCCCGTAAATTAAGACCAGCAAATTCTCCATTTTGTTTCGCATAGAACATCACCAGATCTGATCTAAGGTTTGGATTTCGTTTACCACATACAGTGTTTGTTTTTGTTTATCGACAATTACAGTTTGGTTTTTGAAGCCATTAGCAAATCGATTTGTGCAGTGGTGGTAATGATGGAACTTGAAGAAGCAATTGATGAGAGTGTGGGTCTTTAGGAATTTATGTGGGTGTATAACCAACCCGGCCAACACCATCATCAGCTGCTTAATTCCTTATTCATAAGACCATGTCTTCCACAGTTCAGATTCCTCTCCAGGAAATACTATTAGCAACTAAGAATTTTGACAAGGAATTTCTTATTGCATCTGGTGGATTTGGAAAGGTTTATAGAGTCGAAATAGAAAAATATGGCATTGTCGCCGTAAAGCGGTTGGATCGTGCACGTGGTCAAGGTGACCATGAATTCAAAACAGAGGTTACCTTGCTGTCCAAATATAGACATAAAAACATTGTCTCTCTTATTGGATATTGTGATGAAGATGTTGAGAAGCTACTTATTTTTAAGTACGAAAGCAATGGAAGTCTCAACAAGCATTTGAACAGCAAACATCTAACATGGATCCAACGTCTTCAGATCTGCTTAGATGCTGCTCGAGGGTTGAAGTATCTTCATGATGATGTCGAACCTCATGAGAGAATTCTCCACCGCGATATCAAGAGTGCAAACATCCTACTAGATGAGAATTGGAATGCCAAAGTTTCTGATTTTGGGTTGTCAAGAATAGGCCCTGCCAATATGCAGACTACCTTTCTGATCTCCAATCCTTGTGGTACTCCTGGATATGTTGATCCAGATTACTTCATTCACGGTTATCTCACAAAAGAATCTGATGTTTATTCTTTTGGGATTGTATTATTTGAAGTTCTATGTGGAAGGCCCACACATGTTACAACATACAAGGACAAGGACTATCGTGAATTTTTAACAGTTTTCGTTAGAAAACATTATGAAAGGCAAACATTAGAAGAGATTGTTCACTTCGCTATACAAGATCAAGTAAATGAAGCTTCATTACTTACGTTTACAAATATTGCCAATCAATGTTTGATGAGTGGACATCAACGTCCAATGATGAAGGAGGTTGTTGAAAAGCTACAGAAAGCTCTTGATAATCAGCTAGTAAGTTGTAGCACTCGCATAAGGTTCTAAATTGTTTTTCATTAGTCACCTTTTTTCGTTTATAAGTCTTATAAAAGTCATATATTTCTTGAATCATAATCATTCTAAACTTGCTGGTTTTAAACTATTTCATGTTTTGTAGAAGAGAACGAAAAGAATGGATAAAATATATGAATCTTTTTTCTTTTACTGCCTTGATTTTTTCGACCTGCCAATTAGAAAACTTCAATTCAAATTACAAAATGAAAGATGGCTGATTTCTGGAAATGTTAATTTTGTTTGTTGGTTGGATGTCATAGGCCCCAAGTGAGGATGCTGACGATGGCTTTGCTGCTCTTCACCAAGAACAATCAGGGTTTTTTATTAAAATTGAAACTAATTCATTTTCATGGATATCAATGGGAAAGAAAAACCCATGGCTCGCTAGTACCCACCCATGAGTGAAGTCGTGAAATTTTACCCGTAGGTGGGGGTATGGGTGAGAGGTAACCATTGGTATTAGAATATACATTAAGGTTAGATTTGTTTGGGCCACCCCGCTTGTATAAATGGGTTGGGTCCATTAGAGTTTATGTTTGTTACATACAAATCTAACCTAAATATATATTCTAATAATCGGTGGGGAGCGGGTGGATCAAAGGTAGGCACTATTTGCCGCGGGTAGAATTGACCCGTGATTTCATAATAATTATATCATATTAGGATCATTCTAAAAGGATTTATTTCATAATTTAATAGGGCCAATATAAGAGAAAATGACAAATCACGTCCTTTGACCAACTGAATTTAATAAACTGATCAAAATAATCCATGCATTATCGCCCTATTGGGTGCTAACGGCGATAATGGCCTTTGGTTGACTTCATTTATTTATTTAACCAATCAACCTTTGCCATGTATTGCTCCTCACTATTAATTAATTCATTATCGCCCTCTTAACACCCAAGTCGCTAATGGCGCTAAAAAGAATAAAACAGATGTATTTCCAGAAAAAATAGATGCATTTTATACACCAACTAGTACATGCCACGTGGAGTTCCCTGAAACGCTTTTTCCGAAAAATTTTTTAGTAAAAATAGATGTTATTTATCTTGTGTGCAAAAGTAATAGTTAAATCCGTTATCTCGCATGGGGCCCATGAAAGATAATGTATTTCTCATCTTATTTTTTAACACCAAATCTAATTAAAAGTATTGATATTCCTTTTAATCGGTGACATTTCAAATTCAAAGCATTATCGACATTAGCTCCTGTATGAGCGATAATAGGTTGACTAGTTTGTTGAAAGTTCAAGTCAAAGGATTAGTTTGTTTAATACTCTTGGTTAAAGGACGTGATTAGTAATTTTCCCCATAAAAATATCTATGCTTGACCAACTGATAAGATGGAACCAGCCCAGTGATTGGTGATAGCAGGCTGTCAACTTTTAAACACGTGTATGTGTCGAAGGCATAAAGGAGTTTTTACGAAGACGAAATATGATAAAGATATATCCGGATCAACTATCGAGTCATGTCTATATATCATTAATTTAAATTCTAATCATTGAGAGACCAAGGAGAACTTCCGTAGTTTTATATTTACGTCATTTCATTTATTAATTTAATTAAGGTACAAAAGTTAGATAGGTTTTGTTAATGGTCGTCATTTACATAGATTAATTTGCTTCTATACTAATTCAAAATAACTCAACAGGTCACAGCTGGTATCTTCTTCTTGTTGGACGTTAATGACAATTGGGCCAAGAATTATTAGTGTTAATATGGGTCTTAATGTAATGGGTCAAGCAAACAATAAAGGGCTGCTGTAAGTTTCTGAGTATTGGGCTAATGGGCTGTACAAAACAGAAACGCAGGAAGCATTAGGGTAGTTATTATGATACATTGTATCTGTACAATTAGAAGCCGTTGTATCAAGCGTTGTGACTGTTAAAAGTGAAACGGTACAACGGTTAGAAAGTGTCTGTACATTAGTATATATATGTGTGTCGATGTAACAGTTTCAATAACCACAACAATTCAGTTATATACATATCTGTTAGTATACATCTTCTGCGTATGTTATTATGGTGAATCACAATTCATTGATTGAATCCAAGTTGTTTGTGAATCGGGCGAAACCTGTCAAACATTGGTATCAGAGCGCGAGGGCTAGAGCCTGGGAATACCCGATTCAAAGACAACACCAATTCCGAAACATCAAACCCTGGAGGAAACCAATCCATAAGCAGTTTCAGATGGGCTACATGAGGCGCATACTTGAAAGAGATATGGCTGCAAACACTTCAACTTGGCATGGTCAGATTAAACGTCTATCAGATGAGTGCAAGGACATGCTAAGGGAGAAATTAAAGGAGATTGAAGCATATAATGAATCAAAGACAGCGGCATCCGTTAAGGCAGAAGAGTCGAGTAAAACAAAGAAGAAAAAAAAGACTCGTTGCTTTAATTGTCGAGTAAAGGGGCATACATTCTGGAAGTGCCCAAACAGAAAAGGAAAGGAGTCTGTGCAAGATCAAATCGTGAAAGATGCTGTCAAAATGCCAAAACCGATCTGTGAAGAAGAAAAACCAAAATTCTCTGAGCAAGTACATGTAGAAACTGATTACATGGTTGAAGGAACGGATCAGGAGAATTGGGATGATATATGGTATGTAAGTCAGAAGTACCGTAAACACATGTGTCCAAACCGTTTACTATTCAAGAGAATGAAGGCATACTTTGAAGTAGACACAACCCAACATGAAGAAAAATTTATTTTTACTCATGGCATGGGAGAGGCACTTGTGAAGATAAATGGCAGAGAAGTTGTGATTCCATGCGTGGCATACACACCCGAAACAACCCTGAACATCTTAAGTCTTGATCAATTGAAGGCACAAGGGTTTAATGTAAAGCATGAGAATG
The DNA here is from genome assembly GCA_949592205.1 of Helichrysum umbraculigerum. NCBI lineage: Eukaryota > Viridiplantae > Streptophyta > Magnoliopsida > Asterales > Asteraceae > Helichrysum > Helichrysum umbraculigerum. Next base: position 60,052,430 of record CATIUR010000005.1, on the reverse strand, counting down.
ACAAAGTGCAAGTCTCATATATGTTTGATGATTACAAATCAAGCGATGAAGAAGATGTTGAAGATATGGCTGAAAAACAACAAGAGTTCCTTATGGCATATTTTGATTCAATCGACCCAAAAGAATCAAACCAAGAAATCAGGATGTGCGAAGGATTGACATGGGACACAAATGAAGATGGAGTCTTTTTGGAAGAAGACTACATAAGCGTGAATGGAACTCTATACGTGGTAACAGTGAATACATATGAAAGGTTCATACAATTTCTCAATCTAATAGATAATGATATTATTGTGTATGAACATTGGGAAGTGCTTAGAGAAAAGTTCAAGGATATGCTAAAATGGTTTTATTTAGTATATTTGAAAAGAACAAAACTAGATCCAATACCACCACTGATTGGACAAGTTGAGATTGATTTGCTTGGGTTATACAAAAAGGTAGATAGCATGGGAGGCTATTTAAGCGTTTTATTTGAAAAAGGATGGAAAGATATTGCTGTCATGAATGGGTTAACCGAAGAAGACGAAGAGAAAGTGAAAGAATGCTATAAGAAGTATTTGGATTTGGTTAAGTGTTACTATGGAACAACCTTGAGGCCCGGGTTCGTGGTAGAACCAGTTAAGTGTGTTGCAACCAAGAAGGTTGAAGAAGAAGAAGGTTTCGTTAAAACCAAAAAACAGACTCCACAAGATGGTGTTGAGTCAAGTGTGCATGGTGATGTTTTTGGTGAAACCAAGGATGAAATGACTCCACAAATGAGTGCAGGGTCAAGCATCAAGGGGCTAGGGGCTGTTTACGTAGGCAGAGATGAAGATCATGAGAATCTTCAAGGAAAGAAAAGTCGTCTTGGTGTAACTCTGGAAGGCAACAAAGAACAAGAAAATGTTAGCACTGAAGTTAACATTGCTGTGAATAAAGGAAAACAAGCAATCGAACAAAAGGACAATGAAAGCGATGGAAGCATGGCAAAGGATGATGACTTTGTCATCATCACATGAAAAATTCAGAACCTGCTGTAAAGAACTTGGCCATTGTCATTAGGGGGGAAATGTTGGACGTTAATGACAATTGGGCCAAGAATTATTAGTGTTAATATGGGTCTTAATGTAATGGGTCAAGCAAACAATAAAGGGCTGCTGTAAGTTTCTGAGTATTGGGCTAATGGGCTGTACAAAACAGAAACGCAGGAAGCATTAGGGTAGTTATTATGATACATTGTATCTGTACAATTAGAAGCCGTTGTATCAAGCGTTGTGACTGTTAAAAGTGAAACGGTACAACGGTTAGAAAGTGTCTGTACATTAGTATATATATGTGTGTCGATGTAACAGTTTCAATAACCACAACAATTCAGTTATATACATATCTGTTAGTATACATCTTCTGCGTATGTTATTATGGTGAATCACAATTCATTGATTGAATCCAAGTTGTTTGTGAATCGGGCGAAACCTGTCAAACACTTCTCAATCCAACACTGCCTCTTCTAGGTCGTTGAAATATGATGTTTACCTTAGTTTTAGAGGAGAAGACACTCGCAATACCTTTGTGGATCATCTGTATGCACATCTTGTACAAAATGGAATATTCACTTACAAGGACGACCTAGAACTTCATCCGGGTGAGCCTATTGGTCCAGCCCTCTTCAAAGCAATACAAGACTCACAGATTGCCGTGATCATTTTCTCCGAAAACTATGCACATTCTTCTTGGTGTTTGGACGAACTTGTTGAAATTATGAAAGGCAGGGATGAGAGAGGACAAATCGTGATCCCCATATTCTATCATGTGGATCCATCTGATGTACGAAAACAAAGAAGGAGGTATGGTGAAGCGTTTGCCAGACATGAGTCCCGTAACAACAGCAAAGTTGAATCATGGAGAAAAGCACTTGTTGATGCATGTAACATTGCTGGATGGAATACCAATTCCTTGGCCAACGGGTAATTTTCTTCCTAAGTACTCCGTATTTGTTATCAATGACATACTGTATATGATTCAATCAAACACATATCTACCCGTCTATAGCAACATTATCATGCTCCTTCATAGTCTATATATAAAGGCTTAGAAGCTATTTAATAATTGTCAAGGCAATTTCTATTATCAGTTGTCATGGTGATCTATTCAAAGTACTTGTCTCTTTCTTTCTTTTTTCCTCAACATTGTTCTAGTATAAAGTCTAAATTTAATTAACTCTTTAAAAGGAATTGGAAGCTAATTGAGGTACTTTACACATATATATAGTGATAATAATTTTACTCACTTATGTTACCTTTTTTTGAAAATCAGCTAATTAATGATCCCATTTATACATGTATCATGTATGCAATGCGCAGCCATGAAGCGGAACTTATCAAAATTCTTGTCGATGAAATATCAGAGAAATTGGTTAGCTTAATGCCAAGTGTTGAAGCAAGTGGTGGAACAAGTGTGAATACTGGTCAAATTGGGATAGAAACCCGCATGAAAGAGTTGATACCACTTTTAAAAGTTGGGTCAGGTGGTGTTCATATGGTTGGAATATGTGGGATGTGGGGTAGTGGTAAGTCTACTCTCGCATCTTCAGTTTATGACGAAATAAAGCATGAATATGATGGTTGCTGCTTTGTCAAAAATATACGAGGCGAATCAAGAATGCATGGCTTAAAAACGTTACAAGAGAAAATTCTTTCAAATATTTTGAAGTCAAAAGTGACGTTAGAGAGCATTGAACAAGGAATGCACATGATGGAGAGGAGATTGCGTCTTAATAATTTTATAATCGTCCTTGATGACGTTGACCACATTGATCACCTAAAGATTTTAGCTGGATCGCCCGACTGGTTTGGTGAAGGGAGTCGAATAATAATCACCACAAGAAACCAAAATCTGTTGAATGCTCACAATATCAATGTGACACATAATGTCAAGATGTTAGATGTTGAAGAGGGTCTTAAGCTCTTTAGTAAGCTTGCATTTAAGGAAGGTAGACAAATTAAAGGTTACGAAGAGGTTTCACGAAATATTGTTTCTAAATTTGGTGGGCATCCGTTAGCACTTGTAAGTTTGGGTTCTTTTCTGAAAGGCAAAACCCTGAATGAGTGGATGAGTATGTTGGCTACATTAGAGGGTATCCCTGTTAATGAAATTCTGGAGAAGTTTAAACCAGAAGGTGACGATGGAGTAACAAGAGATGTTATCTCTTGGATTCAGGGTCATCTCTAAGTTTTCGGAGGCTCTGGGCAAAAACATGAATAATTATCGGAATGAGGCTCTATATCGAGCTATAAGATATTTTTCTTTTTCTTTTTGTTGCGGCTCAATCAACTTAAAACCAATTAGAACATATTTTTGTTTTTGCAATTAACAATCAGATTATACATATGTATACACACACATACATATACATATACACAAACACACATATATTGAGGCCCCTAAAATTGGATGCCCTGGGCAGTCGACCACCTCAGCCACCTTCAAAGACCGCCTTGCTTGGATTGTTAATGAAATGTTTTCAAAAATGGTGATATAGTGAAAACAAAGAGGGCTAGAAAATTTCATATTTCAGAAACAATTGTGGTAATCATATGAAGCACAATACTAAAATGCAATTCACAATTTGACAGGCCTTTTGTATGATGTATCTTACGAATTTAAGTTCTTTACAATTATTATTTTTTTCATTAAAATGTAATTTTGGTTATCATTTAATTAGATTAGATGTAATAAACTAATAAAAAGTGTTCGTAAAGTAAATTTTACCTTTTTATATCAACCTGCATTACACATCATTTTGGCACCTATTCGAACTAGTATTTAACCAGGACGTTGTCTTGTTAAATGGATACCATAAAACAAACCTTGATTAATATTGTAAATTTCATGCACATGAAACCTTTCCATACTGCCATACAATAATGCTATATTCACTTATGTATATCATAATCATACACGTAGTAACTGAATTTGTATAATCATACAATTTATATGCTCTTATAAGATTATTAGATATATTTTGTAACTAAAGTTAATCACATTATAAGATTATTAGATATATTTTGTAACTACAATAAATGTATGGTTTTATTCATCAAATTTTGTATTACCACCTTTTGTAGCCATTTTAGTGATACCTTGTGTTATACTCCGTAACCAAATATCCATTCTCTTATGTAGATATAGCATTTGTTCTAAAACCAAATATCTCTTTTCTTACCATTTAGTAGCATCATTTCTCACGCTCTATATTTTCGTATGTAAACAATAAATGTTTTTTGACATATAAAAAAGTCAAGTCATACCGATTCAAAAGTATATAAGTTTATTATTATAGAATCGTACATGAACGAAGTTTTTTTGACTGGAGATACAATTCTAAAATAGAGCACAAGTGCAAGTGTGTGAATTTTTTGATGTAAAGGACCATTTGATGACCTCTAAGTTTCTTAAGATTCTCCATATTGAACCATGGTAGATGATTTCACAAAGGCATAAGAAGTTGCACGAATAGATAGTGCACGATGATGCCTTGCTAAGCCTCCACCCATTTCACTTAGCCCAAGTCCTCGCACCTGATCAGCTTGCATATGAGGCCACCACATGAATATTGGAGGGCATTTAAATTGATCGTCTCCCTTCTTCACATCATATGCAAGTAGGAGGGCCACGGGTAAATTTGAAAAAATAAAGCCACAACCCCTAGATACAAGTATTTATAATATTGAAGGAAACAAATGGGTTTTGCATGCGAACCCGATTTGCGTGTTTTGACCAGTAGTAAATACAATCCTTACTAATAATGGCCCGTTCAGCCCAAACCGGAATTCAACACTTACACAATCCGTCAACCCGCTCATCTTGCCGCCTCTATATATATATATATATATATATATATATATATATATATATCCGTCAACCCGCTCATCTTGCCGCCTCTATATATATATATATATATATATATATATATAGATATAGATATATATATACATATAGGTATATACATATAGATATATACATATATATATATATATATAGATATATATATATATATAAATATATATATATATATATATATAGATATAGATATATATATATATATATATATATATATAGGATTGGGATGGAGGGAGAAGGTTTTAAAAGTGGAGAAATTGAAGAAGGAATTCTGACCATCAGATCATTGAATCAACGGATGAGATGAGTCAAGGGAAAATTTAAAAATACGGCTGGGATTTGTGAAGGGGTGGGGGCAAATTGGTCCATTCGGTCTATTTTTTAAAAAGGAATGTAAATCATTTTTAATACGGTATTAACTAGCGATCGGTTTGCATCATCTTCTCAATTGAAACCCTCCATCTTCTTCTTACACCTGCGTGTACCAAAAAATCCAAAACCCTATGTGTGATTCATCAATCGAGTGATGCTATCAAATTGATTATCACGTTTTTTTTAATTTTAGTGCAACCTTGAATCGGCGCTGAATCTAGGGGTGCGAAATAACAGTTTGGTTCGTGTTGTTGGGATGAAGAAACGGGCTGCTCAGAAATCACTGAATATGAAGCATTCGAAACCAAAAGGTACTCCATTTTATCTTCAGTACCTGATTTGATTGTGTTATTTTTTGGGGACACATATATTTAGGGTTTTTTTATATAAAAAAACTCTGTGATTACCTTGTTGTGGTGTTGTAGTATTTAATTTTGAATTGAATCCAACCATGTAATACTTGTGATTGAATTTTTTTTTTTTTCTGAATCAAGTTGGTGCACAATCGATTTACTGAGTTGTAGGTTGCATTGATGATATAGTTTTAACGGTGTGTTGATCGTGTTTGTTCGTATTAATACAATGGGAACTAGTTTTATGCCGAATCAAATGGTTTTTATCTAGAATCAGTGTTGTATGAAGTGCGTTGAGTCAATGGTTTGGTTATATGTGGCCTGTTAAACTAATGGTTTAAGGTACTTGTTACAAGACTAGTTATATTTCTAAAGTGCAGAACAGTGTTGTTTATTTTGTGCTAGTATGTTTAAAGATAAATTTTAGCCTACATATAAGGGTGCAAGTTACAATTGATGTTAGAGTTGCAAATTGAAGTCGAAAATATATTTTAGGTGCCACGCTAGTCAGAGTAAATTGTGATTATTGAATGACCTCTAGGTGCTGAATCAGTGACGAGTAGACAGTCCGAGGGCTAGATTGGTGTAACTACACTATTAAATGCCTCAACGAAAGTCGAGAATCGTGGAAGGAAGATGATTCAACTTGCTACTTCACTGGGCCTTTGACGTTTTTGATTGTAAGTATGCGAAGGCCTTTATTTTTTTGATCATGATTTTTTTTGTAGACAACAAAAACATAGATTATTTGATGAGTAGTTCAGTATTTTAATGTGCCGAATCAAATAAGACAAATTACTGAATCAGTTGTTTGTTATGCCTTGTAGTATTGAAATAAACAAATGAATCAGTATGGAAAAATGACGAATCAATTTAAAAAAAAAGAAGAGGAATCAGTGTTTTAAATGACTGCATGTATTTGGTTTATGAAAGCACCCATTTTTAAAAATGATTGAATATGAAAGCACCCATTTTTAAAAATGATTGAAGCTTGGGTACTACTCACTGATTCCATGTGGCAGTATGAATTAAAGTTGATTTCTATTATCTATGAAGTTTTGCACGTGAAAGATTGTAACGATGTTATTTCTATGCAGATTTTTTATCTAAGTTGCACGGTTGCAAAAGGAGATACAACTAGATGCAGTAATGTTCTTATCTAATGTTTTAAAAGTATTGTTTTTTCAAAAGGGTGGAATGCTTAAATATTTGCGATGCATCGTAGTTATTAGTTATGCGAGTCTTATTGGTGACGTGCCTATTATTGTGAGTTGCTTAGCAGAATCATAGAGGTAAAATGACTGAATCATAAAGGAAAATGACTGAATCAGTATGTTGCCTAACTGAATCACAGTGTTGTGCATATTTGGGCATGGTATGTACATGTTTAAGCAGAAAATATATAATTTTTCATGTTCATATTTTTTAGGGCTGAATAAAATTGTAACCATGTTTGAACAATGGTGTACAAATCGCGCTATGGTGCAACGTATAGAGTAATTGTCACATGACGCAAGGATGTTACCGAATCAAAATATAGTAATCTCTGAATCAGAATGTTTCATCATGTGAATCATTTCATTTTGCCCACGTAGCAGATGTTGTCACGGTGATGAAGACATAAAGGATACAAAACGTTGTAGGATAGTTTCTCTAAAAACGGTTGCACGAAAGATTAAGAAGGTTCTTGCAACTTGAGTTATATGGTTTTATATCATCGGGAACATCGGGCACCCAATATGGTACGCCTTCCGTGGAGACATGCATAACCCCAACTGATATTGTGTTCATCACCGTTCCATTGCCTGTTCATAAAGTTTAAAACACTCATAAATACATAAACGAATCAAGCGAAAGTGACAACACATATGCTACCATGTTATACATATTTTTATTTGGTCGAAACACTTATATTAGTTATTGAATCAAAGTCATTTTTAAATATAACTTACTTGGTTCAGATGTGCTTGCAATATCATCGGAATCATCAGTTGAATACGAATCTACAACTTCCATCACTTGATCGCCATCCGCCATTTCGATTAACCGTAAATCAAATACTAATACAATGACTTATGAATTGCTCCCAATTTTGATCACAGATCCTTGTTCAAAGTCGGTCAAGAATTCGATAGCAGGTATCATTTTATAGGATGTTAATTGTAGGAAAAAATGCACCAAAGTTGAGTATAAAAAAACGAGATTGCAGGTTTCAAGTTATAAAATATCCACGTAGAATATATAAACCCCAGTGAATAAATTATCCGATGAAGATTCAGCAATATTCGATGATCAAACCAATATTGAAAAGTTAATGGAGCCTACGATAATGGAGCCTAATATCAAGCCCGATATGAAAGATAATGGAGTGTAATACTTGCCAAACTTATTAAAAATACTATCATTTTTAATAGCAGACCATCTTTAATAGCAGATCATTTTGAAAATGAGATGAAAAGATATTAGGTGATTGTTTCCTAAAATAATAGAGTCTAATGCTAGCACTAAAAAAACGTCCACATTAATGCATTTAATATTTATGATATTGAAATAAAATAACTAATTTACAATTGACTAATATACCCTTTGACCTGAAAATGAGATGAATGGCCAGGATTCCTTCTCCCTCTTCTCCACAAAATTTTCCTTCTTTTTGGATCCTCCAACTATATATATATATATATATATATATATATATATATATATATATATATATATATATCTTAATACACGCCAATCATAATATACGGAGGAACCTTGTGGATCAAATTTACAGTTTTGCAATGACTACCCAAACAGCTTTACAGATTATATGTTACTTTTAGCAGCTTTAGTGGTGCGACGCTTTAAGGAGCTTACTACGCTATGCATTTTGCTAAACGAAACCATAAACTGTATCAAAAAAGATAAGCCAAGCAGCCTTGAAATATTCTTGAAGAATTGGCTTACAAATGCACAAAGAAATATGTACATCAAAGTTTCATTGATAAGGGATAAACTAAAGTTAATATCAGTATGCTATTTGAGTTTGTGTCGGTTACAGTTGCAAACTCCGGTAGTTGAGACCAAGTATCCATAGAAATAGCTTTATTATGATTTGCATGAAACAAACAAAAATATCAAAATCCACATTAAATGATAAGAATATAATTTACTAACCTTAACATTGTCTACCTAAAAAAATTGGCATCGGTGATCAACTAACAGCCACTGCTTTTCTGCAGATAACGATTGCCACATCCCTATATTTTCACGAATGAGCAAACAATGTCTTCCCGTTTCATCTTGTAATGAGTGGATCTCGTCCTTCAACCGAATATATATCCTTTATCTTCACCATATTACAACATTGATTCCAATTGCCTAGTCTCCACGCGCGCGCGCACATACACACACACACACACACACACACATATATATATATATATATATAGTGGCGAATCTAGGATTCAATACTACGTGTGTCCCATTTAGTTTAAGCGACATAATAAATGAATAAAATCAGGTTGAGTAACATACGGGTCGGATCGGATCGGGTCGGGTCTTTATAAAATATCATTTTTTATCAAAAACTCTACTAGAATTCTAAAAGTTGTTAACGAGATTCCTATCATAGAAATACTCTATTACTATTATATGTCACTAATACCATTTAGTACGTTTGTCTCAATATTTGGCATTGAATATGACTATTAGGTCGATCATCCTTGCTAAATTTCCATGCTCAATCGACCACTTTCCCAAATTCAAAGGAAAGTGTGTTTATAATAACTTTAGTATACTTTGAGTCATTCTCTGCTATAACATAACATTCATTGTTTCAATATCATTGTTAGATGGACTAGATTATCTTGTCTTCTTGAACAATCTAACATTTTAACTAAAACAAAAAATTATAATGAAACAAAGTTGCTATTGTAGAACTAAGTAAGTTGTTCAACTATCATTCAAAAATAAACAACCAAACAATATATTGAAGCTACACAATCAATTGAATTAAATTAGCAATCAAATTTACAAGTTGATCAATTAAACTAACGACCTAATGATAGTTTAAGTTTACATTAATTACCAAATAAAGAATAGAAAAAAAAAAGCATATATCAAGGAAGGAATACAATGCCAAATGAAAAGAATAATAACAACAGAAGAAATATAGTTGTGAATGACAGTTTTTAATTAAGTGATTCACATACTTAGATTTGATAAGATTTTGGAAGATGTCTTAAATTAGGTGATTTGGTTATTGGGGTTTAGTATAGGGTGATGATAAATCCACCATCTATTTTGATAAATCCACCACAATCATGCATTGACAGGTTGTACTGTACAGTCTGTTAAAGCATGATTGTGATGGATTTATCAACATAGGTGGTGGATTTATCAAAACCCTTTAGTATATATATATATATATATATATATATATATATATATATATATATATATATATATATATAGTGAAGTACAGTATATAATAACAAGTTTTGTGGTCTCCAATAGTTTTTTTAAAGTCTAATCGATCTAACATGTGTCCCTTCGTAAAAATTACATGGTCCCCTTGAAATTTACTATATACTCTACAAACAAATTCATGTTTTAACCTAGGTCCATGGACCCATGTTGCATCCATATAGAACTGCCACTATATATATATATATATATATAGTTGGAGGATCTAAAAAGAAGAAATATTTTGTGGAGAAGAGGGAGAAGGAATCCTGACCATTCATTTTAATAAAAGGTCAAAGGGTATAATAGTCTTTTGTAATTTGATTACTATATTAATTACCAATTAATTAATGGAGTATTACATGTCGGTTTTTTTTTCCACTTATATAGGAGCTTAATAACAGGAAATTTTGCACATTAAATGCAATTATTTGTGAACTCTAAAACAATACACGTACATCTCATACGAGAACTCTTGAATCACAAATTAAGCAACCATCATAAGAACATATGAACCTATTAAACCAACAAGAATGTCACTGAGAAAACATACACACGTCACGGGCATAGATGTCCAAAATCACACAATTCTTTAGTTAATTAATAAGAATTAAAACATTAATGTAAAAAAACTAATCCATAAGATTAACTAGGAAGCAAATGCTTTTACATTAATTGTTAACTTGCTAATGCTATGCGTATTTCATGCTGGTGTCTGCAAAAAATATACATCAAACAAACTACAACGATTCATGCTGGTGTCTGCAAAAGCTTTTATATTACTTGTTAACTAGGAAGCAATCTTTTTGACACATCCATACAAACTGGTGTGTGCAAAAAATATACATCAAAGTAACGATTTAAACGTCATTTGTTACAATGTATTACGAGCCCGTAGTCGTTAAAATCCCCAACATTGTGTCGTGATACATAATCAGTCAGGTTTTTAGCAAAAACCTTATTCCGTTCATCCAACTCTTTTGATGCATCCATACAAACTGGTGTCTGCAAAAAATATAAATCAAAGTGATATGATTCATCAACCAACCGACAACGATTCAACAACAACTCAACTATGATTCAGACTGTAGATACCATGATTAAGCAATTATTTAGGGCGCAAATATATATTCAAACTATGCTTCAGATTCTAAACACATTATATATCATAACATTTTCCTTACAAATTGGGCGAAACAGTAGTCAGACTGAATATCAATGTCTATGATTCACCAAAAAACCCTACAATGATTCGACAGACACACATCTTGGATTCCGATTCTACATACTATGATTCAGCTATCATTTAGGGAGCACATACAGATTCTAACTATGCATCATATTCTAAACATATTATGTAGCGTAAAATTTTCCTTCCATATGCTTCGATCTCTTTAAACTTTGATTCGTCAACATAAAAATAACCATTAATCAGGCCACAGATCTGATGTACTAATATTCGACATATTAACCCTTTCATTTAGCTACATAAAAGTTTCTAATTAATCTGGCCACACATATGAAAATATGCCAACAATCATAACATGACATTTATACGCAGGCATGCAGCCATGTCTCACAAAGTACTAGTAGAGTAGTAGCCACACAATGATTCTATAACTAAACTTTTGATTCAGGCGTACAAGTATAAACATAAGTTCATGATTCTATAACTAAAATTTTTGATTCAGGGGTTCAAGAGTCACAATAAAACTAGTACCCATTATAAAACTCAAAAACAGAATCATACACAATTGGCATTTACAAGCATGACTCGCATACAACGCAAGATTCACCCTTACTCCATCAAACAAACAATTTATGCCCAAATAACAACTAATTATGACTATGAATCTACATTGTATAGTGATTAATCGGCAACGATTCAGCAACAAAATAAACCTAATACCCATTATATAACTCAAGATCAGAATCATACACATAGCTAAAACTATTTATTTTAAGGATTCGGCAAACACAATATAGCAAATCACACCATTCCTTTTAAAATACTTTTCAACATTCCTTTAGTATAACTATTTTAACAGTAACCTTACCAACTCATGCAACCTTTCAGAACACATAAATAGAGTAAAAGAAATTACCTTTCGATCTTGATTAATTCGGATTTCTTGTTCGTACCATATTCCGCTTCTGAAACCAACCTCTACAAAGTAATTTACGGCCTTGCAACTCCTTGATTCAGTCACCGCAACTGACTAGGTGCTAGACACAATCGGAATTTACTGATATTCACGACTGATGTAGGCAGCGATCTTGATTTTTCGATTAGGGTTTTTGGTTTTGTCGAATCAATTAAAAAGAAACCAGAGAATCACGAGCCTATTTTTCCTCTACATGAAACCGATCAGATGGAATAAGAAAATTAATATGATTTTGTTTCCTTTTTCTAAAAGGCACCGAATGGACAGAAATGCCCCTACCCGCTTAAACTTCCGCCCAAAATATCAAGTTTTTGCTTTGACTAATCCTATCCGTTGAATCACAGATCTAATGGTCAGGATTTCTTCTCTCTTTTCTCCACTGAAAAACATTTCTCCCTTGATCCCAATCCTATATATATATACCTATATATATATTAGTAGAAATGAAAACCCCGCAAAACACGTACATGTATAGAATGTTTAAAGAATGCACAAAGTTTCGTATGACATGAAATTGAGCACATTCAAAGCTACTAAATACCTTATAGTAATCACAAATCCTAGAATGGCCCGTTTGACCGTTGTCAATTAAGAAATACACTTGCCCCAATGGGTCAACCCCTACCACCGAACTACTGATAAGCTTAAGAAAATACACAACACATTTAAAAATGGTTCAGCATCAATCTGATGCGTAAGAAACGGGTATGATACCAAGTTAGAATTTTTATACGCTTTCTAAAAGTTTCTTGACATTAACGTTTGGTTATAGACTTAAAGACAATAACGCCAATTGCAACAGTCCCACCAAGTAATATGCCAGAAAATATATCTCATAAATATTCTCATTGTACATCTTAGATATATGAAGTTGAATTCATATAATCATACCTAATATATTTTCAATTATGTTATCATGTTGCAGCTGTGGAAATGAAAAGTCGAGTTATAGTTAATTTAAGAATTACAAGAAAGAAACTATCATAGTTATGTATATTATTGATGATGAAACAAACTGTATAGGATTAATGTCAACGATGTTTCTACTTTTAAAGAAGAGTTCAAAATTTTGGTCCAAACTGGTTAACCCCACTTACCCATTTTTACCCAAACCTGCTTTGGCCCACTGCCCACCCCACCCGACCCATCCAATTTGACACATTTACTTACCGCAATCATTGTGGCAGTAGAGAATTCAATGTCAACTATTAACTAGGTGATATCTTTTAGTGCTTTTCTTGGTGTACTTATAATACTATTAACTTTCTCAGAAATAGTAATGCTTTAAACTCTTTTAAGTACCAAAGCTACATCATATTATATCAAATAATTACCAACAAATGCAACCATGGGCTGCAGAAGACGCAAACATACAACTTTTATTGATTAGAGTAAAATTAAGACTACATAATGACGTGAAATTAAAAAAGATAACTTACTGGGCATCCCATAGGACAATAAAATATCTGCGGTAAACAAGGTAGTTGTTCTACTGCCTTTCAATTCATCAGTGAATGAACTAAAACAGGTTTTCCTTTAAATCTTTGAAGTAGTTATCCAGTACCTATGCTTTCAGTAAGTCCCTGGATCTTCCATGCATGTTATACTAAAGCATATCAGCTACAAATTGGTAATATAAAGAAAGTAAAAAAAATGGCATGTAAGGTACATAATGCAAATTTAGATCAAATGCAAACAATTACATTCAAGTTGTCATGAGATGATAAAAGTAATCTTAGAAAACAATGTATATAATTGCTTCATGCCGAAGTTGTCTATTATTGATAAATAAATAGTATCATGTAATTAGAGAAGATTCCATTCAATACCTCTTAATTTTCTTAAGCCCTGCATTCCTAATTCCCTTGCGTCACGTTGTTTATGTGCAGGATCAGCTATTCCTTTGGTCTCACCTTACAAACTCAACAACCAAAATCATATTTTTAAAAAACTTGTAATGCAATAACACCTCTATCGCACATATATTCCTAGTATAAGTAGAACAGATAGCATGATATATAAATAAAGAGACAACATTGCTTACAAATTGACCTCTTTTTAGTACATCATCTACTTCCTGCATTATCGCATAAACACGAGTAAATGAAAAAGTTCCTAAATAATGCTTAAAGCTCAAGAACGATTAGAACCATAGAAAAACATCTATTAATGAGTTTATATAGCGTTGTATGTTATCATATGATTATTTCAAAAGATCATGGAATCAGCCTTACCAAAAATTGAGATAAAATTCCAGCACCTATCTATTATATCCACAAAAAACCAGAAAAGCATTATAAAGTGATGTATTTATGCTTAAACCGACTCAAAGTTCATCTATAATCCACATAGATCACTTACATCCATAACAATACATAGATAAAGCGATCAAGCATTTTCAAAGTTTGCTTGTTGGAACAAATTTGACTACTTAAATTGTATACTCTATCAAACCAAGGTATCATGTGCAAGTACATTCAAATATGAAGTACTAACTAAGTAACTAACCATACCAGGTCCAAATAAGTTAATTTTTGGGCCAAAAACCATACGAGTGGCCTTAACAGCATGGAGTGAGTAGCTCGACTCGGGTACGGCATGCACCACCTCGTTGGTAAGAGGAAAAAGGTAGCCTAGCTTAAAATCCGGAAGAAAAATAAAAGAATGCAATCAATATGCCAAATAAATGATAGTTAAAGTCAATTATATATCAATAATATACTTAAAAATTGATTTAACCGCTGCCTGTGCTTCAAATGGCTTTAAATGTTTGTAACCAATGGTTGCTCTGTAGGTTGGTATCAATCTACAAATCCATTTCAATATATATATATATATATATAATTAGGCACTGTAGATCAGATGGTGCATAACTATTAAGAACAACAAAACCCGTATCAAGTACACAACACTATTGAACATGGTTCATCAGAACTTTAATAAGCAAATATCAAACTTACCAAAGAAAAAACTTTTACCCAAAAGTGGTTCCACTTCCTGTCCACTTTCATGAATCTGATTCCAGTCATTCGTTCCTTTCTTAAGCTGGTCCCTTTTGGTGATGTTGTTGGAATCAAAGCAAGATGATGATCATTCGTTCCTTTAATGAACCTACAATTTTAACAGTACATAAAACTACATTCATATAGAACTACATCCTTATCATAGAGGTGGAAAATTAGTGAAGTATAACATCATGATATTCATCTTTACCTTTGATCTTCCTCCCTTTGATTTGATACCAGATTCAAACATCCACAACCATCAAAAAATAATGGCATGCAGTTATGAGATTTACTTTGTTGATCACTAAAGTTAACAATCAAATTTCAAGATCATGAAGCGGAAAACAACGATTGAAGTAATTCAATAATGCAAATAGAGTAATTAATCTTAATCTCAATAACTATAATTGAATTCATTTTACATGAAATAAACTTACAATTATACCTAACCAGAGTAAATCAATATATGTTGTTTTTATAAGGCTTTTCACTTAACACATGATCTGCTGTGCACCAAGCAAGTGATTCCCATACGCCATAACTGATAGAGAAAAAATGGAAAGAATATACTCCCTCCGTCCCAGTCAAAGTGTCCACTTTGACTTTGCACACACTTTTAGGATTTTCCACTAACTTCACTTTTCACCAATCGAATAACATATCCACCCACTAAAGTCTCTTTCGATTAGTTGAAACATGGAAGTGGACACTTATTTGGGGCCCAAAATAGCAATGTGGACACTTGTAATGGTCCATACGGAGTACAAATTAGTTCGACAATAATGGAAAGACCACAAATTGTTCTCGTAAAAGTTATAAATCATCAAAGATACCTATTGATACCGTTAGAAAGTACGGAGTACAACAAATTGTTACGGCTGGATCACAATTACATATGAAAAATATAAAGATTAATAAGAATCATACATCTTTCATGATACAAAATTTAATTTTTTTAGCAAGCCCAACCCCTTGCAAACATCATGGAACTGAAATTATTCCATTTACTAAAACCATAACAATTTAATGAATGACAACAACACACTCAAAAACCACCAACAAAAGTATGTGCATAAGACGCCTCCCAACGGCATCGTCACTTTCAGCCGACCGATTTCGCCTTGTCGGTTGAAATCGTCGGTTTTCCGACGGTGCGTCGGTTTGGAATGGTGGGGCGAGGTGGGTCCGAGCGAAGGAAAAAAAAACATTAAATGTTAAAAAAAAAGAGTCGTTGTAATAATAAAATTAAAAAAAAATAAAATAAAAAAACTGACGGTCATCAAGCCGTTGGTTTGATTTTTATTTATTTATTTATTTTTAAATTATTCTTTTTTTCCCTATAAATACATACCTCTATTTCCAAACAATTCACACTTCAAACAAACATCTCTTTCAACCTTCGTACACTACAAAATGTGTTCTTCCGATTCGGATATTGAAGACGTGCAAGCGATTAATGGGTGTTTCAATCCAATGCAAGCTATCGCTATAATTAACGCGATAAGTTCCGATTCGTCTGACGAAGACGATATTCCAATCCCGATACCACGAGCACCCCGACGATACTTTCCTAGAGATCGTGTTGACGCGTCGGAACGTTTGTATTGAGACTACTTTGCCGAGAATCCAACATTTCCGGGGGATATATTTCGCTGATGTTATCGAATGAGCAAAGCATTATTTCTCCGTATATGTCAAGGTATTACATCATACTCCACTGTACCGGTACCTAAATACTTTACATATTTCATTCAAAAACCCGACTCTACCGGGTTACTTGGTTTTAACGTTTGGTAAAAATGCACGTCCGTCATACGGCAATTGGCATATGGTTGTGCCGCTGATGCGTTTGATGAATATTTACATATGGGTGAACAAACTGCATACGATTGTTTGGACAACTTTTGTAAGTGTATTTTTCATCTATACTCTACGGAGTACTTACGAAAACCAACATTATCCGATGTGCAACGTTTACACGAGAAGCATGCCCAGGTGCATGGTTTTCCGGGTATACTTGGAAGCATTGATTGTATGCATTGGCCATGGAAAAATTGCCCAGTGGCCTAGCAAGGGCAATACACTCGAGGTGATCACGGTCATCCAAGGATCATGCTCGAAGTGGTTACCTCTTATGATACTTGGATTTGGCACGCTTTCTTTGGTCCAGCGGGTTCGAGCAACGACATCAACGTACTAAATCAATCGGATTTGTTCAACGATTTACTTCAAGATAGAGCTCCCCAAGTAAACTTCACAATTGTCGGCCAGGAATTCAACAAAGGCATTATCTAGGTGATGGGATTTATCCGGAATGGGCCACTATTGTGAAGTCGTTTAAGCATCCGCTAACGGAACAGGAGAAGCGCTTCAAGAGATACCAAGAAGCTGCAAGAAAGGATGTGGAGCGAGCATTCGGTGTGCTTCAGGGCCGTTGGAAAATAATCAAGAACCTGGCAAGACCATATAGCACCAACCGGATATCAAGAATCATGTATGCTTGTGTCATTCTACACAATATGATAACCGAGGATAATGGACGAAATGTGTTTGAACTGGAGGAGGCTTATCCGGATATCCCACCAAGAAGTTCGTGGCAAGAAAGGGTTGAGACTCATTTGCGTATGGACAAAGAATTACGCGATCGGGAGGTTCATCATCGACTTCGGAATGCTTTAATCGACCACATTTCGCAACTCCCTCCAAATTACCGTAGTCGTTAATTATTGTAATCTTTTATTTTGAATTAATGTAATATATTTTTAAGTATTGTAACGTTTTTTTTTTAATTATTGTAATGTTTTTAATTTGAATGAAATGTGTTTTACGGAAAAATTAATTGTGTATTGTTTAATTAATTTATTAGTTGTGGGTCCCTGGAAAAAAAAAGTGACGGACCACTGTTGGCACGGGACTGTCAGTTTCTGTCAGTTTTGTGAAAAAGCTAACGTGGCGCAGATGTGGCGCGTCAATTTCTGTTACTGTCACTGTTGGAAATGGTCTAACAACGGATAAAATCACCGGTCTAAGAAAATTCAATACATCATCAAAAGAGCGTGGATAAGACTTCAAAATTTGATTCTCGATTTTGGAATCCTTGAATCGCATTCATAAAAAATAAAAAAAATAAATAAAAAAAAAAAAATCAAAGACGGTGAATTAAATTAAAAAAATTTCGCACAAACTAATAACTACATAACTACACAACTACAAATATAACGGCAAACAACACTCAAAATGTCACAGTACATGCCTTTATTTCGATCATGTTCCACCATAAGAACACTCACACAACTGCATGCTCATCTTCTTATCACAGGCCAACATACAAGCCAACTTGCTTCCACAAAGCTCATCGAATCATACGCCCAAATAAGTTCCATACAGTCGGCAACCCTTGTATTTCAATCCTTCCATACACCAGATTCCTTCATGTACGGTGTATTAATCAAACACTACGTTTGGTACGGATTATACAAACAAGCTATTACATTATACCGTAACATGTTACAAAAACTAAACCTCATTAGTAGCTTCATATTCCCGTCGGTTTTACGAGCTTGTTCCGGTTTTGGTGATCTAGGTCTTGGAAAGAATGTTCATGGGAGGATAATTAAACACGGGTTTGAGTCAGATCGGGTCGTTAAGACGTCGCTGTTGAGTATGTATGGTGAGGCGTCGTGCTTGGATTATGCACGTAAAGTGTTTGATGAAATGCCTGAACGAGATGTTGTGTCTTGGAGTTGTGTGATTTCGATGTACGTGCGTAATGGGAAGGCTAGTGATGGGTTGAAGTTGTTTTGTGAAATGGTAAGAGATGGGTACGAACCAGATTACGTGACTTTGCTTAGCTTAGCGGAAGCGTGTGGTGAGTTAGGTTTGGGGATACAATCGAAGTCAGTTCATGGTTATGTAGTGACGAGAAATATTGAAAGTGGTGATCATAGCACGCTAAATAACTCGCTTATTGCGATGTATGGAAAATGCGGAGAATTATACAATGCTAAGAGGCTTTTCGACCGTATTTCTAATCATTGTACATCGTCCTGGACCGCTATGATAACATGTTACAATCACAGCGCTTACTATTCAGAAGCATTGGAGTATTTTAATAAAATGCTTGAATCAAAAACAGAACCAAATGCAATAACTTTGATGGCGATTCTTTGTTCTTGTGCAAGACTAAGTTGGCTAAAGAAAGGCAAGTCGATTCATGGTTTCGTTATAAGGAAGCATCTTGACCCTGATAATGATATTCTGGGGCCTGCATTGATCGATTTGTATGCTAATTGTGGAGAGTTGAAAACTTGCCACAAGATTTTCGATACAGCTAGGGATAAACATGTTATATCATGGAATATGCTCATATCGGGTTATACTCGAGAAGGGATGTCAGAGGAAGCATTAAAAATGTTCAAACAAATGAGGGCAAATATGATATCACCAGACGAATTCACTGTTGCAAGTGTTGTATCGGCTTGTGGAAACGTAGGTTTTATGAATCTTGGAACTCAGATTCATTGCTATGTTATTAAAACAGGTGTTTTAAATGAATTCGTTCTGAATTCATTAATCGACATGTATGCTAGATTTGGGTATGTAGATTTAGCATATAATATATTTGATAAGCAGCATAATAAGAGTGTTGTGACATGGAATTCGATGATGTGGGGGTTTTGTAATAACGGCAACTCCGTTGAGGCCATGAATCTTTTCGACCATATGTATTTGGATGGCCGAGAAATGGACGATGTAACTTTCTTAAGAGCGATTCAAGCATGTTCAGATTTAAGAGATCTAGAAAAGGGAAAATGGATTCATCATAAGCTTATTACAAAGGGTGTGATGAATGATGCATATGTATATACAGCTTTACTTGATATGTATGCAAAATGCGGCGAATTACAGATAGCTCAAAGTGTTTTTGACATAATGCCATATAAGAGTGTCGTGTCATGGAGTGCGATGATCGATGCTTATGGGATGCATGGTTTGGTTGAAATGGCCATCTCTGTTTTTGCTAGAATGGTGGAATTGAATATGAAACCAAATGACATCACCTTTATGAACATGTTATCTGCTTGTAGTCATGGTGGATATGTTGAGAAGGGTAAGTATTATTTCGACTCGATGAAGAAAGATTATGGGATTGAACCAAAATTAGAACATTATTCTTGTTTAATCGATCTTTTGAGTCGAGCTGGTCATCTTGATGATGCGTACAGTATCGTCAAGTCCATGTCGTTTCCACCTAATTCTGGGATTTGGGGTTCTATGTTAAGTGGTTGTCGAATTCATAGGAGACTCGATATTATCCGACTGATTCAAGAAAATATTGAAAAGATCAATGACACGGGATATTATACTCTGTTGTCTAATATATCTGCTGAAGGTGAAGATTGGAAACAATTTCAGATTGTGAGATCAATGATGAAAACTACAGGTCTCAAAAAACTTCAGGGATCCAGCATGGTTCAGACCAGATGATGCATTATGCGGTTGGACAATACAACTATCCTTGCTGATTAGGCTGCATCCAGGCAACTTACAAAACTCATTCAGCTTCATCAACTCCCTTACATGAGAAACCTGACTCCATCTTCCATCCGAAGCATATAAATTTGACACGAGCACATAATACGAAGCATCAACTGGATGCTGGTCAAACATCCATTTCACTGCCGTTTGACCAAGGTCAAACCTTGTGTGCATACTGCACCCATGGAGAAATGATCCCAAAAGGCTTGCATCAGGTTGAAACGGCATATTTGTGATGAAGTCGAATGCTTCTTCGAGCTTGCCAGAACGAGCCAACAGGTCAACCAAACAACCATAGTGATGCATTTTTGGAACAAAGTCAAATTCTTGACACATTAAGTCAAAGAATTTACATCCTTCAATTGTTCCTGTGTGACTAAAAGCAGATAGAACTGCTGTGAATGTTGCATCAGTAGGATCCAACTTTTCCTTTACCATATTATTAAATACTGCAATGGAACCGTTACAATCACCTTGCATTCCATAAGCATTAATCAACGCATTCCATGAAATTGTGTTCTTTTCACCCATACTATTAAAAACACGACGAGCAGTTCTTAATTCACCACATTTGGCATAACAATGCAGAAGTGCTGTGTTGATATATACATTATCACATGAAAGTGATCTTTTGATAGAGTACGCATGAATAGAAGACCCGATTTGAAGATCACCAACTGAAGCAAAACATGAAAGCAGTGTCACTATTGTAAATTCATCTGGGTGAAACCCTTCGGATCTCATTTGATGAAATAATCTTGTAACCTCGTATATACATCCAATTTGGGCGTACCCGTTAATAATTGAGTTCCATGTAACCAAATCTTTGTTTGAAAAGCTGTCGAATAAGTAACGAGCATCTTTAATCATCTCACATTTTGCGTACATGTCCATGAGAGCATTTATTACATTACCATCCTCTAATCCTAGCTTAATCTCATGGCAATGTATAGATTTACCGAGTTCTGAATTCCCCATTTGCGAACAAGCGGATATCACACTTGAAATGGTGACAGAATTAGGTAAAATCTGCATATACTTGTTGGTAAATAATGTGATTGCTTCATTCAGGTAGCCATTTTGACTGTACCCGACGATCATGGTTGTCCAAGTGACAAGATCAACACTAGAAAGCTCGTTAAAAGCAGATTGAGCATCACAAACAGCTCCACATTTCACATACATATCTACTAGAGAACTAACTAAATGTGAATTAAGGTCGACCCCATTCTTTATAGCGTACCCATGAACCCATTTCCCTTGATGTAAAGCTCGTAACTTTGTACAAGCTAAAACAGTGCTACCAAACGTATGTTGATTTCCTTCAACTGATCCACTTCTCATTCTATTAAACAACACCAATGCTTCCTCAGCACAACCATTTTGCACGTACGCAACTATCATAGAAGTCCAAGAAACAACATCTCTATCAACAATATCATCAAAAACACTTCGCGAACATATAAGATCGCCACATTTAGCATACATATCTACAAGGCTGGTCAAAACAAAACCATCACGACTTCCAGCCTTCACAATATCACAGTGCACTTGCTTCCCGTCATGAATATCTCGTAATTCTGTACACGCCTTCACTACAATCGAGAACACAACATTATCATGTTCACTGAGGCGTTTCCTCGTAGACTTGTAGAACCCAATAGTTTCAAAATGTAAATCTTTTATGAAATACCATCTAATCATCACTTTACATGAAAACATATCTGGGTTAGGCATTTGATCGAACACCGAGCGTGCAGTTTTCGTGTCCCCAAGCGAACCATATAAACTTACTAGTTTGGTTTGCAAATTGAGTTGAGTTGATTGTCCATTTACTATGAGTAAAGAGTGTAATTCCTTGAGTGAGCTCAAGTTTCTGCATGAACCCAAGAGGATATATAGTGGGTCTGATGAGATTGAATTGATGTAAGCAATGGTGGGATCAAGATTTTGATGAGTCGTTAATGAATTTAGGGTTCTGTAATGGATCTGGTGTAATTTGGAAGGATGGAAGCGTATTTGAAGTAAAGTTTTGAAGTTTATCATAGTAAGGGTTCGTTTGATGGTTTTGTTGGGGCTGGCGGGTACCTAACTGTCACGATTTCTTTTGAATTGGAAAGAAAATGAAACGTGTTTAAAGATAGTATTATATATTATACGGGTTTATAGTTCGGTTATGTATCAAACTTTACAACTTATGTATCTAAATTTGAAACTTTCTATTAAGTTTTTAGCATGTTTTTGACCACATAAAGTGGCATGTTTTTTTTAAGTTGAATACCTAGTTACCTACGATTGTAATTTAAATGTATAGAAAATACGGTTTTAAAACTTGAATACATTTAATAGGAGGTTTCAAAGTTGAATACATACAATAGTAAATTGTGTAAAGTTTGATATATAACCAAATATAAATCATATTATATCTATATTATGATTCTTATTCTTATTCTTATTCTGATTTTAAGAAAATATAAATCCATCAACAACTGTTTCATTTTCTATATTTTTAACTGAGTAAAACGTTGGTGCGTTTGCATCAACTGAATTTTTATTTTTTAAAGGAATTGAAATTTATAAAGGGGAGCTTCAATTACTTTAGTAGAAGGAATTTGAAGGATTCTAATTTTATGTTACTCAACCAAACAAACTATGGATCCAATTCCATCAAATTTCAATCAATTGCGAACCAAACTCAACCTATGTGTAGCAAACTACATCTAACTTTATGTGCAACATGAACAAATAACGAAATGGAAGGATGATTTATGTTTGTTCCAAAAACTAGAAATGACCTATCGATTTTAACATGTTGATTAACTCTTTTGTGTCATTCATACGCCGCAATTGATCAATGAATGAGATTAATTAATTATTTAACTGCTGTTAAAAACATTATGTCAAACCCTATTAAAACTTAGTAACTACATATACGAAATAAGAAGTTGATTATATATATAGTCAACAATGGGTAATGCAACTTGATGGAACATATTATTTAACAATCAATATGTATGAGTGTAATTTATCTTTTTAGAGTATTGTCCTTATTCAGAAAAACAAATTCACATGTTTAATCACAACAAACAAAATCTATAAAACACAAATGAATCTGAAAAACGGATGAAGTTTTTTACGTTTAATTAGATTATCCATAAATGACGAATCATTTTTACTTAGATGTGAGGTCATTGGGATATAATGTGAACGTTTCCGACCCTTTTCCTAGTCACCATCAATATGTTTACGTAGAGTGAGCTAGGACTGGCAATATTCGACACGACCCGAGACAGATTCGAAAATAACCAAGTTGGGTCAGGATTTTTTGACCCGTTGACCCACCAACCCGAAACCCGAGAACCTGATTTTTTTTTCAGGTCGGGTTCGGGTAACCTGATGGGTCATCAGGTCAACCTGATGACCCGAAAACTCAAAAAGTTAATTTAAAATTCTAAAACTTTTATACTTACTTTTTAAATGAAACATTTGAGTTTTTTTTTTGTCCATAGGCCCACGTCCCCACAACTCACAATTCCCTTCGGAATCACTTCATACTTCTAGTTATGATTGTTAAATATTTTTATGCTTATTAATAATTACATATTATTTTTGAAAAGATTGACCCACGTGACCCATTTGACCCGTTCGACCCATTTGACCCGAAAACAACCCATTAACCCGAAAATGACCTGAAAACCTATAGAGTTAAATAAAAGCGGGTTACCTGGGTCGAGTCCGGGTTAGTGGGTTTTGGGTTAGGTTTGGGTTGGCCATTTCTGACCCCTCAACTTGACAATTCGAACCCATTGACCCGACCCAACCCGAATTGCCACCCTTTAGAGTGAGCAGGGGCGGAGTCAGAAAGTTAGCTTTGAAGGGGCGAACTTAAGACAATTTTTATATAATGGGAAAATATCAAAATAAAAATCTTCAAATAAAAGTCTTAAAATATATATATATTTTATTTTCAAAGAGTGCGAATGTGGCATCCGAGCTTATACAAAATATGAGTGAGGTTCAAATGAAAATGAAAATTTTTGTGAGAATGGGGAACCAACACTTTCCCTCTCGTTTTTTAAACTTAAATATCTCTCAAACGGTAAGTCGAAAAATCATAAAAATTGCACCATAAAAATTAGCATTTTTTTCTCTTCGATTTGCCATCTCACAAGGTATACTTTCGACATATTTTTTTATGGGTTTTACAAATTAGTATCACATGTGTTACTTGTTAGTATCACATGTGTTACTCACTAGTATCAAATGTGTTACTAGCAGTATCACGTGTTACCCGCTATAATAACATGTGTTACCCGTTTTCAAAACCCACCAGAAAACGGAAAAAAAAATTCGTCGAAAATATACTTTGTCACATCTCTAATCGAAGATAATAAAATGCTGATTTTTATGATGCACTTCTTATGATTATTCAACTTACCGCTTAAAAGATATTTAATATTTAAAACTGTGAGGAAAATGAGTTTTGTGATATGTAACGTATTCTGATTGGTTTCTCATTCTCACAAAAAATTGCATTCTCATTAAAACCTTACTCTACAAAATATATCAAAAGGTTGGTTACCATTCTAAAGGTCAGTTCCAACTTGCATACCGAAAAGTGTACGTAAATGTACCCCTTTTAGAGTTCGATCGACTTGCCCGAAACAATAAAAACAATCATGTTACGTGTACCACAAGTTATAGACACTCTTTGGGGTCTTTGTAACAAACCAAATTAACCTTAGACAATGGTGAAACGTAACAAAATGATCTCACATCAAATCTTTTCATCATTTAGGCATGACAGGAGATATCATTATCTATCTATTTTATGTAACTCGTTTATCTTTTCATAGTCATATGATAATTTTTTGTAAAATAAAAATATTCTACTCGTACTAAAATATCAGGTACTTAATGTTGTTATTACAGTACGGAGTATTTATTATTTTCCTAATATCCTAGAAAAAACAACATGCCAACAAAGGGCAAAGAAACTTGGCAAAAAAAGAAGAAAGATCCGACTTGTTTTATGGATTATAAGAGTCCAACAACTATGGTTAATATGACAATTAATTCGATAATTAGAGGATATTGAACGGTGACTATTTTGCCCGACTGTATATACTAGTATTAAGAATATATTCGAAAGCCCCAAAGATTTAAAGGCCCTGTGCGCTTGAACCATATGACAAACAGACATGTACAATGGCAAATCCCAACAACAATTTCACTCTCAACAAGCCATAAATCAGCTTCCCTAAAATTGCTTTACCTCCCTCTGTATAATTCAGAGTTCATGTAGATTTAATTGTAAAAAAAAAATGCACAAAAATTACGTTAACTGGACAGCCACAGAGCTGTTACCTGCAGCACATCGTTGTCTTCGAGGTCGTCTAGTCGTCTTACCCCACCCCGTTAGGCTTCTTTCCTCCAATCCCACCACCTCCGATAACGGTAGTGGTGGTGGTGGTGGCGGCGGCGGTGGTGGAGTGGCGGTAGGAGGCGGCTCGACAGACACTGCGACAGACTTCCGTCTTCCACGTGTTCCATTCCTCCTAGTCAGTCCTACATTCCATGAATGCCCTGTAGCTCTCATTAACCCACCGAATATTTGAATATCTTCGGTTACCTCATGCCTCGAAAGTGAAACCAGCCCGGGAAGGATGTCCCTTTGAAAATCCCTCCTAGGCCTACCACGCCTAGCTTGACCTCTTCTGGGTCGGGTCGGGCCTGTCGACGGGCCCACTTCTTCGGGTTCGCGGAAATCAGGACCCAAAGGCTTTGGCATGTAATCTTCCTCTTTAGTCAACTCTAGTTGCAAAGTCAACTGTTCATATTCATCCAACTCGGTAGTAACTGACCCCCCATTTTCAATTGCCTCGGCTAATAATAAGAGGTGGTCATCATCAAGGTCATCAGAACGAAGCACCACCTCAGAGGTGGAACCCGCTTGATCTTGCTGACAGGATATCCCAGTCATCGTAGTTATTGCTTCAGCTGCCACCTTGGCAAGTAATTCATCGTCAAAATTGTCAGTTTTCTTGACCTCATTAACGGCTTCTTCTTCCTCAGCGACAGCTGGAGCTTCTAAGTCGATGTCGATTGTTTTCTTCTTTGTGTTCTCACTTGAACTTTTAACAGAATCGGGCAGTAAAACATCTTCCTCCTCGGTCAAACACGAATTTAAGTCAAAATGATTCTTGATTTTCTCAATTTCTGTATCGGTTTCTGTCTCAACATTACAAGCTTCCACGTAAGCCACATTGATGTCAAATCCTTTGTGTTCCATTTCTGCTTTTATTTTTCCATTTTCAGGACAACGAAGGGATGCTGAAGTGGATACCAGTGACGACGAATCGTATTTCGCAACACAAGAATTCCCAAGAGCTGGAATTCCAAGAATCTTTCCATTATTACCCGATTTGTCATTTTTACAGATTGCTGGCTTGGCTTGAAGCCATGAGGGTACTGTTTGATCGCATTTTCTTGCACTATTGCTGTCTTTATTCAAGTCAAAGCCTTTGGCAGTATCAGTTAAGTCAATAAAGTTTGAACCTTTGAAGATCTTTTGTGACCTATCATCCAGATTACTGCAATGTCGGCTATCAAACCCGCCAGAAGGCAGACGGGCATATGGATCTTTTGACCCAGATGATGACCCACGGTAAATTCCATTAGGTGTTGAAAATCCATTTGTACGCCATTTATCTCCGAAAACAGGATGAGTTTGTGGAGATGGTACAAAAGAGGGTTGTTTCTGAAATGAGGTCAACTTATGAGTCAAACTACCATTTGGTTTTCCCCAAGAATTTCCAGAATCTGTGTACGGGTATGAACTAGGTGTACGTGAAGTTGGAAAAGGTAAAGGAGTTTGGTTAAAACGCGGATGATCCTGAATTCTTGTTGGAATTTCGGGATACGTTCCTTGCGTAAAGTTCATGTTGCTTCTGTTATTTCCTGTTAAGACAAGAATTACGTCATTCACTTCAGCATAAAAATACAATAAATTCCTCACTGTTTAAGACGATATAAGCCGAAGCTAAAAAGTAGCAATATTCCACAAGATATTCTCCCTCCGCCCCATTAACATTAGTGATATGGTGCACATAGTAAACAAAGGGTTTAGGCCATATAATAATAACACACTTCCAAAAAGTACTGCCGTACTGATATGAACAAACTCATTTTTATTACCTAGATACCATTAATCATTTTAACGTTGTTCCTCTATTCCCATTCGGCAACTTGTTTACTTGATGAAAGATGATTTTTATTACTTGGGCTTATGTGGGTGATTAATACTATATATAAACCATCTCCACCATTATCTTAAAATGGTACTCAGCACAGCAAAATGACTATACTACCCTTGACTTATTTATAACATTTCCATTAATACCCATATCCCATTATCTATAATATATTACTACTTATTCTCCACTAACTACAATTCTATTAATACCCCTATCCCATTATCTATAATTTTTAATTACTACTTATTCTCCACTAACTACACTTTTCATCTATCAAATATTTAATCTACCCACTAAAGTCTTTTTTGATTGGTTAAATATCAAAGTGGACACTTATAATGGGACATCCCAAAATAGTAATATGAATATTTTAAATGGGACGGACAAAGTACAATGTGTTTTTATTTTAAAACATTCACTCACACCTCCATCCTCCGTCACCACTTTCATCGCTGCATTGCGCGGGTATTGTGCTAGTAGTTAATAAAAAGTAGGTTGTTCATTATGGTACTTTTTGGAAAGTACATTGCTATTATATGGCTTACAAAGTATAGAAAAGTTAGAAGTCTTCAGCTGTTACTCAAATTGGAGGCTGCAATTTCAACATATTTACCTAAAAGACTTCATATCTAAGTATCTAACAGCAAAATTGTCAAATGGATAAAAATAACAAATAGCTAAAAGCATAGGTACATTGGGTTGAAAGTTGCTCAAAGTGTATTTAAATGCTTATGATTTCCTAAATTTTTATATTAATAGATAAAAATAATAATTATATTTTATATATATAATTTTAGAAAAACTAGTTATTATAGAAAAACTGTACAGTTCATTTTTAATGCAGCAGACTCTTAACCAAATTATCCAACTTTTGACACCATATATACAACTTGAATCATTTTTTTTTTAATATGATAATATAAGAAGACAGCATAAACCTTACCTTGTTCATGAGCATTTGACAACCAATCTCTTCCGTTGCTTTTTCCCTCAAGCAATAAATGGTTAAACGCACCACTAGGACGTCCACTTTGAGAGAGATTATGCATTGGGCCAAGAAACGGTGACCCGCTTGGTTTAGCTGAGGGACCAAAGCCATCAACCGACCCACGAGCCATTGCTTCTTCAACATGAAAAGGTTCATTAAGATCAGCCAATCCATTAGAACCCCTAAAACATTGAGCCGATGAGTCTTTATAACTCGATTCTGCAGAAGCCTGTTTATATTGAATTTCCTCGTGTTCGTCATGATCAACGTTTTCATCAGGTGGGAGTTCAAGATCAAATAACTTTTTTCTAACTTTTGATGGTCTACTACATTCCATGATTTCACAATCCTTTGAACTATTATTATTATTATCATTCCCTTTTGAACAACTTAAAGGTGAATTATTTATCTCTGCTCCAAAAATAGATGGTCTAGCGGAATTGGAGTTGGTCAACGGAAAGCTCGGTATTTGCCATTTGTGTCCATCTTCATAAGGCTTTTGTGACGGCAAGAGACTTGAAGATGATGACGTGTCAATAGAAATCCGATGCTTATGGTATTCCTTTCTTTTATATTCTTCCATCATGTCTCTTTGTCTTCTATAAAGGCGATGAAGTTCATAAACCTGGTTTGTTTTTTTTTGCAATAGATTAGAACTTGCGGAAAAAAAAAAATTTTGACTCCAATGGTTGAAGCTTTGTAGTCACCTTTTTTACTCTATTAAACTTCATATATTCAGGAGTAATCGGGTGATTATACTTTAACGTTTAATTATCACCTTTGTTGACTGGTATGAAACTGATGACCAAAATCTTATTATTCAACATCTAAATAGTCAAGCAATTATAAGCTAGATCTGTTTCTTTAAGCACTAAATCTGATAATGGCAACTACAATTTGCAAGATAATCAGTTTTAAATGCAAATCCAAACACACCCTTGAAATTTGACATCGGTTTTGTATATTCAAACAAGACAGGTATTGCCAATTTTCAAAGTGCAAAAATAACATTTTTGACGCTAAGAGGTCAAAAGGTCAACTTCTATTACCTGATTCTTGAATATGGCTTCATGTTCAAGCATTTTTTTCTTAAATGCATCCTTGTCACACCCTGGATATGCATCTGAAATGGTCCTTGGTATGAAACCGTTGTAATAATGGCCGCCATTAGGCGTCAAAGGTTTGTCTCCATAAAAAACTGGCCAGCTGCTACTATTGGAATCCTCATTAACATCCCTCATGGAGTGATACCCTTCAAAAGAGCTTTTGCAGTGTACTTCTGTTCCCATTCCTGTTAGCCATTTATATAACAGAAAGTCAAAATTATTGCCACTATAACAGCATTATAAAATTTGTGCGGAACAAAGTTCACAAATCAATTAAAGACATATAAGCAACTAAAAGTTATCATTAGCTTGTAGTTCAACAAAAGGAATACACAAACCTACACATAAACCATCATCTGAAACAATTACTGTATTACAAAATTTCCCCAATCTTTCAAGAAGTCAAATGAGAACACAGATTTAAGTGTCAAAGCAGCAAGTCTCATGGTAATCTTAGTGCTTATAGTCAAACAAGTACGTAATCATCACCGACTAATAAGAGGTGCACAATTAATTCCCATATAAGAATTTCATTGCATTTCATCGATATATTTACGAACAAACGACTAAAAAGATCATACAAATTATTTATAGAATCCCAATAAAGAACAACAAAGCTTACCAATTTGAGTGAAACACGGCTCGTATCAACAAACACCAATATCTAACAAGTTTGGTTGGACTAATGCTTCTTATATTAGCTATACTATTACATTACATGATCAATTGTCCCGAAACCTTTACTAGTAGTTGTTTAATACCCGAAAAAGAGAGTCAACTCCACAATCTTTTTGTCACAGACAAAAAGAGTCCTATTTCAAATTTCAACATAAAGATAAATTTAATTATGCTGAAGTAATCAAGTACATAATTCTCTCAAATTTTGCTTTCAATTCATTTTAATTGAAGAATAATAAATGCATCAGTCAATCACATTTTACAGATATTTAGTAACACTTTACATCCCATCAGGTTGAACAAAAATTACACTACCTAAGAATTAGGGATCCGCAGATACAGATATACAGACAAGCTATGAAAATATAAAGCTTTACTAAAATAATATTATATTATATTAATCATTTAAAATTTAAACATATAGCAAAATTCAATCAATCTATGACTGTATGCTCTTATTAACCCTATCCATCTGCAAGGAAAGTTGTAAGAAAAAATTCCCCCTTTTGCAACTTAAAATCAATACAGAATCTAAAATTAGAATAATATAAGCTAAAAATAACAGATCCCCAATAACAATAATCATTCATATCAAATGCTTAATCTGAATTAACAAACACCCAAATCGAGAAACACACAAATTTAATTACAAACAAAATAAATAAAAATCAAAAAAACCCCAAAACCCAATAAATCTAAAAACTTGGAGATAGGGAGTAAAATTTACCTTAGACCCACATCCTTATTTGCCTAGTACTTCAATAATTCAAGATTTACTGAATCATTGAACAATTTCTTCTGACAGCTCAAGAATCTTGAAGCAAAAATAAACAGGTGGTAATAATAATAAACAATAAATAAAACTTCCAATTTTCTATTAAAGATAATAATAATAAAATAGAAAGAAAGATACAAAAACCACCATTGAAGGAGGTTAGATCATGAGTTGATATAAGTAAAAAAAAATTGTAAGATTTTTGATCTGATGGGCCACTGTCTCTCTCTCTCTCTCTATCTTTGAAAGAAAAAAAAAAGAAAAATGAAGGTAGTGAGAGAAAGTAGTATGTGGGTTTTTGAAGAGAGAGAGAATTAAAGAAGAGATCCCAGATAAGAAATCAATCTTCACACAAACAAAACAAACGACCTTCTAAGAACAGTGACATGAAATTTGTCAACATCCGGTCTCCTTTTTATTCTCTGCTTTTTTTTCCTCAATTTTCTATACTGAATTTATTATCAAAAAAAATAAAAAAAATATTTATTTATTTTCTGGTGTTTTTCAGGAAATGAAAGGAAATGGGAGCATTTCTAGATTCTCTCGACCTTGCTTTTGGTACAGATATTAATGATAAAGTTATTATCATAATACTATAACTGTCCAACATGTATTATTAATGTCTATAATATTATTATTGGTAGTATAAAGTTTGTGTGTTTTTTTATTTGTAACGTTTAACCTTATGTAATAATTGATTGTTTAAATTATTCCTTTTTAAGAATACTTACATCTTTTGTTAATTGGCTTCATTTTAAACTTTGGTCAATGTTGAGATTATTACTTATAATAATAATAATACATTGGGTGCAATGAATCCACAATAGATATAAAGTGCACATGTTTTTTATTCAGATTGTATGTATATATCTCGATTTGGACGTTATTTTTATTCTTGCATCCATGAATTCTTGTGGTTATACTCCCGCAATTTAAACATATTCACCTTTTATGTTTGGTAAGGTTACGGGTGTGTTTGGTACATACATTTTAAGAAATTATAGGGGATTGAGCTTCTAGTATTCATAATCTCAATCTCCTAATCCCTGTTGGGCAATAGAGTTATAGCAGGGATTATTGGAAAAAAAATCTCCTATAATCTCTTTTTTGATAAGCCTTTTCAAGTAGCTTGAAAAAGAATCTCCAGCTCAATCTCTAGTCACAATCTCCAGCTCTAGCCCCTTGTTACGAAACATGTAACACCCAGTATTTGGGTCTAGTAGTATTAAATATTTTCTGACTGTGAATTATTATTAAAATGTGTCAGAAAGTAATTTTGTTGTGCTAGTTGAAAATAAATGGGTAAGAGAGTCGAATAATTTATTGTGATTAATAAATTATTATTTGTTTTAAATTAATCTAGTTGACGGTAAAATAAAATGACGTTTTCCCGCAAATGGTTTTCAAGTTTCAGACAATGATAAGTACGGGGAATGAAAATTAACCGATTATATGTTATACTCTATTTTGAGTCGGTTTATAATTTTCATCATATATCTATATACATACATACGTACGCATATACATACTTACCAAAACATGAGAAACCCTAAATCAATTCACCCAAATCATCTCATAACATGGAATTGAAGCTCTAGAACTCAAATTGAAGCCTCTTTAATCAATCTAATCAAGGTATAATCTTGTGTTCTTCATTTTCTAAAATCTAGAAATTAGGGGTTTTGGTGTTCTTGATCAAAATCCGAAATTAGGGTTTCAAAAGTGTACATTGAGGTTAGTTAAGCTTCAATAACATGTATTAATCATTCCATCATCATTGTAAACATGTTTTAATTACTAGTTCTTGAATTTTATGTAACCCTAGAAATTGGGTTTTAAGTATTTGATTGAATTAGTATGTGTAATTTGAAATTGAAGCTTGAAATGCATTAATAATTGTTAGTGGATGTTAATTTCATGATTAGAAGTGAAACCCTACCTTGAAAATGTAGAAAATGATGAATGATCATATAGATAGTTATGGGTTTAGTTGTTTATGTAAAATTCATAGCTTTAAAGCCTAGAGTAATGATGTTTAATTAAATAAGTGTTGATTCATGATGATGATTAGTTGTGTTCAAGCTAAAATGTGTAAAGTTAATTAAGTGTTTAGGGTAGTTATGATAATTATGAGGTGTTTTGATGGATTAGTAATAATTATAATAGATTAAATGATGAAGTGTTGTTAATGATCATAATTTGATAAGTGATGGCGAACTAATGATGTTAAAGGTAATTATTCATACTCTTGGAATGAATAATGTGAAATGACTATAAGTACTAATTTGATTAATGTGTAGTTGAAAAATGATTATCATGATATCTAATTCAAGAAGTATGAATTTGGTATTGATAATTGGAATTGTTGATATAAGTATATTTGAATGGTGTTGTATACCTTTGAGACATGTAACTAACTTGTATTATTCTACTGTATTGTCAGATGTGCAGAAGGCTCAGTGATATTAGACTACTGAGTGGATGCCTGAGGTGGTCGGTGAGTGGATCTCTAATCCTCAGCGTAACTTGGTTGTAACAAGTTTGGTTACAACAAGTAACGTGTTATTACTTTATTATTTGCATTGATGTTTATGCGGATAGTAATAATACTGTTGATATGTTGACTAGTTGAATATGTGACTTGTTGATTACGTGATCACTTGAATTAATTGGCCTTCGGGCATTAGTTGTTAATGAGGCAACGAGTTGTTGAACTGTTGGTTGGGCTAGTTGGTTATCCAAAGTTTAACACATCTCCTGTGTTAGTTGAAGATAATCACTAGCTATCGGTCTCGTCCGTATGGCCATACGGATAGGTTGGGTAAGTGTTCTTGGGGAGCCTCCCGGGTTAATGGTTAGCCCCAGAGCCGCCGATCCTCATTATGGTGTTGTTGATTAGTTGAATTGTTGCATTGTTGAACTGATGCATTGTTGATGTGTTGTATTGTGTACTTGCTTGTTTAGTGCTAATTGTTGTACACAAAGTTGTTGAGCTAAGTTAGGTTGTTGATTAGTTATCTGCTCACTTAGCGTTATGCTAATCCCCCACATTATCCCTTCTTGCAGGTTTTGGCTATTTTATTGGGTGGGCAAGAAGTTGGACTAGAAGGAATGTTTGACCTTGAGGCATTACTATGATAGTGGAATTGTATAAAATAATGTTTTAACATGTTTTTATATAACACCTATGTCGAGAAGTTATGTTTTTTAAAAGGTTGAATTTTATATGTTGATAAAATGGTGTAAACTATCACTAGTTATTTGGACTTACGCTTCCGATTTACTATATTAAATTGAGTATAAATGAGGGGTGTTATAAGTTGGTATCAGAGCATAGGTTTGGGTGAATTGTACATTATAAGATGTCCAATCCCAAACCTAGATTTGTGTCAAGTCAAACATTCCAGGGGTGGGGATTAGTGGTTGTATGAGAAAGTTGTTATTGAATGTGTACTAACCTATAATCAGTTGCAAGATTGTTGTTTTGGTTGCAGAGACGGAGGAACATGAGGAACCGTCTGGTATTCTCAATGATTCCTCAATACTTGTGGGCCTAGATGTATCAGGTACTTTCTAATAAGCTTGAATTGTTTGATTTGCCATGATATGATTATTAGTATAGTAAATTGGATTAAACTGCTATGACTCCTCAGTGATGAGTCCTTGATGATTGTTGCTTGTCAATATGATGATGAGATATTAAATAAGATGTTTAACATCATATGAAGGTGTAATATATTGTTGCATTGAGTAGACACATTGTTGAATAAGGTGTAATAGTTGTATTATGTGGATTTAATGGTGTCTACAATATGAAATTAAAATATGAAATCGGTTGTATGAATTGTTATGTGAAATAATAATTTTGAAAGTAATATGATTAGCAAAGTTGAAATGACTCCATGTAGTGAAATGAGATGTTAGAATATATCAATTGAAGTAATATGGAGTTGTA
Source organism: Helichrysum umbraculigerum (assembly GCA_949592205.1). Taxonomy (NCBI): domain Eukaryota; kingdom Viridiplantae; phylum Streptophyta; class Magnoliopsida; order Asterales; family Asteraceae; genus Helichrysum; species Helichrysum umbraculigerum. The sequence goes on along the minus strand of CATIUR010000005.1, from coordinate 60,016,909 downwards.
TAGATGTTCAAAATAAGAAGGTGTCCATTAATTGGAATGTGTGTCGTTGACTTGGAAAAGTCAAAGTCGAAGGTGGAAAGGTCCAATTTGGTAATATATACCATTAAGTGGTGAATATGGTAAGATGTTTATGTGTTTAATAATGATCATGATTGTGATTGAATTATGATCTATATACTAAAAGTGGTCAAATAATGAAGTCGAGGTGGTCAACCAAACTTATATGTATTGACAAGTTGTGAAAAGTCAAAGTGATCATGAAATTGGAAAACTTGTTGTGATTGGTCTAAATATAGTGATTTTAATGTGAATTGGTGCTTTAGGTTATAGTATGCCACTAATGGTGAAAAATAGTTTGTTGGACTTAGAATAGTCAACGTAATGTGGAATGGGTGTTTGAATAGTGATAATATGAGTTGAAACCCAAAAAGGGTTGTCAATGTGCCCAAAGGGGTCACTTGATGGTCAAATGGTTATAATGAGTAGTGGTCTGATTAAAAAGAATGTTAAAGTGACTTTAAGTCATAAAGATAGTAATAAAAGGTGATGAAAATGATTTGAGTAGTCAATGTGGTTATTTTCTTTAGAGTGCCCAATTGGACCCCTAAACGGGTCATCGAGTGAAAATACGATAGGAAGGGTATATTGGGGTGATGAATATGCCCACACGTCTTAAATATATATAGAAACATGTTGGTAAAAGGTTGAAGTCTGAAACCAAGCCATTTGGAATACGGCGTGTCCACTAAATGGTCGGAAATGGCCTAAAATGAGTTACACGTCCGTTTTCGCGTAAAAAGTGAAAATTGAAAAATTGTAAAAAGGGAAAGTTTTATTTTGACTATATAAAGGTGCCTGCAAAATTTCAGACCCTAATTCTTTACGGTTTGTGAGATATGTGCGTTTGAATTTCGCATTTTTGCACTAAGTTGTGCAGGCTGCTGTGCAGACAAGGGACCCGGCGGCTAGTGGTACAAAACCGACGGCTGGTCACCCAAGCCGACGGCTGCTATAGCCCAAATAAGGCAAAATATTTCTGTTCGGCAAAAATTTAATTCACCCGGCGGCTGGAGGGTGTAAGCCGGCGGCTCCTATATAGAACCCGGCGGCTTCTCTGTAGAAGCCGGCGGTTTGTGGGTATTTACAGGATTAAAATAATTTTTTTTACGATTTTCGACGTTCGACGTAACGTTTGACGTAGAAAATTTCGCTAGAAAATTTCGGTGTCCGATTCAGACGAAATTTACATGTCCACTCAAAAACGGGCCAACAGTCAAAGCTCATCGCTTTGCCATGAGCCCTGTCAGTTTTCGGCACTTCGGGGTCGTTTGGGGCCCGAAAATCGCGTTTTATTGTTTTTCGAATCTTATTTCGAACTTTCGACTTACGTTTTGTATTGGGCTTTTGTTTCTTTGAGCCCAGAGATCATTCCTGTGACTATATGCAATATTAAAAGTTGATTTAAGAGGTTCACATATTTTATGGTGTATGCGTCGGTTGTAGGCAGTTTATTTAACTGCAGATTATACCAGTAAATGGTATTGTTGATTGCTACTAGCAAGAATTAGTAAACCTTGATTATAAGAATTATGTGGACTATAAGATGTGAATTAGTTGAACATGATGAAGTAACTGAATTATGCAAAAGTATTAAAAATGTATTAAATTGAGCATTTTAAGAAGTAGAGGATAAGTGCATGAGCTTATAATTATGTGATGATCGAATATGAAATGCTCAATTATAAATTAACAAAAGGTTTATAGATTGATGAATATGTGTTAAATATTACACCTCGTATTGATGAAATGTTGGTACTGAAGGTACTAGAAGTATTAATTGTCATACTAGTAGTTTAATTGGAAATCGGGTAATAAAGAGGTTGACTGATGTACATGTATTAGACATTACCCTATGTTAATAATATATATTGAAAATGGTGTTGAATGTCTATGTTGAAGATACCTACCTGATGATACAAGTAATGTATATTAAAAGTGATAGGTTGAAAATAATAGCAAGTTAATGTTTGGGGATATACTTGCTATTACAGGTTGTCAAAGTGTGTAAACTGTTGATATCAGTGTTATGATATATGTTAGAGTAAAGATTAATGACTTGAAGAGGAATGGTATGAAGTTGCCTGAGAATGAAGTGTGACTGACATAATATGACGACGTCTGGCCAACGTATTTATATTATGCCATTTCACATGAAGTTGTTGAGGCTACTAAGTACCAGAAAAAGTTAAGTGGTTGTAAATTAATAGGTAGGATATGTTGACTTGTAGTTGGGTGATAGTCAATGATTGACTAAAATAAAAGAGTAATAAACCATTAAGTTGTTGTTTAATGTGGTACCTATGGTACAAGAGATATGTATATAGTTAATTGCATCTAGTAATCTTTAAATGATGATTTAAACAAAGTAGAGGTCAGTTGATTGTGAATACTATTGAGTAAATGTTGTTGAATGGGTGATTAATGACAACATCTTGTGTTGTAATAATACCATTGATGATGTTTGGTATTAACAGGTGTTGTTTAGCATCCAAATTGGTGTGACGTGATGCTAGTTGATTACATGATAATAATTGTAACTATAGAATTTGACCTCTACATAGGGCTTATTAGTTATTCTTATATGTTGATGATTATATGATTGTGGATTCCTGCCGAGTAAAGGATTTTCATATAATCAAGTTGTGTTTATAATTATCAGTGTAAAGTAGTAAGTTTAACCAGTTGCCAAAAGTAAAGAATTTCTAGCAAGTTGTAAATTGAGCTGAACTTTTATTGTTAATGTGCATGTTGCGGTATGCAATACCACTTGTTGTGAATAGTGTAAAGTTGAAATATTTACATGGATATGTGTTACTTTGATTACTGGTGATTACGTAATTTAAATTGTTACATGACTAAGTATGACTGGTCATGCAAGTGGTCATTTAAATTTATCAGAGAAAGGATGTAAGAGCAATGCTGGTGCATTGGAACATATAGATCATGTACCTTTGGATAGGTGCATGTGGAAAGAATTGAAAACAGGTTTATATATATTTACAAGTTGCTCAAGGGAATAATACATGATGTGTGTATATATATATTGTAATTAAACAGTTGATGATGCTACATTGTGTGCTGAAAATAACATCTTGTGCTAATAAATTAAATAGAGGTAAAACATAATCTATGTGTTTAAGTGAGTTCGGTGGAAATACACATTGGTAGTGTGTAAATTGATGTATTAATATCTACCTATATAAGTATATGTTGACTTATAGGTACATTTTGTGAGTATATGGTTAAAGATATGCATAAGTGATGGTATGCATAAGTGATGGTATGCATAAGTGATTAAACTGGTACACACATCTAGTGTGCATCTAGTAATGAGTAATTATTTGTATGAGAAGTAGAGTAGTATTGAATGGAAATGAAAGTGAGTAGGTAGTTCTAATTATTCTAGACCGAATAAGGGTGATCAGATTTCGAGGACGAAATCTCTTTAAGGGGTGGAGATTTGTAACACCCAGTATTTGGGTCTAGTAGTATTAAATATTTTCTGACTGTGAATTATTATTAAAATGTGTCAGAAAGTAATTTTGTTGTGCTAGTTGAAAATAAATGGGTAAGAGAGTCGAATAATTTATTGTGATTAATAAATTATTATTTGTTTTAAATTAATCTAGTTGACGGTAAAATAAAATGACGTTTTCCCGCAAATGGTTTTCAAGTTTCAGACAATGATAAGTACGGGGAATGAAAATTAACCGATTATATGTTATACTCTATTTTGAGTCGGTTTATAATTTTCATCATATATCTATATACATACATACGTACGCATATACATACTTACCAAAACATGAGAAACCCTAAATCAATTCACCCAAATCATCTCATAACATGGAATTGAAGCTCTAGAACTCAAATTGAAGCCTCTTTAATCAATCTAATCAAGGTATAATCTTGTGTTCTTCATTTTCTAAAATCTAGAAATTAGGGGTTTTGGTGTTCTTGATCAAAATCCGAAATTAGGGTTTCAAAAGTGTACATTGAGGTTAGTTAAGCTTCAATAACATGTATTAATCATTCCATCATCATTGTAAACATGTTTTAATTACTAGTTCTTGAATTTTATGTAACCCTAGAAATTGGGTTTTAAGTATTTGATTGAATTAGTATGTGTAATTTGAAATTGAAGCTTGAAATGCATTAATAATTGTTAGTGGATGTTAATTTCATGATTAGAAGTGAAACCCTACCTTGAAAATGTAGAAAATGATGAATGATCATATAGATAGTTATGGGTTTAGTTGTTTATGTAAAATTCATAGCTTTAAAGCCTAGAGTAATGATGTTTAATTAAATAAGTGTTGATTCATGATGATGATTAGTTGTGTTCAAGCTAAAATGTGTAAAGTTAATTAAGTGTTTAGGGTAGTTATGATAATTATGAGGTGTTTTGATGGATTAGTAATAATTATAATAGATTAAATGATGAAGTGTTGTTAATGATCATAATTTGATAAGTGATGGCGAACTAATGATGTTAAAGGTAATTATTCATACTCTTGGAATGAATAATGTGAAATGACTATAAGTACTAATTTGATTAATGTGTAGTTGAAAAATGATTATCATGATATCTAATTCAAGAAGTATGAATTTGGTATTGATAATTGGAATTGTTGATATAAGTATATTTGAATGGTGTTGTATACCTTTGAGACATGTAACTAACTTGTATTATTCTACTGTATTGTCAGATGTGCAGAAGGCTCAGTGATATTAGACTACTGAGTGGATGCCTGAGGTGGTCGGTGAGTGGATCTCTAATCCTCAGCGTAACTTGGTTGTAACAAGTTTGGTTACAACAAGTAACGTGTTATTACTTTATTATTTGCATTGATGTTTATGCGGATAGTAATAATACTGTTGATATGTTGACTAGTTGAATATGTGACTTGTTGATTACGTGATCACTTGAATTAATTGGCCTTCGGGCATTAGTTGTTAATGAGGCAACGAGTTGTTGAACTGTTGGTTGGGCTAGTTGGTTATCCAAAGTTTAACACATCTCCTGTGTTAGTTGAAGATAATCACTAGCTATCGGTCTCGTCCGTATGGCCATACGGATAGGTTGGGTAAGTGTTCTTGGGGAGCCTCCCGGGTTAATGGTTAGCCCCAGAGCCGCCGATCCTCATTATGGTGTTGTTGATTAGTTGAATTGTTGCATTGTTGAACTGATGCATTGTTGATGTGTTGTATTGTGTACTTGCTTGTTTAGTGCTAATTGTTGTACACAAAGTTGTTGAGCTAAGTTAGGTTGTTGATTAGTTATCTGCTCACTTAGCGTTATGCTAATCCCCCACATTATCCCTTCTTGCAGGTTTTGGCTATTTTATTGGGTGGGCAAGAAGTTGGACTAGAAGGAATGTTTGACCTTGAGGCATTACTCTGATAGTGGAATTGTATAAAATAATGTTTTAACATGTTTTTATATAACACCTATGTCGAGAAGTTATGTTTTTTAAAAGGTTGAATTTTATATGTTGATAAAATGGTGTAAACTATCACTAGTTATTTGGACTTACGCTTCCGATTTACTATATTAAATTGAGTATAAATGAGGGGTGTTATAAAACACACCCTACAAGGGGAAGTTTCAAATAAGGAAAAGGATGCGAATGTCGGATTTGTTGTATTTTAAGACAAAATTATAAAAGTAAAATGTGGTGTTGTTAGAATGCATATGTTAGTAAGATGAAGTGAATCTTAGCATATATCACTAATAAATTTATTATAAAATGCGTTAAATCTGATTTGTCATAGTGCCATATTTCCCTTCGTTTGACATCTTCCCATCACATCCTCGAACTTTTTGTATTACAATATGATTACCTATTATTCGAAGGAAAAAAATATTAAATCAATAGAATAAAGTGGTAAAGGTAAAATGAAGGTAAGCAACAAAGGTAAAGCATGATTGTGAGCAAGAGTAACAAATTGAGCTTTACAAAACACATGCGATCATAAATTTTGTTCAACTGACTCGAGATTCTAGCTTTTATTTTTACCATTTTTAACCAGTTGTATATATACATACGCTACGAAGTCACAATTAGTGCAAAATATAATTCTAGGACACACTAGTATATCAATGAGACTACCCACATGGCCACATGTACTTATGTATATGTTGTGGGTTAATTTACACGGAGGTCGACTACATTGTTTTTTTTTTTTTTTTGGGTTAAGTTGTGTAATTTTTATGAGGTGATGGGTTTGATTGGATCTCCTTCTATTTTTTAGATAGGTCTCCAATTGTACATCAATTAACCAACGGGTCAAAGGTTCAAAACGGGTCTCGCGAGTACTTTTTTTTTTACACCTCATTACATTTTTTTCATTTTTCACTCAAATAAAAAAAATTATGGCGGGATCCTGATGGGTCAACCCGACTCGAGACTCATTTCACAATATAAGAACAATGACAACTATGAAAATTACCGATAAATTGAGAGTAAATTTTAGATGATAAACACATTATACATGTCTAAGACGTTCTCGTCTCAAAATTATTATCACCAGATAGAAAACACACAAAAGTGCATTTATTATTATTAAACACAAATATAATTTCATCTTTTATCATTTTCAAGCATTTTAATTTATTAATTACGAAAGAAAACAATTATTCAGAGACATATCAAAATGGAAAGACGAACAAATAAATTGGAACGAATGGAGTAATAGAGTTAGCGTAGATTTTTGATGAAAATAACGAGTATTATACACGTCTAAAACATATAGTTTATGTTTATTAAAATTTACTTAAGTTGTACGTGATAGCTACAATTTTTATTTAGAGTTGGACTCAAGATTATATATTCTTAAATAAATGTTTAACAAAATATTTGATATAGTTGAAAAATGTTGACTCGCTTAAAATGACAAAATAGTATATTAAAAGAGAAATATCATTTTATTAAAATGGTATTCAGGTAATTAAAATTTTCATAAGCTTTATACTCCTTAAAAGCTCCTTCAAATATTTTATTTTATTTAGATCGACAACTATTGCTATGAATCGATGTACTTTCTTTGCACTCCTAAAAGCGTATCTGCCGATAATTTGTTTAAGATAATATTTTGAAAAATGTTAACCACGATGTATTTTTTATTTTAAATTCAAATTGATGAATTTTGATTGTTGTAGTACTCCTCAATTTGTGAACGTATAATAGAACAATATTTTCACGTTGTTCAAGATATGTGGTTTGATGAAAGACGCTTATATGTTCACGGAAAACTTGGTTTGGTGAAATAAAAATGCTATTTGATTTTTATTTTTAAAAATGACTTTTGGAGGGGGTGAGTTGTTTCAAGAAGTTAAGCTTTGAATGTTTGAGTGGATTAATGCTAGAATGTTAACTGAGGGAAAAGTGGGATCGGTGGGTAAATGATATGAAATCAATGGTCGAAAGAAGCTTGTGGTGATACGATTTGTTCATCATGTTTTCCAATCCCGGGTATCACCATAAGTATTAAGTAAACAGAAAACCTTAAACATGTTGAATACAGTTTTTGAACCACATTCAATCCAATCTTCCGTATATGTATATCCGCTTTTATGCATTCTATATACATATGGTACTAGGAACTGTTGTACATAAATTGAGGTGCCCACTTTTAATTTTTTTCTCTAAGTCCTGAATACAATTGTGACTTATATGATAAACTTTTTTGCATCGATTATATTCATTTTTTTATTTTTTTTTTAACATTTGGAAGTAGTTAATTAAGCATGAAATGGGAATGTTCTTTACAAAAGCTCGAAGCTTACAGGCTTCTTAAAAAATTCTCTTCCTGACACATAATAGAACAATATTTCTAAGTTCTTCAAGATATGAGGTTTGATGAATGGCGTTTGAATATTCATGGCAAACTTGGTATATATGGAGAAATAGATATACTATATTTTTTTTATTTTTTATTTGAAAAATGACTTTTGGAGGGGGTGAGTTATTTCATGAAGTTCAGCTTTGAATCTTTAAGTGGATTATTGTTAGAATGATAATTGAGAGAAAAGTGAGATCAACCTGTAAACGATCTGAACTCAATGGTCTAAAGAACTTGTGGTGATCTAATTTGGTCATCATGTTTTTCAATTCATGGTATCACCATAAGTATTAAGTAATACCTATACATAAAACCTTAGACATGTTGAATATATTTAAGTTTTTCTTAATGTTCAAATACATTTTGTGATTGGTATACATTTGTAAAATAATATTTAACAAGTATTACAATCTTATTGGTGTATAAATTTCATGATATAGCCCGCGGATTCGCGGGTTATGATCTAGTAGTATATTAAAAGAGAAATATCATTTTATTAAAATGGTATTCAGGTAATTAAAATTTTCATAAGCTTTATACTCCTTAAAAGCTCCTTCAAATATTTTATTTTTTTGCTATTTTTCCAATTCCAATAAACTCCAACATTTTTCACCTATAAAAAGAACTTATAACTTAATTTTTTAAGTACGGATAAATACCTTAAAATTGACATATGAACTATTTATATACTTTCCTCTTATCTTAACCGTTCAAATTTTCATCATCAAATAATTAGGCCTGCCATCAAACAAACATTTTAAACTTTTGTGACAAGTTTGATACATAAAAAGAACAAAATAGACTATTGAAATATAAATAAATATGTTAATCAAATACGTTTTGTTAACCGATAATTAACTTCCGGTGTGGTTGGGACCAACGGGCTGGAGATGGAGTTTTGGACTGGAGCTTATGGCTGGAACTGAGACTTGTGCTCCTATTTAAAAGTCAGTTCAAAAAACTTCTTATTTAAGAGTATAAGTCTCATTTATCATGTTGCCAAACAAGGTTTATGATTGTCACTTATTAAAAGTAGAAGCTCGATCTTCTAAAAGCCCCTCAAAACCTTGTACCAAACACACCCTTCATGTTTAGTTAATTGTAGCCTCATCGTACCCGTCTACAAATATCAGTCTATAACCTTTTTTAGATACTAAAAATCATAACTAATACATATATTATCTAATGCAAACTACAACATACAATCAATAAAAATTGGCTACCACATGAAAATCACGAAGTTCATCATATAAAAACAAAAAGAACTAATTCAGTAACAATAAATTTATCAAGTAAAATTTATAACCTATAATATATAAAATATAATGTTACACTCATGTTTGAAAATCATAGTCAAGTAAATCATAAAATAAAAGATAATTAATATTAAATAATAATACTATAAATAAAAGATTGACCAAAAAGTTTGGAGAAGAGGTGAAAGAGACTCGTTTATTGGGTGCATTGCAATAATAATTTGTGGGTTGAGAAATGAATAATATATTTAATAAAAAAGGGTCCGTTGGTTTTTTTTATGGTGAGTGATTCGTACACAATATGTTTTTGACCGTACACCACCAAACATGTTTAATTGTGTTATACAGTACAATACCATGTAGCATGTTTGGTGGTGTACGGCCAAAAACAGGTGGTGTATGAATCATCACCATTTTTTTATTATCATTAAGTTCTTTATGTATTACGTGTCTGTGTAAATATGCGATGTCTGTGAGAAATAAGTAGTAACTAAAATGATTATTGTTTGTTTTATTTGTTGAATATACCATCTGAATAATTAGAATTACCAAATTAACCCTCAATGTTGGTGGTTGAATGAGTAGCTGACGGTAAACTTTGAAAGTGTAATGGTCTCAGATGGAGATTTACATTCATTTGAATTTATTTCATTAAGCCATGACGTACACACTATTAAGTTCCAAACCACTAAATTTATTAAGTCTAAAATAAACGATCCCTAACTTTTTAGTATATGTTTCTTTATTATATTCAACATCACGATAACAAATTTACTACAAACTTTATTAAAACTGTTTTTTTTGCTAAAAAAATAAAAATTACTCCAAACTTTAGTTAAAAGACATGACTGAAATGCGTAGATTTTATAGTTACATAAACATCAATATTATTTAGTACTAAGTATGAAAAAAATTAGAAAATCGATAACGAGAGCCCTAAGGGCTTCCGTTAACATGTTAGGACATGCATAAAAATATGTACTTTGAAAATAACATATTCAATGTCCTCTAAATTTTATTGTCCCCTTGAATTTTGGTTAAGGTACAATGATTTTATACGTGTCCAAACATATTAAGTAAATGCTTTTCATTAACAAAACCCAAAAAACTAATTCAATATATTTACATTAATGTCATTATCATAATTATTTCCAATATTAATTTGAGACCGAATGCGACAACTATAAATTTAGTATAACTAATAATTACTCTTATTATCAAATTTATTTTTTTTAAACAACTCTTATTATCGATTCACAAAATAAATTTCACCATAAAAATCAGATCTTAAAACTCTCGTAAATTATAGGGGTACAAATGTCTTTTGAATTGGCTTATTGTCCCCACCATAATACCAAAAATATAAATATCTTAGATCAAGTCTTTTTTCTTTTCTTTTTTTTACTTTTCAAATTATATAAAGGTAAACCAATGATAAATACACAAATATGGGTTTAAAGTTGCACATAATCATAATTATATACGGAATAGTTTTTTACCCATAAATTAATTTATTTTATCTCTTAATTAATATCCACTTTTGAATGTCCACTACTTACCACTACACGCTACACCATTCAAATTTAGGCCTACTATTGATTTTATTTTTTAATGATATCAAACTATTGATTTGTGAACTACTAACAACTTAGCTTCGTAAACGTCTTATATGCCTTTTAAATTAGTTTAATGATGATTTAGTCACGATAATATTTTACTTTATGGGTGTGTTCGGAAAGACTAGTTGGTAAGTGAAGATGTTTTTTACAGAAATGTGTTTCTATTGTTATTATTATTATTTAAATTATTATACAGAGTAATCATTGTTATTCTAATGGCATCTTAAATGGGAGGTTTTTTTGGCAAGGAAACCCTTTCTAAAACTCAATTCCATTAGAGTCAATAGCTCATTTGACAAAAGGTATGCAAAAATTGAGCTATTACTCAAAGACTTAATTGTGTACAACGTATGTGATTTACATCTCAAACATAATTCCGTTGTTAAACTGATTTTCAAGATTATTGGTGATTGCTATGTAGTGGTTTGATCAATAAAACCACTTGGTTCAAAAATGAACACATGACTTATAATTGGTTAAATATGAACACATAACACATGACTTATAATTGGTTTATTATGAATTGTTTGATATAAAACATAACACATGATTTATAATTGGTATACTGGAATTCAGAGCAGATCTACAAGGGGCAGGCGGGCAGCTTCCCCACTAAAAAAGTTCAAATTACGTAAAAATATATTTTTTACAAGTATCAATGATATTTTGTGACTTTTACCCCCTTTAACAACGAAAATTGAACAAAAGAAATGTTTTTGCCACCCAAAATATTATATACTGGCTTCGCACCTGCTAGAACCTACTAATCTTATATCAAACAATTAATGTTATGTTTTCTCATATGATTATTCGATCCTACAAAATTGAATGAAATCACAGGGGAATTGCAAACAAGATCAAATCTCAAACAGAGTCTAAAAAGAAGCATAACCATTTTGTTGAATCTAGAATCAACCATTACATTAAGTTTGACCATGCCACATAATCATTGCTGAAAATCCTCGGACACCATATTCACACGAAATTCAAATCAATGACCGTGGTTATCATCATAAAATACTATATACTTTTGTTTTTAGAAGCATACAACCCGTACCTCCTAACTCGTATTATAACTTAACTTGAAATTCGTTTAGTATTCAATAAATTTCAATTACACTAAAATCACAAACAAATAAACCCTATAACTCAAATATTCTCTACCACTCTCATATCATTACTGATGATTACAATTTTACTATTAACTCATTAATTTATCACTCAAGTAAATTAACTCATATATTTAGGTGGCACATGTACATTTCTTGTGTTTCTAGAAGAATAAAATATACCAAAAAACAACAACAATTATAATAATATTTTCACTTTCATAGTTTCATCCTTAAATTCTTCTAAAAAGTGAGTTGCATTGATCTTTTTTCTGGTTTCGCAATTCTACAAGTAGAGAATACTAAACTCAATTATGTCTCATTTATTCAATCAATAATGTTGCCAGATACAATATAAATATATAGTAAATGAGAAATGAGTTAAGCCCAAGATAAATAAAGCAAATCTGGATAATGGACTAATGATAACCCGCTAATAGAGAAGTGTGAACATTGTAGAATATATCCCACATAGATGTATCCGGTGCGTGATGCTATTCTCTCCTCTGGATCTTACTTTGAAGGCCGAAACATTTTAAACGACTTGTTTATTATTCTGGATTATCCCAAATAAATGTCAACTTTTATGTAACAACCAATCAAAAGAAACTGAATTATTTAATTGGTGAAGAATGTAGTTATGGGGATTTTTAAAACTATGTGCATAGTTAAAATGAACATTTTGATAGAGACGGAGGAAGTATGAATTATGATACGCAATATTTATAGCAATCAAATCCAGATCTATTTGCAACAATAATACTCCCTTCGTCCCACTCTAAATGTCCTCATTACTATTTTGGGTTGTCCCAAATAAGTGTCTACTTATATGTTCAACCAATCAAAAGTGACTTTAGTAGGTATACGTATTATTTGATTGGTGAAAAGTGTAGTTAGCGAAGAAATCTAAAACTGCATTCAAAGTTAGAGTTGACACTTTGAGTGGGACGGAGGGAGTATACACAATCACCTAAACTATAGTTTGTTGTTAATCTCATCAAATCTTAAAATCTTAATATAGTAATCATCATTAATCACATATCACTGCTGTCTCTTAATTGGCTAATATGCTTAGACAAGGGGACCACCATGGGCCCACCCTCCTTTTTAGATATAGGGATGAGGTTCTTCCTCAGGGTTTTAATTTATTATTTCTAGCCCCACTTCCTAGTTCCTAGTTCCTACTTTAATTTCTACGGAGTACTATTTAATTTAATTTAAATACAGTATGTACAAATATACAATTCATATCCCAATTTCCAAGTTCCATTTTTTATTGCACAATGTACCAGCGTTATAAAAAAATATATATATATATTTATATTAAATAATTCAGAGTTATATGTTTAAGACTTAATAGAGTTAGGTTCAAATGAGAACTAACTAAAAGTTGAGAATCTTGAAAACTACTAGATTACGTGTTTGTTCACATGTGATTAACTCCATTCACGTGTGAACGTTGATTTATGTTAGATTGAGAAAAAAAAAATGTCAAAAAATCCTAAAATTACGTCTTAAAACACGTTTTATCTTATTTGTTCATATTATCTATTCACATGTGAACGTGTATTTGTTTTTTGTGTTTTTAGATATAATTTTAGGATTTTTTTTCTTTATCAATTGAATGTACATCGATGTTTACATATGATTGAAGTTAATCACATGTGAACAAACATATAATCTAGTAGTTCTCACGGTTCTCAACTTTTAGTTGGTTCTCATTTAAACCTCCCTCAGAGGAATGTTTAGTAAATACTCCGTAATGAAACTTTTAACAATATATTCATCAAAATCAATTTATTATTTTCGTAGAGTAAATATTTAACAAAGTTACACATTAAAACAAACGGATCGTTACATATAATCTCATAATAATTTTGGAATAATTACATATACATGTGACACTAAAAGACAATAATAGAACTGGGTTATGTTTCGATGGATCTTGGAACTTGAAAATGGCTTTCTATAGGATAATTCGCAACAACAACAACAACAACAAAAAGAACGTATTATATTATATGTTCGAATTTGAGAAGGGTTTACAACGGTTTTATTGCTCGAAGATCTTTTTTCGCGGAAATATGATAAATAGATTAGTGAAATAGACATAATAAGGTGAGCATTATAGATTTATGCGTGTCAAATTTAATGTATAGAATTAAGGAACTGAAAATTAATAAACCAAGTGAATTGGGTTTACATTTAAATTTATTTAATTAAATTTATATTTCTTTCATCCCATATTTATAGTCCATAATTTTTTTTTTTTTACGTCCGAAATTAATTGTTCGCTTTCAAAATTATGTGGGTATAATTTACTAAAGTTCTTATAGTACCTTTACTTTATATGTATGTCATAAAAATGTAGATAAAAAGGTAAAAGTAAAATTGTCATTTCATACAACTTGTTACACAAAAAAATATCTAATAGGATACAATTGGGGATGTTCTAAGTATTAAATTTTAAAAAAAAAACAATATAAAAAAAGTTTGTAGTACATCAATCTAATTACCCCATAAGTCCATAACTCCACATAATACACGTTTAATTCAAAAATTAAAGAAATAATCAGAAAATGAAAAGTATTATTGCCCTCGGATTTGATGATAATTACATGTTTGAGTGTACCTGTGTATGTCTGATTGATGGATGGATTGATACTCTGTCTGTCACCAACAAAGAGTCCATAATTTGTGTGTGTGAAGGGTACTATATTTGAAGGTATATTGTGATTTGCAGATGTTCTGACACGTGGCCTCATGCTTTTTTCCCCTTATTTAATGGGGTCCAACGTAAAGAAACCATTATTCCATAAAACAAATAAATTGTATCGTACGTCTAATTGTATAACATTTCAAAGAGAAAGCGCCAGTGATTATGTTTAATTAAACTATGTATTTTTTTGTCGGATAATAATTGTTTTAAGACGGAGAAGTATTAAAATTACGAATTAAAGGAGAAGGGGTAAAGGAAGGGAATTATAGCTCTTAGAACCCGTCGATTTTTGCAAGCGATCGGCTGAACCAAAATCGACCAAATCAAAATCGGCTGAAGAATCAATTTGCAAGCATGATCAGATCAAATCAAAACAAATATATCTCACTGCCTAAACTTATCTCGTTAAACAATGACATGACTATTCATCGTCACCATTAAATAGACCCAAAAATCAAAGATTTCAACACATCTGCAATCGAGACTTGATGGTTGTGGTACTACCCACTGATCTTTTGTGTTTTGTTACCCACTAATCTTTTATTTTCTTTGGATAAGAGTCATCCAGATCGATTTATTTTCCAAATGCGTAGGTGAACACCGTTACCTCTCCGGCTTCGGTTTTCTAATCGATTTTGCACCAAATCCTGTTCCAATCAAATCAGATCTGGAAATAAAGGTTATAGATCAAACTCCAAAAAATCCGAATAAACCTTTAGGCGATGGCGGGGATGGTTCTAACACCGGAGACGTCCGGCGAATGCAACAGATGAATGCCAGAGGAGATGACCAACAAACACACCAACAGATTCTCCAACTTCATGGTTTTGACGGTGGCTGTGGGTGTTCACGTACACTAGTGTATAGGTGGTCATGGACGTTTTTAACAGCCCTTTTTTAGCATAATCATATAACGTGTTAAGATTAATGGTAAATTCACGAGTCAAGCAAAAACGATCGGGAAGGAGGGGTTCACCGGAAATCGCCAAACTAGATTGAGTAAGAACTAGAATAATCGTAATTTTAGCAACAAATTACAGGGGAAGTCATGGCCAGAAAATGGCGACGACGGTTACGTTGGCTGATTTATCATCGGAAGTTTCAGACAGAAGTTGCGCGATTATGTAAGCCGGGAAATTGGCCAGGTTTGTGACAAATTCGCGTGGTTTTTGGGGTATGGAAGGTGGTGAATAATGGCGGTTTAGGCGGTGATGATTTTAGTGGCAGTAGATGGTGGCGATTCAATGGATGACGGTTGGTGGCGATTTAGGTGGTGGTGGTGGTGGATGTTGCCAATTTAATGAACGGTGGTGATTTAATGGCAGGTGTCAGATTAGGTAGTGATGGGTGCGGTGAATGAGTGAAGGAGATAACCAGTTAATATTATATACAAACATACAAAAAAAAGAAGGGCATTTTAGTCATTTTGCATGACTTAACGGGGAAAACTAACGAAGTTTGTTAGATGGGATGATTGATGAGCGAAAATAGCAAATACAGGGATGCCTGGTGACATTTCTCATAATAAGGGACTGAATGTGATTTTTGGGACAAACACAGGATTGAAACGAGCAATTTTCTCATATGAAAATGATGGGGATTGTTGAAAAAATAATCCCCCATAATCCTTTTTTTATAAAAGCTATTTCAAGTGGTTTCTGAAAGAATCCACAGCCACTAGAATCCCGATCACAATATTCAGCTCCAGCCACAAGCTTCACAACTACTTTGTTGCCAAAGACACCCATCATCTTTATATAAACTTTATTTTCAATAAACTTATATCTTTATTCTTATAACCTTACTAATTCATAACTTAACCCAACTATACTCTTTTATAATGTGAAAAAATGGTATGTATGTGAGACTATGAAACCACAATGTTTCTCATTCCATATGTCTGTATGTATGGACATTTAATAAGATGCTATGACATGTGTTATGTGTAATGGTTGTTTATTAGTTACCATGGAATTCAACTTATCATGTATGTCACCATAGACAATCTTATGAACCATGCATGACATATGGTGTTACTCAAGTAAGATTAATTACTATAACAATGAGACAAATTTATAAAAGGGTGTCCAAGTGGTAAAAGTTTGAGGTTTTAATACTAAATAATGGGATGTCTCAAGTTCGAATCCTCTTGGGTGCAAACACTCTGAAATTGCCACACTACCCTTTTAGAAGGGGAGATATTACTTGATTTGAGTCTGTGTGGCGGTGAAATCAGATCCCATAGATTAGTTGGTCAAATATTGAAATTACGGTTAAAAAAATGTTAAAAAAATGAGGTTAAATGTTAAGAAATAAAAAACATAACATTAGTTTTCAGTTACACCCCTCTATTATTATTCAAATTTCTTTTTTCATCCCCTCCCTTCTTCCTTCCAATACCTTACCACGCGGTGATCAGAAAAAAATTTATTTTTATTTTTTGTGCATTTTATTATCAACTTTTAACATGGCTTTATTTTTTTGTATATATATATATATTTTTTGCGCACGTCCTTTTTAACCCTTCATTTTGATAATCATTTATATGAATTGACGATGCAATAATTTTGTTTTAAAGCATGATACCATGTTTTTATTATAAACTATTTTGTTAACTAATAAACCTCTTTTTTCATTATTTCTTTAGGGTAAGGTTCAAATGAGACTAAAAATTTGTGTGAGAATAGAGGAACCAATAATATGGTGCCACGTGTACAAAGAGAATACAAAACCCATTTACCCCTTAAGTTAAATATCTCACAAACGACAAATCGAAAAATTATGAAAATTGCACCATTAGATTCAGCGTTTGATCCTCTTCGATTTGCCGTCCATTAAGGCATACTTTTGACGAGATTTTTTTTCTTCATTATTTTTAGTGGGTTTCACATTACTAACACGTGTGTTACAGTGTTGCGTTTAGGGTTTGGGGTTTAGGGGTTATGGTTTAGGGTTTATGACGAAACCCCAAACTCCCAACCATAAACCCTAAACCCTAACCCCTAAACCCCAAACCCTAAACCCTAAACTCTTTATAAAACTCTAAACCCTAAATTATACTAAACCCTAAATCCTAAACCCTGCTAAACCCTGACACTAAACCCTGCTAAACCCTAACACTAAACCCTGCTAAACCCTAACTCTAAACCCTAACCCTAAACCCTAAATCAAATGTATAATCAATCACTAACACATGTGTTACTAATATGTAAAACCCACCAAAAAAATGAAAAAAAAAAAGTTCGTCGGAAGTATGTCTTGATGGACGGCAAATCGAAGATGATAAAACGCTGAAAAATATGGTGCAATTTTCATGATTTTTCGACTTGTCGTTTGTGAGATATTTAATTTTTAAAAACGTGGATGAGAGAGAAAAAAGTGACACATGGCATATTGTGGTTGGTTCTCCCATTCTCACACAAATTAAATGGTCTCAATTGAACTCTTCTCTATTTCTATATTAATTTAAAAAATAAGGATTTTTGTAATAATTGTCCTAAGTGCTAAGTTTAAGAAAAATTGTTTCTGCTTAAATGAGTGTACATTAAGGTGAGTGATGCGGTTATTAAAATGTTAATGAGGTGGTTATTATAATAGTACAACAAAATAATGTGTGTCCGAATATCTTAAACATGGCACTGGGTGAGGTTCAAATGAGACTAAAAATTTGTGTGAGAGTAAGGGAACCAATGATATCATGACACATATTCAAAGAGAATGTTCCATACTACAAAACCCATTTACCCCAAACATCAATTATCTCACAAACGACAAATCAAAAAATCATGAAACTTACACCATAATTTTCAGCGTTTTATCCTCTTCGATTTGCCGTCCCTCAAGGCATACTTCCGACGATTTTTTTTTCCATTTTTTGGTGGGTTTCATATGTTACTAACACATGTGTTAGAGTGTTGCATTTAGGGTTTAGGGGTTGGGGGTTAGGGTTTAGGGTTTGGGTTTTGGGGTTTCGGGAAAAACCCCAAAACCCAAACCCAAAACCCAAAACCCTAACGTCTAAACCTCAAACCCTAAACGCTTTATAAAACTCTAAACCCTAAATCATACTAAACCCTAAAACTCAATAAACCCTAAACCCTACTAAAACATAAAATCTAAACCATAAACCATGAACCCTGCTAAATCCTAACCCTAAACTCTAACCCTAAACCCTAACCATGGCCGTAAATAAAATGTACAATCAATCACTAATACATGTGTTACTAATTTATAAAACCCACCAAAAAACCGATTTTTTTTTAATCGAAAGTATGCCTTGAGGGACGGCAAATCGAAAAGGATAAAACGCTGAAAAATATGGTGCAAGTTTCATGATTTTTCGATTTGTCGTTTGTGAGATAATTGATGTTTGGGGTAAATGGGTTTTGTAGTATGAAACATTCTCTTTGTACATGTGACTTGATATCATTGGTTCCTTTAGTCTCAATCAAAAATAATGGACTCATTTGAACCTCACTCTAGGACTTTAATTAGAAAAATTCTAAAAATAATTATTTAGGGGTGAACTATTCAACTTAACGTTCGTTATCCATGCTTACTTTTATTTATCATCTGGAATTATCAAGTTTAACTTTCCTACATACTTTTCTTCTAGTCGTCGTCGTAGTCATCGTTCGACATTTATAATTTTATATGGTCAGAAATCTCCTATTAAACATTACACTAATAATAACATTTATAATTTATGGTTAAGTTTATAATAATGTGAAGTTGAACACATAAATAATGTGGTCCCTAAATATATTAATCCATAGTCGCCATCATTGGGGAAATGTGTGTAACTTTCCAACTAGTGGAAGATTTGGGTAAATTGATGTGTTGCGAGGGACCTACATGCAAATTCCATTCACAAACTAAATTTAATATTTTGCTAAGTTTTCAGTTTTGTACAGTTTATCGTGACTCCCAATTAAAAAAGGTTTAAACGTATTTATTGTTACGGGATTAATATTTATTTTTATATTTATATCGTAAATCGGTCAATACATTATGTCATTATATCAACCCACTCATACATTAAAGGAGTTATATGCTTATTTGCAATGTTTTTAAAACCGAAAACCGGATCGACTCGGTGAGGCCTCCGGTTTCAGTCGAACCAGTCCAACCGGTCTGTCCGAACCGCCCCAAAACCGGCCCACGTCACCGATTAAAAAAAAAAAAAAATTAAAATCCCGGTTTGACCGGTCCGGTTCCCGGTTGGACCTCCCGGTTTTGACCGAACCGTCTGGTTCGTTGACCGGTCAAACCTTGGTCAAAACCAGTTTTCACCCGGTCGGAAGGCCTCCGGTTCCCGGTTCGACCGGTCCGAGTTAACCGGTTTTCAAAACATTGCTTATTTGTAAAGTACTACGAGTAAAATAAAAAGTCAATAAAAGGGTGTTTGAGATCTTATTTTTTTGGCTTATTTGCTTATTGTGATATAATAAATTTGAGATTTAGTATTTGGACAAACTTATTTAGTTAGCTTATTTGCTTATTTATAAGGAGGATTTTATAAGCTCAAAATAAGTTAGAATTTTTGAGCTTATTTTTGCTTATAAGCAATACACAAATAAGCAAAAAAAAAAAAAAAAAAAAGCTCCCAAAACACCCCTTTATACTTGACAAAGAACGAATGTATGGCCATTTTCATTGCCCTAATACCATAAAATATTTTGTGACAGAATTGAAATTAATCAAAGGAATTGAATTTTCAAGAAATGTGAATTCCGTTGATTGAAAGAATTTGATTACTTACAATTCAATTCAATCGTGAACCAAAAAACTTTATGAAACGGATTTGAAATTCCAATTAAATTGAATTCTGCGAAACGCAACCTCAAACTCTCCATTATTATTATTTCTTTGGATGGAAAAATACTTAATACCTCCGTCACAAATTAAGTGTCAATTATCAATTTGCATACAGTTTAAGAAAAGTGTAAATCATCACTTTGTGAACCAATAAAATTTTATATTAATCATTGGAAAACATTTTAATTGGTTAAATATTAAAAACAAACACTTATTTTGAAACAAAGCAAAATAGAAAGGTGAACGTTTAATTTAAGTATTTCAATACATAATTTTCTTATTAAAAAGAAAAAAGGTGTATTTTTTTTTCTTAAATGCAAGTTTTAATTTGTGATTTCAGACATTAAAGTTTCACCAAACATTTTGTAAATTGATATCCAAATTAAAATCTAAATGAAATAATAATACATCTTCTAATAAATTATTCTAACAATAAATGTGTAACACATATTTTATGAATTTTGCATTATCATTTTCTTTCATGATTATTCCACATGTCCTTATACTATTAGGTATACATTCAATTTGAATTTGAATTATTATTATTAGACATATGAATAGGGATTATTTTTACAGAATAAACACGCAAATATTTGTAAGTTCCAAAAAAAGAAAGATGTTGGTTATTCTTAACAATGTTCCGAAAGTGTTTGGGCATGATATATATATATATGAAAATCATCGTATCAATTCAGAGAACTTTATGTTTAGAAAAACTAGCTTAATATCTAAATTTAATTGAATAAGACTAAAATAGTTAGATTCTGATGTTTTCTAACATGTCCAATTTTAAAATTAAAAAGTTATAAAGTTAACTAATAATTATGGCATCAAGACGGATTGAAGGTAGGGGTAGCCATAACTACGAGTTCATTCGCTAGATAAAGTGTAAATTTCCAATGAAAAATTACGTTCTTCGTTGTATTTGATAATGATTTATTTACCTCCGAGTAATGCTAAATAGGCCTACTTACGTAAACCCAAAAGTAGGCCTAATTTTTTATTGGTTGAATTTTTCTCTCTCTTAATTTCATCAACTCAATTTTTAAACCTACCAATCACATCTTTAGATCTATATATAGTCCTACCAATTTAGGCATATCAATCATTTTCCTTTATCTCCTCTTAGAGCACAATGAGTGGTTGACATTATGTTCGGTGTTCAATTAAACATAGAAGTTTAACACGAGACGATTTTGAGGGAAATGGTTCAATGTTCAAATGTGCCTCAAAGTTGTTTTAACTTTTAAACCAATTAAAAAAACAAAAAAAAGAAAATTGCTTGCTATCAGCGTTCTACCTTGAATATTGGACTTGAACGATAAACTTGAATGCCTGCAGGGAGTGAGTGAACGCTGGTCCCAACGTTCAAGTTGTCGATCCCAGCATTCAAGTTGGTGAACGATGAAGTTTGCCTTCCTCCACTCCCTATGCTCTTAGAGCACCTCCCACAAGAGGTTTTACAAAGCTTTTTTTTGTCAAATTTGTGTAAGAGCTTTTTTCAGAAAAGTTTTTGCTCCAACGGCAAAAAGTTTTTCATGTATATACAAGTATTAGAAAGTACAAAGTTAAGTAAGTAAGTTAGTAAGATAGTGAAAGACTTGATAAATCTCAAGCTTTACAATCTTTCACCTTGTAAAAATTGTACTTTTTAACGGTTTTATATATACATGAAAAGCTTTTTAAATAAATAGTATATTATTCGTGATAAACTTGTAGTAGCTATTTTGTGACATTTGTTGGGGCTCACATGGGGTTCATAAAGGCTATAATCACTAAGAAAATGATGTGAACCACATCCTACCAAACTGTTCTCTATATACTTAAATATTTATTTCTACTCTGATATTAAAAGAAATGAAATAATCCAAACTCTTAACCAATGTACACATTTAAATGCATATCGTACAAACATTGAAAATCTTATGCAAATTAGTACTAATTAATCATTTTGATAAAGTATTTGGGGTGTTACACTAAAAAGTCACTTAAAGTGAACGAATATTATATCATTTTTATTATATACTTTTAAAATGTTTCAAGTGATTGCTATATATAAAAGTCGTAGATACTATAGTTCTGAATTCATGACATGTATGAATATGTTGAAAGGATATGTAAGCATAAACTTATCTGAAATGATGTTTATATTCATGACATGTATGAATATGTTAAAAGGATATGTTTGAGTGTACCTGTGTATGTCTGATTGATGGATGGATGGATCGTTCTTTGGTTATATAATGTAATGCTTTACTCGTTATCTTCTCGATGTTGAAGATACGCATATGTATATATCGAATCCAGTGGCGGATCTAGGATTTTGAATTACCCGTAGCAATGGTATCCCAATTTTTCTGAACCCGTAGCACAAACAAGAAATGCAGCTGAAAATGCTATTTTTCAATAGAAATTACACTGCATATTGAGAATGGACCCGTAGCAACTGCTACCCCTACCTTCTACATGGCTCCGCCCCTGATCGAATCGATTCCTAATTTTTTAAAATGTCAAGTTAGAGTAACTAGAGAAAATGTAACTAGAGAAAATGTGAATCAAACATGTTAATTTGCATCTTTAGTTAGAGTATAAGTTTGGAGATATGATGGTAGATGAAGATAAATTTTATTTTTCTCTGATTTGAAGCTAGTTTGATGAGGTGTCACTTGATGAATGCCTTAAATATGTAAATATGTCATTTAGTGAAGCATTAAAAGTAGCTTAATGGTGGAATTGATGGTATAGCATATAAGGTTAAGAAAACATGGAATTATTGTTATTATTATTGTTGTTATTATTATTATTATTATTATTATTATTATTATTATTATTATTATTATTATTATTAGGGTACACTTGACAATTTATTAAGAACTTATTATGTGTCCATCATATATGAGTTAGTGTTTTCTTTGTATAATACGAGTACTTAAATAAAGATAAAGAAATGAATAGTTTTTAGTTTCTTACATTAACAATTTCCTACTATTCTTTTGAGTGCAAAACAAGACTTTCGTTCTGTAAAATTATTTATAACGATTGATATTAAAAAAGCTTACTTATACAAGCACACATTATACATAAATTTTATTTTATTCTAATGAGACTTGAACTCATTAACTCACCAACTACATTTTAAATTTATATGTGTACGACTCGTGATTTAGCGATTCAATTTTGTTGTTTGGAATTTGGATTTATGGGTTTTGATCTTTCTGGTTTACTGTGAAGGACTACCACACCAACCTATCTGTAATCCGATGTGACAACGCTGACCCAAGTCGCTCACTCTCATCCTCAAGTCTTTTGTTTACGAGTTTTATCTATTTGACACCGACGCCTTCGTCATCCTAGAGATCAAGCTCTCCAATATTTAATTTCTCATAATTTCATTTCGTGTAATAAAGAGAAGTAAAACGTGATTCGTATGCATCTTCTCAAATCTCAAAACAAATTGTATGTCTCTTTCATACACATCTTATTTTTTTATGGTTGATAATTAAACAAGTTTCTTTGACATATCACTTATGTAGACATATAATCATTTTTCTATATCAAACTTTATGTTATTTACTATAGTGTCCTTCCATCATCATCATCATCATCATCATCATCATCATCATCCTCCTCCTCCTCCTCCTCCTCCTCCTCCTCCTCCTCCTCCTCCTCCTCCTCCTCCCTAGACAAGCCCAAACCCGTATCCACACCCAACTCCCAAATTGAAGCCCAACTATTATAATATAATCTCGTAATCTAATTTAGTTTTGACGTGTGCATTTTTTTAAAGGGTGATGATAAATCCAACAAAGTTTTTGATTAATTCACCATTACAGTGCATTACCAATTTGTACAGTACAAACTTTCAATACGTAAATATGGTGGATCTATCAAAAAGTTTGGTGGAAATATCACAACCCTTTTTAAAATTGTTGGTTGCGTACTAGTAATGTAAGTCTAAATATGGTTATAATCCCTAACATTATCCAACTACATCTAAAATGGAAAACAGAACCACAAGTGATTAACATAACTCTATATAAATGGCAAATGATTGATGTTGTCTACTAAAAGATCCAACAAAAACATAAGCTTTTTACATCATGCATTTCCATTATTAGAAACTCACGGGACATGGTTTTTGCACCTTTTATTTTTATACAAAAATGGGAATATTTTACCATCGTCTTCACCCTTTGTCCCTTTTATATTATTGTCACAACTGATAAATGAATAATTAAAATAAATAGGATTAGGTGGACATCAAATAAGTTAGGTTAGATTTAATCAGTTTATATAAGCAAACAAGTCTAGGAAATATGTTGTTTTTGGAAGAAATGTTGAAGATCTCACTAGCAGAAAAGCTTATGCTTGATATGTAAGCTATATATATATGACTTTAATATAAGTGCAATTTTAAAGGTAATAGAATTCATGAAATTATTGGGATACTACTCACACAACTCTAAAAAGTTTTGAATGAAATTTATAATACCGCGCGATCTAGCATGATGTCTTAATTTGCATTTCAACATCACGCTCGTACAAGTTATCATCGATAATAACTCACCCTAATCCGTACGAGTTCATTGAGTGGTTAATTTGAGAGAACGATAACTCCTACTCGGATGGGAAGTCCAAACTTCATAATTCACTATTTATATTTTATAGATAGGTGGTACGTCAGTCTTCTTAGAGCGAGCTTATATAGACAAACACTGTGAAATGGATTTGTAACAAAGAAGTAAACCCTGTGCCTTTAGTGACATCATGAATTCTAAGAGGGCTAAATTTGTCATATTTGAAGTTGAGTGGAGTGTAATGTAAGTGTATATCCGTACAAAAAAGGGACCAGAATTTATTATTCGATCCGCCTGTCACAATCCCCGGTCCATGAATCTCGGCGGGTTTTTAATAAGGTTGCTTTTCCAAATAAACCCTGTGCCTCGCTAACAAATAACTAAAATGCCATTCTAATTTACGCCCCTTTTTTTCTTTCCTGTCCAGCTGATCAAACGCCAATTATACGAAAAAAAGCTATGGAAATATCCCCGGAATTATGTTTGCTAATAGTCTCTCGGAATTTTAAGTTGGGCGGGTAAAACAGAAGCAAATGCTAATAATGCTCGGAAAAATACGATAACTTACTGCAAAAATCAATTAAATACTTTTAGCATCACACGACGCTCTCTCACATCTAAAAGTCTTAACATTTCTTTCTTAGTAAGGTTTCCTCGAATTTTTGAACCAATTCTCTCGTCATGACCTCTAAAAGCAATTCCACGAAATGAAATTTTACGAACATGATCCATCGATGTTAGAGTGGGCCAATAGTGTTTTGTTAGGAAGAAGATCACGAGTAATGAACTCTATATACCTAGTAATAAATTACAAAATCGTAGGCGGACCTTGGCCGTTCTTGTGATCAAAGTGTCTACGCCACTGCCTACTCAATCCAATCTATTAACATTCTGAATAACCATTATATTCTTGATATATCGAATGAAAGTATTAACTGATAAAATAAAATTAATCATGTAATAAAATTTTTAATGATACTTGATGGGAACAACATAAATAATGGGAAGTACAACTGATAAAAATTTTGTTCCATAACTAATAAACTGTCATTTGACTAGAAGATTTGAGATTGAAAGTAATAATATTAACAAACAGGGGACCTAAAATATTACAAACGTAACTAATACGAGTAACAACCTAATAAGTCTATTAATTAAGTTGAAATAAAGAAGCCTACTCCCTCGGAGCGTAGTTATACGACACTTATACTTTATTTCATTGAGCCCTTTTACAACAGTTTATACTTTACTTTGAACTATTTTATAGACCCGTCTATACACACGCATATTCATGTTTTAATAAAAACTTTAGGTACTATTTTCTATTAATATTAAATAAAAGGACTAAAATGCTAGTCACATTTGTAAATGAAGGAAAACTGAATTAATTAACAGCATTATTCAGATTTAGTTACCTTTTGATTAAATCAATCTTTTTGAATTAATTATAATTATTTATAACATCATAATGTCCATTTTAGCTTATTGGACAAAATAAAAGAATTTTGTTGGCTAATTGATTTTTATATGACATCGTTGAAGATTTCTTATATTATATTATTATTATTATATTATATATATTTATTTATAATTTAAGATTTTTACTATAGATGGTCAATAGTTGGTGGAAATTCAAGTGCAGACTTGTGACTAACAATAATAAGTAGAATGTAACTTGTTATATCTTTATCTTCTTAATTATCACTAAATCATTTATCTTCCCCTTTATATGTAAACGGGTTAACAAATGAGTCTTTTTTCCCCTATTCGTGTTCCTAGGGGAGGGCGAGTCATATTTGACTAGGATGTAGGCTGCCTAATCGAGGTATTACCGGGATATTATGTTTTATATGTTTTCTGATATATACCGGTCTATTGTTTTTATATTTTAGATGGTGAGGAGGAATAGTGGTGTGAAGACGAAACTTCAGTGAAGGATTTAGGGTGCGTTTAGTTGTAGAAAATTTTCTACAAATTTTCATCTCAAATTTTCTAAGAAATGAAAAGAGTTTTCATTTTCTAGAAAAGTGATGAAAATTTAGAAAATGTGTTCAAATGTTGTTGTATTTTCTATTTTGGAAAACTAGTTAAGGTTAGAAGGGTTTGGAAAATTTTAGAAAAGTGAAGGTGGTATTATAAAGGAAAAAAGTGGAAAATTTTAGAAAAGTGGGGATGGGTGATTTTCCAATTCCCCCTTATAACATGGAAAATGAGTTTTCTATTTTCTATGAAAACTTTTCTAGAAAAACCCCATTTTGAACACATTTTCTACTTTTCTTAGAAAAATTTTCTGGAAAACTCAGGGTGCGTTTAGTTGTGGAAAATTTTCCACAATTTTTCATCTCTAATTTTCTAAGAAATGAGAAGAGTTTTCATTTTCTAGAAAAGTGATGAAAATTTAGAAAATGTGTTCAAATGTTGTTGTATTTTCTATTTTGGAAAACTAGTTAAGGTTAAAAGGGTTTGGAAAATTTTTGAAAAGTGAGGGTGGTGTTATAAAGGAAAAAATGGAAAAGTGGAAATCATTGTTTTCCAACTCCCCCTTATAACATAGAAAATTGAGTTTTCTATTTTCTAGGAAAACTTTTCTGGAAAACCCCCACTTTGAACGCATTTTCCGCTTTTTCACTTTTCTTAGAAAATTTTCTGGAAAACTCATCTATTTTTCTACGTCTAAACACAGCCTCAATGTTTTCCTGCATCTAAACGCACCCTTAGATAGGAAATTTGATCCATCAGTATCATAAGAAAAATCTAATTTCATTGCAGGTACCTACTGCTTTCAACAGAGTACTGAAAGTCATTAGGGTTGTTTTGCCCATGCCATGAATGAGAGTGAGTTAATACTTAATAGACAAAATATTCCTATTATGTCAATGACAATTGAGTAATATACTTACTCTGTAGTCTGTACTACATAACTAACATGTATCTTTGCATGCCGCGTGCCACACGGTAACGTTTCCCCATCCATCAACAATGTAAAATTTTATAAGTTCGGACATATTTATGCTTGCTTTTCACTAATATCTTCAGTCTCTATTTTTTAGCCTACTTCGTTCACATTTCGCTCTTTAGCCAAATATTTGTATCCGACATCACCCACACTTATATTAATCCATAAGGTTACAGAACACAATGTCTTTCTTATCCTGAACACAGTAACAGTCTGGTAGTTATTGTCATTAAGGCAAAGTGATATATTTCAGACCAGTTGATAACTGGCAGTAATCTAAAGAACATCAGGTGTTATCTTCTTTACTGTTCTGCATTTACTACAAGGTAAACAATCTTGAGTCATGATTTGAAAACTAACAATATTTGTACAATTACAAACCTAAACATGTTTGCGTAGCCATAAATAACTGAATCCACATAAGAAGTGAAGGATAGTACACTGAACATATGATCTTATACTGAGGTCAAGGACACTAATAAAAACATCTCGACCCATGTTCAAAAATAATATCTAATATAGAATACAACAACAGATGTATGTTATAAAAACAACTACCACTGGGAATCCTAGCAAAACCATTCAATCTATATTTCACTTCATGCCTGCTTCTGTTTGTTTAAATAATATATATGAGTTTGGAAGTCCAAAATAGCCTTAACCAGGTGCCGGAAACCAATCTCTGGCCACAAAATAGATGGTGAATACAAGAGGCAGTTAGCGCTCTGCCACAAAAGAAAATTGCTTAAACGGGTCTCACCAGATGTCCGAATTATAATATCAGGGTCAGGTGCGACCGCCATATACATATGCTTCTCAATATCTAACAAATCAATGATACTATTTTCCTGTTTTACATCATTCTCGCCAACTTCCTTTAACTCGTTTTTCCTTTCATCCCATTTCTCTTCACAAGATTCTTGAACAGCATGCAAAATCTCATCAGTAGATGTATATGCAATACAAATAGACAACACTGCTTTTGAGTTCTTTGCAGTTGCATCCATAGCCCGTTCTGCAGCCAACCTCACAGGTTTGGTTAATAGTTTAAGATTTCCTATAAAATAAACCCTAACTCCGTATTGGTTAACCAAACTCTCCTCTTTCATCAGACCTTCGATCTTTTCCTCTAATAAGTCCATCAAAGATTGGACTTCTTCAGGACTACGTTTAAAATTCTCTATACTAAAAGCATATATCGTCACATACTTCACCCCTAGCTCGTAACAGTATCTAAGCATCGACATTAATGACAAAAACCCAACTCTATGCCCTGCACCATCAATCAAATTGTGCTGCTTGGAGTATCTTCTATTACCATCCATTATAAAGGCAATGTGATTGGGTATTGCAGCTACCGAAAGAATGCCAAATATACATTTCCTCGCAAAACCAACTAAACTCTCATATATTCGATTCCTTTGTTTAACATCCATACCAAAATTTCAATAAGTCCAAAATCCTAGTAGCCTATTAGACCTGCTAGTTTACAAATAATGCTTTAGTTATACCGAGCCACAAGCGAAACACAAAATATACAACAATCGTATAAAACTAAACACATAGAATTTTTGTGTCAAGTCATATAGTTATATATATATATATATATATATATATATATATATATATATATATATATATATATATTCATATACTAAATGAATATAAACACAATTTCTCTATTTGCATTTCATTGTCATGTAGAACATCTATACAGTTCAAAGTACATTGCTGTAGTATTCTTTTTATTTAAGCAGCTAGAAATAATTCAAGTTGAAGTGATTTGTAAGATAATACAGTAAAATCATATTCAGAATTCCTTATAATATCAAACAATTAAAACTTTATGGGTATATACTTAATTGCAAGTAGCAGCTACAGCATTTAGAGTAAATCCAACACTAATTATGTAAAATACACAATTAAACAAGTATTCCATACGAATTAACATAGGGTATTGAAGTAAAATTCAACTAATATCATGAAAAATACATCAAAACCTAACTAAACAGAGCATGATTCTTATCGATACAAATACAAATCAATTGTTAAATAAGAGCAACAATTTTGCAGCAAAATAAATTAATGATACCTATTCCTCAGGGAGATCGTCAGCGACTGTCGACGGAGAGTGGGTATTGGCGGTTGACGATGACCAGAATCTGAAGACGATCTGTGCAATGTAAGTTTTTTTTTTTTTTTTTTTCTTTATAATTTATTTATAGATTATAGAAATTGCAAACTCAAGGGCTCAAAATCACTGGTGTGAACTATTAATAATTTAATACTATTTAAGTTAATGATGGACTAATCTTTGTTCAAAAAGGATGTTATTAATCACATTATTTACATCACAATCACAATTATTAATATTTTTGGTTTATTGCACTGAATTTTAGTTATTTTATTAGTAGCCCAATCTGTAAGTGTAGCCATCACCATCACTTCTTTATCTTATGTAGACTATTTTAGTTATAACTTTAATAAGTAACTTATTTATATAATTTATCAATTTAACACAAGTATAATTTAACATTAATTTGTTCATAAGATGTCTACGAGTTTTCGGAGGTCCTTAGTAAAAGCTGGTAAATTCCCCTTATCTATGGCTCCTGGGTAGTGGAACTACCTTGGCAGTTAAATTTTTGGTTGACTTACAATCTAGACCATTTGATCAGGTTGACTTACAATCTCCACCGTCCTTTATTTAATAGTTTCTGGTATTTTGCTCCAGAGTTGGTTTCTTTCAAGCGGGTAACCGTCTCCCACGTTCTCCCACCTCAGGTATTCAAGGGAGTGTAATATTAATGTATCCATCCTGTCTATCACACCATTCAAATGTTTCCACTCACCCAATCACATATCCTGTGATTATTTATGATCAAGCCTGAAATCGATTACCATCTGCTAAAGATCGATCAAAGTAAGTAGTCCCGTTTTTTGTGCGAATTATTTTTTATTTCCAAATTTTAGTTTATACGCTTATTATTCAATGGTTCATTGCCTTCAGATTGGATATATCGATTTTGATTTTGACTGTTTAGATGGTTGTGCAGCCGTTTTTGTGCCGTTTGATTGTTTGAGTAATTGCCTATTAGTTATATTTTATGTGAAGCTTTTAACTTCTTGAAATTGTTGGACATGGGAATCAGATGCAGCACATCAGATGTTTGATGAAAAGTTTCAAAGAACAGCAACAACAACTCTCTAATATCATAGTTGAAGGTGAATTTTTTATAAGTAAGAAACTTATAATTTGTGTGTGTGTTTGCCCCCTGTTAATTGGTGCTTGTATTCATTCATCTTTTTCACTATAATGGTTTTGGTTTTTGTTTCCTTTTACCTTTTTGAGAGTTTATGAAATCGTTTTTATCTTTATGCAGGACGAATGAAGGTTATTTTTTTCTTTAATAGCATGTATGAGATTATGTAGATACTAACCGATTTAAATTTAATTTTGAAGGAATAAATTACTTCTATAAGGTTATGGAAGATGGTGTACGTATACAAAGAACTTAAGAAACACAGAAAAGGAAGGATGTTATTGCACTAAGGTTTGTTGTTCTGTTTTGATCTCTATACATTCTTTCATTTTTCATTTGATATGGGCTTTCTTTACCGAATCTATCTGTATTGAGTTTTGAACATGTATGAATCATAAGTTAAAAGTTTCAGTTGATTAACATCCGGTAAAGTTTAAATTGCAACTTAATTTCATGTAAATGAATTAAATCATAGTTATTGAGATTAATTACTTTATTTGCATTATTAAATTACTTGTAGTACAATTCGACATGTTTTGATGGTGTTGTGAATCTCAATAATGTTGTTAAACATCCAAAATATTTGAGGTTTTGGCTGATTTATGTTTTGTGGTTTAGGGAGGTATGAAGGGAATGTTTATAATTGGGAGAAGTTAAGTTAAAGCAACAATAAAAAATTCAAATAATATTCTTTGGTGGTAATTGAATCGTGATTTTTTTGGATGTATTGAAGATGTTGTCAATCAAAAAGGTTGTTGCGTCTTTCACAAAAATTCAGAAACTTTCTTGGGTTAGTATTATTTGGTCCACGCTGTACTTAAGTTTGGAGTCATAGGAATAATAAAGTTTTGTTGGGCAGTTGTGATGCGATTCAAGATTTGTTTAAGGAAATCCAAGCGAGGTCATTTGGGTGGGCTGCTGTCGTGCTTCTACTTAGGCGGTCTAGAAGGTCTTGGCTAATGCTCGAGTGGTGGTGTGTGGTTCCGCAAGCTTCTGGTCAGCTAGCTGCCTGCTAGAGCAGCGTGGCCTGGTTATTGTTTTTGGGCCTACTAAATGGGTTGCTGACCCGTTTTGTCTCTTAATTAAATGGTAGTTTTGTACTTCTGTGACCATTCTGATGTTTCTACAAACGCTGATGTACGTTTTGTTTGGTCATTACTGGTATGTTGCTATTTCAGTTGGCTGATTAAATCAATTAATATTATTGATCTAAGATGTAAATATATCTAATTTCTTGTCAACACATTTCAGTCACATGAAAGACTGTTGATGGTCCAATTCAAAGAGAATTGGAAAGGTGGAAGAGCTGCTTCTTTTAACGTTATTTCACGCAGCACCACGAATGCTTAATGAGGCATTAGCGAAGTATTCAAGGGAAAAAAACAATATATTAACAGGATCTAAAGAGGGAACTCTTCTTTTGGCCTGCTCTCTTAATGTGATGTAAAGATACTTGAAGACAAGCCAGTTTGATGAGTGCATAAAAGAAGGTACTGAGGTACGGTTGTAACACCCGCATAATTAGGATAATTAATTATGCCTAATTATTTGTAACTAGATGTAATTAGTATGTAATAGGACTAATTACAGACTCTATTTGTATATATATATAATGTGATTTATATATATGTGTGTGTACCTACGCGATTTGGATGAATCGTACGAATTAACCGGACGGAGTCCGACACAGTTTATTTGGACGTTGGTGACAGAAATTAACTTAAATAATGGGAATGTATTTTGTTATATAAAATACACAATTGAACGGACATTATTTATATTATCGCGACGACATTTAAATAATGTGACAAAAACGGACTAAACACAGATTAATAATTTAAATATTTCGATAAATGTTTTTATTATCAATTTCAAAGTATTTTTATTTAAATACTCCAGTTACATTTTAAAATATAACGGTTTGGTTAAATACTAAAAACAAACGATTAATCGATTAGGACACGGAGTAAATACGGTATTTTGGGAAGCGTTTTCCCCTCCTTTGTCTTTTGGATCAGCCAACCCACACCCACTTCTTCCCTTCATTTTCATTATTTCCAAAACCACACCCACCTCCAAACTCTCTCAACTCAATCACACCAAATTTTCGGAATCAAATCTCGACCACGAAATTTACATATTCGGAATCACCATCACGAGTGGAGCAAGAATATCAAGATCGTTTTCATCATTTCATCCTCCATCTAGCTCGATTTGCAAAAGTAAGAAATTTCTAAAATCTTAGATCTATTCAATTTGGTGTAATGTTATAATGTTTTGATGCGTACACAACATAGTTATAACCTAATACATGAAGAAAACACGATTTTATAGCTCAAAAATGGGTTAGATTTGCGTTTTTGGTCGGAAAATCACGAAACCCGAAAGTTTCTGGGCTGATGTTCATACATGCGACACAAGCCTTGTGTCGCATACTATGTCGCATAAACCCATTTGTGTCGCATCTTGTGTCGTACCAACCCTTAGTGTCGTAACCTTTGCGACACAATATTGTGTCGCACTCTGTGTCGCATACTATGTCGTATTTTATACGACACAACCGTTATGTCGCTATTAAATTAGCATCGCAAGCTTATTGCGACACAACCACTGTGTCGCAGGGCTCTTGTGTCGCATCCTTCATGCGACACAACCTTTGTGTCGCATGACAAACTTTAGTGTCGCATGCTGTGTCGCAAAACACAGCAGTTTTACAATTTAAATTCCAATTTAAGTGTTAAACATTTTGGACTTCGAACGATTATACAATATGACATCTAAGGGTCATTGAAACATAATTTCAAGCATAACACTCCAAACAAATAGATAAATGTCGAGATTAACGTTTCAACTAAATCACCAACGGGCCAAATATGTTTTCTAACAAACGAACAATTACAAACATACGGACAAACACTGGATATACTAGTTGTGTACAACTAAACGAAACGTCTCGTGAGACGCATACTTACATAACTTCATATGATTAGGCATTTGAAGGTTACGGGTTCAGAGAACCTACTTGCTTTACTTACTACTTGCTAAGTGCAACTGATCACTACAAGACTCGGGTGAGTCTTACGGCCCCACTTTTACTGTTTTATCTTAATGGGGGAGATACATGCTACTGATTTTTCTTGAACACAAGTACTAAACTATTTACTATACCAAACGGAATTGCATGAGTTGTTTACTATTTACAGAAGTCTCTCCATCATATATCGTTAGTTATGGACTTAAGCGCGAACACTAGTTAATGGATCCATTAGGGAAATGACCCTCCCCGCCCGGGGCAGTAGCGCTGCCACGTACTGATTTTCACGTAGAAACGGGTGACTAATTATTCGTTACTGATGCTTGCTCAATTACGAGCATGTCACGGGAGCAAATTTATTACTTACGGGTTAAGCTTCGATTATGAGCCTCATGGCAACGGTATAAACTTACTTACTTACATTTGCTGGATTGCAAATACTGGTTTTATGATTTCTGGATGGAAATTGCTGATTTTACGCCTGCGGGCATTACTGATGAAATCTCGTGTTCAAAGCTGATATTACTTACAAACCTGTGAGATTCACCAACCTTTTGGTTGACACTTTTTAGCATGTTTTCTCAGGTACCCGGATGGAGTAGGATTACTCCAGGATTTTAGCTAGAGTCGCATGATTTCAACACAACTGCATTAACGGAGATTCTTAGCATTATCTTTTGTATATTTTGATTATGTAATGGAATCTCCCGCTACATGCGTGAACTCTAGGGAAACTACATTTTTGTATACAAAAACACTAAGTTTTCAGACATTATATCTATGGAATGTAACTAATTTTACGAACATTGCATATAGATGTCGTTTACTATATATCTTTGTGCCTTGTTATTGATTAGTAGCACCCCAAAACTTGCTTCCGCCAAACAGTGAATTTCGGGGGTGTTACAGATTGGTATCAGAGCCTAAGGTTATAGTGAACTAGGTTGCATTTAGTGGGCTTAGACTATGACCATTAGGCAGTATTTCCTTACTAGGCATGATTGGTTCAGGAATTACATCATACGACTTTAATTTAACATAGCCTGATCAACTATGTACAATTAAGGAAATATGATGTAAGGTCTGAAACGATTGTGTTAAACGGGAATACGTTAGTTGACTCTGAACACGAGAGAACCGGACCATTACTTGATACGTGCTAGACACTAGGCTGGATATTATATATTTACATATATTAGCCTCGTCTTACTTACACTCTGCCACAGGAATGGCAAACACACCACCTAATCCGTCACACTCTCGCTCACATGGGTCACGAAACCCACGAGTAGCCAGGAGGAACACAAGGTCACCTGGAACCAGCCCCTATTCTGTTCATAACTCTCAGAACTCGGCACATCTCACGATGCCAGTATTGGCTACCCAACTCCGCCGTCAGGAGCAAAGGCTCGAACATCTCGAACGGGAACAACACCGAATGACCTACCTGCTTCGCCAAGCACTTAATCACATATCCCAACTCTAGCGAGAACAAGAGGATACCAACCTCTCTGTAAGCATAATTCAGGATTCAATGACCGCTGAATTAGGTGCGGATGAACTCGTAAGAAACCGACTAGAGGAATGTGAACAGCGTTCACAGGAGACTGAGGATCACTCTCGAGCACTAGTACAACGACTGGCCTTGGTTGAAGACAACGCCAGGCAAACCAACAGACTAGCAGAAACCGTGGACCGCCTTGTCACGCTGATGGAACAGATTAATCTGCATCAAGATTAGATCAGTCTGTAACTTGTAACCATCTAACTACTTTATTAGGGCCTATGTAATTCAACCGGATGTAACAATTCACGGCACTTTTGTACTACTATTACTCTGTAATCTTTTGGAAACCCGTAACTTGTATTCAACTTGTTTATCTAATGAAATGTGATTGTCACTTCGTACTGTTATCGTGTATCTCATCATTTACACTTGTGACATATCATAATTTCATGCAAATATCTTATTCCTCTTTCCTTGTTCTTTTCTGGTTCAGCATCATGACTCCTCGTCGACAGATTACCCTCAGTGAAGCTGAAATTGCGGGTCTGATTGCCCGTAGTGTGGCCCAAGCCCTAGCTACCCGAACATCAACTTCTGGTAGCGAAGATACAGCTACTAATGGACCACAACCCAAACCCTGTTCTTACAAAGACTTCCAGAACTGCAAACCTCTAAACTTTGTAGGTACTGAGGGAGCTATCGGTCTGGTACGCTGGATCGAGAAAGTCGAATCTGTATTCCTTATTTGCAACTGTGCGGAGGGAGATAAAGTTAAGTTCTCCGTTAGTACGTTTACTGACACCGCCCTCACCTGGTGGAACACCTATGCCCAAACTGTGGGTGTTGCCAATGCTTACAAACTCCCGTGGGAGGAGTTGAAGGAGATGTTGAGGGGCGAGTACTGCCCCAGGGATGAATTGAAGCAGCTGGAAATGGAATTCTGGAACCACAAGATGCAGGGTGATGACATCACCGGATACACCAACCGTTTCTACCAACTGGCACTTCTGTGCCCAACCATGGTCGATCCTGAGTACAAGAGGATCGAGAAATACGTCGATGGACTTCCCGAGAGACTCCAAGACCTGGTGACTTCATCCAAACCGGGTACTATCCAGAGCGCCATTCGTATGGCTCATGAGCTAACGGCAAATTCTGTCCGCCGTGGCACAACTTCAACCCCATCTGCAAACAACAAACGCAAATGGGAAGGAAACCCCAACTCATCCAACCAACTCACCAACAAGAAGCCTGAATCCGTTAAGGCTTATTCATCGGGGAATTCAGAGAAGAAAGGGTACAGCGGGAGCAGACCCTACTGTTCCAAATGCAATCGTCATCATGACGGTTCTTGCCCTTGCTCCAACTGCAAACGGTTCGGTCATCTAGCCAAGGATTGCCGGACCAACATTCCTACCCCCAACACTAATGCACCAAAGGCCTGCTTTGGGTGCGGAAATTCAGGGCATTTCAAGAAAGATTGCCCAAAGCTGAAAAACAACAACAACCCTGCTCGCGGCAGAGCATTCGTTATCAAGGCTGGGGAAGCCAGACAAGACCCGAATGTCGTGACGGATACGTTCCTTCTCAACGACCTTACTGCTTCTGTATTATTTGATACTGGTGCCGATAGAAGCTTCATTTCTGAAAAGTTTAGCCCTTTACTTGATATAACTCCCACTGCCTTAGATGCTAAATACATTGTAGAATTAGCTAACGGCAAACTGATTGAGACTGATAGCATCATACGCAACTGTACACTTAACCTTACGAACGAAACGTTTCCCATTGATTTAATCCCTGTCGAGATCGGCAGCTTCGCTATTATTGTCGGTATGGATTGGCTATCCGAGCACCGAGCTGAAATCATCTGTCATGACAAACTCGTTCGCATACCTCTTGTCTCCGGTGGAACCTTAGTCCTACAAGGGGAGACCGGCAGACGAAATCTGAATATTGTCTCCTGTCTGAAAACTAGAAAATATCTACGAAAAGGGTATCAAGCCATCCTCTCACATGTAACGGAGAAGAAGTCGGAGGAGAAGCGACTTGAGGATGTTCCGATCGTGCGGGATTTCCCGGAAGTCTTTCCTGAAGACTTGCCCGGACTTCCGCCACCTAGACAAGTTGAATTTCAAATCGAACTTGTGCCCGGAGCTGCACCCGTGGCACGAGCCCCTTACCGTTTAGCACCATCCGAAATGCAGGAGTTGTCTAACCAACTACAGGAACTCCTGGACAGAGGATTCATTCGACCAAGTTCCTCGCCTTGGGGAGCTCCGGTCTTATTCGTGAAAAAGAAAGATGGATCTTTCCGCATGTGTATTATAACACCCCATGATTTAAGACATTTTTTTTTCCGGAAGCGTAAATCCCATTCATACCAAAATAGATATAACATTATATATATGACATTTAGTCATACCAAAACATTACAAGTTTATAAGTATTAAGTATAATTACAACGCTAATACAATAACTGGGTGTTATGTTAGCAAAACATGATTTATCCAAAACGATCAGAGTTCCCATTGTCAAACATTTTTTCAAAACAACACCATTGCCTAATCATATCCCAAAAGTTAACCTGCAAGAGTAGGTGGGGAATTAGCACAAAGCTAAGTGAATGAACTAAATCTAACAATCTAACTTTGTATAACAATCAATTCACAACAATCATCTAAACAAACAATCAAACAGAGGATCGGTGGTTCTTGAGATACCCTCAGTCCGCGGTGGCACTCCAAGAACACTTAATAATCAACTGCGGGCCAATACAGAGATTTTTACCGATAGTTTATTGCTATCTTTAACCAATATGGATTAAATCACAACGAATGTTCATCCGACCCATAAAGATTAACCTATAGCAACTAAACCCAAAATTGACCTCTATCATTCCAACCTATCATGGAATTATTCACAAGAAATCAATCCATCCATCAAACCACAAGTTTAATCAATAATCCTATCATTAACGCAACGATAAATCAGTCATTACAAGCAACTTAAAATTGATGCAACTAACTGTTAACACCAAGATTAAATTGTGAGAATCAGTCCACTCACCTGTCAGTCTCAGTCTCCAAACTCAAAAGTCTTATTTTATTGAGTCTTCGGTATCTCTGTAAACGCAAATTAAAACACAAGTTAATGACTTGTTTCATAATTTAATTATGACTATACTCAATTACATTCATTGATAATCAAGAAATATCGATAACTAAACAACATAAGGGTTGGATTCACATAAGTTCACAAAATCTCAAATTCTTCAAAATTACAAAGGAAAACGCGATCCAGCTAAAGGTGGTGGGATCGCGTTCCCAAGAAGAAAACTTTCTGTAACCATTTTACACTTTCGAACGCGATCCGGGTTAAGGTGCTGGATCGCGTTCCTATGAACAAAACCAACCCGACTCAAATAAACACTGACTAACGCGATCCGGGTAGTTGTGGCTGGATCGCGTTTGAATGAACAAAATCGTTCTTAAACCAAAAATTCACTATGGAACGCGATCCGGGTGATGGAGCTGGATCGCGTTCACACGTTTTAAAGCAGAAGTTCAGACCTGCAACTTTTCAGCTCGAACCAAAACCCAATTTTCTACCAAATGCCATTGAAATGTATGGTTTTTACCAGCAAATAACCTCACATAACATGTAATAATATGTATTAACAACAAACAAACATCATCCAAATTATAATTACTAACATGCATCAATCTTTCAATCTAATTTAAACCAAAACCCACTTTTATACTTGAAACCTAAGAAATTTGCATTTAAATCAAGAACAAGAAGATGATGATGTCAATTTCAGTAACTACAATCCATTCAAGTACAATTGATCATACATGCATAAGTTTTCTACTTAATTTCACTAATTGAGCTCAAGAGCACAAAACAATTACTTACAATGGAAATGGAGAAAACTAGATGAACAAGAAGAAGAAGAAGAAGATGAATTCAGTAGCTTCAACACATTCACAGCTTCAATTATGATCACATCCAGATTTTTGAAATTTGTTTATGAGTGTGTGTGTGTTCTTGGAGATTTTTAACCAAAGTCAGGAAATGAAGGTAAATAAGGTCGACCATCACTCTTTAACCTTACTCAAATACAGTGAAATATTATACCCGTCCTAAATCTATTGTCTGGAACCTCAATTTCAAATGCGCGAAAAATTATTTTATTTTACCGTCACCTAAAATTATCTAAAACAGTTAACATTTCGATAGTCACAATATTTCTTGAGGCTCATTTACCTATTAAATTTAAAATCAAACACAGGTAAAATTATAAATCGCATAAATAATTTTAAGAAAATACCTTTTTCTTCTAGGCCCGATTTGGGGATGTTACAAATCACCCCTCCTTAGAAAGATTTCGTCCCGAAATCTAACTAGACACAAATAAACTAGGGTATCTAACCCGCATACTCTCCTCCGTTTCCCAAGTGAGATCCGCACCCAAACTATGTTTCCACTTAACCAAAACCATAGGAATCTCTTTTCTACGTAATTTGGTCACTTTTCTATCTAAAAGCTCGACAGGTTCCTCAACCAATTTCTTACTTGAGTCAACACGAAGATCTTGCAAGGGAAGGATTTGGGATTGATCCTCCACATTGCATTTTCTTAAATAGCAAACATTAAAAGTATCATGAATACCGGCCAATTCGGGCGGAAGATCTAAAGAAACCGATTGTTCATTAATCACCTGACGGATTCTAAATGGGCCAATATATCGGGGAGCTAACTTACCCCGTTTACCAAATCTAATAACACCCTTCCACGGTGAAACTTTTAAATAAACTATCTCACCTTCAACAAATACAACAGGTCGTCTACGTGGGTCCGCATACTTTTTCTGTCTATCAGGAGCCGCTCTCAGTTTCTCACGAGCAATCTTAACTTTGTCAGCTGTAATTTGAACTATATCGGGACCCGCAAACTGTTTTTCTCCCGCTTCTAACCAACATGTAGGTGTTCGACAACGGCGCCCATACAACATCTCATATGGCGGCATACCAATGCTAGAATGATAAGAATTATTATAAGCAAACTCTATCAATGGTAAGTGTGAATCCCAAGAACCGCCATACTCAAGTACACAAGCTCTCAACATATCCTCAAGTGTCTGAATAGTACGCTCTGACTGCCCGTCTGTCTGAGGATGATAAGCTGTACTAAGATTTACTCTGGTACCTAATTCACGTTGCAAACTCTGCCAAAAACCGGAAACAAACCTGGAATCTCTATCGGATACAATGGATAAAGGAATACCATGTCTAACAACAATCTCATGAATGTACAATTGAGCAAGTTGAGTCAACGATGCCGTCTCACTGGTGGCTAGAAAATGTGCACTCTTGGTTAATCTATCAACTATCACCCATATCATATCATTACCTTTCTGAGTGCGGGGGAATTTGGTAACGAAATCCATAGTAATGTGCTCCCATTTCCATTCCGGAATATCTAACTGTTTCAATGAACCATAGGGCTTCTGATGTTCTGCTTTAACCTGGGAACATATATGACAAGTCTCCACCATTC
The DNA here is from genome assembly GCA_949592205.1 of Helichrysum umbraculigerum. NCBI lineage: Eukaryota > Viridiplantae > Streptophyta > Magnoliopsida > Asterales > Asteraceae > Helichrysum > Helichrysum umbraculigerum. The sequence goes on along the minus strand of CATIUR010000005.1, from coordinate 59,975,585 downwards.
GAGCAACATCGGTTTTCATAGTTGGCCACCAATACAATGGTTTCAAATCATTGTACATTTTCGTACTCCCTGGATGAACAGATAACCTCGATTTGTGTGCTTCTGACAATATCAAATCCCGAAGTCCCCCAATCAATGGAACCCAAACCCGGGACTGGAAGGTTTTCAATCCTCGAGAATCGCCAATCAATAAATCTTTCCGTTTCAACAAAATCTCAGATTTTAAATTTTGATCCAACAATGCCTCTAACTGTGCAGCTTTTAACTGGGAAATCAAATCAGAAGATATTTCCAAACGCATAAAATAAATTCGGTCGGAAGGTACATTTCGGCTTAAAGCATCGGCAACCACATTAGCTTTACCCGGATGATATCGGATTTCACAGTCATAATCCTTAATCAACTCCAACCATCGGCGCTGTCTCATATTGAGTTCTTTCTGAGAAAACATGTACTGGAGGCTTTTATGATCCGTGCATACGACACATTTAGTTCCGTACAAATAGTGTCTCCAGATTTTCAACGCAAATACCACAGCTGCAAGCTCTAAATCGTGTGTGGGGTAATTTCTTTCATGAGTTTTAAGCTGACGAGAAGCGTAAGCAATAACACGATCATGTTGCATTAAGACAGCACCCAAACCAGAATGAGAAGCATCACAATAAACCACAAAACCCTCGGAACCATCAGGTAATGCTAACACTGGCGCCTGACATAACAACTGTTTAAGAGTCTGAAAAGATGTTTCTTGTTGATCTCCCCACTGAAATTTAACATCCTTCCTTATTAGCTTGGTTAACGGGCCAGCAATTTTGGAGAAATCCTTGATAAATTTTCTATAATAACCCGCTAAACCAAGGAAACTTTTGATCTCAGAAGGTGATTTAGGAGCATTCCAATTCATAACAGCATCCACCTTGGAAGGATCTACTTTGACACCATCCTTACAAATAATATGCCCGAGAAACTGTACCTCTCGGAGCCAAAATTCACATTTGGAAAATTTAGCAAAAAGATGCTCTCTTTTCAAAATCTCAAGAATCAATCTTAAATGATGTTCATGTTCAGCCTTAGACTTAGAATAAATCAAGATATCGTCAATAAATACAATCACAAACTTGTCTAGAAAAGGTCGACATACACGATTCATTAAGTCCATAAAAATAGCATGAGCATTAGTCAATCCAAAAGGCATAACTAAGAACTCGTAATGACCATACCGGGTACGAAAAGCAGTCTTAGGAACATCTTCCTCACGAACTCGTACCTGATGATAACCGGATCTCAAATCGATCTTAGAAAAATGGGATGATCCCTGTAACTGATCAAATAACTCATCAATTCTGGGCAATGGATATTTGTTTTTCACTGTTCTTTTATTGAGCTCTCTATAATCAATACACATTCGAAGAGTACCATCCTTTTTCTTAACAAACAATACCGGAGCACCCCACGGGGAAGAACTCGGTCGAATAAACCCTTTATCTAACAGTTCTTGAATTTGACCCATCATCTCACGGATTTCAGAAGGAGCTAATCTATAAGGAGACTTAGCTACAGGAGTCGAACCAGGAATCAAATCGATCTGAAATTCTACATCTCTTACAGGGGGTAAACCAGGCAATTCATCCGGAAAAACTTCCGGGTACTCAGAAACCACCGGAAAATTTGTCAAAGATTTCTTTTCTAACTTGCTATCTATCACATATGCTAAATAAGAATCACATCCCTTAGATAGAGATTTCCTAGCTTTCAACAAGGAAATCAATGGTAGACTACCCTTTACTCGTTCTCCTCGAGCCATGACGTATGACCCATCAGAAATCGGAATTCTTATAATCTTTTTATGACAATCAATGTTGGCCTTATTCAAACTTAACTAATCCATACCAATAACTACATCGAAACTAGGAATTGGCATTAACAAAAAAGAGACTAAGAAATTATGACCCTCAATAAGTATACTAGCTCCAGCTACCGATGTGGTAACAGGAACTAATTTACCGTCAGCAATTTCAACTTCTAAAGGTTTAACAATCAAAGAGGGGATCAATTTCAGTCTATCACAAAAGTTCACAGATATAAACGAACAATTGGCACCAGAATCAAACAATACACGAGCTGGTATAGAATTTATGAGAAATGTACCAGTGATGACATCTTCAGTGGTGACAGCATCATCAACTGTCATTCGGAAAGCTCGGCTAGCAGCTACTGGTGGATTTTTCCTCTTTTGACCAGAGGATGGCGAACCTTTACCCGTACCCATACTCTGTCTCTTCGCCTCAGGACAATCCCCTGCACGATGCCCTTCTTTATGGCAATTCCAACACACGCTATTTGGGTAGGTACAATCCTTTGCAGCATGACCAAAAATTCCACACTTAACACATCTAGATGTCTGGGGGGTACAAGGACCATTATGTCTAGCTCGACATCTATTACAATAGTTACTATCCGTTGGAATACCAGAATTCGATCTCCTGTTTTGTTGACTACCTTGTCCTTTCTGTTTACTCGAAGAATCTCCTTTGTTTTTCTGTGAATACCTTTCTTTATTCAACACTCTTTTAGCCATAATATCCCCATCAACCGAACGAGCTAAATCATAAGCTTGAGGAAGTGAACCTGCTAGTCTCACTGTGGTACGGTAATCAGGAGGTAATGTATTCACAAAGTGATCAATTTTGGTCCGGTCAGTTGGAACCCACTGTTGCACAAACCGCAATTTATCTGAAAACTGTTTAATTAATTCATCAATCGTCATTTGATCAGTCTTTTGTAAGTCAAGAAACTCTTGTCTAATCCGTGAAAGATTATACTCCGAGCAAAATTGCTTATAAATTTCAGCATGAAAATCTGGCCATCTTATATCATTCAACTGTTGTGGAGATAATGGTGCAGTAATCGAATCCCACCATGACATGGCTTGACCCTTTAATAACTGAACCGCATAAGGTACCTTATCCTCCTCCTCACAATGACATACATTTAGTTTTCTCTCTACATCACGAAGCCAGTCAAGAGTGACCGTAGGATCGGTACTTCCAGAATAAGTTGAAGGATTGCAAGACATAAATGTTTTAAGAGAACAACCTTTCTTCAACTGTTGAAAAGGTGGAATAGGTATTTGATAATTAGTATAACCAGACGAAGGAAAAGGACCCGAGGCCTGATAAGTATAACCCTGTTGCTGCTGTTGTGAAATAAAAGGATTAGATACCGGAATCCGTGTAGAAGATACAATAGGTGGTACATTAGTCACAATGTGGGGACGAGTAGAAACTGGATGTTGAGAAGATCCAGCTCGTTCTCTCTGAAGTTCCAACACTCTATTCTCCAATCTCATAATATACTCTTGATCAGTTTCAGTTTCTCCACCGGCTAAATTAGATGTACCATTATGACCCTGGTTCTCTGGTGGTGCATCTGTCCGCGTAGTATCATTGAGAGTATGGGAAGGTGGCTCATTATCCGCCATACCTGTCATCACATCACATCTCAACATTCGTTAATTGTTAGTACTAGCAACTAACCAAATCAGCTATCATAACTAACCCCCACCACAAGAAATGTTTGACCAACATGACTAAGTTTAGGATTGAACACTTTAAATATTCAATTCACCTAAACTTACGCTCTGATACCAACTTATAACACCCCATGATTTAAGACATTTTTTTTTTTTTTTTAATTTCGGAAGCGTAAATCCCATTCATACCAAAATAGATATAACATTATATATATGACATTTAGTCATACCAAAACATTACAAGTTTATAAGTATTAAGTATAATTACAACGCTAATACAATAACTGGGTGTTATGTTAGCAAAACATGATTTATCCAAAACGATCAGAGTTCCCATTGTCAAACATTTTTTCAAAACAACACCATTGCCTAATCATATCCCAAAAGTTAACCTGCAAGAGTAGGTGGGGAATTAGCACAAAGCTAAGTGAATGAACTAAATCTAACAATCTAACTTTGTATAACAATCAATTCACAACAATCATCTAAACAAACAATCAAACAGAGGATCGGTGGTTCTTGAGATACCCTCAGTCCGCGGTGGCACTCCAAGAACACTTAATAATCAACTGCGGGCCAATACAGAGATTTTTACCGATAGTTTATTGCTATCTTTAACCAATATGGATTAAATCACAACGAATGTTCATCCGACCCATAAAGATTAACCTATAGCAACTAAACCCAAAATTGACCTCTATCATTCCAACCTATCATGGAATTATTCACAAGAAATCAATCCATCCATCAAACCACAAGTTTAATCAATAATCCTATCATTAACGCAATGATAAATCAGTCATTACAAGCAACTTAAAATTGATGCAACTAACTGTTAACACCAAGATTAAATTGTGAGAATCAGTCCACTCACCTGTCAGTCTCAGTCTCCAAACTCAAAAGTCTTATTTTATTGAGTCTTCGGTATCTCTGTAAACGCAAATTAAAACACAAGTTAATGACTTGTTTCATAATTTAATTATGACTATACTCAATTACATTCATTGATAATCAAGAAATATCGATAACTAAACAACATAAGGGTTAGATTCACATAAGTTCACAAAATCTCAAATTCTTCAAAATTACAAAGGAAAACGCGATCCAGCTAAAGGTGGTGGGATCGCGTTCCCAAGAAGAAAACTTTCTGTAACCATTTTACACTTTCGAACGCGATCCGGGTTAAGGTGCTGGATCGCGTTCCTATGAACAAAACCAACCCGACTCAAATAAACACTGACTAACGCGATCCGGGTAGTTGTGGCTGGATCGCGTTTGAATGAACAAAATCGTTCTTAAACCAAAAATTCACTATGGAACGCGATCCGGGTGATGGAGCTGGATCGCGTTCACACGTTTTAAAGCAGAAGTTCAGACCTGCAACTTTTCAGCTCGAACCAAAACCCAATTTTCTACCAAATGCCATTGAAATGTATGGTTTTTACCAGCAAATAACCTCACATAACATGTAATAATATGTATTAACAACAAACAAACATCATCCAAATTATAATTACTAACATGCATCAATCTTTCAATCTAATTTAAACCAAAACCCACTTTTATACTTGAAACCTAAGAAATTTGCATTTAAATCAAGAACAAGAAGATGATGATGTCAATTTCAGTAACTACAATCCATTCAAGTACAATTGATCATACATGCATAAGTTTTCTACTTAATTTCACTAATTGAGCTCAAGAGCACAAAACAATTACTTACAATGGAAATGGAGAAAACTAGATGAACAAGAAGAAGAAGAAGAAGATGAATTCAGTAGCTTCAACACATTCACAGCTTCAATTATGATCACATCCAGATTTTTGAAATTTGTTTATGAGTGTGTGTGTGTTCTTGGAGATTTTTAACCAAAGTCAGGAAATGAAGGTAAATAAGGTCGACCATCACTCTTTAACCTTACTCAAATACAGTGAAATATTATACCCGTCCTAAATCTATTGTCTGGAACCTCAATTTCAAATGCGCGAAAAATTATTTTATTTTACCGTCACCTAAAATTATCTAAAACAGTTAACATTTCGATAGTCACAATATTTCCTGAGGCTCATTTACCTATTAAATTTAAAATCAAACACAGGTAAAATTATAAATCGCATAAATAATTTAAAGAAAATACCTTTTTCTTCTAGGCCCGATTTGGGGATGTTACATGTACCGATTACCGAGAGCTGAATAAGTTAACCATAAAGAATCGGTACCCGCTTCCAAGAATCGATGATCTATTTGACCAGCTCCAGGGGTCAAGTGTTTATTCAAAGATTGATCTACGGTCAGGTTATCATCAACTCCGAGTCCGCGACAATGATATTCCAAAGACAGCCTTCCGAACTCGTTACGGGCATTACGAATTCCAAGTAATGCCATTCGGTTTGACCAACGCACCGGTTGTATTCATGGACCTTATGAATCGGGTGTGCAAACCGTATCTTGACAAATTCGTCATTGTGTTCATCGATGATATCTTGATTTACTCTCGCAATGAGCAGGAACATGCTCAACATCTGAAAACCATTCTAGGACTTCTTAAACACGAAGGGCTATATGCCAAATTCTCTAAGTGTGAGTTCTGGATTTGAACCGTTCAATTCCTAGGGCACGTGATTGACCGCCAGGGAATTCATGTTGATCCCGCCAAGATTGAAGCAATCAAGGGCTGGGAGTCACCGACCACTCCAACCGAAGTGAGACAATTCTTAGGTCTTGCTGGTTATTACCGCCGATTCATCGAAAACTTTTCAAGAATAGCTGTTCCCCTAACCACACTGACTCAGAAAGATAAGAAGTTCGATTGGACTGATAAACAAGAGTCAGCTTTCCAGCTATTGAAAAACAAACTTTGCAGTGCACCAATCTTGTCCTTACCCGAGGGCACCGACGATTTCGTAGTTTACTGCGACGCCTCACACCAAGGACTTGGTTGTGTGTTAATGCAACGAGAAAAAGTCATTGCCTATGCCTCACGACAACTAAAAACCCACGAGAAAAACTATACGACCCACGACCTCGAGTTAGGTGCTCTGGTCTTCGCATTGAAAATCTGGAGACATTATCTCTACGGTACGAAAAGCACTATCTTTACCGATCACAAAAGTCTCCAACACATATTCGATCAGAAAGATCTAAACATGAGGCAACGTCGCTGGGTTGAGTTACTTAGTGACTACGACTGCGAGATCAAATACCATCTGGGCAAGGCTAACGTAGTTGCCGATGCCTTAAGCCGAAAAGAACGAGTGAAACCCCTTCGAGTCCGAGCACTTTCCATGACAATTCGTAACGAACTCCCTACTCAAATCCTTACCGCTCAACTCGAAGCACTTAACGATGAAAACTTGAAAAATGAAGCCTTGCGAGGCTTGGATAAACAATTCGAAATCAAATCCGATGGAACTCGATACTTTTCTAACCGGGTGTGGTTACCCAAATTCGGAAACTTGCGAGATTTGGTGATGGCTGAAGCTCACAAATCTCGATACTCTATACATCCTGGATCTGACAAGATGTATCATGACGTCAAAGGGTTGCATTGGTGGCCTAACATGAAAGCTGACATTGCCTTGTACGTCAGTAAATGCCTAACCTGTTCCAAAGTCAAGGCCGAACACCAACGACCCTCGGGGTTGCTCCAACAACCTGAAATTCCTCAATGGAAATGGGAGCAGATTACCATGGACTTCATTACCAAACTACCAAAAACTTCAAGTGGTTGCGATACCATTTGGGTGATCGTGGACCGTCTCACGAAATCTGCTCATTTTCTGGCCATCAAGGAAACCGACAAGATGGAGCGTCTGACTCGCATCTACGTCAAAGAAATCATCTCGCGACACGGTGTACCTATCTCGATCATCTCGGATAGGGACAGCCGTTTTACTTCTAACTTTTGGCAATCACTACAGAAATCTCTTGGTACTCGTCTGGATATGAGTACTGCTTATCACCCGCAAACCGATGGCCAGAGCGAGCGAACTATTCAAACACTGGAGGATATGCTACGAGCCTGCGTAGTTGACTTCGGTACTTCTTGGGAAAATCACTTACCGTTGTGCGAGTTCTCGTATAACAACAGTTACCATACCAGCATAAAGGCTGCACCCTTCGAGGCACTTTACGGGCGTAAATGCCGATCACCTATCTGTTGGACTGAGTTAGGAAATTCCCAACTCACGGGTCCGGATATCATTCATGAAACTACCGAGAAAATCATCGGTATTCAAAACCGGCTGAAAGCCGCACGTGATCGTCAGAAAAGCTATGCTGACGTGAGACGCAAACACCTTGAGTTCCAGGTAGGGGACAAGGTACTTCTCAAAGTGGCACCGTGGAAGGGTGTCATTCGATTCGGAAAGCGAGGCAAACTAAATCCTAGATACATCGGACCATTCGAAATCCTTGAAAGGATTGGTCCAGTGGCATACCGCCTGCAACTTCCTGCTGAACTTAGCAGCGTACACAACACATTCCACATTTCTAACTTGAAGAAATGTCTGTCTGACAAGACACTGATTATACCGCTCGACGAAATTCGAATCGATGATAAACTTAATTTTGTCGAGGAACCTATGGAAATCATGGACCGTGAGGTCAAACGATTGAAACAGAGTCGTATTCCCATCGTAAAAGTCAGGTGGAATTCTAGGCGTGGCCCTGAGTTCACCTGGGAACGGGAAGACCAAATGCGACAGAAATACCCACACTTCTTCCCAGACAACGCACCGTCCGTGCACTCGAGCTAATTTCGGGACGAAATTTCTTTAACAAGGGGAGAATGTAACACCCGCATAATTAGGATAATTAATTATGCATAATTATTTGTAACTAGATGTAATTAGTATGTAATATGACTAATTACAGACTCTATTTGTATATATATATAATGTGATTTATATATATATGTGTGTACCTACGCGATTTGGATGAATCGTACGAATTAATCGGACGGAGTCCGACACAGTTTATTTGGACGTTGGTGACAGAAATTAACTTAAATAATGGGAATGTATTTTGTTATATAAAATACACAATTGAACGGACATTATTTATATTATCGCGACGACATTTAAATAATGTGACAAAAACGGACTAAACACAGATTAATAATTTAAATATTTCGATAAATGTTTTTATTATCAATTTCAAAGTATTTTTATTTAAATACTCCAGTTACATTTTAAAATATAACGGTTTGGTTAAATACTAAAAACAAACGATTAATCGATTAGGACACGGAGTAAATACGGTATTTTGGGAAGCGTTTTCCCCTCCTTTGTCTTTTGGATCAGCCAACCCACACCCACTTCTTCCCTTCATTTTCATTATTTCCAAAACCACACCCACCTCCAAACTCTCTCAACTCAATCACACCAAATTTTCGGAATCAAATCTCGACCACGAAATTTACATATTCGGAATCACCATCACGAGTGGAGCAAGAATATCAAGATCGTTTTCATCATTTCATCCTCCATCTAGCTCGATTTGCAAAAGTAAGAAATTTCTAAAATCTTAGATCTATTCAATTTGGTGTAATGTTATAATGTTTTGATGCGTACACAACATAGTTATAACCTAATACATGAAGAAAACACGATTTTATAGCTCAAAAATGGGTTAGATTTGCGTTTTTGGTCGGAAAATCACGAAACCCGAAAGTTTCTGGGCTGATGTTCATACGTGCGACACAAGCCTTGTGTCGCATACTATGTCGCATAAACCCATTTGTGTCGCATCTTGTGTCGTACCAACCCTTAGTGTCGTAACCTTTGCGACACAATATTGTGTCGCACTCTGTGTCGCATACTATGTCGTATTTTATACGACACAACCGTTATGTCGCTATTGAATTAGCATCGCAAGCTTATTGCGACACAACCACTGTGTCGCAGGGCTCTTGTGTCGCATCCTTCATGCGACACAACCTTTGTGTCGCATGACAAACTTTAGTGTCGCATGCAGTGTCGCAAAACACATCATTTTTACAATTTAAATTCCAATTTAAGTGTTAAACATTTTGGACTTCGAACGATTATACAATATGACATCTAAGGGTCATTGAAACATAATTTCAAGCATAACACTCCAAACAAATAGATAAATGTCGAGATTAACGTTTCAACTAAATCACCAACGGGCCAAATATGTTTTCTAACAAACGAACAATTACAAACATACGGACAAACACTGGATATACTAGTTGTGTACAACTAAACGAAACGTCTCGTGAGACGCATACTTACATAACTTCATATGATTAGGCATTTGAAGGTTACGGGTTCAGAGAACCTACTTGCTTTACTTACTACTTGCTAAGTGCAACTGATCACTACAAGACTCAGGTGAGTCTTACGGCCCCACTTTTACTGTTTTATCTTAATGGGGGAGATACATGCTACTGATTTTTCTTGAACACAAGTACTAAACTGTTTACTATACCAAACGGAATTGCATGAGTTGTTTACTATTTACAGAAGTCTCTCCATCATATATCGTTAGTTATGGACTTAAGCGCGAACACTAGTTAATGGATCCATTAGGGAAATGACCCTCCCCGCCCGGGGCAGTAGCGCTGCCACGTACTGATTTTCACGTAGAAACGGGTGACTAATTATTCGTTACTGATGCTTGCTCAATTACGAGCATGTCACGGGAGCAAATTTATTACTTACGGGTTAAGCTTCGATTATGAGCCTCATGGCAACGGTATAAACTTACTTACTTACATTTGCTGGATTGCAAATACTGGTTTTACGATTTCTGGATGGAAATTGCTGATTTTACGCCTGCGGGCATTACTGATGAAATCTCATGTTCAAAGCTGATATTACTTACAAACCTGTGAGATTCACCAACCTTTTGGTTGACACTTTTTTAGCATGTTTTCTCAGGTACCCGGATGGAGTAGGATTACTCCAGGATTTTAGCTAGAGTCGCATGATTTCAACACAACTGCATTAACGGAGATTCTTAGCATTATCTTTTGTATATTTTGATTATGTAATGGAATCTCCCGCTACACGCGTGGACTCTAGGGAAACTACACTTTTGTATACGAAAACAATAAGTTTTCAGACATTATATCTATGGAATGTAACTAATTTTACGAACGTTGCATATAGATGTCGTTTACTATATATCTTTGTGCCTTGTTATTGATTAGTAGCACCCCAAAACTTGCTTCCGCCAAACAGTGAATTTCGGGGGTGTTACAACGGTAAATATTAGTTGTCTAAAGTCTTTTAGTATTTGTTGTATTTATCATCTCATAATGTGATCATTCTACATATAGAGGTCAGCCAGGGATTTTGTGTGTGTGTGTGAGAATGCAAAAATTAAAATATCAGTGAGTGTATTGTTATAGATGTAAGTACTAAGTAGTCTTTAAAAACTGTGGAGTTAAACTCAACTTGTGATATTAACCAATGAACAAGCCCATCTACTGCAAATTTAGGTATTGGCAACTAATGCACAAAATATTAAGAATCTTTATACCAGGGGTCAAGCACGTAAAAGCTTGGGGAAACTTGAAGTGAGGATGCTTCAATTGTGGTTAAACCTTCATCTTACCTAGCTCATGATATATCAATCAATCTGATGAACTCATTATTTTGCTAGATTGGTGTGTCGGACTTAAAAAAAAACACTTGAATTTTCTCAAGATTATGAAACTATTAGTGGTATCTTATATATCATTTATTCATTAGTTGATAGATATAAGTATTGTTTGATGTAAACTTAATTGGTTGCATAATTTGTATGTTTAGAACACGTTTAAATTTACTGTTATCTTGCCTTTTCATTCTTTTAATTAATTGTACATAATCTTTGTACCTATTCATATATGCAAGTCATTTGCAATTCATGAACAATTTTTGAATGCTTATTGACAGGAGCATGTGTGAGTGTTGCTGCTGCTGATCTTCAGTGTTTGTGGGAAGGGCTGCTCAAGTTGATATGCAGGCTGGTGATGTTGGATATTCTACTTAACATACATATAGTTGTAGTAAAGGTTAGTTGAACAATTATTTCTAGGGATGGAAATTCAAAGACCTTCTAAATATGAATGGGTTGATTGGGGTAATGTTTTATATCTAACAAAGAAACGGGTCAAATGGGTCAAAAAGGTATAAGGTCATCAAAAGTGTATATTTTAATGCATAAAGGTTTCCTTGTAGTATTTTATGAGCAAAATCATTTGAGATCGGAATTAACTATAAATTAATTGATAAAAAATCTTTTGGGCAACCCAACCGACACTAATACTCCCATATTCATGCCCAACCTCACATTTTTCCTATTACAAACCCCCCCTGACCTTTCCATTTTGACACCTCAGATCATCCATCCTCAACACATGTTTTGGTACCTTATTTTGATGTCTGGTTGTTTTGCAGGTGGTTTGTTGGTTGTGACTGAAACTCTGCAAGGAAGCATACCAAAAAGATGCTTAAAAGAATACTATTATGTATGTTATGGTAAGTCAGTGAACAAATCGTCAAATACTCTTCTTGGTTCATTCCCACGTCCTCTTAAAGATAGTATTCTTTATGAAGTACTCTCAGATTTGTACATGAAAATGAGGCATATTTATAATTTATTGTTCTCAATCGTGGCAATCTTTATATTACCATTTTTAGACCTGATACTGAAGTCGTCAACTTCCCACATGCCACATCGCAGCTGATTGTCGACTTGTCGTTTATGTGACCTGGATGAGGATAGCCTCGAGCATCCGTTCTCTGCACTATTCATTGGAGACGTTTTACTTGGTAAACAGTAGTGTCGCTTTGCAAAGCGTGGGAGAAAATTATGCATGGGGTTTCGTGTACTACTCAGTTTTGGCTATATGAGAAATTGAAGTAAAGATATATTCCCTTCGGTGCGGTGTCTATTCTTGACCTGAATTTCTCAGTGTTGCTAAAGCTTGGAGTGCGGCTGTTGGAGGTCTAACCCCAAACTTGCTTGTGGTGATTTATTCAAAAGAAACACATATATGTTGGCTTTTGTTATATTGTGTATGCTTCTTGGATACTCCTTACTTTTAGTTTTGTGTGCGTGTGTGTGTTTTTCTTGGACCTCTTTGTACATCTATATATTTTGGTTTTGCAATAAAGCTCTACTATTCCAAAAAATAATGTGGTAATCGCAGGATTATAGAAATTCAACTACTACATATCCATTTAACTGGAAGACACAAGATATGACGAAGTAGTTACCATCCGCTACTATATCTAGCTAAGCCTTTGGGATGGACATATGGGGAGCCAACATAGATAAAGACTTCAAAAGGGTAACTTGTAGGTGTTAGATATATGGCTGCATGGGAGGCAAATAAACCACATTAAATCTATCCTTTTTCAATTATCAGTGTTTTCGGATCATATTTATTCTTTTGCTTTCTGTTTATGATTTAATAAAATACATAAGTAATAAAATACATAATGTTACATACGATCATGGTTTAGAAAAGTTCTATGTAAATGAACTCGATCTAAGATACTAACATTTATTTTATGGCGGTCATTCAACCGGGCAACGCCCGTGTAGAATACTAGTTATTAAGGGAGAATTGCATATTTGACACTATTAAATGAATTAATATCAAATATGCCCAATCTAATTTTAAAATATCAAATATGTCATTCCCAAACTTGAAAAATATCAAATATGTAATAATTTATTAAAGGATGACCATTATACCTTTCATCCACTTTAACCCTACCTGCACCTCAAGAAGCCCATAAGTCATCTCCCCATTTCTCTCCGATTAGATTAATCTAAACATCAATCAAAGAGGTATATGATGTTGGTGTAACTTTATTATGGTGTTTTAAGTTGGATGTGGGCCATGTTTGTTGTGAGAAATTTGTTCATTACGATTCGTAATGGAGTTTACTAAAAGTCAACAAATAAGGGTGATATCTTTCAGCCTTTGAATAGTGTTCGAGAGTTTCAATATATCAGCAATGTTTTAAAAACCGGTTCAAACCGGCCGGTCGGACCGGTTGAACCGGAAACGGACAGAAAACCGGTCGAACTTATATAGTGTATAATGGGCGGTCGGACCGGAAATCCAACCGGTTGAACCGGATTAACTCGGCTCCGGATTGAATTCCGGTTCACCTAAAAAACCGGTTTTCAAAACATTGTATATCAGTTTGTATCCACTAAAATATATTATAACGATTATGAAAGGAAAATAATAATAAATTATGTGCTAATTCATAATTAAGTTTCAGGTTTGTTAGATGGTGAAAGTGAAGATTGTATCTATGATAGTAATGAAATAAGGGTATAATGGTCATCTTTTAATAAATTATTAAGTTGGAAGAGCGTTTAATGATTAAAATTAGTATTTTGACATATTTGATATTTTTCAAGTTTAAGAATGACATATTTGATATTTTAAAATTAGATCGGGCATATTTGATATTAACTTATTTAGGGTGTGTTTGGATGAGAGGCTTTTGGGGGCTTGAGCTTAAGCCTCAGCTATAAGCCTTGTTTGACAACATAAAAAAATGGGGCTTCTTGAAAAAATAAGCCCCCAGAAGCCCTTAAACGAGAAGCTTTTTGAAGTGGCTTTTGAATAGAAGCTCAAGCCCCAGCACCAGCCCCAAGCTCCAGCTCCAGCTCCAGCCTCAGCTCCTCTCAATTATCAAAAAGAGACCCTCTATCTAGTTACAAGATATATTTTTACTATTTCTATCATGTGTAACGACCCAAAAATTGTACCTTTCATAAATAAGACTATTATAGGTCAAGTGTCAGATGAACGTAAAATGATTAAGTATGGAATGAATGTTGTAGACTTTGCGCAAAATATTTAGCAATCTATTTTTTTATAAAGACAATGTTATACAAACTCACCTACGTACAAGTTAAAATACATGTACTATAGGTAGAAGATTATTCTCTTATTTTAGTTAGTAATTTGTAAGGATAGACATTATATGCAAGAATTCATTTCATGCATATTATACATACGAACTAAGTACATATATTTCACATTTGGTGGTTTAGTTTTAAGAGATTATATGGTGATCATGACACATTACTTAGAGATCTATTTAATTAATGGTTATGTATGTATAGAACCCAAATAAAAAATATATATATATGTCTTAAGATTTAAAAGTAAGCACTAAATATATTTGATGATGCCTAAGATACAAATGATTGAAGCTTTTAGTTGGTCATAAGTATACAGACTTGAAAATAAGCACCAAGTATATTTAATGATGCATAATGTACAAATGGTCAAAGCTTTTAGATTGGCTTCAAGTAATTTAGCTAATGGAGACTTCAACTTCTCACAAAAGATGACAAGTAGCAAGGCTATATGTGTCCATCAAATAAGAAGGTGGGATGCTTAATACCAAGTGTATAGAGATATATGGCTATTATATTAAAAGAGAAATTACTCTCTTCTTCCATTTCACATCGAACCAGATGACCAAAAAAAAAGAAAGTAAAATCACTTGAAGCCTTGAAGGAAAGCATCAAAGATGTTAGTCAGATTTAGAGGTGAAGAAGTACCATCACACATAAACATCAATATTACTCCATGATCTTAAGTGGTACGAAGTAGAGATCACACGTTAACTTGGACCCGAGATGAGTATTCTCGTGTTCTAATCAAAATGGGAATGTACGCTATATTAATTGTGTTTGATTGTTGGGACTATCATGACGAATTGACTCAAGTGCATTTATATATTGATTGATCATATTGACTTGATTTGCATTCATATATTCATGTTTATGGCACATATTTTATTAGAATAATTATCGTGTAACGGACCGATTACAAAAGTACTTGGTATTAATTCAAGTACGAGTGAAGTTCATATCATATTAATTGATTGATTCACCCAATTAAGTATATCAAGTCCATAACACGATAATCGGGATCCCGAATATTAAATTATGTTGAATTATTAATTGATCATGTTCATCATTACGTGTGATATTTTTGTACAAAAACACACACGAGCTCACTAAGCCTTTAGGCTTACGCATTACGTACATTCTCATGTTCACAACAGTAAAAGCAAATGAAAGTAAGATGAATAAAGTTGAACAAAGATTTTATGACATCTGGCATTGCCCGAAGATTTAGTTACATTGCTTGAGGTTTTTTTGTAAGTTCGAATGTTAGAGAATTTGTATTCCACATTAAATTTTTCGTCTAGGCCGCCCTTTTGAATCGGGGTGGTTAAATTATGGCTCATGTCATTTTCGAACAGCTAAAACGTATACTTTTTTTCTTACGATTAACAATCAAACCATATGTATTTATAAAGGTAAACATGCACACTCGCATACAGACAATAATACACATTCCGAGACCCTTATAATTCGGAGTTACTGGCGATCGACTATCGCGTCCACTCTCAGACACGCCCTTTTTGTTCAATAAAATGCTAAAACTATGCATAATGTTCATGTACCTTAAAAAAACAGTTTTTTTTTTTCTTTCCCTTTGATAGAATTAGCTATTCTAAGCTATTATATGTCACTGTCCATCTATGATTCATGTATTACTGTTTCAATTCAATTCAATGGATATACCTTCCAAACTATCTAAAAGGATACACTAAAATTATACAAAACTCTAAATTAGATAAAAACTTTTGTTACTCATTTATATATGTACCTTAATATTTAAATTATACTAGTCATTAACATGACCATCATATACAATAATTCATGCATATTTTAGTAGGATATTTAGCAAATGCAAAGAACAAACTGAGTGTTTGATAATAGAGTTTCTGTAAGAGACCACAGTTCAAACATCCGAAATTATAACGTTTTGCAACTCGACCGTGTACTTTCCAAATGCATTGTTGCGCTCAATATATTCTTTGAATTCAGTGGCTTTGTACCGTGGAAGTTCTGATTTGTTCACCAAGATCTTTGCTGGTTCAATGATAGTATCGTAAGACGGGTTCAGAAAGGTTGCAATGCTTATTCTAGCTTTGTCTTTACTTGGCACCACACGATGATCAATGCTTCTCAACTTTCCGTTGCTAATAATCTGCACTCAAGAAAACAAACTCACACCAACATTCTGTTATGCTAATAATGTGAAATTTTTTTCACTTATGTGAAAGTAATTGTCCCAAAATGGGTTGTCCGGAAAGGGTCAAAACGGGTTCAGGTTGAAACAAGTTGCTTTTAGTACAAGTGGACCTGGGCTCTAAGTTACTGAATAGAAGGAATAGAAGATTACAAGTCAACTTTCATCCTGTTGACCTTTATTTCTTTTAGCAAATTATTTTGATTTGACCGATTTGATCCATTAAGGGTACATACTAACATCACAGCCCAAATTTACCCAATTAGAAGTAAATGGATCAAAATTGCCACCTCTCAACAACAGAGTTGCAGTGGAATTCGGATGCATTAAACATATGATTCAAACTAATAAACTTATGGAACAAATATACCTCAAGTTGGTTACCGATGTTAACAACAAACGAATTAGGAACGGCTCCAACTTTGATCCATTGACCATCTTTCAAGAACTGGAGACCGGTTGCATCGCCTTGATACACAAGAGTTATAAAGCCAGGATCTTTGTGTGCTAATATTCCCAAGGTTAGACTTGGGTCTGGGCAAGGTGGATAGAAATTTGATGACAATAACTGAATTTCACTCATATCATTAAAGTACCCTGGCTCGAGTCCTAGCCCGCCACATATCATCTCTATAATCCTCAAACTTAGTTTTTGCATTTCTTGTAAGTAAGCTGCAATCACTTCCCTGTATACATTAATTATTTAGAACAATATGATAGTTAGATATGATGAAATCTGAAAATGAGATGTCTAAGCTTACTTATATCTGGTTGGGTTATCAGGCCATAGTCGCCTGCATTCATCCAAAGGATGACAGAGATGCTTAAGATTTTCCCTCCATAAATGCACACCATCTTTTGCAGAATCATCGTTTGTGTAAATGTAACCCTTATTACGTGGGACGTACGCGGTTGCTTCTTTTGATGGCATGTCAAAGAATTCCTTAAGAACACTCATTGCATCGATGATTGTCTTTTCAGGGACTCCATGATTAATCACCTTTATACAACAATTTTTCAGAAAGACAGTTCACAATATTTAGGAGCCCGATCAGAGAACGAAAAAAAAAACTTGAAATTTTGTGCATCAAGTACCTGAAAAAAGCCAAATTCTTGAGAGGCTGATAAGATTTCTTCAATTGGTTGGATATTTTTAGCAAGATCTATAACAGGAAAGGTATCACAAACAGGAACTTCAAGATTTTGTGCTCTATCTTCATGTGAAAATATGTACTTCTTAGGTACAGACTCAACGTTAAACCATCTTGAATCTTCATGCTTCTTGATCTCCATTTCTAAGGACCTCAAGTAAAGCGTCTCTATTGTCACATTTATATATACAAGAAGGGAGAAAAGGATATATAGATATGCGAATACATACGCATATGCTGACTGTAAGATATTGCCCTTGTCACTAGATAAGCAAATAAAAAAACCATCTTGAGTTTTTAAGTTACAATTACTTGCTATACCTGAGTTTCCAACTGGTATATGAAAAGGAAAAATGTAACTTTCAGCCTATTAGTGGTCAGGTAGGTAATTTTAAATTGGATACTAAAATCGTATATATAGAAAATTTTATTCAAGTGGCGGTACCCATCAGCTATATATGTGATTACTTCTAATATCAGCACTGATGCCGCATTTGTAATATTTTTAAAATTCTAAACACCACTAAGAATACGATACGTATGTTTTTGGCAGTGATAATTTCCGTTAAAAAACCATCTTGGAGTAATTAAGTTTCGTAGATACAAGTTCCTTTCACGTATCAAACGTAATCTAATTAATGAGATTATAAGACAGAGAATAGTATTAGTATAAATCTGTGAGTACCCAAGGTTTTCTAATGAAACAGATAACAATAATATACATGTATATAAATTGTTAATGGTACAATTAGTACATAAACTACATGATCAAGAACTGAACTGGCTAGATTAAGAATTAACCCACATCACATATGGTGGTTATAAGTGTAACGCTTCAAGATCGGTGAGGAATGACACATATAGAGTAGGCACTTCTCTTTAGAAAGTTGATTGACAAGGCCTTACTATTAGAAACTGAAATAGTACATGAAACTTGTTGAAGAACATCATCTAATAAACAATGGTTTCAAATAAAGAACTTATTTTTTAGCCACTTCAACAGCCGCATTTGGAGCGAATTGAGAAGCTGCAAGAAGAAAAAAAGATCAGGTTTAGTTGTGCATATAGTATGTCCACTATAAAGATAACAGTTTAACCTCAAAAATTAGGTAAAACAAGCAACAATTTGTAAAATGTTTACATAAAATGCAAGTATGATGCCTATACATATCACCTTTCATTTCTTTCATTGGTTCTGTGTTGGGTGTAAACCCAATCCAAAATTGTAAACTGAAGGAGTGAAACACAGTGATTAAATAGTGATGGGCTTAAACCATTGATTGGGCTAAAACATTTGGGCCTCATCAACTGCATACATCTATCTATCTATAATTTTAATACAATAAGTTTTAAGACCAAGGTCCTTCACACGTGTGAAGTTGTAAAACAAGGAATCCACTTAAAGAGTTGAAGTGAATCATAGATTTATTATAACTTGATAATTATTATAACCAATAGATTTATGGCACTAAATGAAAAATTATACAAAATTGAACCCGTGTGGCCCATTACATCAAACACGCAAGATATATACAAGTCAAGTTTTGACTTGTTAAATGCATTTAATATTAGTAGATTTATGATATGTTCACTATGGCTGACATTGTCAAATTTAATGAACACTAGCTTCCTCTCCTTCACCATTGAACTTGTCGTAGACAACATCATTAATAAAACTTATATAATCTCATCTTTCCTTCCTACTCTCCTCACAATATCAAATACATGCTCAACAAAACTACCCAAATACAAGTTGTAATCTGTAGCTGTTAGTTGAAGCTCTGTAAATTCAAGTCGTGAAGCTCTATACATTCAAGTCGTCTATTATAACGTTCAGTGATGTCTTCCTCCACCACCAAAACAACTTTCGACAACTCACAAATCGGTCGTCAAACAAACAGGATACTAAATACCAATTCCCTCCATTTCATCTCAATTTCTCTCCTCTTCCTTCCCTTACCCTTTTTGGCATGCATAATCATTCGATTCTACGTCTCCTCCTCCTCCTTCTCCCCTGACATCGATGTCACCACCTTCTTTGAACCATTCAACATCCACATCATCAAAGCAATAGTTGCAAATTCCCATAACCTACTAACCGTCAAATCCCTAACTACGATCCTTGCCATCATTATTTTCGCCGTATTCCCCACCATTGCCGGAATTGCTTTGATCACCTATAGCACAAATCAATCCATCCACAATAAACGTCTCACCTTTTCCTCCGCTTTCAATTTGCCTTTACGTTCATACATCCATCTTTTGTCCACAATTCTCGCAGGATTGATAAAACTAATTATCATCTCTCTTTTATTTACACTTTCTCCAATAGCCATCACCCATGCTATTAAAGCGTTAGGGTTCCATTTCGATCTTTCTCAAATTTCATTGCTCATAGAGATACTCGCTTCATATGGTTTACTGGTTACCATAGTCTTCTACATGGTAACATGGGGATCAGCAGCCGCAATCGCGGTGTTGGAATCAAAATCAGGATTCGAGCCTCTAACAGAAAGTGCAAATCAATTAACTGAGTTTAGATCCCGCTCGTTTTTCATAGTATTTTTCACAGGATATATGATCTGGCCAGCGCTATATTATTCTGCTAATGCCTACAACATCGAATCAACAGCAAACTGGACCTTGATCTTGCTAGAATGTGCCATTTACTTGCTGTCTTCATTGATGATTGCGTACTATGTGGTAGCAAACACGGTGTTGTACGTACAATGTAAGGTGGCTTGTGGTGAAGAGCCTAAAAAGACGACGGTGGGTGGGGATGTTTCTGGCGAGTATGTTAAGGTGGTTGTGAATGAGAAAGATGATGATGTGTTGGATGAATTGGCTAATGGGGATACTAATGGAGGTTTTAACTATATAATATGTTTGTTATGCATAGTTTATGTGGTTTTAATATTTTCTAGGATTTTTAGAAATGTATAGTCTTGGCAAATATGCATTTGCGCGTTCTATAACTGAATGTTTTTATTTATGTAAAGTTTTATCACAATTTCATTACATATGTATCGTAAGTGTCATTATTTTGAGTCACTTCTAGTAAGTTAATTTGATTTTTACACTTTCATGCAGCAGCTGGTAGTGAGCAACACCTCATAAATGGTCGAATTGCGGAACTAGTAAAATGGGCTTCAACTTTTGTAGAACCAAAAAATCACGATGAAGCTCGTGAAACTAGTTATAGTTAGCCACACATTTGCTTAAATAATTGCTGTAGATACACTGTTTAGTTTGGTTTTGAGGAATAACAAAATCACAAAGTGGAAGTAACCAGTAAACATTCTGTTTAGTTGTATTTTTTTGTGACTGGATTGAATCTCTTGGTTCTGAAGGACTGATCCAAACCAAGCTTATATTCATATAATTCAACTCTAGTCTAATTTGAGGTATGCGGGTTCGAGGTTACATACTGTACTATTTATCATGTACGCCATTTCTCAAACATAAATCTTTCTTGGATACAGGTCGATTCAGTTATTTTCCTAATCGGAGGATCGAGTGTTTCTGATAACATGCCTAAGTTGTCAAGTTTTAAATGAATAAAGATAATCAAGTTTTAAATGAAATGGCTAAGGGGGTCACTAGTGGAGGTTGTATTATTGTCTATGTTGAAGACTATATTCTTTTAGCAAAATAATAAAGTATTTATATTCTTTTAAATAAGTGATTATATGCTTATTTTTATGACAACTGATTATCTACTTATTTACTAAAGAATAAGCACTTAAGAATACGATACGTATGTTTTTGGCAATGATAATTTCCGTTAAAAACCATCTTGGAGTAATTATGTTTCGTGGATACAAGTTCCTTTCACGTATCAAACGTAATCTAATGAGATTATAAGACAGAGAATAGTATTAGTATAAATCTGTGAGTACCCAAGGTTTTCGAATGAAACAGATAACAATAATATACATGTATATATATTGTTAATGGTACAATTAGTACATAAACTACATGATCAAGAACTGAACTGGCTATAAAATGAATTGATAATTATGGACACTAGATTTATGGCACTAAATGAGATTAAAATTATACAAAATTGTTGTTTAAGTTATCGTTCCAAGGACGAACCCGTGTGGCCCAATACATCCAACACGCAAGATATAAGTCATGTTTTGACTTGTCAAATGCATTTAATATTACGTAGTAACAGATTTATGATATGTTGACTATGGCTGACATTGTCAAATTTGATCAACACTTGCTTTCTATCCTTTCATTGAACTTGTCGTAGACAACATCATTAAATAAACTTATATAATCTCATCTTTTCCTTCTTACTCTCCTTACAAAATCAAATACATGCTCAACAAACCTAGCCAAATTCAAGCAGTAATCTGTAGCTGTTAGTTGAAGGTCTATAAATTCAAGTCGTCTATTATAACGCTCAATGATGTCTTCCTCCACCACCAAAACAACTTTCGACAACTCACAAATCAGTCGTCAAACAAACGGAATACTAAATACCAATTCCCTCCATTTCATCTCAATTTCTCTCCTCTTTCTTCCCTTAACCTTTTTTGCACGCAGCATCATTCAATTGTACGTCTCCTCCTCCTCCTCCTCCTCCCCCTTCTCCCCCGACATCGATGTCTCCACCTACTTTGAACCATTCAACATCCACATCATCAAAGCAATAGTTGCAAATTCTCATAATCTACTAACTCTCAAATCCCTAATTACGATCCTTGCCATCATCATTTTCGTCGTATTCCCCACCATTGCCGGAATAGCTTTGATCACCTATAGCACAAATCAAGCCATCCACAATACACGTCTCACCTTTTCCTCGCTTTCAAATTGCCTTTACGTTCACACATCCATCTTTTGTCCACAATTATCGCAGGATCGATAAAACTAATTATCATCTCTCTTTTATTTACACTTTCTCCAATAGCCATCACTCATGCTATTAAAGCATTAGGGTTCCATTTTGATCTTTTTATAATTTCATTGTCCATAAAGATACCGGCTTCATATGGTTTACTGATTACCATCACTACAAGAAAAAATGGCTTTAATGACAAGTCAGTTTTCGTCACAAAAGGTAGAAAAATCGTCACTAATGTGCTTTAGTGATGAAAATCATTTCGTCACTTTTTGTCACTATAGGTCCGTCACAAATTGTAATTAATGACGGAATGTCAAAGTCATCACTAATTAATCACGGAATAAGAAACGTCACTAACTGTGTGACAAACAGATTTGACACTAAATTCTGTCACTTACTAAAAAAAATTCCTCACTAACCGGTTAAATTTGTGATGAAAGTTGCAAAGCAATAAATGCGTCACTAAACGGTCATTTTTAGTGACCTAAACTACTTGGCACCAAATACGTCACTAATTCACTAGAGACAAGATATACGAAGCATAAATGCTCAAATTAACATAAACTTGTTTTGCAACAATATTAAAACATAATTATTTGACAATAAAATACATATTATCATTTTAGTCAACGCAAATGCAAATTGGATAACCTTTAAACACCACCAAAAGTCTTATATCCAAAATAAACTAACAAATGTCACAATTAGTCTTTGATGTTTCCACTAAGAAATAAATAATACAGTATACATGACTACACTTCTAAAAAAGGAAAGAATTAACAATTTGACACCTTCATTCTACACGTACTCTGTTATCATTTTGCCAACTTTCAAGATTAATCCAAACGTCTTCAGGCACTTAAACCTGTCAATGACCAACATATCCCTTTATTATACTTTATATAAAAGCTTGTAAAAGGCAACACATAATGAACTCAAATGAGAAGATATAAGATGGAATACTTCCTGGTTATTTTTTTCCTTGGGTTGCTAATGACTTGAGTTCTCCATTGCTCATTTCTTTCGATCCATCAAATGGCTAGGTCAAATTGAAGCTTTAAACCTAATAACACAAGAAAAACACGAGATATTTCTATATGTGAAATTTAATACTTATTTGGAATAGAAATCGAAAGTGAAACTGATAACTTGAAACTGATCAGCGTTCATGCTTCAAACTGATCGAAGTTCATCAGTTGATAAATATTAGGCATTTCCATATATTATTAACATACACCATAGAAGCATTCACTAATTCAGTGGCAACTAATTGAGTTATTCATTTTCTTTCCAATTAAATTCCTAAATATATTTAAAAAACACAATCATAACACACACACACACACACACACCATACAGTAGGTGATTTAAAATGTACCTTTAAAATGTATAACTGCAAAAAAACATTATGAGAATACAATTTCAAAAATTGGGGCACCGTCTATTAAAACTAAATAATAGGCCACCTGAGTTTCATTGGTTATACGTCTTACCTTAAATTTCCAATGTTCGATCAATTGGAAAACTAAAGCATCTTCCTCAAGAAAATTTGTGAGCAATCGAAAATCCTCTCCATCCAGCACTTAATCTTAGTATTGTAAACAAGATACTTTGTGTTGAACTATTCACCATATTTAGCCACCAGGAAGATTTTTTGATTTGGCAGATTAGCTTCACAAAACTTTGGGAAAACCCTGTCATATGTAGCAGCCCAATAATAACTACACATTGCTTAAACAATTATTATATACATTATTTACGAAGCGAGCTTATCAGTCAAAAGCCGCCTGTAACATGTGATGGGAGCATAGGCTTAACAAAACTAGGTATCTAAGAAGGGAGGCTTGCTCGAACCTCGTTGGCTCGCTCTATAGCTGAAGACTTGGCTTGTGAGTCTGCAGGTTGGGCTAAAGAAGATGACATTGGGTCATAGCTTATGTTTAGCATAATGAGTCGAACTGTGAAGTTCATAGTCAGAAATAGTTGCTAAATGAACCAACTTGATAACAACAACATTAATAAAAAAAAATTAACTTAAAGAATATGTATGAAGACGTACGACCAGACAACATTAACTACAAATTGACACTATAGATTATCGATCAAATAAAAAGGAGAAACGGTACCTTGTATTTCTTGATCCCAACTAAATCACGTTCAAGTTTCAGCTAGTTGGCAGATTCCTGTAAACATGATGAGAAACCAAAAATTAGTAACAATATAATACTATATCAAATGAATTGATACACAACCAGAAAAGTAGCCCAAGTAAAATGTTAACATAATGCCATTACAAGAAAATCTGAAGCCAAAACTTGAGATAATAAATGACTACAAACTTCAGAAAATCAAATCAAAAGTATGCACTTAAACTAATAGGCATCTTTATATTTTATAGCTATAGGGGATATCAAACCAAGTAATGAATCTGTAAGTTCCTCAAACTATTAATTGTAGAGCTCATGAGAATCCTGCACAAGTAGAACAAAATGGAAATGTAGAATGTAGTCAGTTAATTAAATCAATAGTTCCAAAAATAAGAAATAGGAATTTCGCAAACTTTGGGTCATTAGCATACTTGCAAACTCTGCTTGATAAAGTGTTATATGGGATCAATGAGATCCATGTTAGCTGCTCTACAAGATATGATGTTAGCTCAAGTATATATCAGGCACATGTACAAAGGTTATGAGACTCTCATGGGCCCGTCAATATTGTTGTCGTTTAAGCCGTCATGTCTTTAAAAATTCCAATTCTATCAATAGAAAACGCATACTATATAAAATAGAATCAGGAACTCAACACTCAATAAAATGCATGACATGAGAGAGAGGTTTGAACCTAGTAGTTATCTCCCAGATACACATAAAAGCAAATCCGCATTGCAAGGCCTATGGTTGAATATTTTAATGTCTAATAAATCGGAATATAAACCAATCAAGCATTAGAAGTAACAAAGAAATGAACTTAAAAAGTTGTAAAAAATTGTAACCTCCTTTAACTTTGGAAGCTCTTCAATTTCAAACTCTCGAGATGAGTTGATGCCATAGATCGTAAATAATCACATCTTACATTCATTTGTTATATCCTGTATAAAGTGTATATTCATATACGTAAAACATGTGAATCACTCGATGAATACAATACATGACCATAAGCTATTAATAAGCTTTTATCCTCAGTATATTCGACGAAACTAGGTTTTAACTATTCGTAAAAAAATTCAAATTAGAAGCCAATAACTCTTTCGTAATTTAAACTAAAGCATCTCAAAACTTGTTAAATTTCTTTAGAATTCAATCATTCATAATTAAAACCTAAATCTAGTAATACACCACATAAACACAACACACATCATACCACAAACTGAACAAAATAATCACTCGGCAACCAAAGCCATTTGTAAAAACAATCACTCAGTAGCCACAATAATTCATAAGAACCGTTTAGTTATATAGAGAATTACTCACATAAGAGCACGTATGCCACATAGAATCTTCGCATGGTAATTTCGTTTTTCTAACCGCTCTACACAGCGAATCTTTGTAATTGTTTCCGTATCGTAAACAAAACTTCAGTTTCACCACCGCCAATTTCTCGCCGGAGATTTTGTCGACGATTTCTCTCCGGAGAATCCATTGGTTATCTACGATCCAGCGAGACTGTGTTTGGAATGATCGAGTGAGAAACGGAACGAGTGATGAAGATTATAGAAAGGTTAGGGCAAACAAAAACCCAAATTGTGATATGGGGTTATCTTCAAAGAAACCGGGTCGGATTATTTTAAACCCGCGTGTTCTCACCTCCTAATTTATTTAAGATTTATTGGTGTTTATATTTATTTACATTTACATTTTTATATATTTAATTTATTATATATATAAATAATAATAAATTATTTCAACAATTTGAGCGTATCTTTCTACCAATTTTTGGTTGATTGTTTTGTTCATTGAATTCATTAATATTAATATATTAATTAAATTCATAAAGAGTTTAGTGGTATACTTCGTATCTCCGTATACTGAAGTAATTGGTTTTACCATGAAAAGCTTGTTATTCTATTTAATGTATTTTTACATTTTATAACATAATGTGTAATGTATTAAGAAATTAACATTTAGATATCATCACTCGCATATCATTGACAGTAAAATTTATTAGCTTTAAGAAATTAACATTTTTACTTATATTTGTCATTAATGTTTATAAACTCTATGACGTACAAATTTCGTGACTAACATTGATAAATTAGTGACGAAGGTATAGCCCTCACTAACTACGTGACTAAATAAGATTGAAAATGCCATTCGTACAACTTAGTGATGATTTAATGACAAACTATTAGCTTTGTCACTATTTTAAAAGGTCACGAAATATTAGTGACGATAATTTGTTCTCATCACTAATTAGTGATGAAATTATAGGTCGACACTATTTTTTCTCGCAGGATTGATAAAACTAATTATCATCTCTCTTTTATTTACACTTTCTCCAATAGCCATCACCCATGCTATTAAAGCGTTAGGGTTCCATTTCGATCTTTCTCAAATTTCATTGCTCATAGAGATACTCGCTTCATATGGTTTACTGGTTACCATAGTCTTCTACATGGTAACATGGGGATCAGCAGCCGCAATCGCGGTGTTGGAATCAAAATCAGGATTCGAGCCTCTAACAGAAAGTGCAAATCAATTAACTGAGTTTAGATCCCGCTCGTTTTTCATAGTGTTTTTCACAGGATATATGATCTGGCCAGCGCTATATTATTCTGCTAATGCCTACAACATCGAATCAACAGCAAACTGGACCTTGATCTTGCTAGAATGTGCCATTTACTTGCTGTCTTCATTGATGATTGCGTACTATGTGGTAGCAAACACGGTGTTGTACGTACAATGTAAGGTGGCTTGTGGTGAAGAGCCTAAAAAGACGACGGTGGGTGGGGATGTTTCTGGCGAGTATGTTAAGGTGGTTGTGAATGAGAAAGATGATGATGTGTTGGATGAATTGGCTAATGGGGATACTAATGGAGGTTTTAACTATATAATATGTTTGTTATGCATAGTTTATGTGGTTTTAATATTTTCTAGGATTTTTAGAAATGTATAGTCTTGGCAAATATGCATTTGCGCGTTCTATAACTGAATGTTTTTATTTATGTAAAGTTTTATCACAATTTCATTACATATGTATCGTAAGTGTCATTATTTTGAGTCACTTCTAGTAAGTTAATTTGATTTTTACACTTTCATGCAGCAGCTGGTAGTGAGCAACACCTCATAAATGGTCGAATTGCGGAACTAGTAAAATGGGCTTCAACTTTTGTAGAACCAAAAAATCACGATGAAGCTCGTGAAACTAGTTATAGTTAGCCACACATTTGCTTAAATAATTGCTGTAGATACACTGTTTAGTTTGGTTTTGAGGAATAACAAAATCACAAAGTGGAAGTAACCAGTAAACATTCTGTTTAGTTGTATTTTTTTGTGACTGGATTGAATCTCTTGGTTCTGAAGGACTGATCCAAACCAAGCTTATATTCATATAATTCAACTCTAGTCTAATTTGAGGTATGCGGGTTCGAGGTTACATACTGTACTATTTATCATGTACGCCATTTCTCAAACATAAATCTTTCTTGGATACAGGTCGATTCAGTTATTTTCCTAATCGGAGGATCGAGTGTTTCTGATAACATGCCTAAGTTGTCAAGTTTTAAATGAATAAAGATAATCAAGTTTTAAATGAAATGGCTAAGGGGGTCACTAGTGGAGGTTGTATTATTGTCTATGTTGAAGACTATATTCTTTTAGCAAAATAATAAAGTATTTATATTCTTTTAAATAAGTGATTATATGCTTATTTTTATGACAACTGATTATCTACTTATTTACTAAAGAATAAGCACTTAAGAATACGATACGTATGTTTTTGGCAATGATAATTTCCGTTAAAAACCATCTTGGAGTAATTATGTTTCGTGGATACAAGTTCCTTTCACGTATCAAACGTAATCTAATGAGATTATAAGACAGAGAATAGTATTAGTATAAATCTGTGAGTACCCAAGGTTTTCGAATGAAACAGATAACAATAATATACATGTATATATATTGTTAATGGTACAATTAGTACATAAACTACATGATCAAGAACTGAACTGGCTATAAAATGAATTGATAATTATGGACACTAGATTTATGGCACTAAATGAGATTAAAATTATACAAAATTGTTGTTTAAGTTATCGTTCCAAGGACGAACCCGTGTGGCCCAATACATCCAACACGCAAGATATAAGTCATGTTTTGACTTGTCAAATGCATTTAATATTACGTAGTAACAGATTTATGATATGTTGACTATGGCTGACATTGTCAAATTTGATCAACACTTGCTTTCTATCCTTTCATTGAACTTGTCGTAGACAACATCATTAAATAAACTTATATAATCTCATCTTTTCCTTCTTACTCTCCTTACAAAATCAAATACATGCTCAACAAACCTAGCCAAATTCAAGCAGTAATCTGTAGCTGTTAGTTGAAGGTCTATAAATTCAAGTCGTCTATTATAACGCTCAATGATGTCTTCCTCCACCACCAAAACAACTTTCGACAACTCACAAATCAGTCGTCAAACAAACGGAATACTAAATACCAATTCCCTCCATTTCATCTCAATTTCTCTCCTCTTTCTTCCCTTAACCTTTTTTGCACGCAGCATCATTCAATTGTACGTCTCCTCCTCCTCCTCCTCCTCCCCCTTCTCCCCCGACATCGATGTCTCCACCTACTTTGAACCATTCAACATCCACATCATCAAAGCAATAGTTGCAAATTCTCATAATCTACTAACTCTCAAATCCCTAATTACGATCCTTGCCATCATCATTTTCGTCGTATTCCCCACCATTGCCGGAATAGCTTTGATCACCTATAGCACAAATCAAGCCATCCACAATACACGTCTCACCTTTTCCTCGCTTTCAAATTGCCTTTACGTTCACACATCCATCTTTTGTCCACAATTATCGCAGGATCGATAAAACTAATTATCATCTCTCTTTTATTTACACTTTCTCCAATAGCCATCACTCATGCTATTAAAGCATTAGGGTTCCATTTTGATCTTTTTATAATTTCATTGTCCATAAAGATACCGGCTTCATATGGTTTACTGATTACCATAGTCTTCTACATGGTAACATGGGGATCAGCAGCCTCAATCGCGGTGTTGGAATCAAAATCAGGATTCGAGCCTCTAACACAAAGTGCAAATCAATTAACTGAGTATAGATCCCACTCGTTTTTCATAATGTATCTCACAGGATTTGTAATCGGGCCAGCGCTATATTATTCTGCTAATGCCTACAACATTGAATCAACAGCAAGCTGGACCTTGATCTTGCAAGAATGTGCCATTTACTTGCAGTGTCCATTGACGATTTCGTACTATGTGGTAGCAAACACGGTCTTGTACGTACAATGTAAGGTAGCTTGTGGTGAAGAGCCTAAAAAGATGACGGTGGGTGGGGATGTTTCTGGCGAGTATGTTAAGGTGGTTGTGAATGAGAAAGATGATGATGTGTTAAATGAATTGGCTAATGGGGATACTAATGGAGGTTTTAACTATATATTGTATTTGTTATGCATAGTTTATGTGGTTTTATTATTTTCTATGATGTTTAGAAATGTATAGTCTTGGCAAATATGCATTTGCGCGTTCTATAGCTGAATGTTTTTATTTATGTGAAGTTTTATCACAATTTCATTACATATGTATCGTAAGTGTCATTATTTTGAGTCACTTCTAGTAAGTTTGATTTTTACACTTTCATGTAGCAGGTAGTGAGCAACACCTCATAAATGGTAAGTTTGATTTTTACACTTTCATGCGGTAGGTAGTGAGCAACACCTCATATATGGTCGAATTGCGGAACTAGTAAAATGGGCTTCAACTTTTGTAGAACCAAAAAATCACGATGAAGCTCGTGAAACTAGTTATAATTAGCCACACATTTGCTTAAATAATTGCTGTAAATACACTGTTTAGTTTGGTTTTGAGGAATAACAAAATCACAAAGTGGAACTAACCAGTAAACATTCTGTTTAGTTGTATTTTTTGTGACTGGATTGAATCTCTTGGTTCTGAAGGACTGATCCAAACCAAGCTTATTCATATAATTCAACTCTAGTCTAATTTGAGGTATGCGGGTTCGAGGTTACATACTGTACTATTCATCATGTACGCCATTTCTCAAACATAAATCTTCCTTGGATACAGGTCGATTCAGTTATTTTCCTAATTGGAGGATCGAGTGTTTCTGATAACATGCCTAAGTTGTCAGCTTCAATATATAGCACACGTTCAGGGCACACTCTGCCAAGCTAAACGACCTCTAGGGATGATCAGCGACTTTGAAATGTTGACGAGCTTCGTGTTGAATGCCATGAACATGAATTTCTTTAAGCGTTTAAGTTTGGCTTGGACGATGATCTTCCCATCACCATCAATTATAAGGAACTCGAATGTAAATGTTGCCAAACAACTACTGAAAATTGATCCTCTTTTCTGACCGATGTGCAGTCAGTGAGGAGGTAAAACAGAAGCTAGTTGGCAATATAGTCACCACCCTTTCGGATTTTGATCCAAAAAATAGATCGATCCAGGCATCCAGCCAAAGGTTATACTAACTAGTTACGGAGTATTATTACATAATAACTCCTAAATTAACATAAATTAATTTAATGCTAAATCAATTACTACTATTTTATGGCACTAACTATATACAATGATTAATTAAGTTTTATTATTATATTTGTATATCAGGTAAGCCATTTAATAATGCAATTTATTTATTTATAACCACTAAATAAGAAAATTATTATTAACTAAATTATGGTTGGAGGTTGAACACTTGAACCAGGTAAGCACCGGCCAAGATATGACAACACCCAATAATCAAGATACACACATTTCTCTTGTATGTTAAGTCTTGTCAAATGCATTAAAATATATATGACATCTTGCCTATGGCTGACATTGTCAAATTTGGCTCAAACTTCCTTCCTATCCTTTCACAAATTCAACTTAAAATACTACACCATTATCTAAAGCTTCTATGATCTCATCTCGCTCATAAAAACTTGCCAAATTCATACTTATTTTGTGCAGCTGTTAGTACTAGTTGTATAAACTCAAGCCGATCATTATAACGTCGTCCAACGCATAATGTCTTCCGCCACCACCCAAACAACCTTCAACAACTCACAACTGAGTCATCAAACAATCAGAATACTAAACACCAATTCCCTCCATTTCATCCCTATATCTCTCCTATTTCTCCCCTTCACCTTTTCGGCCTGTATCCTCGTTCAATCTTACCTCTCCTCCTACTCCTCCCCAAACACAGATATCACCACCTTTTTTGATCCATTCAACCTTTACATCATCAAAGCAATAATCGCCAATTCTCAAAACCTACTAACTCTTAAATCCCTAATTACGATCCTTGCCTTCATTATCTTCGTCGTGCTCCCCACCATAGCTGGAATAGGCTTGATCACCTATAGCACAAACCAAGCCATCCACAATAAACCTCTCTCCTTTTCCTCCACTTTCAAATCGCTTTTACGTTCATACATCCATCTCTTTTCCACGATTGTCGCAGGATCGATAAAACTAATTATCATCTCTCTTTTAATTACACTATCTCCAATAGCCCTCACCCATGCTATCAAAGCGTTAGGGTTCCATTTCCATCTATTCGCAATTTCAACAATGGCAAACATACTCGCTTCATACGCTTTAGTAACTACTATAGGCTTCTACATGGTAATATGGGGATCAGCTGCATCAATCGCGGTGTTGGAATCAAAATCAGGATTTGAACCACTAACGCAAAGTGCAAATCAATCAACCGAGTTTCAATCCCGCTCGTTTTACAGAATGCTTCTCACAGGATTTGTAATCGGCCCATCATTATCATATTTTGCTAATGTCTACAACATCGTATCAACAACAAACTGGATCTTGCAAGTATGTACTATTTGCTTGCAGTCTTCATTGTTGATTTTGTATTTTGTGGTGGCGAACACAGTGGAGTATGTACAATGTAAGGTAGTTCGTGGTGAAGAACCCGAAAAGACAACGTTGGTTGGGGAAGTTTCCGGCGAGTATGCTAGGGTGGTTGTGAATGAGAAAGATGATGAAGCTTCTAATGAACCGGCTAAAGGGGATACTAGTGGAGGTTTCACCTATATCATGTATTTGTTATGCATAGTTTGGATAGTTCTAATATTTTCTATGTTGAAGAATTTATTATTTTAACGAATAATAAAACATTTTCACGTATTAGAGATTAAAGTATTTATATTTATATATCGCTAGACAGAGGGTATAGGATCATGAGGGCAGGGGTTGTTTGGAGAGAAAGGAGGGCAAGGTCCCCACCCATCCAAAAAGTGACATGTGTCACATACCAATTTTCATGTTGGTCCCTCCACTTTTAATATATTTTTAATTTCATTCCTAAATTTCTTAAATAACACTCCACCACTCTCACCCCACCAACCACCCACTTCCACCTTCTGCCACCACCTACCGCCTGCTGCCGCCGCCCGCCGCCGCCGGATTCCGGCCAAAATTTTTTTTTTTCCTTTTTTTTTAATTTTTTTTTAACTTTTTTACATTTTTATTTTTAAAAAATGTACTGCATATTTTTTGTTTTTACTGCAGTTTGTATATATATAATTTATAGTTTTTACTGCATATTGTTTTAACCGTTACATATAATTGAGTTGCAAATTGCATATTGAACTGTTAGCATTTTATGTTAATTATACTGCATATTGTTTATTTGACTGCATTTTGTAACTCATGTTGTTTATCTTGTACTGCATTTTGTATTGTACATAGCATCTTTTTTTTACTGCATTTTGAATAAAATTATAATGCATATTATTATGTTTTACTACGTTTTGTATAAAATATTAATGCATATTATTATGTTCACTGCATTTTGTATATATATTTAAGTACATATATGTGGTTTATTTTGTACTGCATTTTGTATTATATGTATTATCATTTTATTGCATTTTATATATAACATACTGCATATTGTTCTTTTTACTGCATTTTGTGTATATAATTTTAGTAAATATTGTTTGCTTTTTGTACTGCATTTTGTATTACATGTATTATATTTTTACTGCATTTTGAATAAAATTATAATGTACATAGTTTTTTTTTACTGCATTTTGTATATATAATTTCTAGTACATATTGTTTGTTTTTAACTGCATTTTGTATAAAATTATACTACATATAATTGCTTTTACTGCATTTTAAATATATATTTTTAGTACATATTATTCGTTTGTACTGCAGTTTGTATTATACTATTTGTACTGCATTTTGGTGACTGTGTATATAAAATATATAAGATACAATGTTACATAAAATACAAAATGTAGTAAAAAAGACTAACATGTATACAAAAAGAATGATGCAATAAATATATATACAAAATGCAGTTTGTGATATCACATCTTGAAAATAAGTAATAATAAATACATAAACATACACGATGCAACACATAAACTACTATATGCAGTAGTATATGAATATTTATTAATATATATACAAAATGTAGTTAAATAACCGCAAAATGCAATAAATTTCTGTTTCTTTTTTGTTTTAAATTAATATGCAGTGTTTTTAAGGAAGAAAAATTAGTTAAAAAAATTTTGGAAAAAATAAAGTTGGAAAAAAAAAAAATTGGCCGGAATTCGGCGGCGGCCGACGGCAGTTGACGGCGGCGGCAGCAGGCGGCAGGTGGTGGCAGAGGGTGGGAGTAGGTGGTTGGTGGTGGTGGGGTGGAGGAGTGTTATTGAAGAAGTTGAGGGAAGATATATATAATATAAGTATAGACAAGGGGTTAAGGTGAAACTTGTGTTGAACATGTGGCAAGTGGTGATTGGTTGCTCTCCTTGCTCTCCATTTCACCTTTGCTCTTCTGATCCTTACTCATAAAAGACATGTATGTTTGAAGAAAAGCACTGTTATAAGGTTATTTTGATACCATAAAAAACGAAGTATACTTCAGTAGCTCATATTACAAGGGTCCGTTTTAGCAAATAAGCATAGTTCAGGGTGTAAAAGTAAAATAAAAACTGGATTGACTACACTACTTTGAGGTATACGACGTCGTTAGCAGGCAAAATTTGGATGTAGCTGTAACAGTAAAACGGAGTCAAAGTTTGAGCACCTGAATTATATCGAATTCTTTCAGGGAACAAACCCTAAATCCCCAATCAAAGAAACTGAACTTGTAAAATGGCGATTTCCGGTGATTTTAGAGTTTCTGCTGCTTTAGGTCCCTCACCTACGAATCCCCTTCGCATTAATTTACCACCTAAGGTAAACACTTTCCATTTTCTGCATTCAATTTTGTGAATGTATATTCAGATATAAGTCTGGTAATGCTTACATTACGTGCTGATGCTGATAGTTGGATTCGTGTTTACATATTGTTAATTTTCATGTTGCTTTGGTTATATCATTGCGTGAATCTGGGAAGTATTTAGTGCAATTGAAGCATGAGTTATGGCTCTCAAATTAGGGTTTTAATTTGGGGATTTGAGAGTACTCATTCTATAGTACGTGTAATAAATTTTGATTCATTTATAGTTGGTTTGATTTTTACACTTTTATGTGGAAGGTAATGAGCAGCAACACCTCATAAATGGTAGATTTGCGGAAGGGTGATGATTCGTACACCACCTGTTTTTAGCCATACACCACCAAACATGCTACAGGGTGTTGTGATGTACAACACTATAAAGCACGGTTGGTGGTGTACGGCCAAAAACAGGTGGTGTACGAATCACTCCCCTTTGCGGAATGAGTAGAATGAATTTTTAGTTTTTCTGTACCGAAAGTAATGATGAAGCTCTAGAAATAGATCAGCTTCAAGTTCTTGGAAAATTTTTGACTAATATAAATGAACTAATGAAGTTAAATGAGGTCAGACCTTCTGAAATAAAAGCAAAACCATAGAACCAGTTATGCATAAAGTTGGACGAGATGCTGTTATTGATTTTGAGTAATGATTGTTAGTTTTGGTTAAGCGAAGAAATATATTAGTGTAAAATGATGAAAAGTATTGCAACTTATGGTTACAAGATTAAACTTGACTTTTAGCTAAACCTTAAAATTCAAATCACATTTCAAAAGTGAATTATTACCTACTAGAAAATTACCCGCGCAATGCTGCGATTATGAATGAGAAAAATTTAAACATTGGCAAATGGTCATAACTAACAATAATATTAACTAAAGAGATATTGATAGTTACTGGCGGTTATCATTAAGAATGGCAACAAAATTCAATTCTCGAGAATTGAATTCAGAAATGATTCATTGTTACTTTTAATATTATTATATTTGATCAAGCATATTTTTACACTTGAGTGCGGGTTGGATTGGACCGATTCGATGCTCTCCACGATTTGCTTAAGGACCCGTTAGAGTGTATATAACGAAACTAAGGGTGGCGAGAATCGGCTTGTTACCATCTATGAAGATGGGTTTCGGTGGTGAGCAAGGCTCATCCTTGGTTGAAGATGGTGGAGAGAGCATGGAGGCTCATCCTTGCTTGTAGGTGTAATATGTGTTATTTTCTTATTTGCTAGGGTTTCCCTCCTTATAAAGGGGGAGGAGCAGGCCCAATAAGGAAGCTCATGGACTCGAAGCCCAAGTACATGGTACATGAACAAGTCCCCCTAGTTCGGTACGACAAGTTTATAATTGTAGTGTCGAACTATAAATATGTTGTTGCCAAAAACTTGCGCCCGAGGGACAATGAACCTGCAAGCATAATAGTATGCTCTGAATATGGCATGGAGACATGTCAAAATGTCAAAAGACCTGCAAAAATAAGATAATTTGGCCAAAGAACCTGCGATAATGAGTATGCTAGCAGTATGTAAATAATGTAAGCACGACCATATCATGGATGTCTTGTAAAGACATGTAAAAAAAAAGTAGTCTGGTCAGAGTCAGTCCTGACAATGAACCTGCGACTATGAACCTACTAGCAAAATAAGCACGCCATTGTTTGGGTGATGAGAAATGCAGGGCAGTTAGCCACATAATTGCAATAGTGGCCAGTCTATAGAACTGACAAAGTATACTGTTTGGGGTGACATATAGTATATCATCACTCCCCCAGTTCAATATGGTAATTTATCAAGAACCATGTTGAACTATTTGTTGTGCTGCTACACATGATTGACTTGAGTAACTGATTTTTAAACCGGTATAATTTTGTTTGTTTGTTTGTTTGTTTTCATCTTGTCTGGTTAGTCATGACTTGGCAATTCTAGTTGCCTTCGGTACAGGAATGATCAGCTAGCAAGCCTATTGGCGGATGCTTGTGTCATTCCTGTCTTGGTCTGATTCATCACTAGCCAACCTATTGGTTGAGGTGAATCTCTGCCAGGGATAGGGCTAGAATTCACATTCCACTGAGGCAGGGCCGCCACTCCTGTCTGCTAATTCGGGTGATTCTGTCAGCCAAGTGCAGGGAGTGGGGTAACGTGGGGTTATATAGGATAACCCCGGCCAACGGGGTGGCCATGAGTGCCTGTTTGCACCTTGCATGATTTGACTTGCATAAACATGAAAAGTATGACAAGTCTTCTGGAGTGAACAACTTTTTCAGCTGAACTTTTAACAAAGCGATTAACACAAAATGGCAGAGGGGGTGATCATTCCCCTCTAAGCTTGCATCAGTCGTTCACAAGTAACATTTTTTATGTTGATACCATATATAGACCTGAATGACCTTCTTGAAGGTTTATGGTAGCTTAATCTGAAGGCATAGCTTATCCTGGAAAGCAGAGCTTAATAGCTCATCAATGTCTGAAGAGCAGAGCTTAAAACTCGTGTTGAAAGTAGAGCTTAAGAGCTCAATCTGAAAGCATGTCATTATAACTCGACCCTGTGTAATAAGTAGACCTTAATAGCTCAATCTGAAAAGCCGAGCTTGAAAGCTCAATCCTGTTTGATAAGTAGAGCTTAATAGCTCAATCTGGAAAGTAGAGCTTAAAAGCTCAATCATGTCTGATAAATAGAGCTTAATAGTTCAATCTGAATAATAGAGCTTAAAAGCTCAATCATGTCTGATAAGTAGAACTTAATAGCTCAATCTGAACAGTAGAGCGTAAAAGCTCAGTGCATGTCTGATAAGTGGAGCTTAATAGCTCAATCTGAACAGTAGAGCGTAAAAGCTCAATGCCTGTTTGATAAGTGGAGCTTAATAGCTCAATCTGAACAGTAGAGCGTAAAAGCTCAATGCCTGTTTGATAAGTGGAGCTTAATAGCTCAATCTGAACAATAGAGTTTAAAAGCTTATTGCTCATACCTGTTTGTAAGCTCAATGTAGGAAGCAGGGCCGGAGAGCTCAATAATGAAAAGCATATGTAAAGCTCAATGATGTTGGGCTCAAAGCTGAATAGCTTAATCCTGTTTGTAAAGCTCAATACAGAGCTTAATGCGTAAAGCGAGACTGGAATGCCCAATAATAAAGAGCATAGCTGAAAAGTTCGATGATACCGAACTCCGTGATGAATAACACAAAACTGAATAGTTGAGCAAAAGCTCAATGCCTGTTGGTCGGTGAGTTGGGTCTATACAGGCTGAGAAAAGCTATGACATGAGGGGTTTCAAACCGACAAAAATGATGACTCATCAAAGCCAATATTGTATCATAGTTCCCCCAGTTCGATATTGCTGACACTGTTAGTAGTGTTGAACTTAAAATAATGAGTAAACGTCCCATTATTCTTATGCAACTTACTTGAAGGGATGCGATCAGAACAACGCGTGGGTTGTGATCGTAGGCAGCACGTGAGTGTCAACTGCGATCCGAACTATTACTGATATTGTGTGGTCTTGGTTCGTGGAACCATCACATTGATTGTACAACTTAAACTGAAAACTTTGAAAACTGTCAAAAAGAATTAGTCAGGAACATATAGAAGTTGAAATGAAGTATTTGTGTTTTAAAATTCATTTTTAGTTCGGTTATTTACTTGAGCACCCAACTTACAACGAAAGTATCTGAGAAATGAGGTGCTATTGGCCTACTGCCTATTAAATGACCAAGTTCCTTGAACATATCATGTGTCACCATGGATTATACTGTTTTATTGAAATCACAAAAGCATGAATTTTGCCAGATTAATGTGAAGCATTTGACTAGCGGAATGTAGCAACATCAAGACAAATGTGCTATCATAAAATGTTTTGGCTACATATGCTCTACTGCCTTTTTTGGTTATAAATAAGTTCCATTTGTAAATATTGGTCTCAAATCATGTCGGCAAAATTAGAAAAGAGATGGCAGGAGCATATGTCTTTTAAGTTGTACCCATGCTTTGCTTACTTGTACCATGGGCATCATGATTTGTGTATGTCATAGTGAATTTGAGGTACACCTGCCCATTTTT
Organism: Helichrysum umbraculigerum; assembly: GCA_949592205.1. NCBI lineage: Eukaryota > Viridiplantae > Streptophyta > Magnoliopsida > Asterales > Asteraceae > Helichrysum > Helichrysum umbraculigerum. The sequence goes on along the minus strand of CATIUR010000005.1, from coordinate 59,936,418 downwards.
ATGTGTTCAATGGTTGCTCACATATGATTGGTCTCGATTAATAAATAAATGAAGTGGGTTTGCAAACTCCATAGGCCACAAATTTGTTGATTGTTGTTAAAATAAAGTGGGAGTCTTATTGTAACTGTCATGAATTCCTAACTTCGAAAAATTATGACAAATATTTTCACGTGTCAAGGCTTCATCAAGCTGTTTTTCCTTATTTAGAAACTTTTCATGAACCCATATGTGGGTAGCATTTATAAACCTGCCTTTTGTGAGCAACGAGGTTTGAAATATATGGTATGTGTTATTGTAAAGATAGGCAGATGGTGGTCCAAATCATTGCACACATGAATCAAGTCTTACACGTAGTAGTATGTGTTAATTAGATGAAAAACTTACCAGACCGAATTCGCAGTGGGTGAAAGATCAGGCAGCAACAAGCTCGGGTATTGCTGCGAGCAGGCCTGAAAGTGGCTGCAAAATCTTAACTGAAAGAAGCTGCAAATTATGCCCGAAAGGGCTGCGTTCAGGCATGAGCGTGACTGAGATCAGCCGCGAATCGGGCTGCAAATCAGACATGAATGGGCTGCAATTATGACTACAAATTAGGCCCGAAAGGGCTGCGAATACGCACGCAAATCAGGCCCGAAAGGGGCTGCAAACAAGCCGGAAGTGTGGCCTGCGATCAGTCACAAAATAGAGCTGCAAAAAGGTAAAAATAGAGATGCAACGGTAGGCCAGCGATCAGGCCATGGTGATTGCGATCAGGCTCGTTACAACACTTGTTACTAAGATTTTCGAGGGGTCTGCAAATACGTGTTTGCATTTTGCAACCAAGCAGCAGTTTAGTGCGACAAGGTATTTCTTTCCTGTTGACAAAAATACGCTATACCCAACAACATGTGGTATATTATGGAAAAATAGTTGTACAACTTGCTCAGGTCAATAGATACGAGGGTCTGGTCACTGGACCAGACTTGACCAAGGATAATGTACACAATGCAAGATTTTTGCAACTACTGTGATTTTCCTTTTTGTGTCGCTTGTTGTTTTTTAGATGCCATGTGTTTTGGGATACAATAATTGTAATTTAAATACACAAAGTCGTCACCAAATAATGTGAAAAATCACAAAAGTAGTTTGTTCGGTGGTATGTACAATCACAGTAGGTGTCTTGGGTTGTACTCATGCATGGAGTACTTGTACATTATTTCGTTATAAATGAGTGAGGTTGCAGTAGCACAAAGTGCTTATAATATGTACATAAAACCAGATAATCACCCATGCTTGCTTTTCCCACCATCTCTTGTTGCTTATGAATGATCGCAATAATCAATTAAACATAAGTTGTTTATTTACAAGCCTTGAAATTTATTGTAAACCTTTGGGTGAGATTTCGTATTTTAAAAGCTTTTATCCAAAGAACTTTATGAGATGTCACATTTAAATCACAATAGAATAAATTCCCCAGTTTCTATACATGAGCAATTCTGTGAGGATCTTATGAAAATAAGCGGGTGTTATCCATATCCTTACACATCTTCATGTGTCTTATAAATTTCCAGCTTTTGATCTGAATTCACACACAATAGTGTGTGTGTTGGGTAGAAGACTTACCAAAATCAGCTGCAATTTGAGTTGGACATGAGTTACTTTGTTACTGAATGGGGCCGCGATCGGGTGAAGGCCCGAAAAGGGGGTCCATAATGGTAAGTGGCCCGGGCAGGGGTCAGGCTCACGAGCAGGTCAGCAGGACTTGTAATCGGGCCAATGAGCAGGGTAGCGGTGTCAGGCCATAACAAAAAGTAATCAGGGCAATGAGTCTGTCGATAAGGCCAGCGGGCTTCTGATCTGGCACTTTTTGTAAATTGAAGACACCATCGTTTAATAGGTGATGCTGTTTGAGCTTGTAGGGTACAAAAGTGTAAGCATAGCATAATTCATATGCACTTGTAGTTTACATCAGGGGATCAGTAGATGATTCGGTTAGAGGGCCCAACCGATGGCTTGGACAGGTAGACTGTCAGATGGTTCAACATTTATTTACTTCTTGATAGTTCATAAAACTATAAGGATAGGCCTGACTGATGGTTCGAGCAGGTAGCTCGGCAGATCACAACGATCAACATCGTAAGGCACCGCGATCAGCGGTAGAGGGCCCGGGCTCAACAAATGAGGTGTGGAGCTCTGTGTAAAACAATAGTGACCAAGTGCAGTGGTACACTAAACCCACATTGTAGTTTTGCCATTGGGAGTTAATGAGTTCCAACATTGTTACTTGTCTAGTCTGATCAGTAGCTTGTTTCACATATTTGAGAGACATTTCAGCATAAAATAAATGTGATAGACGGCTCAGCAGAGGGCTCGCCAAATGGCCTGAGTAGAGGTCTCGAGCAGGCTTTGAATGTGCCTGCAAATAGACCCGAAAACCAGCTGCAAATAGGACCCTGAAAGGGCTGCAAAGAGGCCCCAAGACGACTGCGATCAAGCACGCGTGGCTCTGCGATCAAACTTGTTGAAACTTTATAGCAGCTGTGATCTTTGTTTCTTTGAGAATGCTAAGAAACAAGGTCATTAAGATAAGGCAGAAACAGGGCAGAGATCAAGCCCGATTGTGGTTTCGAATAGCCTCGATACATAGCTGCAAGTAGGCCCGAAGAGGGTTGTAATCTGAACCGAAGGGTGCTATAAATTATGCCCAAAAGGAATGCGTTCAGGCATTAAACATGGCTGACATCAGACCATGGCATTTTGTCGAGCACGTTATGTGCGACTCAGTTTGTTGCTATGATTTAAGCAACATCAAACATATAATCATGCCTTCTTCCAGTTGACCAAAATAGACAAAACCCTGCAACAAAATGCTGTACACTATGCAAGAACAATTCCGTAATTGATTGGGGCATTTTATCAAGCACTTGGTGTGCGCAATGATTTTCATCAAATTTTAACGCCATTTGTATATGAAATAGCCAATTTTCAGCAGCTTCTAATCACATAAACAACAATTAGTAATTGTACTAGAAAGCAAACCACGCTTGAGAAATGAAAATGGAATAAGCATATGTATTTTACACCTGGACTTTGTAGTGGCTCAATACTTGGTGTGTTTCTCATTTGATATGAAAATGAAATATTTGTGTTAAACATGTTTGAAATAATTTATTACTTGCTCCAGTATGTGGAAAGATCAGATTTGGTAGTTTCCAAATTAATGAAATAAGAAAAACGATGGTTTATTTTGCATTTTAGAAATCAGTTAATGCACAAACTCCAAAGATTTGCCTTTTATTCATTTCTTGGTTTCAATACCTCACACATACGATGTGTGCACGTTTTAATTATTGATCATAGCACAGAAGACTTACAAACCGTTTTTTTAGCTTCATTTTTGAACACGAGACGTTTTGTTTGCGGTCTCACGGATGGCGCCATTTGATCAAGCATATTTTTACACTTGAGTGCGGGTTGGATTGGACCGATTCGATGCTCTCCGCGACTTGCGTAAGGACCCGTTAGAGTGTATAGAACGAAACTAAGGGTGGCGAGAATCGGCTTGTTACCATCTATGAAGATGGGTTTCGGTGGTGAGCAAGGCTCATCCTTGGTTGAAGATGGTGGAGAGAGCATGGAGGCTCCTCCTTGCTTGTAGGTGTAATATGTGTTATTTTCTTATTTGCTAGGGTTTCCCTCCTTATAAAGGTGGAGGAGCAGGCCCAATAAGGAAGCTCATGGACTCGAAGCCCAAGTACATGGTACATGAACAATATTCAATGATACTTTTAATATAGTCACCACCCTTTCGGATTTTGATCCAAAAAATGGATCGATCCAGGCATCCAGCCAAAGGTTAAACTAACTAGTTATTATTACATAATAACTACTCCGTACTAAATTAACATAAATTAATTTAAGGGGAAGGTTCAAATAAAATTAGAGATTATGGTGGTAATGGTGGGATTATAATTAAAAGCTAACACCTGTCCTTTTTTTATATTAAGTCTTATCTGACCTAGATTTTTCTTATCATCAACGATTCTATCAAAACCAAACTTCACTTCCATTAATGCCGACAGCAACCGACGATCTCCAAAAGCCACCAATGAACGCCAACAGCCATCAACGACGCCGGTAGCCGCCAACGAACGCCGGCAGCCCCCAACGAACACCGGCAGCCACCGACGAGTGCCGCAACCTCCGGCTCACTGCCGGAATCTGGTTTTCACGACAATATTCTTTGTCTACAATGTCGCCGGAATCTTGTTATCTCGTCCATCTTCATCGAAAAAACAAAGATCATTGATTTCGTTGAGCTTTGAGTTTTAATCGCTTTTGTTTAAGTGTTCCTGTTTATTCGTTTAGATTTTGAGTTGGATTTCGATGTACACTGGCATGTTACTCGTTTCAATCATAAGCTTGCACTCGCCGGAGTTGCAGTTTTTCCGGCCAAAATCAAACGGCATCGTTAAAAGAACCACGCGCATAAAGAAGCAGAGGTGGGGACGATCTTGTTGTCAAGTACGAAAGATATGATATTTTCAGTTAAGGAGGTGATCCTTACACCACCCTTTTTATCCATACACCACCTTTTATGCTTTACAGTGTTGTACAGTACAACACTGTAAAGCATAAAAGGTGGTGTATGGATAAAAAGGGGTGGTGTAAGGATCAATTCTCTTTCAGTTAACGTTCATGTATTAAATTTTTAATTCAATAAATGAAGGCTAGCATGAACGATCGACCTATGGAGCACCGAAACCAAACAAAATATTTTAAAAATGATGTAATTGTACATCGAATGTTGTATTAAATTATTTTAATAAATTAACACATTTCGATAATTGTGTGAAGAAACCCTTGAATATTTTGATTCAATAATTATGTACTCACGACTAATTTTGTATGTATGTTATTAAGATGTTGTGCGTTAATATATATTATTAGATATTGTATATTAAATGTGTGTATCTTATTATTAAGTTATGCGTTAAGTTCGTGCATCTTATTAATGAATAGTGCGTTAAGTTTGTGTATCTTATAATTGAGTTGTGTGTTAAGTTTGTGTATCTTATTACTGATTTGTTCGTTAAGTTTGTGTATCTTATTATTAAGTTATGCGTTAAATTTGTGTATCTTATTACTGATTTGTTCGTTAAGTTTATGTATCTTATTATTAAGTTATGCGTTAAGTTTGTGTATCTTATTACTGATTTGTTCGTTAAGTTTGTGTATCTTATTACTGAGTTGTGCTTTAAGTTTGTGTATCTTATTATTAAGTTGTGCGTTATGTTTGTGTATCTTATTATTAAGTATTGCGTTAAGTTTGTGTATCTTATTATTAAGTTATGCGTTGATATATTAATAAATTTTATATATTAAAGTATGTGTATTTTAAAAAATATCTTTGTTTATCTTATACTGAATTGCGTGTTAATATATTAATAACTTTTTATAGCTTGCATCTTAAAAAATAAGTTTGTGTATCTTATTATTAAAGTGTGTGTTAACGTGTATCTTATTACTAAGTTGTATGTTAATATATATTTACCGGGTCATTTTCCCCTTTACCCAAAAATTTGTATGTTAATATGTTTAATATTTTTTGTAATAAATGTGCGTATCACAAAAATTTGTATGTGCATCTTTCATATAACTAAAGATTTTATCAGAAGATCTATATCAAACTAATAATAATTTTTAATTCTTAGAGAAGAATTTTTTAAAAATATTTGATAACATAAACTTATTTTGGATAGACAAAATTTACTTTCTATCATACTATACATATTTTTTTATTATAAATTATAAATAAACAGTTAAGGTGATGAATCTAACACCCTTATAACCCTTATAAAGGGTTTATACATTTTCTTCACAAAACTTAAATTTTAAAGATGTGAAATTCTTACTGTACCCCTTATATCAACTCATAAAATATTACAACTATAACCATTAATTGCATAATCAATAAATTAAAGTACTTTCCATATTGAAAAAAATGGGAAATATATAAATCCTAAATAGTTTGATTTCACTACTACCACATATTAACCATTACAAATTTATTTTACTATCACAAAAATTGTTAGATGGCCATACTACAATTAACGAAATACCGATATCATTTATAACAATATTCAAATTCCGCTGCTTAGCGCGGGTCTCTTCTAGTATTAATTAAAGGAAAATATTTTTTTATTAAATTTAAATAAAAATAATGATATATTAGTTTGTTGAAATAAGGGTGGAGTACACGGAGGCGCGTCAACCATCATTCCTCAATATTACAAGATTGCCATTGTACGATGTGGGGCTCCTGCCACAGAATTTTGATTTATTTACCATTCTGCCACCTCTTTTTTACTTAAAACCCTCCACATCAGTGGTCTAGATCTTCTGCTACCATTACTACATTAAGCTACTAAAGTACAATAACCCTTACCCTCCCCATTAATTTATTGCTAAATCAATTACTACTATTTATGCCATTTAATGATGCAATTTATTTATTTATAAACACTAAATAAGAAAATTATTATTGACTAAATTATGGTTGGAGGTTGAACACTTGAACCAGGTAAGCATCGGCCAAGATATGACAACACCCAATAATCAAGATACACACATTTCTCTTGTAGCTTAAGTCTTGTCAAATAATGCATTAAAAAATATATGACATTTTACCTATGGTTGACCTTGTCAAATTTGGCTCAAACTTCCTTCCTATCCTTTCACAAATTCAACTTAAAATACTACACCATTATCTAAAGCTTCTATATATGATCTCATCTCGCTCATAAAAACTTGCCAAATTCATACTTATTTTGTGCAGCTGTTAGTACTAGTTGTATAAACTCAAGCCGATCGTTATAACGTCGTCCAACGCGCATAATGTCTTCCGCCACCACCCAAACAACCTTCAACAACTCACAACCGAGTCATCAAACAATCAGAATACTAAACACCAATTCCCTCCATTTCATCCCTATATCTCTCCTATTTCTCCCCTTCACCTTTTCGGCCTGTATCCTCGTTCAATCTTACCTCTCCTCCTACTCCTCCCCAAACACAGATATCACCACCTTTTTTGATCCATTCAACCTTTACATCATCAAAGCAATAATCGCCAATTCTCAAAACCTACTAACTCTTAAATCCCTAATTACGATCCTTGCCTTCATTATCTTCGTCGTGCTCCCCACCATAGCTGGAATAGGCTTGATCACCTATAGCACAAACCAAGCCATCCACAATAAACCTCTCTCCTTTTCCTCCACTTTCAAATCGCTTTTACGTTCATACATCCATCTCTTTTCCACGATTGTCGCAGGATCGATAAAACTAATTATCATCTCTCTTTTAATTACACTATCTCCAATAGCCCTCACCCATGCTATCAAAGCGTTAGGGTTCCATTTCCATCTATTCGCAATTTCAACAATGGCAAACATACTCGCTTCATACGCTTTAGTAACTACTATAGGCTTCTACATGGTAATATGGGGATCAGCTGCATCAATCGCGGTGTTGGAATCAAAATCAGGATTTGAACCACTAACGCAAAGTGCAAATCAATCAACCGAGTTTCAATCCCGCTCGTTTTACAGAATGCTTCTCACAGGATTTGTAATCGGCCCATCATTATCATATTTTGCTAATGTCTACAACATCGTATCAACAACAAACTGGATCTTGCAAGTATGTACTATTTGCTTGCAGTCTTCATTGTTGATTTTGTATTTTGTGGTGGCGAACGCAGTGGAGTATGTACAATGTAAGGTAGTTCGTGGTGAAGAACCCGAAAAGACAACGTTGGTTGGGGAAGTTTCCGGCGAGTATGCTAGGGTGGTTGTGAATGAGAAAGATGATGAAGCTTCTAATGAACCGGCTACAGGGGATACTAGTGGAGGTTTCACCTATATCATGTATTTGTTATGCATAGTTTGGATAGTTCTAATATTTTCTATGTTGAAGAATTTATTATTTTAACGAATAATAAAACATTTTCACGTATTAGAGATTTAAGTATCATCATTACTATATCATTAATCATTAACTACGGAGTATTATATACAAAGCACTATGATGCCTAAGAGCACACGGAGTGGTGATGGCCTAAACACAGTGTTCTGAGTGAGAATCTTGTGGTGAGGATTTTGTGGAGTGGTAACAGTGTTCTGGACAGTGTTATGAAGTTTTTTATTATTTGTTTTATTTGTTTTTTTAATGTAAATAATTGTATAAACTAATTATTAAAAACAAATAAATCAAATAAAATAATATTTAAAACCTTTTTTTTTCAACTAGCAAATTATATAAAATACAAATCCAGCCGTTTCAACTTTTTTTCCACATGACAACCTGCCACCTTCCTTTATTATTATTATTACTATTAAATTAATATTATTAATTATTATTATTATTATTATTATATAGATATAGATATAGATATAGATGTATGGTCCAGCTTCCAACCTACCTTCTTCTTTCTCCCACTTCTACTTCTTTCTCCCGTTTACGAAGTTCCGATCCGGCACTGTGCGCTAAAACAAAAATAAAATTCAACCAAATCCTTAACAAAAAAATACACAAATTTTTTTGTCAAAACTCAAAAATAAACTCATCAGGTACACACAAAGGAAAAAAAAGGAAAAAAAAAAAATGAGAAACGTTGCTTTGATCGGCGTTCGAAAGAGGACTGTGGGAGCAAAACGCTGACGAGAACACCGTCGGGAACGCCGTCCCGGGGTGGCAGAACGCCGTTCGACGGCGTTCTCGATCAAAAACGCTGCCAAAATCTTGCCCATACCGTGTGCTCTAACAAATTGACACATCATTATCTAATAAATTGACACATGTACACCATTATAATTTAATAAAGCATAAATTCAAATAAAACTAACTAAAGAATTGAAACAAAATACATTTTTTTTTATTAATCTTAATAACTTGAAATATAAAATTATTCTACAACATTGAATGTTAAACACATAAACTCATTAGATTTTATAAAGAAAATACATTTCTGTCTTTTATATTATCCAAATTTAATATATTTTTAATTTCTTAATCTTTAATTTATATATTTACTTTTATATCATCATTTTTTGACATTAAGATTTCAGTAAAACTTACAATACACTTCAAACATACCACCATTAAACACTTTTTAACTCTATTTTTTAATCATTCATCATCAAGTATATTTTATATCTCAATATTACATATAATTTTAACTGTATTATAAGTACACTTATGTTTGGATACATCAATTATCACGGGTTAATGATAAGTCTTCTAATTAGAACCATAAACATTTTGTATGTCTTAGATTTGTAAAAATTATGCTACTATTTTAATATTAAGTATGATATGCTTAAGCTTCGAATGATAAGATACAAAACTGTTTCTAAGAGTAATTTAGAGGTTACCCCTAACCCCCGTACCATATTTCAATGGTACGCGTTCGCCCCACCCACAAAGTTCATCAACGCCGGGCAAATCATATGTCTACAAATCACCCACATATTGTTGGAAATTTGTGGGTTTGGGTATGATGATAATCATGAATAACTTGGATAAGACTTTGAATCGTGTACGAATCACTTTCAGATTGTAGTATTTCGACCCACTATTGCCCCGGGTTACACGAAATCCACAATCGGATAAGACAAAGTCCACACTCTAGATTTTGGCAATTAAAAGTCTAGAGCAAACATAGAAACGATTTATATGTATTTGTTCTTGTGATTGTGAGAGACCAAATAATGTTTATATATAGATAAACCATGTGACTTTTGGTGAAAAGTCACACCCTTTCATGAATAGACATTCTCCTTGTAAATGTAATAATACCCTTACAAGTACATATATAGACGTTTTGTGACAGTTATTTCTAACTGTCACAATAGCATCCCGTGAACATATGTGCCTGTACATTAGCGACGGTTAATTTTGTCACTAATACAAACTGTTACATCTTTTGTACCATTGTGACAGTTTTGTGACCACAAAATCCTGTCACTATTGAAAACAATCAAGAATAACCCCTCTTGATATACGTTCACAATATTTTCCATTCATTATACCTAAGACCAAGTTAATTAGATTATATGAGTGTGCACCCCGCACCTCCGAACTCACAATAACTTAACTTGAACTCCCTTTGGTCTCATAGTAAATCTCAATTACACTAAAATCACCAACAATCAATAATACCCTTACAAGTACATATATAGACGTTTTGTGACAGTTATTTCTAACTGTCACAATAGCATCCCGTGAACATATGTGCCTGTACATTAGCGACGGTTAATTTTGTCACTAATACAAACTGTTACATCTTTTGTACCATTGTGATAGTTTTGTGACCACAAAATCCTGTCACTATTGAAAACAATCAAGAATAACACCTCTTGATATACGTTCACAATATTTCCCATTCATTATACCTAAGACCAAGTTAAGTAGATTATATGAGTGTGCACCCCGCACCTCCGAACTCACAATAACTTAACTTGAACTCCCTTTGGTCTCATAGTAAATCTCAATTACACTAAAATCACCAACAATCCTCCCCAATTTTAGTGTAATCCTTGATTTACCAAACAATCAAAACAAATCAAACTCATGCATAAATGAAAATGTCACGAAGATTGAATTTTCATCTTAGTACATTATGTATTCTATATTCGAAAATCGGGGTATCCTAACGATTGAACCCGCCAAGTCATTTGAATATATGAAGATAATATACACACGAGTTTCTAAAACTTTCTATGTTATTCTTGACACTATTACAAGCCATGTGTCCCTATCCTTCAGTGAGTATATAGGAAGCCAAGTCCAAGCTTCTTTGAAGCGGCAAAACTTCATACTCACATAGGTAATTCTTTTAAATTTGCACCTGCATTTGCATTTTTCAAAAGAACTATTAAGAAGATAAACTTCAACCTACTCAACTTGCAGGTCCGAACACACACCTTGGGACAATATATAATTGTGTGTTCCAATCTCTAAGTGTGAGCTTTCCATATTGAATTCAAGCTTCAAACGTTGTATTAGAAGGGAATTGGGTGTCTCACCATTAGAGATTTATATGGACTTCAATCACATCCCTATTACCCGACTTTGTGCACTAAGTCGCTAGCAAATCACTTCGTCAAGTGATACAATTTTGATATATCAAAATGCATAAAACATGGTTGCATTGACTTGTAAACATAAATTATCCTTATGCTTATTACCAAGTCCTTCAACCATAATCTTTCTCTAAACCAATAAGTTAATATTATGTAAATAATCATGATGCCATAGTTGAACATGTTCTACAACTTTGATTTTTTAATACCAAGACAATTCACCAACCAAACATGATGATCAGTCACTTATGGTTGATTAGTCTTATTGATCGATCAACTATCCAACTCACATCAATATACATTTCAAATCTGAAGAAAACATGCCATATATCAAACCGTAATCCATGGTTTTCTACAAGTACTTGATTTACATGATATCAACGTATCATTCATATATAAGCAACCGTACTTCAACTTTTAATACCTCGACATATATACATTTGTACAATTCGTTAATCTCGAATCCTTTACAAAGTAACTTAATTCCCATTGTGTAGGAATATGTGTAAGACCATCCAAGAACGTAACAAGTTTCTAACTTTCTATCCTTGTTCTTGAACCATGGAACTTTAGGATGTTACATATACATTTCCTCCAATTTATCATTCCAAAACAGTCTTGACATCTTTGACGAATCACAAATTTATCAGAGAATGCTAAGAGAGTATACGTGTACCAATTTAATCAACGTGCTCATTTTAATCAAATAATCACCAATAGCCAAAAACCAATAGACAAAACTATCTAATGATTCAACCCATGACTATACAATTATAATGATTAAAATCATACTATGATATAGCATGTCGATAAAGATTGCATAAGCTGTAATTTATGACACCAACAAAATTTTCCCATGCATCAAAATCACAATCTTAATTAAAAGATGTGTGATTATCTGGGTCATTGGGTGCAATCCTAGTAACCATGTTTTCTTTTGTTTCAAGAAAATAAATAAACCGTCAAAAGTGAGTTTCCCACCAAGAGTTGTACAATGGCCAACTTATTTGTTTAATAACCAACACCCATGAACAAACTTGCTTCTTCCGTCAATACAAACAAACTTGCTTCTTCCGTCAATACAAGTTCTTGATCAATGACAAACAATAAATCATTCATATAAAATAATGATTGCCCATCACATCCTCATCATGTAGATAGAAATTGATGATTAAGTGTACATCATCAATGCATAATATCAGAGAATGTATGATGATAAATATCAAATACAATTACTTATGATTTATTATTTATTATTTATCATCAATTTTATTTTATTTTTGCAAAACAGGGGAATTTCATTTCCAAGGCGTGACCACGTATTGCATATATATTGATTCATTTTCTAAACCAGTGACACCATATCCCTAAATATGATGCCAATCAATCGTTGTAATCTCATGAATCCCAGAAAGCATAATTATCAAACAAAACTTTTGTTACAAAACGAATATCATCAAATTCAAAATATAGAAAATCCCTCCACTAAATAACATAGTGTGCCATGCTTGATTGAAAACATATATTTTGAAATGGATTATTCGTCACAAAACTAAATAGTTTTAGAACGTTTACATGATACTCAAAGTTATGCTTCTGGAAATTTCATAACGATACATACAACATACATTTTTGTGAAATCCAAATAATATATAAAATAAAATGGGTGAAACCCCTCATCCACGTAATCCCTTAATTGGATTTACAAAGTACCATGTAATCAATTTTGAATTTCCATTTAATCACTACATTCTCACATCATAATGATTCAATCAATATGCACGACCCAAATGAAATCACTTTAAAATCAGGAAACCACTTAATTGAGAAAGGCCTAAAAAGGCGTACCTGATTCCCTTTTAAAATAAGTTCCACCGCTATGTGTTTCGATATCACGATTCTTGTCGATCCATGTTGATTCTCGAACACCAATTCCATGAGAACTTTCTTTCAGAGATCTTGAGATTATCACCATCGAATTACTACAATCTTTGTTGGAAATTTGTGGGTTTGGGTATGATGATAATCATGAATAACTTGGATAAGACTTTGAATCGTGTACGAATCACTTTCAGATTGTAGTATTTCAACCCACTATTGCCCTGGGTTACACGAAATCCACAATCGGATAAGACAAAGTCCACACTCTAGATTTTGGCAATTAAAAGTCTAGAGCAAACATAGAAACGATTTATATGTATTTGTTCTTGTGATTGTGAAAGACCAAATAATGTTTATATATAGATAAACCATATGACTTTTGGTAAAAAGTCACACCCTTTCATGAATAGACATTCTCCTTGTAAATGGTAATAATACCCTTACAAGTACATATATAGACGTTTTGTGACAGTTATTTCTAACTCTCACAATAGCATCCCGTGAATATATGTGCCTGTACATTAGCGAAGGTTAATTTTGTCACTAATACAAACTGTTACATCTTTTGTACCATTGTGACAGTTTTGTGACCACAAAATCCTGTCACTATTGAAAACAATCAAGAATAACACCTCTTGATATACGTTCACAATATTTTCCATTCATTATACCTAGGAACAAGTTAATTAGATTATATGAGTGTGCACATCGCACCTCCGAACTCACAATAACTTAACTTGAACTCCCTTTGGTCTCATAGTAAATCTCAATTACACTAAAATCACCAACACATATGCTGAGGAACGGATGAGAACCTTTGACCTGTAGGACATGTGAGGTTTAGACGTTTGTGATGGGGGTACCACTTAGACAATGACCAGTTGGTGATATAAACTTATTCTAAAGAAAAGTGTTTAACACTAAGTAACAAAGTAAAACCAAATCAATGGCTTGGTTCTTTTAAACTATATGGTATAATCATTTTTATTTGTTCTATATACAACTCAATAATATTATTTGCTTATAAATAGAATATGCATAGTCATATCTGATGATACGTAGATTCACATGCCCGGGTTACGGGTCACGATCAGCAGTTTACGAGTCATGATCACCGAACAATACCTGGACCTATTTATGCTCGTATCACTCAAGTAAGTAGAGATATAGTGTTAGAACGAATAAGGGGTGGAAGGGGTTTATTGTCTCGGGTGGCGATTCCCTATTTGGTAACTCGCACTACACTTGAGTGTAATCGGTTTTACGCCACATCGCCGAAATAGAGCCGAGCAAAAGATTGACGTTATAGTAGAAGCAGATAACTTGAATATCTTGTGCCCTTTTGAGTGTGTATTGCTCGTTGTATGTATAGGCAATAATAATATGTGGTTTAGTATATCATCCAAGGGAAGATATAGATAAGGATGTGGTGTCAAATGGAAGATTTGGTTCTATCCTGAGGATTTGCTTTCTGTCCAGAAGATCACATTCTGTGCTGAAGATTTCTTTGCATAGGATGTGTGTGAAAGGTTGTATCTGAAAGGTAGGATGGCTAGGATGTAAATATGGTTCATGCATGTATGATGACTACTTAAAATGTTCAATATTATTTACGTATCACATTATAATATTATTTTAGTAGTCACCTTATTAATATCTCCTAATATTATTGTATACAACATCAATAATTCAACATTAACTATAGTGGGCTTTGCATTTTGCAAAGCTTAAAATTTCCTAGTACTCCGTATATATAAGTAGCACAAGTTTAACTAAAGAATGCCACATTAACACCTACCTTAGTGCCACTTGTTATCAACTAACAAAATAAGTATCACTAATTAAATTTATAATACTTATTTTAAACTATTAAATAACCATTTTATTAGATATATAATTAGAATAACACTAAATGGTTAAATTGTTATAAAAACAACACAATTTAATATAACAAAAAAATGTTAAATTTTTTTATGTAAGAAACAACACAATTTAGTTAAGTTAAAATGATGATATGTAACTAACCATAAATGATAGATATTAGACAAATCTTAAGAATTTACTCTTACCTAAATGTAACATACATGCACTTAAGTGTCTTAAAACTTGACATCTAACATCATAGATTAATTATTAAAAATAAAACTATCACTTTTTTTTAGTTATTTTACTACACTACAAAAGAAGAAAACTACTACACTAAAGAAGAAGAAAAATTCAAGGGTTTTTTCTGAAAAAGGAGTCAATAATTCTCATTTTTGTATTTTGCGGTATCAAATATTCATAACTTTTTAAAATGAACAACTTATTTGAAAATTATGATTAAAGGGTACCGGTTCCAAATTAATCGACCATTCTTAGCCGAAAAATGAGTCAATAATTCCCGTTTTTCACAAAGAAGCATTTAACCATTCTCCGATCTATGTCATATTAACCGATTCACCGACATTAGCGTGTTTCGAGTATCAAATATTCCTAACTTTTTAGCCTTATACCCTTTAATTATAATTTTCAAATAAGTTGTTCATTTTAAAAAGTTATGAATATTTGATACCTCAAAATAAAAAAATGAGAATTATTGACTCCTTTTTCGGAAAAAACCCAAAAATGCATCCCTCTTATATACTCCCTCCGTCCCAATTTTATTGTCACCAGACAAAAAGACACGCAGTTTAAGAAAATATAACTATCTCTCTCTTACTTTTTGATAAAATGACAGTTTTACTCTCTACTTTTTACCTATTTTTTTGTCTTATATATATACACTAGGGGTAAAAAAGAACTTTATTTCCTTAAACTTTCTATTTATGGAAGTGGACAATTAATTTGGTACACCCCAAAATGGAAATAATGGACAATAGAAATGGGACGGAGGGAGTATTAAAATAGGGTTTGATTACCCTAATCAAATCTTAATTAGCTTCTATGTCTAAACCTATCCCTAACTATGATTAGCAAATAAATCAAGAGCTTAATTGTTTGATTACCATACTACCCCTTCTCCTTAATAAGAAAACACGGGGTCCTCCAGCATTCCTCAAGCCGCCATCAAATTGGGGAAACACTTTGAATTTGAATTTCAAAATCAAAATTAACCTTCAAAATTCAAAATCTATAATTGGGTCATATTGAGCATTTATCATGAGGATTATAGGTTTCCTTTTTGATTGTCATTTTCCTTAATTCCTTAGTTGTATTACCTCTACATCACAGCCTACAAATTGAAGCAATGTTCCATCCGTATATCTTGCCCAGGAAAAATCGACAACACAAAACCCTAAACCATCGCCAATGGCCGCAGACGAACTTTTCACGCCGCTAAACGAAATCACAGATGAGAAACGTGACTGGAAGATTAGGGTAAAGGTTCATATGTTGTGGAAGCAGAGCTACAAGAACACGCCAACTCAAGTCGCATCCATGGATATGATCCTAATGGATCTGCTTGTAAGACTTTTCTCTTCCGTTTATTATGATCGTGTTTTTTTATTTGGTCTTTGATTGAATGCCAATGATGCGAAACTGGCCATTGAAGATGATTTTGGGTGTTTAGTAGTGGTGTTACTGAAATGATGATGAAATTAGTGTAATGTGATTTTTCGAATAAACGGAAGAGAAATGTATCAGTATATGGTTGGTATTTAGTATATATTGAAAAATGTGTACTGTATATGTCATGATGATGAAGTTATCTCATATCGTTCTTTTTTATTGTAGCAGTTTATTTCAGGTGAGGTGGTTGGGTTTATTATGCTTTCTGTCATGTAAATGTTTGTGTGTTTTCGATGCTTGCTGTGTGGATAGTCTGCTTGTGTATCCATTATACGTTATGCCTAATCATGATTTATGTTCACGCGATCATGATCGTAGTATGGTTTCTGTCGTGTAATCGGTCTGGTTTCATTCTTTATTGTAGTTTTGCTTCTTGCGGTTCCCTTTCATTGATATTGTAAATTGTTAATTCGATAATAGCAATGTTTTGTGTCCCTCACTTTTTTTTAAATAGGATACATGTTCTATGACTTATTTGTTTGAACAGGATCCATGTATAGTGACATAACTCGACATTAACAGATTGTCGTTTAGGCAGTTTTGTATCAATGATGCTGACCTTTCTACGTACTCAGTTTATAGTACACATACCATTTAGGTGCATAACAAAAGATCTTTCTAATTTCCTATATCAGACACATATATGATATGCCTCATCATGATTTATGTTGGTGCGATCACGACAGTCGTATTCTTCTGATTTACTAATTGGTTTACTGCTATTGCTGCTTTTCATTGTTGAATTGCTACTAAAAAGAGTTTAATGGATATCTGCATTATTATGTGTAGTATATAGTTTTGTATGTCTCATGGAATGCAACTGCTGCCATGTTGTATGTCTTACTTGTGTTAATAGGATCCATGTATAATGACATAACTGATCAGTAAGAGCTTGTCGGTTACACAATATTGTGTCAATGATGATGGCCATTAAGCGGACTCGGTTTATACTACACATACCAGTTAGGTGCATCTTGGATATATCAATATGCGTTGTTTCACTTCAATCAATAACCAAGCTTTCTGGTGGAAACTAATTGAAAGCACAATGTAATGGGCCAACAGTATTAAATGCTTACAAATTACAACTTCTTCTAAATAACTTCTTTCACTGTGTATTTTCAATCCCCTGTATGTTTTTTATTGACACTCGAGTACTTGTGAATTTAGATTACATGAAAGACGCTACTTGCAAAAACATTAGCACACTTAATAAATGTTTCAGTTCGCAGATGCTACTACACTAACTTAGGCATGTATTTATTTATTTTTATTAATGAAATCAAAGATAAAGTGGCTAGATTTTACACTTGCATGCTACATAATGTGATTTATTTTTGTGTTACTAAACATTTTCTAATTTGCTGGCAGGCTACGTTGAGAAATTTTTACAAGCTTTTGACATTATGCACTGCCTTAAAATCGAGCCATGGTCATTGACATTTGCATTTTTTGTATCTTATCATAACCTTTTTCGTAATTTAGGTTGTTGGCTATAATTTAGGTTTTTGTATCCCTTAACTCTTTGTTTTTTTTCTCATATTTGTTGTCTGAGAGTATAAATAAGTGAGATGTAAAGATACTAGGACCATGGTAATCTTTTGGCCATGCCAAAATCATTTTCAAAATAAAGAATGCATTCATAACAATTATGTATTTAGTTTGTCAATATCCCTGACAAGGGTGCACGAAAGCACCTAGAGGAGAAAATATATAGGTAAATTACACTCCTTTATTAGTTATTACCAAATTTTGACTCACAATGTTTCTTAAAATGACATTATGCACTTGAGGCTAATGAACTTCTGATTAAATCTTTTTTTGTGTAATTTTAGTTTGGTTGATTTGTCCGACTTTAATCGCATTGGATAGCTTACAATAATGAGATAGCATAGTGTAGTCTTTTGACAATTCTGAAGTTGAAGCGTGATAATAAGCCCAGAGATAAGACACCGTTAATAAGCCTAGAGATAAGACACCATCGAGATTTAGGACTCCAAGTAGAAACCATAGTCAATTTGAGAATGGTTCTACTTCATGTATACAGGAGTTTAATTATGGATTTAAAAATAGAACTCATAGTTCTGTGTCTAGGAGGTTCACCTCTAACTCTCCTCTTAAGACTGATAATCGTTAACAAACTGAAACTACTTTAAATGTAACCAAGACACCCAATGGGAATAGTTTTATTTGAAGAGATCACTTTTTTTTATGTTCTAATGAACGTGTGTTGTTGCTTGTGTTAAAATTATGTTGTAGCCCGCGAATTCGCGGGTTATGATCTAGTTCATAATTAAAACTCAAGCTATCATGATAATTTATTTTATTACATGCGTAAGTTGAAAGTTTTTTTTTGTAAGAGAATAAGAATACTACATTTACTATGCCAAATACTTGCACATTCATTTAAAAGAACCAAGGGAAAAAAACTTTCAAACGACATCATACCTTAATATCAAATTGAAAACAAATCTCTTGATAAAATAGGAGAAATATGTCATAGAATAAAAAACAATTGAAGATGAGATTTCATGATAAAATGGAAATTTGATTAATATCATTTCCTTTTCAATAATTCATCCCCACTAACTTATAAACAATTACTCCCTCAGTCCCAAAATTATTATCCACCAACAAAAAACACAGTTTAATAAAAGTGGGATCACAACACCTTTCAACCAATCAAATAGAATCTTCACCCACTAAAATCTCCTCCTATTGGTTGAAATGAGAAGTGGACAATTATTTTGGGACATCCCAAAAAGGAAAGGTGGACTATAATTTTGGGACGGAGGGAGTAGTATTTTTAAATGTTTGTACAAATCTTTTCTTATTCATTCTCTCTAACGAACAACTATTATGAAAGCATAACTAATAACTAAATTCCCATTTGAATTTATATATTTTAAAAAATATGAGATTTCATTGTTATCATTTGATCTCTACGCGCTATAAATATTTCATTGGGTCTTACAACTACTTTCCTATCTACATAATCTACGACTTAATTAATGTGTATCATATGATGCACTAATCGAAGTGTGGGTGTTTGGTAATAGCTGAGGATAAGAAATTGAAATTTATTTTTTCAGCTTCAATCAATTATCAATCTTAAATATAATATATATGTAGCATCACAAAAGTTAATACTAAACTTGACCGTGCATCGCACGACCTACGTATCTACTAGTTTATATTTATATATCACTTGACAGAGACATGCATGTTTGAAGAAAAGCACTGTTATAAGGTTATTTTGATACCATAAAAAACGAAGTATACTTCAATAGCTCATATTACAAGGGTCCGTTTTAGCAAATAAGCATAGTTCAGGGTGTAAAAGTAAAATAAAAACTGGTTTGACTACACTACTTTGAGGTATACGACGTCGTTAGCAGGCAAAATTTGGATGTAGCTGTAACAGTAAAACGGAGTCAAAGTTTGAGCACCTGAATTATATCGATTCCAGGGAACAAACCCTAAACCCCCAATCAAAGAAACTGAACTTGTAAAATGGCGATTTCCGGTGATTTTAGAGTTTCTGCTGCTTTAGGTCCCTCACCTACGAATCCCCTTCGCATTAATTTACCACCTAAGGTAAACACTTTCCATTTTCTGCATTCAATTTTGTGAATGTATATTCAGATATAAGTCTGGTAATGCTTACATTACGTGCTGATGCTGATAGTTGGATTCGTGTTTATATATTGTTAATTTTCATGTTGCTTTGGTTATATCATTGCGTGAATCTGGGAAGTATTTAGTGCAATTGAAGCATGAGTTATGGCTCTCAAATTAGGGTTTTAATTTGGGGATTTGAGAGTACTCATTCTATAGTACGTGTAATCAATTTTGATTCATTTATAGTTGGTTTGATTTTTACACTTTTATGTGGAAGGTAATGAGCAGCAACACCTCATAAATGGTAGATTTGCGGAATGAGTAGAATGAATTTTTAGTTTTTCTGTACCGAAAGTAACGATGAAGCTCTTGAAATAGATCAGCTTCAAGTTCTTGGAAAATTTTTGACTAATATAAATGAACTAATGAAGTTAAAAGAGGTCAGACCTTCTGAAATAAAAGCAAAACCATAGAACCAGTTATGCATAAAGTTGGACGAGATGCTGTTATTGATTTTGAGTAATGATTGTTAGTTTTGGTTCAGCGAAGAAATATGTTAGTGTAAATCTACCTTAATGATGAAAAGTATTGCAACTTATGGTTACAAGATTAAACTTGACCTTTAGCTAAACCTTAAAATTCAAATCACATTTCAAAAGTGAATTATTACCTATTTTTGCAATGACGTAAAATTACTTCTGTAAATATTTAGCCACACTTTTTCTTTATATTATTGTCTCAAAGACACTGATTAGCACGGTTTTGATTAAAATCATAAACTTGAACTACAGTCTTTTTACTTTGGGTTAATTATTTCGTTATGTATTTAACTTTACCTCTTTTACTATTGTATGCAACCAACTTTCAAACGTTCTATTGTATGTATCGAACTTTTCAAAAATGTCTATTGTATGTATTGGATGACCTTTTTGCTGACGTGGCACCGGTCATGCTGACGTGGCACCGGTCATGCTGACGTGGCGCTGATTTGTCATCCTACGTGGCGCTGACGTGGCGCTGATTTGTCAGCAAAAAGGTCACCCAATACATACAATAGACATTTTTGAAAAGTTCGATACATACAATAGAACGTTTGAAAGTTGGTTGCATACAATAGTAAAAGAGGTAAAGTTAAATACATAACGAAACAATTAACCCTTTTACTTTTTATTTTTTCTGACTGGATTGAATCTTTTGGTTCTGAAGAACTGATCCAAACCAAACTTATCCATATAATTCAACTCTAGCCTTAGTTGATTTTTGCTGGTTCAGGTTTGTTAGTCACACCCCATTTTTGCTGTAGTAGAGCCATCTTCATCTCCAAATACTAACTCCCTCCACCACAGAAACTGTCTTATGCCCCAATCCCAATCCAAAATGATCTATTTGCCTTATAATTGTAGATTTCCTCCTTTTTATGGTCCTGGAAGCAGTATTTTCTCCTTTTCTAATCCAAGATGATCTCTTTGGCGGACAGTAACACTTTTGAAATATTGATAGACTGATAGTACATTGATTTGGGCTCATAAGATTCTCTTGTTTAGTGCTCATTCAGGAGAATTTTATATGTTATGATGAATACTCAAGTACTATTCCAAGACCACTCACTCAGTAATGTTTGTTTTAGAATCTGGATGATCTAGGCTATGGTCCTTATGTTACTGTATATATTTGATGTCCAGTGCGTATTCAATTCTTGAAATCTTTTGTTACAGTGTGACTATCAGCATTTTTCACATTATAACGCAGCTACGTGCTTATATATTGCATCTCTTTTCATTCTTTTTTGGTACATTTTTTCATGTATATATCAAACATACATCTTTTTTGAATACAGGTCGATTCCGTTAATTTCCTAAATGGAGGGTCGAGTGTTTCTGAAAGTATGCCTAAATGGTCAGCTTCAATAGCAAACATGCAGGGCATACGGTGCCATGCTAAGCGATCTTTAGGGATGATCAGCGATTATGAAATGTCGACAAGCTCCTTTAGCCAAGATGCAGAAAGCTTCTTGTTGAACGCAATCAACATGAATTTCTTTGAGCGTTTAAGTTTGGCTTGGAAGATCATCTTCCCATCACCATCAATGATAAGGAACTCGAATGCAAATGTTGCCAAACAACGACTGAAAATGATTCTCTTTGCTGACCGATGTGCAGTCAGTGAGGAGGCAAAACAGAAGATAGTCAGCAATGTAGTCAACGCCCTTTCTGATTTTGTGGTAATTGAATCTCAAGATAAAGTCCAGCTCAGTGTGTCGACAGACCCTGCACTCGGGACGATCTACTCGGTCACTGTGCCTGTTCGACGTGTGAAATCGGAATATCAAGAAGAAGACGGGGAGGGTACGATAATGAATATGGAATACAAGGACAAAGGAGCGACTTCTGGTTCGATGGATGTGACGTTTGATTTTTATGTTCCCGAGTGAATTTAAGAGCGTTTCATGTCATCAGAGATTGTAATCTGAAAAAAGAAAATCATAAAATTTGTTTGGTCAAGGTGCTTGAAATTTGTTATATTTGATAGCGAACATTGTAAATATTTGATATTGTTTGTTAGATGCTTTTAATTTGACAGTCTGATCTTTAACACTTGACTACTTGAGTTCTTTATAAACTGCAATAATTGGATCTAAACGCATGCTACCGCAGTAATATATATTCTTATACTAATAGTGATAGGTTTAACTGTTTAATAAATAAGTCTATTATCTTAACCTTTGTAGTTCACCGGTTGCAGAAAATGGAACATTGTCTATTTTGAATTTTACTAAATATGTGGGCATCCTTGACCCGAATCTGGACCGGAAGTCTTGGAATAGATTGAATAATTGGAATTTGTAAAGCTAATGGAATGACCGAACAGTGCGTCAAATATGGCAATGATTTTGTATCAGAACAAAAGGAGAATTTAATCTTGAACTAGGAATTGACAAGGGCGGTACTTATTTCTGATCAATGATTTTGTATCAGAACAAAAGGAGAATTTAATCTTGAACTAGGAATTGACAAGGGCGGTACTTATTTCTGATCAAGTAACATATAGGTGCAACATTAATTAAACTTCTAGAAAACATACAATGATTTTGACTCACACGTAATCATTGATTCGCTTGGATGGTTCATGGTTGCGTATGAGTCAAAAAATAATATTGACCTTCGTCGTAATGATATAGTGGTTTCGTTGTTTCAAGTATTCAAGTATCAAAATATGGGGAAACATTTGGGGCAACAAACTGTACGGAAAGTTGTGTGCATCATGTGTATTTTGAGGGATCAGTTGTGAACATTTATAATAGTTAGAGGCGTGATTTGTAAACAGTTTTACTCCGTATTAGACTACGAATTTGCAAATTCTACCCATCTCTTTTATGAAATTACAGTCGTACTTTATCAGAACTGGTAGCGTTCGTAGCGGGAAACTCTCAATTTCAAAATTCTAATCGCGTTTCTTCGCATCACCACCAGCAGCCGCCTAGAATCACCTCCGGATTCCGTTATATCTCCGGCACCGTCGATTACCGACGTCACGAAGCTTGGCCAAGCAGCGGTTTGAGCTACACTTCAAACCCTAGGTCAGTGAACAACCTTTTATATCTACCATATATACCTCATAACTTTTGCTTATATCTTAGGGTTTTTAATGTTAATTTATTAATTCTGGAATTCAAAATACACTAGAGCAATAGAATATATCAAATCTAACTTCGATTGTTTCCAGTTTATGAAGATGAATACAACTTCTTTAAAGTTCGAAAATAATCCAATTGAAGATGCCATTTCCAGAATTCGCTTCGCTTCAGCATCCAACAATCTCCTCATCTCTTCCTGGGATACTGTAAGTAATCATCATTCATTACGTGTTTGTTTGCGTGTGCAACTATATATAGTTTTATACTAATATACTTGATAACTATTGAATTATGAAATATTGTAAGTACAGAATCTTAGGTTATACAATGTCGACGGATGTAAGGTGATATTTGAAGCTTCAAGGGAAGCTGCACTTCTGGATTGTTGTTTCCAAGGAGAGACTGCTGCATTTAGTACTGGTTCTGATTGTTCCGTAACTAGGTTTGTCATCAGGTGTACACTGTTTGTTTGTTTTCAGGCTTACATTTGAATGCAAGTTAGTTGCTTTTTAGTTACTAATAGTGCTCTACAGATAGTAGTGAATCTTGTCGCAGTTTCATAACTTTGATATATAAGTAGAATAATGCACGTGTTTATGTACTTCATATTCTTTTCCTTGTATACTTGATCAATACTGGACAGTGAATCTTGAGTATATGTTTTAGGTGTTGACCTTGACTTTTTTAGTGATCAAGTACTTTTTTTGTTAGTTTTCATACAATTATGTATTTATCTTATCCATACCACATTTGATTAAATTATAACACAATGTCTTTGAATATGTTTTCATCTTAAGTTCTTGTTCTGTGCATAATCCTCATTTTCTTGTAGGTATGATTTACATTCAGGAGTCAGCGAAAATTTTGGAAATCATGATGATTTAGCAACTTGTGTTGAATATTCTGATGAAACAGGTAAATTGTAATGGCTGTTACTTTCCTGCTTCTAACTTTACCAGGGTACTAATTTAACATCTCGCATCACACAGTTTAAATACAGTTGATGCCTGTAATAATGATAAACATATTTTCCATATACTATACTTGCCGTTGCCTTTTATATCTTAATTTCTAAAATTGGCCATCTTTTCTGCAGTTCAAGTTATTACTGCTGGTTGGGATAAAAAGATAAAGTGTTGGGATTCACGTTCAATAAATACTCTTACTTGTGTAAATACTGTTAATGTGAAGGTTGAATCTATGTCCATCTGTGGTTTTATTGCAATGGTTGCTGTTGGCTCATCAGTGAATATGTATGATTTACGCAAGTTCAACAGTTCATTTTATAGCAAATGCGTGGACATCCAAATTCAGTGTGTCCGGCCATATCTTGATCAAGGTAAATCAGTAATAAACTTGTAAGACCCTTGTAGACTTGTAGTACATGTATTGGTGTCTAAGACTATTTGTTTAGAATCTAAATTTAGTACGTTGACTCAATATTCGTCCTTTTAACTTTGATTTGTTTCGTTATGACATACTTTTGGCCGATTGAATAATTACTACATGACCTAATTAGTTTGTGTAGTGATGCAAGATCTAAGCCTCTTGTTTGGAATTATCTAATAATAAATTACTTGTTGTATGCCTTTTAATGTACTTACGGTTCTCTGCAATCTAAGAGTTTAAAGGTGGGTTTTTTTTCAGAGGTGGCAAGAAGGGTGTGTTAGGGTGGTCGGGTAATAGGGCAAAACTCTGGTTGTACTGAAACGGGTCATTTTTATACGGGCCAAACCTGGCGTGGATGGGTTGAACCATGCCAATTTTTGGTCCATTTGTAATTCTTTTCACAAGTAATTAATGTGTTAATTGTGATTACACAGATTTAATATTATTACAGTCATAATTCTAAGGTTGTACGCATCGCAAGTAGACTTTGGGCAACTCTTAACTAGTTTCGCCTGTTTACCTTGCCTGATCTTTTTGTTCAAACCTTTTTGAGATAAAACATAAACCTAAATCTATCCATTCATAAGTAACATGGTCAATATTGCGGCAACTAGTTTATTTATTTATTTTAATGCAGGATTTGCTGCTGGATCGGTTGAGGGACGTGTAGCGTTGAAATATATTAATCCGTCCAACCAAAACAACGATGGGTATGTTCATGAATCATGCAACTCAAGATGCCTTAAAGTCTTCGTTCAGGAGATGATACTTTATCGAAACATTAAAATAACATACTTTTTCCATATTGAATACTTTTATCATGTTCTAATATATTAAACCTTAACTTTATATTGCAGGTATGCATTTCGATGCATTCCAAATGCAAAGGAGAAAAGGCACAGTCTTGCTGCTGTGAATGATATCGTTTTTAGTCCCTCGTACGTCTTTCTTTGACTAATCATTAATCATTAAAATCATGGAAGTATAGACTGATAGTCTATATGTGTTTAGGGCTTTTGGTACCTTTATCACGGGTGATAATGATGGTTATGTCACCATGTGGAATGCTCAAAGTAAAAAGAGAGTATTTGAGGTATCTTTCATAATCCAATGATCATATACGTAGATGAATTAAAGCCAAAATTTTGGTAATGTGAAAGTACTAAATAAGCAATTTTAACATGAACTGTTTTTTTCTCAAAGTAAATTGTTAATGGGATTTGACACAGTTTCGATCTTGTTATCATCTCAGATGCCGAAGTTCGAAAATAGTATTGCCTCATTATCATACAACTGTGGAGGACAACTGCTGGCTATTGCTACAAGCTACACATACCAAGAAGCAAATGAAATGTTAGTATATCTTCTCATAGCTCTTTCTGTAGGCATTACTCTTTCATGTATTGAAACTGTCACACACATGACATGTGCCAACATAAATGCTAAGATTCTTATTGTATCCAAATTATTTAAGCAGCATTCTATTATGATAAATAAAGGAAAATGTTTCTAGTAAGTATCGCACTTTGATTTAAATTCTAATAGGCTTGGTGGCTATTGAGCCACGTGAAGACGTGTGCCACTGTATCTTAGTTTGCTTCTTCTGAATTATTATAGGTGACAAAATTGGTGGTCCTGGTCCAAAGTGGGTTGGGTCAATGTGACAACTTTGTTTTTTTCTTTCTTAATTCAATGAATAATTAATGTATCCTATCTGATTGCAAACAGCTAAATGCTGCCTTTAAAGTGATACTCTTTATATTAAGGTTATTTTGGAGGTTTTTTTTACGTTATACTACACATTGGATGACTTTCGGCCTGTTTGTACCTTTTAACCGTTTGACCCGTTGTTTCTTAGCTAAGTGTTTAACTTTTACCCATTTGACCAATTGGAGATAAAATGTAATCAAATCGACCAATTTTATTGAATAAATAGCCAAATGGGTCGAAATTGCTACATCAATGGATTACAATTCATCAAACTTGACCCTCTGCTTATGCTTTGCTTACAGGACTCATCTTGAGAGTTTTTCACTTTTTTTTTCGTCAAATAATATCAAAGGATGTTGAACTTGAAGTATTTATCAGTATCCTTCTGTTATGTATTACTGCTATCTGATAGTTAATTTCTTTACAGGGAACTACCTCCAAGGATATACATACATGAGATGGATGACCAATACAACGGATCCTTTTCAACTGGAAGTTCAAAATAGGCGAGTTTTACATAAAAACAGCTTTTAGCTTTTTGACATGAATGTCTTTACCATCATATTATCCTTTTGTTTTCATTTTGGATTTTCCTTACTCGTTGGACATATCTTTAACTTTTTAGGTACGCAGAAATAATAATATATCATATCTGTTTTAGAGTGTTAGGGTGTTAACAATGTGTATTGTTTTAAGCCCACTTTTAATTGGCGCAGGTCCTTGGTCACTCACTTCTCAGGAATGCAGGATGTGCTGTTGTATACAACTCTAGAGTTTATGCTGTTTGTTTTGTAGGTTCCAAAGCTTAATACCTGTATCTAAATCAGGCTTTGTTGTACATCTAACCCAGAAGGCGGTAATTGAGCGATCAATACCTCCATGTAATGTAATGCAAGTCAAAGAAAACAAGACTTGGCAGTTTGTATTCGTTTTTTTGTATTTGTTGGTGGCTAGTGAGATATTCTTTTGTTTATGTACGTGGAGACTCTTGTAGGAGACGTGCGATAAGCTTGATAATTTAAACTATGAAGTTTTGAGAGGTCTTTGCTTTATACTGACAAATATACAAATGATCAAAAGTGTCTCATTTATCGTCAATTAATTGATTGAATAACTTGGTTCCAACCAATTTCTTTTGTTGGAGATAAATTGTGGTGAAGTATGGGGTTATTACATTTATAACTCACTACTTGTTTTTTATTAATAGATTAATGTCCTTTTTCGAATCTTGATAGATGATTCTACTCTACTTAGGTAATATATATAAGTTTGTTAATCTGTACAAAATTTTAATGGCATTATTTCAGTGTACATAGTTCTCCTAGTAAGATCAAGTTAATATAAAACACAACGATATCGATTATATCACGATAAGAATCATAAGATTTAAGTCATCTTCAAGTAATGTTTGAGGGTAGAATCGCAGACTAAGAAAAAAACAAAACTCAAAAGAACAGGGTGTAATATCGTATAGGCTCATAAGTAAGGGGACTTTCAATTAATCAATTCAAAAAGTACAAGGCCCTTATATCATGATAAAAAAGCTAAGTAATCTAATCCGACGGCCAGGATTCAATCTCAATAAAATCATAAACAGTAGTATCTTTATCACTCTATGTACGGCTGTTAGATATAAACCCTAATTTACCAAATCCCCACCCAATTCAACAAACCCATACTCTTCGTCACTTTCACTTCTGTTATCAATTTGAAAATCATCATGTCTGACGAAGAACATCAATTCGAGTCAAAGGCTGATGCCGGTGCATCAAAAACGTTCCCTCAACAAGCTGGTGCCATCAGGAAAGGTGGTTACATCGTTATTAAGAATCGTGCTTGCAAGGTATTCATCATTAATTATTTGTTATTGTTATTGCAATTTGTTGCTCCAATTTTAGATCTAATTACTTAATTTTTTTTTTTAGATTTGATGAGGTTTGTAGCTCAATATGTTTCTAATTAGCTTCAGTTTTTGCAAATTTATGATATAATATTTAAGATACATCCATCCATATGATTATAATTGTATATATATATATTCATATGTTTGGAATGATTATTAGATTGATCACTTGCTTTTGCCAGAGTGTTGTTGTTGCTACAACACAGATTTATAAGCAGTGTTTATAATTAAGTGTTTTGTATGTGTTTATTATGTTTTTTAAAGATTTGGAAGATGAAAGAAGTTAATGTTATTGCAGTTTGTGTTTTTTTAATGTGAGGTAAGTGTGTATTGTTTATATATTGTTTTATGTGTTGTGAATGCAGGTTGTGGAAGTGTCGACTTCGAAGACCGGCAAGCACGGGCATGCTAAATGTCATTTCGTTGCAATTGATATCTTCAATGGAAAGAAACTTGAGGATATCGTTCCTTCTTCCCATAATTGTGATGTATGTTTCATGTATCTATTTGATGCAATTAGTGACATTTTTATTTTGTTATGCACTTTGTTGTTTTATGTAAGTATGTTAAATGATATTCTCCCTGATTACAGGTTCCACATGTTAGTCGTACCGACTACCAGCTTATCGATATCTCCGAAGATGGATTTGTATGTACCTCTTGTTGTTTTTTGAGTTTCTTGTTTGCTTTAGTGTGTGTATTTGTGTATATTATATTATCTTCTGATAATTAAACTTTGTGTTTGTATAGGTGAGTTTGTTGACTGACAATGGTGGTACCAAGGATGATCTTAAGCTTCCAACTGATGATGCTCTGCTTACACAGGTTGGTGTAAATAGGTTTTCTATTTTGGTTCCAAAGAGTCCGATTAATTGTTAAATTTGCAATATACGTTATAATAACGACAATTTTATCAATTCAAGCGAACAATGTCAATCGATTTGCTTAAAACGTCGATCATGTTCAAATAAGTAAAATCAAAATAGAAGATTGTAACTGGATCTTGCTAATACATGTGGAAGATTTACTTGTTTTGTAATGGTTGACGATTATTAAATATATATAAAAAATGTGTGCTTTTTACCCTAACAATCGTTTTGCTCTTAATATAATGTTCAATTGTGTGCAGATTACGGATGGTTTCAATGAGGGCAAAGACCTTGTTGTGACGGTCATGTCTGCCATGGGAGAGGAGCAGATCTGTGCTCTTAAGGATATTGGTCCCAAGTAAACTTCTTGTGTTTTTGGGACGTTACTTGCTTTAAAAGATCGAGAATTATTAGTAGATTTACTATAAATGTTTTTGTGTGGTCAACGGCCTATATAGAACCGGAGGAATTATGTTGGTTATTTCAAGATGTCTGTTAGGTTTTTGTTTTCTACAAAATTTTTGTTGCCTTTCTTTATTTTTATTTTTGTTTCAATTTCAAATGATGTTTTCTAGTTCTTGATTGTTGGAGAGAGTTATATGTAAAGCATCTCATCCGTTAGGAGGTGATTTGTGATAACTTATGAAGTGATTGTTTTGTTCCCTTGTTGGGCCAGGTGCCCTATATGATCTACTCTACATTGCATGGGACTTGCTGTGTGTAATTTATCATCTCTTATATTTTCGACATACAAACGTTACAAGATAGGGATAAACCAAATGTTACAAAACATGTTCACAGTTTTTGTAATTGCGATATGTAGCACAGCTATTTGTCATGATGGTACACGATATTGTGAACCTTTGGTTCTCTTTGATTTCCACTCATCTCCGTAAATGCTAAGACGAGCAAGCGCTTCTCGACGAGGATCCAGGATACAAAAGTGACAAAAGCAGCCATGATAAGTTGTCTTAGCCATGATTAGGATAAATTAGGAATTCAAATCTGAATGAATAAATTTGGATTGATCACTTAGGAATGACAATGGATCGGATGGTGCTACATCCATATCCATTTAAATATTTTCGTCCATATCCATTTAATTTCAATTCATCCATATCCATATTCGATGGATTAAGTGGGTTAATGAATATACGTTAGATATTCAAAAAAACGTTAAAATATTTCCTAATATGCAATGAAACTAACAAATATTGTAACAAACAAATAAATATAATGTAACATACTAAAATCTATTCACAAGAGCGTGTTACAATTGTCATCAATGAAGCATAATTGGTTACAATTATAAGTAAACATATATTTTAACAAATATATCTCTATGTTTATTGGTTAATCACACATGTTTTGATTGTCATCTATCGTGGATTGTGACTTCACTATATGGCCGGAAGTAAAACTTGGCTTAGCGTGATAGATTTATACATTTCGATTTGCTTTATAAATCAATAATACAATAAAAAAACCCCTCAAATATACATTAAATTATAAAATTTATGACTTTATATATTCAATAACACATTAATAGTTTATGGTTTATATGTATGCGGATATGTAAATTTATATGTGTATATACCTATATATACCTATATATATATATCGTGGCATGATCCGGAGGGAAGTCCATTTTTTGAGGGAAGGGGGGAAGCGTTAGTACGCATCAGGAAGCATATTACCTTCACCTATACTAATCTCGAAAAAAACAAACTGAAATTTAGTAAATGTTAATCAGAATCGATGTTATAAATGTTAAGCTTCCTTGATAAATTTTTTCTTCAAGTTATAGTATCGATTTATGAATATTTGATCCAAATCCGTTAAGATGCATCGCGGTGCATATTAGTTAATCTGCATTGTGATGCATCTTAACAATAAAAATATTTTTCAAATAATGTGAAGTTTTATGATGTATCACGATGCATCTTAGTTAATATGCAACACACTGCATCTTAACAATTAATTAAATAAATATTCATCAATTAATGTTATGACTTAAAAATGAAATTCATTCATTAAAATATTCTTTATAGCATCGATTTTGATTACTATTTACCGATAAAAATAATTTTTTGTTGACGTTTTGATTGATAATTGTAATATGCTTCCTGATGCGTACTAACGCTTCCCCCCTTCCCCCCAAAAAGACATTTCCCTCTTGATCACTACCCTATATATATATATATATATATATATATATATATATATATATATATATATATATATATATATATGTATGTATGTATGTATATATACATGTATATATACATGTATATACATGTGTATGTATATGTATATGTATATGTATTTTGGGTTAATGGATAAATCCATGGGTGATAACTTGTCATCCGTATCCGATCCACTATTCATCGACATCCATATCCATATCCACTATTCATCCATTTCGACCGTCCATATCCATTATTAAGTGGATGGATCGGGTGGATATCCTCTGGATCGGGTGAACATTGTCATCCCTACTTAAGATGCTCATGTGAAAGTTTAATGTATTTCATCTGATATAAAGACAAATGTATAAGATACACATCTGAAATGATAAGTGCAGCTTAGTTTTGACAATTGGTTGTTATATTTAGAACTCTCATAAAAACCATTCCCATGTTTTCTACCCTAAACACAAGTTCATATCTTTTCGATCGTCTTTATCTCATTTATTGGTCACAGCGTAAAAAAAGAACTTGTGTAATTAGTCTAACTTGGCTGAAATGCCTCATTAACGTGAGTCGATCAAGACTTATAGACCAATAATAAATGGTATTAGAGAAGTTAATATAATCAAGGATATAACCTACAAACATTAACGACCAAATAAAATGTCTCGACTCTGTTGCCTTTTGTTTCATTGTTTATTTAGTTTTTTACTTGATTGATTAATTATTCTATACCATTAGTACTGTACCTTTTAGCCCCGCGTTGCGATGAGTTTTTACAAGTAAAATTCTTAAACCCCAACAATCGGATTTGAAAGAATTCACACCTTTGGTTTAAAATTGTTAACTTATAAAAGTAATGTAAGTTTCGTGTAAATCTTAGGATCATGCAATTTGGGAATCAGACTTTCACTGCATCCAAAAATAATTACTAATTTGACTTCATGTTAGTGTGTTTTTTTCCCGAGGTCTATACTGAAAACAACTGCAACTTATACAAGTCTTGAAATTTGAATAATTTAAATTACAAAAACAGATAAGTAAACAAGAGCAGAGGGAAAATATCGTTGGAGCTACCCAAATGTGAGATAAAGAGGTTGCAAGTCTATGAAAGGGTCATTGGTCATTATGCAAACATTACAAATGAGATTTAATGATAAAAGCGGCTAGACTCAAACCTGAGCAATCGAAAGCGGAAACTTATTGCAAGAACATGTTTGACACTTTGACCGTTGGTGATGGAATTGGGTACCTTGTGTTATACTGGCCCATATGACCCAGACCAAAAGCCTACGCCTAAAAGACCAAAAAGTGGGAGACTAAAAATATATAACAATCCAAAATCAAACACGTCTTTTTGGGGACACAAAACGGTCCATGCGGTCCAGGTTTTGGTTTTACGCCAAACCCAAACACAAACCCAAACTGAAGCAACCAATGTTCAGTCCTGTGTGTTGTGAACAAAATGTTCAGCCCTTCAAAAGTAACATACCAAATACCAATTTACAGGCAAATTACAAAAAAAAGCCAACCAACCTTGTATATATTGCAGTTTTGGGCAACCGGACTTATAAGACCACAAACTTTAAGCCCTTCTATTATGGAAAAGGTTGATCCAACTTTGTCCATAAAAGATACATTAAGATTGTTTCATCAAAACTTTTAGATAGTTATAATTGACTTGAGTAAAAAATCCAACCACGTATATATAAAATAACGCTTGTAGACGCACGAGTTAGATGATGCTGAAAATAAAACAATTCATTTCTAATTCAGTACGAATAAATACTACAAAACTCAATATATTGCTGGCCCAAACACAAAAAGTACAACAATTCAACTGCTACTAATTCAACAAAAAGAAGTAAATATTACTCAGAGTCCTCCAAAGACTGACATACAGGAAGATAGTACGTATCTAACTGCCAATATTTGTGTTTCACACCCTCCCATACTTCTTCTCCCAAAGAATCCTTAACAGGTAAGGGTATGAGTTGTGTCGAATAGCCCAAACTCTCAAGTTCTAAGGATACTAATTGACAATAAACAACATGGAAGAAGGCATTACCTCCACAAAGCCCATTAAAGAACGAGTAAATTCCTCCAGGCTTCAATAGAGCAGGAAGATGCAGGTGGAATTCTCTTAAATCCTCATAGTATTCCCCATAAGTATCAAAGAAAATACCTGCACATTTGAAACCAGATATTCAAAATATACTGGTAATTGCTAGCATAGTGACACACTTATATACCAGCAGAATCTGATAAGAAAGAAACTTCAAGTATGTATCACAATTTCATTCACGTTCCCAAAGTTTCATGTTGGGCTTATTACATATATATTTAACATAGTTTAAAGTAATATCTGTTTTGGTTGACCATGTTTATTTTCATCCAAAAAACCTTAATGTTTTGATCTTCTTGATACCAAGTTAAAATAATGACACGTCAGATGACGTATTGGAATTCTCAAACATGCTTTTGTTCTTTTCTTTTCAAACGTGGTGTCCAGAGATCAGTTTCCTACCAGCAAGATTTAAGGTTATTAATTTTTTGAAAATCAGCTTCCTTTATACGGGCCAAACAAAGATGGTACCCGGAACAGAAATCAGCCCAAACTTGGTTACCTTTTTTTATGCAACGCCATAAATTATCAAAAACTAGTTTTGTGAACACATTTTAAGTTCACAAATACAGTCAAATGTCTAAATGCAAATAAACAAAAAGAACAAAAACAGTGATATACCATCATAGGAATCCAGTTGATTAAGAACATCCTGCCATCGACCAAACACAATCTTGACATTTTCCTTGACACCCCAACCCGAAGCAAGCATCCGTTTATAAACCTCAGGATGTGCCTCAACAATTGTATGTCTAACAACCCCATACTGCTGTATAGCAGTATCCACAAGACCCATTCCAAATCCAATATTCAGAATATTCCCACCTCTCGAACACACCGCTTTAGCATGAGCTTCCATCAAAGGTTTCTCCCACGCCATCATAACCGCCTTACTATCAGCATCCATTATCTTATCCTCACTAAAACTAACCCTATCTTCTAAATACTCCTTATCCAAATCACCAACTTTATTTTCTTTTCTTGTAATTGTACCAAGTATTAACTCAGCTTGTATACCTATAAATACACACAAGGTTAGAAAAGTGAAGTTACCACTCGAAATGTAAGAAATGGTCGATTTACCATTGATCATTTGAAGACTATTACTTGCCATTGATCAGTGTTAGAAGGGAAAATATACAATCCAAAACATTCCCATTAAGAAATTGGTCTTATTAGGCCCGATTTTCGGTTAAACGGGAGAAACATCAGAGCTTTAACTATACTAAACAGAATCTCAAAAACAACTATAAACATATTTCACTATTTAATTAAATACAATGAGAAGTTAGCAATTAAAATTTGCATTCAGACGATGTTTATTCTGAATGTTAATCATTAAATATATGTAAAAATCAACATTGTACTCACTATGGTTGTACTTCCAAACCTTGCATTCGTACATCCAGAAACAGAAATACACATTACATATTATTATAATTATTATTTATGATTATCATATATGTGACATGCTCTAATGCTTTAATGATGACGAGAAAAGTGTTAGTTTACCAGTATTAAGGAGTACGTCAAAGGCGGCTTGGTGACCGGAATCCATGGCGTAATCTCCGGCGGAGAGATTGGAAGGAGAGAGGGCGTTCCATGGTGCACCGGCGTCGATTAGGGTTTTGACGATATCGGCATGGCCGTTTTTAGCGGCGAGCATCAGAGGTGTGAAACCGTCGTCATTAAAGTATGTGACATCAGCTCCGGCGTTGATTAGGGTTTCTAATTTTTCAGTCTCACCTTTACTCGCCGCCTCGCAGAGTTCAACTTCCGCCATTTTTCAGTCAGGTAACAACCTCATTTATCTCCTTTTAACTGCACACGAAATTCTTTTTATAATTTGAATTTTAATAAAAGGATTTTTTAATCTTTAATTTATATTTAAGAAAATTACGAATTTATTAAATGTACATTAACATGCAATCGTCACCAAAAACCCTAATTAAAACGGTAAATGTAATTGGTATTATTAATAACGGCCTTAAGAGCTATCAATAACGTGAATAAATTAATTGTACTTCAATTGATTTGATGAAGGTCAATTAAAATTCAGAGTTCAGAAAACTTATTATTGTATTTGTATGAATATACTCCGTATTAATGCATGTTGTAAATTCTTATTGATATCACTGTGTGTTCTTATTTACTGCCAGCCCTATTTTTGTTGACGAATACATTATGTTACAATTATTTGTCTGTTAGATTTTATTAACTCTCACTTTGGCTTAATTACATCTGATTTCTAATTTTTATCTTAATTGTGTGTAAACATTCTTGAGAAAGGACTTGAAATGGAATAATATTGAAAATCAATCCGACTATATGACCAAAACAACCAAATCGAAATGAACTTAATAACCAGAGGTGATGGCAACAAGTACCCAAAGCTGGTGATATATACTGTCCAAAAATGTTTCTCAACAATCCACAATGAAACATTATTTCAAATTAGTCGAATTGCATGATACAACAACAAAGAGTCTGGCATGCTGCTAAGGCTTCAGAGTTCAGACTCTATTTGTAAAAGAACAATGTTGCAGAATGTATAATGATGATGACATGTTTTACGAAACATAACGGATAACTGTTCCAAGCCAATCTTCAGGGATTTTATCTATCAATTTGCCGCTTAGGGCTGTCAGCGAGTGTTCTGTTGCTGCCTGTATAAGGGAAAACTCTCAGATTGATGTTATTAGTTAAGTAACTACATATTTAAATTAAGTTATGGATGAAAAGTGTGGATTATATATTTATATGTACCTTCACGATGTACACATCGATACCAAGCTTTGCAATCATTGCAGCTTCTGATATTTTGGTTACCATCCCTCCCGTTGTATCGTGGGATGCTACACTAATCTCAACTGTTTCATGAGAAATCGTATGTTATATTTTGTACTTTCTTCGTCCCTTAAGAATACAATAGTATATATTCCGGGTCATCTCTCATTATATTTATTGAAATGGTAAAGAGTTCTATCAAACTGAAAGACTAAACACATACGGAAACAATGTACGCAACCAAGCTATACACCTTAAATTTGTAGCACATTAATAGACCAACCAACTAGAATTAACTAACCGGCAACTAAATGATAACTGAGCCCTGAATCTTAACTTATGTACATGACCCGAGACTAAAACCAGATAAAAACCTTGGCTTTAATAACAAAAACATCGATACTAAAATTTTTTTGGTAAGGTGAAATGAGAACAAAGAAAAAAGGCTTCCCCAGACATGCAATTACACGTATTACAGTTTCTATCTATAATTTTCTTATAAGAAAGGATGGATTTTTAGGCTTTTAAAATGAAAACACGGAGACAAGATTTCTCACTTTGGAGAACAATTTCTTTCTTCTACTTCACATCATTTCCTTATATTTCATGCTCTAATATAATTGTAATATCTCTAAATTTCATAATTTTCAGACTAGAAGTAGCTTTGTTGCCATTTGCCTATCATTATCGACAAGTCACATAAAATTCCCACTTTGCCATCACTGAAAGACATCCAAGATATTTCACCAATGCTCAAGGGCTTCCATGAGCACTATTTTATAGTGAATGCTACTAACCTTGCTTATCTGTGCCTTCAAATGTTGGATTCACAACAGACCAGCTTCCATCTTCATGTACAGCTGTTGTGGCCATCATTCGATCAACTCAGAAGCTAATACAAACATCAACCTATGGAATATGATATCTACCATTCTACCCTATGGAATAAATTCTGTGCTCACCAATCTCCCTGAGTAGTACGGCATTAGGTTCTGAAGGAGGGCGGTCATATACCCCGTGAACATCTGTCTTCACCGCTCATTATATAGGAACTTGTAAACAATATGACAACACTATCAATTATACATCCTGGAACACTATTTCTAGCTGAAATTGTAGAATCATGTAAGTTTTCATTTGTTAAAGAGACGTAGCCATTCTAAACATTCAAGTATATTTACCTTTTACAGTAACAGCATCACTCAATTTGATATATAAAGTGTGTTCTTTCTAATTACTTTGGCGATATTAATATTGCAGAATAATAGTGCAAGGGGTAGAGAAGGATACAAGGAAAACAACAAATTGAGGTTTCAGATGTGCTGCCAGATGACTTATGATTACATCTCCACTTAATATAGTGCAGCCCTAAAACAATAAGAAAAGACATGTATTAGACACTAATCATATGTAATCATTGGAAGATAAAAACCGTTTTGTTAAATACGACATACCAGTGACTCATCAAGAACCGCATCCCCGTGCAAAACCTAGATGGCAATTACTGAGTCAGACTCATAAATTTCTTATCTCCCTAAAAATTTTGCATGAAATGGTGAAAAACTGAAAACTTACTGGAACAAAACCAGAGTCAAGGGCCTTAACCACTGTTGACACATCAGCAGAAGCTATCTGTATAAACACGAGACTTTCAATGTTTTATTTTTCATGTGTAAAAGTGGCAATAAAAGTTGGTTTATAAGCTCATTCTGACATTTCTATCACGGGTTGACCATCCACATGAAAATGGAGACATTGCAACTGACGGAATACCCTCTGCCACAAATCATTAAAAAGAAGTCAACAATAAGGTCAATGACATGTCTTCAGGAATAATTACTGAACATATAATTGTGTATCCCAAAAGAACAAGATGAAGTAAAATGAGAACACATCTGAAAAAACTATATAGAGGTTAACAACAGAGCGGTGAGAAAGTTATTTTGGTTACTAGAAATCTACCTCTTGCAAGTGCTCTAACGATTTCAAGATTGAGGGAAGTCACCTGATAATACAATAAACATCAGAAGAATAGATTTGGCACTTAATGTACATTCTCTTCCGCCTTACAATGAAAAAGAATGCAGATCATAGGATATACTAAAGATAATGAAGGAAAAGTTTAAAGAAGTAAAGCTTACAGAAATACGAGTGGCAACAAAACCAGCTTTCACAAGAGGTATACCCAATCCCCCTTTATGAACACTGGATTTGCTAGCTTGAAAATGACCAAATGAGCCTGACACACATAAATAGCAATTGAAAATTAAACCACTTTATCAACGTAAATATCAATATGTACATAATTCACGTAATGAAAAAATAGCAACAGATTGTGTACTGACCTGCTCCATGAATAACAACAACTCTGTTGTAGTCTAAAGCTAGTCGTTCCTTAAAACCATCATCAACTCTACTTAAATTTTCTAAATTTCCAGGGCGTTTGCTCCAATCCATATCAAGCACCGGCCCAGATGAAGAAGATCCTGACATCATCATCGCCTCCCGCAACTGCGAAGAAACTGTAACAAGATCGTCTTCATTTATCTTTTCAAAGTCATTTTTACATGTGATTGCAGCACCGCCTATATGAAACAAATTCACAGATTACCAACCATTATTCAGTAAAGAAACTTGCAATAGAGAATCACAAATCAAGCAGAGGAGTGAGATAAAAATTAACTTACATTCCTTCAAAATAGATACTTCCCTTGATATGCGAAACTTTTTTTTTTTTTTTTTTAAAAAAGGCTCTTGATTCTAAGATCCTAACATAGTACTTAATAAACGCAGCACAATATAAATGAGTTCAGTGAATTTATTAGCACCAAGCCACAACATCAATTTTCCTCAAAGAATTAAAGATGCACCTTTACTCATTTATTTATAGTTAGGGTATGAGCTCCTAAAATCAATATGTAATAATTACTTTTAATTGGTTTCTTATGGATGCCTATGTTTCGTATTGAGCAAAAGTTGTAGAATATGTACGGATAGGGTACCATTACATCTATAAGAATGAATCAATTGAAGATTTAAGTTCATCAGATTCGTTATTAACTATAGAACTGGATATATACTGCTAAGTGCAGTCACACCTCATTTCAGCTTTGAATAAATTTAGGAAAGAAATTAAAAGTGAAAGTAACAAAACTAGAAGTAAAAGAAAGGAGGGGATGTTTGACCGAGTTTGACTATGCAACGAATTAAGGGGTTTTTGAGCTCCGTCTCCATTCCCCTTCTTTGATTCCTCTATCTGCTGCTTCTTTGTTGTCTACTGGTAATTGCTGCTTTCGTTACTGTTCATATGAAGTTAAGCATATGTTTTGGTTCTAGGAAGGCAATTGATAAATACGACTTGCAGATATTCGCATTATAAATGCCCTGCTCAGTCCCATTTAAAATGTCACGTGTGATTATAAGTGTCATATTTAACCAATAAAAAAAGACTTTAATGGGTAGATTTAATATTCAATTGATGAAAAGTGTAGTTAGTAGAGAATCCTAAAATTACGTGTAAAATCAAAGCGGACATTTTAAATGGGACGGAGGTAGTAACACACAAATTATTTCAAACACCAAAGTTATTATGCTATACTTGTACCGTGAGCTTCAACTATATTACAGTATAGTATATGAATCATTTTTTTTTTAATATATCTCATCCCTTCAAGAAGATGATAAAATTACAAACCCCTCTTTGTCTTTGACTAATAAGACCCATAAGTAAAAGTACTCCCTCCGTCCCAAAATTATAGTCCACCTTTTACTTTTTGGGACGTCCCAAAATAATTGTCCACTTCTCCTTTCAACTAATGGGAGGAGACTTTAGTGGGTGAAGATTCTATTTGATTGGTTGAAAGGTGTTCTGATCCCACTTTTATTAAACTGTGTGTTTTTTGTTGGTGAACAATAATTTTGGAACGGAGGGAGTAAACAATTATGATACTAATAGTTCGCACATAATTGCATTGTCAGTTACAATACTTTGCTTTTTAAACTGACAGTTCAAAAAAGATAAAAGTTGTTTACGTCTGGTCCGTCCTCCAACTAAAATGACTAATTTCTTCCACTTAAATACATACAAAAAACTATAATATTAAGTGTATGGTCATTTTAGTTAGTGGAGGCACAAACCGCACAACAAATTTTATATTTTTGAACTGCCGGTGCAAAAAGTGAAATACATAGATGCAATTAACTTTAAATTTTATAATATTAATAAAAGGTTTCATTAATGTAAGAAGAAGCGAAGACCTTTATGAAACTATATAAATTTAACCTTTTTTAATATGAACCGATGAATTTGGTTGAAGTTACTAGCTTTTAAATTCGTGTATACACACAGGGCGTTAAACTTTTATTTAATTTGTATAAGTATGAAAAATATATACGATTAAATTCTAACATTTTATCTTACTTCGAATTTTCAATGGTGCTTGAAACTAAATTATTTATGATTAAATCTATATCTTAAGCAATATAATCGGTAAACATATATCGATTCCAAATAATAGATCTGGTTGATAATTATGTTGTAAATTCCCTTTTAGAAAATTGAGAAATGGGGTGATATTTTTAAATTCTAGTAAATTGAAAGACTCAATTGATCAATTAAAATTTTATTTAATTGATGACATCATAAATGTTAATCATATATTATATTTAATAAGATTGATAACAAATACTTTAAAAAAGTTCAACTACGGAGTAATAAATAATAAATTCGGACTTTATTCTTTTTCGTACGTTTACTTTATTATTATTAAAATCATATATACACAGAGTAGGTGTAACATCCTCTCTTCTGGTCCGGTAATTTCTAATTTTAAATTGATATATTTAACTGTATTAGAAATTATTTGATAAATTATGTTTAATTGTGAAACTTAGTTAAATAAGCCTCAAGACTTATTGTGCTTAGTAAATTGTTGATTGTTTTAATTTACTATAGTTGACGGTACAATAAAAGAAGTTCCTCGCAAATGGGTTTTAGGTTCCAGGCAATAGATTGAAAGGGGACTAGTTTTAAGCGGATACGGGTCGGTGTTAAATGTTGACCGACTTAAATACTTTCCCAAATAGGAAAGTTTATCACTTTCCATTTTTAGAAACAAAACCTAAAACCTCTAAACTCTTAAACCCTTTGTAAAACAAGAATTGAAACAAGAATTCTAGAGCTGTGATCTTGTGCAAGCTATAATCATCATCACCTTCTAGTTGTAATTCTTAGATTTGTAAGTTCTTGATCTTGTTTAATTCATGATTATGATCAAGTATAGTCTTTGAATCAATTGGTGTTAAATCAATGTTAATACATGTTATGACATGCTATAGTAGCTAAATATGATGATATATGAGTGAAAACATGCTGCTGTACTCAAATTGTGGATAGTTGATATAATTTCCGGGTTTGGGTTTTGAGCTGGGCGAAGCTTGCTGGTGCAGGGGAGGAAGCCGGCGGCTTCGTTGTGTAAACATGGAAGCCGGCGGGTGAAATACCAAAGCCGGCGGTTTCTAGAAGCTTTAAAACGCAATTAAGTTCTGTTACCACCAAATTTAAATTACCCGGCGGTTATAAAGTGGGACCCGGCGGTTGGGAACATGAAGCCGGCGGCTTGTACCCTGAAGCCGGCGGCTTGGGGTTGTGTTCCAGCAAATGTTTTGTTTAAGTTTTAAGACTTGTTTTGACTTGCTAGTTGCGATGTAATATGTACTTATTGAATGTAATTACATGATAATTGATATGTGATGAATACTAATACATAATTAGGAACTTATAATCGTAATGTGAATTGTGTTAAGTTCCTAATGATTTAAAGTGAAGTAATTCAAGTGTTATGATCTTGATTTCTAACTTTTACCTGATTGTTGATTCTCAGATAAGCAAAGAGCTCAGCGAGATAAGACAGCTGAGTAAGTGAAACGAGATAATCAGGTGAGTGGATTTGAAACTCACAGTTTGATTTGGTTGTGTCAGTTTGATTTCAATCAGTAATTATAGGAATTACTATTGATAGACTGTGAACTTGACATGATATGCCATTTGATTGGTTGTGTGATGTACATTGAGGTGGAATGTATGATTCAGAGGTCAACTTGATTTGTTGGTTGGACTTGATTGCTAATGTTGGTCGACACAGGGTTGCGTACATGTGTCGATGGAGATTAGCATTGAGTTAGCGGTTACTCGCTGTTTTGGCCTACAGTAGGGTTTAAGTGTTCTGATGAGGCTACCCGGAACAGGGTCTCTAGGAACCACCGTTCCTCTTGACGATAATTGTTGCATTATTGATTGTAACAGATTACTAGCTAAATTGAATTGTAGTTGATAATTCATTCACTTAGCTTCGTGCTAATCCCTCAATTTACTTCCTGCAGGTAATGTATAATATGTGGGTAGTCAGGAAGGATGTTTTGACGCTGGGAATGTTTGAAACGTGCAACTCTGATCCAGTTTGTAATATATAATGTTTTGTAGCACATAATGCCCCGGGTTGTAAACATATTAACTATGTTTGTATAGTTGTTAAACATATTGTATAAAGGTTTGCGAAAATTTCTAGCAGATTTTAATAGAATATGTATTTTAAATAGTCGCTTCCGCTAAACTTAATATTATATTGTGATAGTAAATGAGGGGTGTTATAGTAGGGTTCAAATGAGTACAAGGGTTTAAGTTGAGAATGGGGGAATGAACCTGAGCCATCAAATCTATCGAATCAAGGGCCCAGATTAATACCCCATTTTTTTAAAAAAAAAATCAATTTAAATTAGATTTTGGGCGGAATGGCATAATCGTAATTTCACCATCAATTTGATTATTTTTTTTTCACTTTATTTCAAAAAAATGAAACTGGTCGTCTCTCTCTTTTTCCTCTCTCTGGCGATTTTTTCACCAAACCCTAACATTCACAAAAACCTTCATCCAATCATCAAATCGTTGTTGTTTCTCGCCAAAATCATCATCTCTTCCATCTACCTTGTTTGCTTTATCTTTCTATCGGTTTTTCAATGAAAACCGTTCTTGTGAAACCCTAATTCTCCACCAGAAGTTAAAATTCACCATTAACAAAATACAATGGACATTCGTCAAGAGATTCCTCCAAATGCAACATCATCAGCGGCGATTCCTGCTCTTCCAATTCGTTCAGTTCCATTCGGTAAGTTATTTCGATGTTTTATGTGTAGCTTTTAGTGTTAAATACGTTATTTTTCGCTTTCCGTTTGTTTTAATCTTGTATGACTGTATGTTATTTGTGTTTTTGTGTGAATTTAGGGTTTGGTAACACATGTGTTAGCTACGTTTGGTTTGTATATTATTGTCTGGCGATACAAGTGTAGTGAGTCTGTATATAGTTACATTAAGTATTAATATCATGTTTATGATTAGATATATGTGTGATTAAAGTGAATTTGTGCATTTGGGATAATTAAAGTAAACTTGCATATAAGGTGTTCGATGAAATGTCTCAATGAAATATGAATCAACTTTTGTCATCATAGTGATTGATTGTCATGAAAATTTAGCATCTGGAAATACAAAATTTCAAATTCTGAAGAGTTTTGCTGAACATAAGGATTGATAGGAGTTACTGTCAAATGTGGTATTGTACTGTATCACATGTGTTATTAGACTGTTATTTACATTTGCACTTTGTTGGTTTAGTAACACATGTGTTAGCTGCGTTTGGT
Organism: Helichrysum umbraculigerum; assembly: GCA_949592205.1. NCBI lineage: Eukaryota > Viridiplantae > Streptophyta > Magnoliopsida > Asterales > Asteraceae > Helichrysum > Helichrysum umbraculigerum. The sequence continues at coordinate 59,891,937 of CATIUR010000005.1, read as the reverse complement.
TTGTATTTTAGTGTCTGGTGATACAACTGTAGTAAGTCTGTTTTTGTTTTGAAGTTACGCATGTGTTAGTTATGTATGTTGATGTGGATAGTAGTAGTTTAGTTTCGGTATGTTTGATGTAGATGTGGATAGTAGTTGTAACACCCTCGAATTTCGGGTTGCGGAAGCGGTCGGGTTGGGTGTTACCAAATTAAATATCACAGCATAAGACATATAATGAACGACTCTAAATGAGACGTTTGAAAATAGTTATTACATTTCCAAAATAAAAGTTTAAATAGTTGCGAGATCGTAGTAAATTCCAAATACATAATTTGAAAATACAAAGTAAATGCAGAGTGGTCCCAATGTTTGAAAATATGTGACTCGAGCTAGCCAAATCTTGTAGAAATCCTAATCCTGCTGGGCACCTGAGAACACATGCTAAAACGAGTCAGCTATAAAGCTGGTGAGTTCATAGGATGGTTAGTTGTGAACATAAAGTATAAAACTTTGTATGTTTAGTAAAATAGTCCAGAATCCACGATTCTGCTTTGTATTAAGTTGAAGTTGTAATCACCAATGTGTATACGCTAGTCAAGGTATCTAATACCTAAGTAATAGTGGTATGTACTCAAGTACATATTAATTGAGGCATTCCGAGCCTGGATACGTATCTGGTATTAAGTAAATCTATCGGTGTGAGGCGATACATGCCTAAGTTGAAATCAAGTATTTGTATGACCACGTCATATACTGTTGTGTAATGATTGGTGTGCCACCTGGCATGTAGTGTTGCCTCCGGAAACGTCAATTGTAGTCCCGCAGAACTAATATAGTGCATTTATCCAAATGCTGAGCCAACGATCTCGAGTATAAGCTCGCCGATCCGTTGCTGAGTATGAGTAAGCGTGCAGTCCCGCAGAACTACGATAGAGTATTTAATCAAATACCGAGCTAACGACCTCGCGTGAAATCTCACCGACCCGTTAACTGTTGTGGATCACGAGCGTAAGCCCGCCCATCCATAGAGTGTATCGCTTTACCGCGAATACGTCCTTGTGCCCACTGCAATACCGTGGCATCGTTTTGTGCCCACTTTACCGTGGCATCGTTGTGTGTCCCTTCTGGAACATCGTCCGCATTGCCCGCGAGCAAAGTATGTAATTGAGCCGGCTGTACAACGACAAGCCCGACTGGTGAAATGTAGAGCTAGCTGTACTACGACAGACCTAGCTAAGTAAATGAGAGCCAGCCGTACAACGACGCGCCTGACTTGAGTAGTTGTGTTTGTATGTATGTATGCCAATATGCATGTGTAAATCGTAAGAAGCACCAAGTGCTTGATATCGTGTATGAGTATATATATACCTATATTAGTCAAGTCTACAAACACTAGTAACAATGTATCATGCCACGCATGAAGTAATATGTTGTATCTAAATATATATGTACAATACTTAGATATAAATTGTAACTCATTGAGCCTAGGTATGAACAGTCATCACCTAGTTGGTTTGTATTAGTATAAAGAGTCTATACTAACGTATGTTACTATTGTATACTCCTAGCCTTAAGCCTAGCAAGTATATTTGGGGTCTCGGGAAAATGTTCACCTATGAACAATTTCCATTCTAAGGATCATGGAGTGTGTCAACAGTTTTAGTTCCTAAAAGGAAGACTAATCCTGTAAAAGTCTAGTCGTTATCCAGTGTAAGTAGAACTAACCAGTTCTAGTGTAGTGATAGTATTGTCCCGTGACAATATGGTCATTGGATAGTGATAACTTAGTCAAGCTATGTATTGGTAATTGTTTTCCAACAATCTAACTGTGTACGGTTGTAACCTATCTAGGTTAAGTATTGATACTATCTCAAACAGTATGGTAGGTGTAATTCCTAAGTATTACACATTCGTATTGCATACAGTAATATAAATAATTGTGAATTATAAAAGTTAATTTATATAATTCGAAAACAGTTATTGAGCATGTGTTTCACCCCGAAAACAGTAAAACAGTTGAAATAGTGGGGTTATGAAACTCACATGAGGAGTTAGCGATCCTACGATACGTGTGTTGTCCGAATGGTAACCTTTGAGTGTCCTAAACACGTGAGGTTATATAAGTACGAGATCAAATAGTCTGACCAAGTAAGTCGTTCGAATGTTTGTTTGTCGCTTGGTATTTAAAGACCGTGTACGGGGGTTCGGGGGCAGCGCCCCTGATAGCGGGGTCCAAGGGGTGGCAACCCTTGGCGGGGTCCAAGGGGCAGAGCCCCTGGTTGGGGTCGAGCTGCCAAGTCAGCTTGGAAAATTTTTATTTCTATTATGTTGCTGAAGTGAAAACGCTCTGAAATTCCATTTCGGAGGAAAATTAGGTGGTAAAATCTGAGTTCAACACTTAGTGAAATAATAGTTCTGTTTTCTGTTTTTAGCGACACTTGGCTAGTGTCGCTATGGCGACACTTAGTTTTAGTTGGCGACACTGGGATAGTGTCGCTGGTTCCAAATAGTTAAGAATTCTGGCGACACTTGGTTAGTGTCGCTATAGGCGACACTTCTCAATTTTGGCGTCACTTAAGGAGTGTCGCTATAGGTAAATCTGATTAAGTAATTCAGCGACATTTAAGTAGTGTCGCTATAAGGGCGACACTTGGCATAGCGACACTTAGGTAGTGTCGCTAGTACTGTTTTTGGCACACTAGCGACACTCACGACTGTTCGCCGGAGTTTGAGCCGAAAACGGGTTTTCCGGCCACTTTTTGGTCCAAATCTTTTACCCAACCCATATTGGGACATTTTAAGCTTATAGAAACGATAAAAAGTCGATAACAACGAAAATCGGAGCGTTTCGAGATTTTGTCGGAAACTTACAAGTTTACGCCGGAGAAATCCGAAAAGGTAGAAACGTAGATCGTGATGAGGTGAATCTTTTCTTCCAAATGAGTTTTGAAATCCGAGGTCGTTTAAAGGTGTTATTTTGCAATTGTTTGTGGTGGTGGTGGTTTGGGGTTTGAGAGAAAAAGAGAAAGAAAGAAGAAAGAAAGAAATGAGAAGTGAGGTGGGGGGTGGTGACCTCACCTCCTTTTTGGGCTGATTTTGATTCCCCGTGTACGCGCTCCGTGCGGTGTTCGTTTTCCCAATCGTTATATAAATTTAATGTTCTAAATTTATAATTTTGTTTATATAATTTCGTAAATATTTTAAATAAAAATATTTCATTTGAATTACCAAACGCAACTTGGTTATAATTGTTTATAAAAATATAATTATTCAAAGTTTAAATCGGGCGCGAAAATTGACTTTTTGACTGGGTGTTACATTCTCCCCCTGTTAAGAAAATTTCATCCCGAAATTTCGTGTGAGGTCGTGATCGCATGGGGTCTGGGGAGAAATGTTTGAACGAGAAGTCTGTCGAATAGATTGTAGACATACCATGTCTATGACGGAGTTGAAAGGCAGTCATTTCATGACTGTGTCGGGGTTCGTCATAGTAGTCAGATCACCGACTATTTCTTTTGTTTATGTTGTTGTTTAAGTCGTGGTTACAAAGTAACCGTTTACGTGGTAGTTCATCCGGGACTAGTTAGCTGTCAGGAGGTGACCGTTTGGTGAGCAGTCCTATCAGGACTAAGAGGTTGGTAAACGTTCAGTCAATTAGTCTGCTGAAAGCAAACTTTGAGTCTCATGGGGCCTAGGTTAACTAGCCTTATGATGCGCTCGGCATTAAGTCGATAAAGTGATATCAAGTAGTAAGAAGTACACGCTCAATGTAAACAAAGACCGAAGGGTTATGTTTTCGAGGAAGGATGTACCTACATCATTGTCGGAAGTTCGTTCGGTTCATTCAGAGCCAATGAGGTGGATTTTGCATTTCTTTGGGCAATCCTTCTTGTAGTGTCCGGGTTCTTTACATTTGAAGCATAACCTTTGAGAGTCGGGATTCGCAGGGACTCTGCAATCCCAGATTTTGTGTCCGTATCGTTGGCATTTTTCACAGGGTAAGCCGCATGAACCATCATGATGACGTTTACAGCCGTGACAAAATGGTTTATTCCCCGCATAGCCTCGTTTTTCGCTAGGTTCGGTGGCGTAGGACCTCAAGGGTTCGGGTTGATTTGTTGGGTTATGACTAGAGCCGGAACTTACATTCCGTTTTCTTTGGTTGGTTTCAGTTGCACGTTTTTCGCGTCGAACCACTTGTGCCATGAGTCTGTGGGCCATGCGAATAGCCTCTTCAACAGTAGCGGGTTTGGAGGCGGTGACCATTCCCTCAATTTGCATCGGAAGTCCACCGATGTACCTTTCGATTCGTTGGCTCTCAAGGTTTACTATGGTTGGGCAAAGGTGAGCTAGTTGCTGAAAACGGTTGGTGTATGTCTCGATGTCGTTGTCTTTTACGGTGAGGTGCCAAAGTTCGTCCTCAAGTTTGTGGAGTACCTCGCTGGGGCAGTACTTGTCTCTCATGATTCGTTTCAGCTCCTCCCACGGGAGTTCGTGTGCGGTGTCGATCCCTACAGTTCGGGCGTGGGAATTCCACCAGGTAGAGGCATTATCCTGGAGGGTGTATGTGGCGTACATGACTTTGCAGTCGTCGGGGCAGTTGCAAATGTAGAATATAGATTCCATCTTCTCGAACCATCGAATTAATCAGACAGCCCCTTCAGTTCCGACGAAGTTTGGTGGCTCGCACCTCAGGAAGTCCCTAAAGGTGCAGGGCTTTGCTTGGTTCCAAGCAGTTAGGGTCGCAGCCACTGCTTGATTAATGATTTGATCACGCTCAGCTTGAGTGAAAATTTGTCGTCTAGGAGGCATGATTCTTGAACAAGAATGAAATGATACGTGTGAGATCTTTATTCAAAGATGATAATTATTACAGTGACATGAATAGTTCACTTGAATTGTAAATTGAGGGACACGAGATCCTATGATCCTTGATGTTGAAGTTTTGATATTGTGGTTGATAGACATATTTCTGCCCTTTTGTGGTGTTGATACAACAGTTCAAGTAACTGTTGTCGAGTTAACCTTGGTTAAGTTGTCATGTTTCCATGTTTTTCGAGTGTTGTGACCAATTAGGTTGTAGTTTCAATGTGTAGTCGTAACGACGACTAATTTGTGTCTTTAATGTAGTCAGCCAAGACTATGTTGTTGTGAGATGTCCTACGGATGATTGTGTAGTACTAGAATACTATGCGGCGATTTATGCCGGTGAGTGTGTGACACCTTCAGTGCCCTATGTGGTGTTGGAGCGGGGTCCACCAACACAACCCATGTGTGTGGTGACATCATCGTGTATTTATCGATTGAGGCTTTATATGCCTAAGTGGTCGTATATACATATATGGTGTACACATAACTATTCAAGTATATGTGCGTAATAAGAGTCAGGTGTGGCACCTCGTGCCCAATCAAGTAAGTGCATATGTATATATAATTCGTACGTGTAACTATAACAAGTCTACATGTATATTTATGGTAGCTCATCGAGCCTGGGTGTAGCACAGCGTGCCAAATTATAGTGCCCGAAGCACAGTAATGTGTTATGGTTGTAGTACAAAAGTACCATGAAACGCAACACCACGTGCCGTAATGTAATGCCCGTGGCATCGTAATTGCAGTACCCATGTACCGTGAGTGTGGCATCAACATGCCATGATTTGTAGTATCGACGTACTATGAGGATTGCACTAACGTGCCCAAATTGCGGTATCAACATACCGTGTGATTGCAGCACCACGTGCCGTGTGTTGTTTGATTGTAGCTCCAAGGCTTGATATGTGTTGAAGTTATGTGATTTCCCAAATGTAGCACAATTGCTAGAATGTGAGTGCCAAGGCACTGAGGTATTGAGTTGATTGATCCAAATGATCAAATTATGATTTTTATAATTTTCGTGAACTTAGTCATTGCTAATCCAATGGTGACCAGTATGATCAAAGATGATAAGCTCGTTTGTTTGTTTTAAATTTCGTGGACGTTTAGCATGTGTGGGTTTCCATTCTCATTGAATGCGGTTGTACCTCCTTCCCGAGGTTCAGTGATATTTGTAATATGCTCCTATGCGTACATAAGGAGAAAATGTCGAGTCGTGATAGTTAGGAAGACGGCGATGTGCCTCTTCACGAGTAAAGGATAGTACAACGGAATTTTGTTGTATATACCCAGTATATATTTGATACGTAGAAGTAGTATACATGTAAGGCCTATTAATATATACCTACAGTACATATAATAGCCTAGGATGTCTAGCACAAAACAATCAGAGTCAACTACGCATTCCTGTTTCAGTATAACCCCTTTCAGATCTTACATCGTCTTTATTTAATTGTACATAGTTAGCTACGCTATGTTAAATTAAATTCGTATGATGTAATTCCTGAACCAGTCATACCTAATGAGGAATACTGTCTAACGGTCATAGTCTAGGCCCACTAAATGCAACATAATTCACTATAACCTTAGGCTCTGATACCAATCTGTAACACCCTCGAATTTCGGGTTGCGGAAGCGGTCGGGTCGGGTGTTACCAAATTAAATATCACAGCATAAGACATATAATGAACGACTCTAAATGAGACGTTTGAAAATAGTTATTACATTTCCAAAATAAAAGTTTAAATAGTTGCGAGATCGTAGTAAATTCCAAATACATAATTTGAAAATACAAAGTAAATGCAGAGTGGTCCCAATGTTTGAAAATATGCGACTCGAGCTAGCCAAATCTTGTAGAAATCCTAATCCTGCTGGGCACCTGAGAACACATGCTAAAACGAGTCAGCTATAAAGCTGGTGAGTTCATAGGATGGTTAGTTGTGAACATAAAGTATAAAACTTTGTATGTTTAGTAAAATAGTCCAGAATCCACGATTCTGCTTTGTATTAAGTTGAAGTTGTAATCACCAATGTGTATACGCTAGTCAAGGTATCTAATACCTAAGTAATAGTGGTATGTACTCAAGTACATATTAATTGAGGCATTCCGAGCCTGGATACGTATCTGGTATTAAGTAAATCTATCGGTGTGAGGCGATACATGCCTAAGTTGAAATCAAGTATTTGTATGACCACGTCATATACTGTTGTGTAATGATTGGTGTGCCACCTGGCATGTAGTGTTGCCTCCGGCAACGTAAATTGTAGTCCCGCAGAACTAATATAGTGCATTTATCCAAATGCTGAGCCAATGATCTCGAGTATAAGCTCGCCGATCCGTTGCTGAGTATGAGTAACCGTGTAGTCCCGCAGAACTACGATAGAGTATTTAATCAAATACCGAGCTAACGACCTTGCGTGAAATCTCACCGACCCGTTAACTGTTGTGGATCACGAGCGTATGCCCGCCCATCCATAGAGTGTATCGCTTTACCGCGAATACGTCCTTGTGCCCACTGCAATACCGTGGCATCGTTTTGTGCCCACTTTACCGTGGCATCGTTGTGTGTCCCTTCTGGAACATCGTCCGCAACGCCCGCGAGCAAAGTATGTAATTGAGCCGGCTGTACAACGACAAGCCCGACTGGTGAAATGTAGAGCTAGCTGTACTACGACAGCCAGCCGTACAACGACGCGCCTGACTTGAGTAGTTGTGTTTGTATGTATGTATGCCAATATGCATGTGTAAATCGTAAGAAGCACCAAGTGCTTGATATCGTGTATGAGTATATATATATATATATAAATATATATATATATATATATACCTATATTAGTCAAGTCTACAAACACTAGTAACAATGTATCATGCCACGCATGAAGTAATATGTTGTATCTAAATATATATGTACAATACTTAGATATAAATTGTAACTCATTGAGCCTAGGTATGAACAGTCATCACCTAGTTGGTTTGTATTAGTATAAAGAGTCTATACTAACGTATGTTACTATTGTATACTCCTAGCCTTAAGCCTAGCAAGTATATTTGGGGTCTCGGGAAAATGTTCACCAATGAACAATTTCCATTCTAAGGATCATGGAGTGTGTCAACAGTTTTAGTTCCTAAAAGGAAGACTAATCCTGTAAAAGTCTAGTCGTTATCCAGTTTAAGTAAAACTAACCAGTTCTAGTGTAGTGATAGTATTGTCCCGTGACAATATGGTCATTGGATAGTGATAACTTAGTCAAGTTATGTATTGGTAATTGTTTTCCAACGATCTAACTGTGTACGGTTGTAACCTATCTAGGTTAAGTATTGATACTATCTCAAACAGTATGGTAGGTGTAATTCCTAAGTATTACACATTCGTATTGCATACAGTAATATAAATAATTGTGAATTATAAAAGTTAATTTATATAATTCGAAAACAGTTATTGAGCATGTGTTTCACCCCGAAAACAGTAAAACAGTTGAAATAGTGGGGCTATGAAACTCACATGAGGAGTTAGCGATCCTACGATACGTGTGTTGTCCGAATGGTAACCTTTGAGTGTCCTAAACACGTGAGGTTATATAAGTACGAGATCAAATAGTCTGACCAAGTAAGTCGTTCGAATGTTTGTTTGTCGCTTGGTATTTAAAGACCGTGTACGGGGGTTCGGGGGCAGCGCCCCTGATAGCGGGGTCCAAGGGGTGGCAACCCTTGGCGGGGTCCAAAGGGCAGAGCCCCTGGTTGGGGTCGAGCTGCCAAGTCAGCTTGGAAAATTTTTATTTCTATTATGTTGCTGAAGTGAAAACGCTCTGAAATTCCATTTCGGAGGAAAATTAGGTGGTAAAATCTGAGTTCAACACTTAGTGAAATAATAGTTCTGTTTTCTGTTTTTAGCGACACTTGGCTAGTGTCGTTATGGCGACACTTAGTTTTAGTTGGCGACACTGGGATAGTGTCGCTGGTTCCAAATAGTTAAGAATTCTGGCGACACTTGGTTAGTGTCGCTATAGGCGACACTTCTCAATTTTGGCGTCACTTAAGGAGTGTCGCTATAGGTAAATCTGATTAAGTAATTCAGCGACATTTAAGTAGTGTCGCTATAAGGGCGACACTTGGCATAGCGACACTTAGGTAGTGTCGCTAGTACTATTTTTGGCACACTAGCGACACTCACGACTGTTCGCCGGAGTTTGAGCCGAAAACGGGTTTTCCGGCCACTTTTTGGTCCAAATCTTTTACCCAACCCATATTGGGACATTTTAAGCTTATAGAAACGATAAAAAGTCGAAAACAACGAAAATCGGAGCGTTTCGAGATTTTGTCGGAAACTTACAAGTTTACGCCGGAGAAATCCGAAAAGGTAGAAACGTAGATCGTGATGAGGTGAATCTTTTCTTCCAAATGAGTTTTGAAATCCGCGGTCGTTTAAAGGTGTTATTTTGCAATTGTTTGTGGTGGTGGTGGTTTGGGGTTTGAGAGAAAAAGAGAAAGAAAGAAGAAAGAAAGAAATGAGAAGTGAGGTGGGGGGTGGTGACCTCACCTCCTTTTTGGGCTGATTTTGATTCCCCGTGTACACGCTCCGTGCGGTGTTCGTTTTCCCAATCGTTATATAAATTTAATGTTCTAAATTTATAATTTTGTTTATATAATTTCGTAAATATTTTAAATAAAAATATTTCATTTGAATTACCAAACGCAACTTGGTTATAATTGTTTATAAAAATATAATTATTCAAAGTTTAAATCGGGCGCGAAAATTGACTTTTTGACTGGGTGTTACAGTAGTAGTTACACAAGTGTTACTACTAGAGTTTATATGAAATGTGTCTATATATGTAATATGAGTGTATTGATATATGAAATGTGTTTATAGAGAAGAATTGTGTTTTTAGTTGTGTTTTGAAGTGTTTGTGTGTTTGTTTTTATCAAAGCATATTTTTCTTTAGAGAATAGTTCATATTTGGTTACTTGTTTATGTTGAAATTAATATATGAGTATGATAATATACAACGAATTAATACAATACGACATTTGTTTTCTTTTATTGTAGTAATCTTTGTTTGTGAAACATTTCACTGCGTTTGGGCACCTCGCGTCTCAGAAACTTAGGAAAATAGAGAGGGCAGTGGTGATGGATTTTAAGTGGAAGACGCATGAAAAGGTCAGGATTGTGGTGTGTTTGCAATGATGCAAATGGAACATTACACCTATCAGCCTCTTGATAAATGAGATTGTGGTCTGGATATCGAGGGACGTGTGCAACGAATGCAACTTAGATGTTTGAAGATAAAGTTTGTTGCAACGATTATTGAACAATCTTTGAAAATAGTTTTCTTAGATAATTTGTAATGAAATGCATCATTTTTTTAGTTGATGTTTTTTTGAAATGCTTATGTTTGTTATTTTTAATGTAAGCTTATTTTTAATTTCAGGATGTTTTTAAATTTAGAATTGTTTTTTAGTAACAATTGTATTAGCAATCATTAACACATGTGGTACTAAACAAGTAACACATGTACATGTGTTACAAACCAGTAACACATGTGTTAGTAACTAGTAACGCATGTTTTATGAAAAATACTATTTTTTTGTTATATATAGTGCCTTTTTGGTTTAATACATTTTCAGATTTTACGAAATCGTAAGTTGGTTCTCATTATATCATGTTTGTGATGATGTACAATCGCATGTTTACTTACATTTGTATCACAAGTTATTGAAATTTACACACACACACACACACACACACATATATATATTTATATATATATAGGATTGGGATCCATGAAGAAGAAAATTTAGGTGTAGAAGAGGGAGAAACAATATGATTCAGTATTTTTATTACTATGATTCATTTTTTTATTATTATAATTCAAGTAATAAAAAGTTGAATCATAGTCTTAAAAATACTGAATCATATTGCTTCTCTCTCTTCTCCACCTAAATTTTCTTCTCCATGGATCCCAATCTCTCTCTCTCTCTCTCTCTCTATATATATATATATATATATATATATATATATATATATATATATATATATATATATATATATGATACTTTAAAGTAGTATCACATGCGGTAGCAACCACTAACTTTATCTTATCATACATACAAAGTAAAATTTATCACTATAGTTGTAAATAACATAGCACAAACAAGTATTATATGCCACATATTACGTAACATATTTCGATAGTGATAATGAACAAGTAACACATGTGTTACCAACAAAAACAGTATTCTGTTTTTATATTACCGCCATTTTAATGTTCTGCACCATAAATGTTTTTGGATTATTAAATATCACATGTGTTAATGCATAGCAATTCATGAGCTGTAAGTTTTTTTCTCAGCTGTTTTTGATGATTTTTAACAGCACAGTTGAAACACACATGTGTTACCTACCACTAACACTTGTGTTACCAACTGCTAACACATGTGTTACCTACCACTAACACTTGTGTTACCAACTGCTAACACATGTGTTACCAACTGCTAACACATGTGTTACCTACCATTAACACTTGTGTTACCAACTACTAACACATGTGTTACCTACCACTAACACATGTGTTACCAACCACTAACACATGCGTTACCTACCACTAACACTTGTGTTACTATCTACTAACACGTTTTATCATTCAATAATATATGTGTTACAGAACACTAATACATGTGTTACCAATCAAAAACACATGTCACATGTTTAAAAAGTAACATACACTTATTAGTCATAGTAACATATACGGTACTAAACAAAAAGTATAATATGTGTTAATGGTGTTAGCACACGTGTTACCACCCATTAACATATGTGTTATCGATCACTAACACATGTGTTATCAACCACTAACAAATGTGTTACCAATCATACAATCTGCAATTTTTAACAATACATATGTAAACAATATAGCAGAAACAAGTACTACATCTCGCATATGAATACTAACAAATGTCAATAATAATACTAAAGATAATAAAAAATAGTTTTCCAACAATCATGTTAAAGTTTAATTGAAAATGAAACAACTAGTCAATTTATATAATCTAAAATCAATGTCCACTTTGCATCTGTTTTTCTGATATCTTCCTCGCCTCAGCTTCCGCTTTTTCCCTTACTTTAACTTCAGCTTTTACCTTAGCCTCTGCCTTCTTTCTGTTACACGTCATGTAGTAGTTAGTATCACATGTATTATTTTGGCAGTATCACATGTGTTACTAATATGTAACACATGTGATGTCGCACCCCCAAATTATGATGCGGAAGCGGGTCGGTTCGGGGCGCGACTAATCAATAACAAAACACATAAGATTACATAATGAACGACCACTACATGCGTCGTTTGATAAAATACATTAATGTAATAGAAATTACATAATTGTTTTCCAAAAGGTGAGTTCGCATAAGATACTTGAGAGATTTCAATACATATCTAATTTGTACAAAATATAGAAATGCAGTTAAATCTCTTGATGATATTATTTGCATGCGACTCGAGCTACAGTATCCTGATGGGCAGTCCAACCTACTGCTGAGTACCTGTGATACATGCTAAAATGGGTCAGCGAAAACGCTGGTGAGCTCACAGGTTTGATATAACAATATATGATTTGTGAACCGCAAGATTTAATGATTTGATTTACAAAGCATGTAAATAATTGATTGATGAGTATCACATGAATATTTGTAATTAAACAAATAAGTATAGATTGATACAACTAACATGAGCACATAGTCTGAGCTTAACTGAGGGGTCAGGATCACTATCAAGTGCCTGATCGAGGGTGCCTCTATGCGTATGCCTAATCAACATACGTTTGAACAAATGATAATGCGTCCGTTTGACAGGTTAGTGCTTGCTAACTCGGACGGGGATTGTCAATCCCATATGGTACCATACACTAACATTCACGCTAAATCATATTAACAGAACTATGCTTCAGAGGACTTTGATTGATTAGATGAAAACAACTCATGCAGCATACGTGATAATTTGATACTTGCGTTCACATGTAAAACAAAACAGAGCATGTATCTCACCCCTAGGTAAAAGCATTTAAAATAGGGGCTATGAGACTCACCTGAGTCTGATGAGATGCTGTCAAGCAACAATGATGGTATACAAAGAATGATGTCGTTTCCAACGACTGAAACCTGCCGGGCGTCCTAAACGCGCAAGGTTTTAAATGATTAGATGTCTCAGCAGACCATCTATGCTAGTTGTTCATCCAACTAGTAATGTCCAAATAATTAGTTTTGGATTGATTGTATTTTGAAAACATGTACGGCCCGTTGGTGATTAATTGTAATAATAATCTCAAAACATTATTATTAAAATGTTGTAATAATATACTTGTAAAGTATAATTGAAGTGGTTAGTATTCGTATAAATCATGTGTTGATGCGTTATTGTCTTAGGTGATTATAAGTTGTTACCACTTCTAGTTATAACCTCGTTACCATTGTTAGTTTAAGTTGTTACCACTGTTAGTTATAAGTTGTTATCACTGTTAGTTATAACATAGTTACCACTGTTAGTTATAACTTAGTTACCACTGTTAGTTATAACATAGTTACCACTGTTAGTTATAACTTAGTTACCACTGTTAGTTATAACTTAGTTACCACTGTTAGTTATAACATAGTTACCACTGTTAGTTATAACATAGTTACCACTGTTAGTTATAACTTAGTTGCCACTGTTAGTTATAACATAGTTACCACTGTTAGTTATAACATAGTTACCACTGTTAGTTATAACTTAGTTTCCAAAACAGCCCCTTTTTATATCTTTTTCTGATTTTTGGCTCGACGAACCTCTCGTTTTCTACACTTTTTATTCAAAACCAAGACCCACCAAAAATCACAGATGTTCCCCTATGGGTCTAGTGTAAATCTGCACTTTATGGTAATTTTATAAGTTCATCTGCTATTTTTAACAAAAATCAACATGAAAGGTAGTCGGATTTGGTTCGGAAACGAGTAACATTCAAAGATCAGCTTCTATACTTAAATCCGTACAGATCTGGAAAAAGTGTAAAACACGAAAGTTGTAGCTCTTTTCAATACGCAACTTTTAAAAAAAAATTGGTTGTCTAACTCATCTTAGAGCTCGAGATATTAACGATTTTGTTGGACTGTTTTTGAGAGACAGAATCTGTCATACATACATACTTATGAAAAACGTTTTTAAGATTTAGATTTGGACATTATCAAGTTGTATGAACAATATATCATCTATATAAACATAATACAAGTATTTTACGAAAGCGTCGGGATTCTTACGATGATCGAATGAAGAATCCGAAAAGGTGGAAGCGTAGCTCGCGTTCTCGTGATCGTTTTTGCTTCAATCGACTTGATGATCCAAAGAGGTTTTGATGGTGGATTATGGTGGTGAAAGTGGCTGATTTTAGAGAGAGAAAGATCAGAGATTAGAGAGAGAATGAGAGAGATTGAGTTGGTGATTGAATGAAGAAAGATGAGATGATGGTGGTGGTTAAAGTCAAGAACAAGATCCATGTTTCATGGATCTTGTTTGGCTGATTTTTCCAAGTCAAAAAGGAGGTGGATTTTTGTTATATTTTGTCTCAAATAATTGGTATTATATCCGTGTTCGTTTACCCGATCGTTTAAACGTATATTTAGACGTTATATTTTATACGCAATACGTACGTATTTTAAATAACGAATGAACTTTAGATATTTTCGAGTTGAAGTATTTTAGCAAAATACTTATTAATGACTTATAAAATATAACTTTAGTTTGTTTCGATTATCGGGCACGACTTGTGCATTTTTGGTTGCGTTTGATTGTTTTATACGACACGAAATACTTTTGAAATGTTATCGAAATAATACGTAATAAATAATGAGTTGTATTAAATAACAATTCTATATTACTTAATACTTATTTTCACCAACGCCGTATAGATGAATCGGAATTCGGCCGATTTGAAAATGCACGATTTAAACAAATCGCGTACTGATATTTATATATAACAATATACATATTGATACATACAATTAGCCTAAAACATAGCACTAATTACATATATTGCTAGATGATTAGGATCTAATAACTAGTCCTAATTTGATGGGTGTCACATTATCCCCTTGTTAAGAGAATTTCGTCCCGAAATTTAGCTCTGAGTCATGGTTGAAGTAGAATCAGTGAATAATTGAGGATACTTGAGTCGCATTTGATCTTCCCGTTCCCAAGTGAATTCCGGACCACGCCGCGAATTCCACCGCACCTTAACGATGGGAATACGACTTTGCTTGAGTTGCTTGACCTCACGATCCAGGATTTCCGCAGGTTCCTCGACAAAATGAAGCTTGTCGTCGATTCGAATCTCATCGAGAAGTATAATGAGTGTCTCATCAGACAGACATTTCTTGAGATTAGAAATGTGAAATGTGGGATGCACGCTCCTGAGCTCAGGTGGCAGCTGCAATCGATATGCTACCGGACCAATTCTTTCAAGGATCTCAAAAGGTCCGATGTATCTAGGGTTTAACTTCCCACGTTTACCAAAACGGATGACACCTTTCCAAGGTGATACTTTTAAGAGTACTCGATCCCCAACCTGGAACTCGAGATGTTTGCGTCTCAAGTCAGCATAACTCTTCTGACGATCACGTGCGGCTTTCAACCGTTGCTGGATACCAATGATCTTCTCGGTGGTTTCATGAATGATTTCAGGACCAGTGAGTTGGCTATCTCCAACCTCGGTCCAACAGATAGGCGACCGGCACTTACGACCGTAAAGTGCCTCGAAAGGTGCAGCTCCAATACTGGTGTGGTAGCTGTTGTTGTATGAAAATTCACACAATGGCAAATGATGTTCCCAATTTGCACCGAAATCAATTACGCAAGCGCGTAGCATATCTTCCAGTGTTTGAATTGTCCTTTCACTTTGGCCATCGGTTTGAGGATGATACGCAATACTCATATCTAGACGAGTACCTAACGATTTCTGTAATGATTGCCAAAAGTTAGATGTGAATCGGCTGTCTCTATCAGAGATAATTGAGATTGGAACGCCGTGCCTTGTTACGATCTCCTTCATATAGATTCGCGTGAGACGTTCCATTTTGTCGGTTTCCTTCATGGCCAGGAAGTGAGCAGATTTGGTTAGACGATCAACTATTACCCATATAGTATCGCAACCACTTGATGTTTTCGGGAGTTTAGTGATGAAATCCATGGAGATTTGCTCCCATTTCCATTGAGGAATTTCCGGTTGCTGGAGCAAGCCGGAGGGTTTCTGATATTCGGCTTTAACCTTAGAACATGTGAGGCATTTACTGACGTACGTGGCAATCTCAGCTTTCATGCTCGGCCACCAGTACAGTTCCTTGATGCCATGATACATCTTGTCCGATCCAGGATGTATAGAGTATTTGGACTTGTGAGCTTCATCCATCACAAAGTCTCGAAGATTCCCAAACTTGGGTAACCAGATTCGATTTGCGAAGTACTTGACCCCATTGGGTTTGGTTTCAAATTGATTCTCCATATTTCGCAAGGCCTCTTCCTTGATGTTTTCAGGTTTCAATGCTTCGAGTTGAGCAGTGAGGATTTGAATGATTAGATCATTATGAATAATAATACTGAGGGCTCGGACTCGAAGAGGTTTGGTGCGCTCTTTTCGACTTAAGGCGTCGGCAACTACATTTGCCTTGCCCGGATGATACTTGATTTCGCAGTCATAGTCGGTGAGTAACTCGACCCAACGACGTTGCCTCATATTGAGATCCTTCTGATCAAATATGTGCTGGAGACTCTTATGATCAGTGAAGATGGTACATTTTGTGCCATACAGATAATGTCTCCAGATTTTGAGAGCGAACACTACGGCTCCTAATTCGAGATCATGGGTTGTGTAGTTCTTCTCGTGAACCTTGAGTTGTCGGGAGGCGTAAGCTATGACTTTCTCTCGTTGCATCAACACGCAACCCAGTCCCTGATGTGAAGCATCGCAATATACCACGAAGTCTTCGTTACCTTCGGGTAGCGATAGGATGGGCGCACTGCAAAGCTTTTGCTTTAATAACTGAAATGCTGACTCTTGCTTATCAGTCCAATTGAACTTCTTCTCTTTCTGAGTCAGTGTCGTGAGTGGTTGTGCTATTTTGGAGAAATTCTCAATGAAGCGCCGATAATAACCAGCCAGTCCTAAGAATTGGCGTACTTCGGTCGGTGTTGACGGTGCTTTCCAGCACTTGATAGCCTCGATCTTTGAGGGGTCAACATGAATTCCCTGACTGTCAATCACATGACCAAGGAATTGAACGGTCTGAATCCAGAATTCACACTTGGAGAATTTTGCATATAACTCTTCGTGTCTAAGAAGTTCTAGAATGGTTTTGAGATGCTGCGCGTGCTCTTGCTCGTTACGTGAGTAGATAAGAATGTCGTCTATGAAGACAATGACAAACTTGTCAAGATATGGTTTGCACACTCGGTTCATTAGATCCATGAATACTGCCGGTGCGTTAGTCAAACCAAAGGCCATAACCTGAAACTCGTAATGACCATAGCGAGTTCGGAAAGCAGTTTTCGGAATATCTTCATCGCGAACTCGTAACTGATGATAACCCGATCGTAGATCTATTTTTGAATAAACACTTGACCCTTGGAGTTGGTCGAACAGGTCATCGATACGAGGAAGTGGATAACGGTTCTTGACGGTCAATTTGTTCAACTCTCTGTAGTCGATACACATCCTGAATGAACCGTCCTTCTTTTTCACAAACAGGACCGGAGCTCCCCATGGTGAAGAACTCGGTCTTATGAAACCCTTATCCAGAAGTTCCTGTAACTGAACAGACAACTCCTGAAGTTCTGAAGGGGCTAAACGATATGGTGCTCGTGCCACGGGTGCTGCCCCAGGCACAAGATCTATTGAGAACTCAACTTGCCTTGGTGGTGGAAGACCAGGTAATTCTTCAGGGAAGACTTCTGGAAAGTCTCTGACGATGGGCACATCCTCAAGTCGCTTCTCTTCTGACTTCTTCTCAATAACATGAGCGAGGATTGCCTGATACCCTTTTCTAAGGTACTTGCGAGTCTTCATGCAGGATATGATATTCAATCTCGTCCCACTGGTCTCCCCTTGTATGATCAAAGTACTACCAGTGACGAGAGGAATACGAATGATCTTGTCATGACATACAATTTCAGCTCGATGCTTGGATAGCCAATCCATGCCTACTACTATGTCAAAACTTCCAATCTCGATGGGTATGAGGTTTATGGGAAATAGTTCATTTGCGAGGTTTAGGGTGCAATTTGGTATTACACTATCGGCCTCGATCAATTTGCCATTAGCTAACTCTACAGTGTACTTAGCTTCTAAGGCAACAGGTGAAATGTCTAATAGTGGGCTAAATTCCTCAGATATAAAACTCTTATCAGCACCAGTATCAAACAAAATTGAAGCAGTTAAATTGTTGAGAAGAAACATACCCGTGACCACATTAGGGTCTTCACGGGCCTCTCCAGCATTCAGTACAAAAGCTCTGCCCCTAGCATTGTTGTTGTTGTTCCCTTTGTTCTTCAACTTTGGACACGCATTCCTGAAGTGTCCAGTGTTTCCACACTCATAGCATGCTCGGGGTTGGTTGTTGTTGTTGTTGGCGGTGAGGTTGGTTGCAGGTGTTCGACAGTCTTTGGTAAGATGTCCATACCTCTTGCAGTTGTTGCAGGGTGCACTGCAAGGACCATCATGATGACGATTGCACTTTGAACAGTAGGGTTTACTTCCAGTGTACCCTTTCCTCTCTCCAGAACCTGATGTGTCATTCTTGACAGTCTCAGTCTTTTTGAAGGTCTGTTGGTTCTGATTCCCAGACCATTTTCTCTTGTTGTTGTTCCCAGAAGATGAGACAGGGCTTCCTTGGCTCTCTTGCATAGCCATGAGCTCATGAGCTAATCGAATTGCTCCCTGAATGGTGGTTTTGCCGGAAGAAGCGACGTTCCCCCGGACAGGTTCCGGAAGACCGCGAATGTACCTCTTGACTTTGTCGGTCTCAGTGCTTACTAAGGCTGGGCGGAGGGTTGCCAGTTGTTGAAACCTAGTGGTATAACCAACAATGTCGTTTCCTTGAACCTTAAGATGCCAGAACTCCTCATCTAGCTTCTCGAGTTCTTCAGATGGGCAATACTCATCTGTGAGCATTTTCTTCAGATCTTCCCAGGGAAGTAGATAGGCGGTATCTATACCCACAGACTGGGTATACGAGTTCCACCAGGTGAGGGCACCGTCAGCAAGGGTGCATGTGGAAAACTGAACTCTATCCCCTTCCGCACATTTGCTAATGCGAAAGACGGATTCCATCTTCTCAACCCATCTGATTAGGCCGATGGCTCCTTCAGTTCCTTTAAAGCTCAGGGGTTTGCAGTTTTGGAAATCCTTGTAGGAACAAGGCTTGGTAGTGGGAGGGGTATTGGCAGTACCACTATTCCTTTCGGGGGTCTCTGACGAATGTCGCGCCAAGGCTTCAGTCACAGCCTGAGAGATGATAGATGCCATCTGGGCATCAGTGTAAGTCCTTGACTTTGGCGGCATGATTTTCCTGAGATTAGAAGGATAAAGTTCGTGAGAGATTGTCCATAAATGATGATTATCATAGATGTACATATACAAATGCGGTAATATACAACATCACAATATGACAATCAACATTATAGAACAATCAAGAGGAATTGAATAACCATCTCTACTGACTAGCAACTACGTGCTAACTAGCCTGGTTATTTGAATTGTTGAGTTGGATAAGGTCTCGCTTGAAGTGACTCGGTGGTCCTCCTAGCTACCTATGAGTTTCGTGATTACAAGAGATGTTGTCGAGAGCGGGATGAAATAGAAGATGTTTCGGTGGGTGTGTGTTGCCATCGCTATGACAAAGTGTTTGAATATGTGAGTGTCTATATATATAATATATAATAGACTAGCGTACTGTGCTTGATCGATGACTAACTATGTATATATACTTATATCACATAATAGTCTTATGAGTGTCTAGCACAAACAATTTTGAGTCCCGGTTTCTCTCGAGGTCAGAGTCAACTAATGTATTCCTATTCCAGCATAACCATTTCAAGCCTTACATCATCTTTATTTAATTGTACATAGTTGATCAAGCTATGTTAAATTAAACTTGTATGACGTAACTCTTGAACCAATCACACTTAACAGAAAATACTGCCTAACGGTCATAGTCTAGGCCCACTAATGCAACCTAGTTCACTATAACCTTAGGCTCTGATACCAATCTGTCGCACCCCCAAATTATGATGCGGAAGCGGGTCGGTTCGGGGCGCGACTAATCAATAACAAAACACATAAGATTACATAATGAACGACCACTACATGCGTCGTTTGATAAAATACATTAATGTAATAGAAATTACATAATTGTTTTCCAAAAGGTGAGTTCGCATAAGATACTTGAGAGATTCCAATACATATCTAATTTGTACAAAATATAGAAATGCAGTTAAATCTCTTGATGATATTATTTGCATGCGACTCGAGCTACAGTATCCTGATGGGCAGTCCAACCTACTGCTGAGTACCTGTGATACATGCTAAAATGGGTCAGCGAAAACGCTGGTGAGCTCACAGGTTTGATATAACAATATATGATTTGTGAACCGCAAGATTTAATGATTTGATTTACAAAGCATGTAAATAATTGATTGATGAGTATCACATGAATATTTGTAATTAAACAAATAAGTATAGATTGATACAACTAACATGAGCACATAGTCTGAGCTTAACTGAGGGGTCAGGATCACTATCAAGTGCCTGATCGAGGGTGCCTCTATGCGTATGCCTAATCAACATACGTTTGAACAAATGATAATGCGTCCGTTTGACAGGTTAGTGCTTGCTAACTCGGACGGGGATTGTCAATCCCATATGGTACCATACACTAACATTCACGCTAAATCATATTAACAGAACTATGCTTCAGAGGACTTTGATTGATTAGATGAAAACAACTCATGCAGCATACGTGATAATTTGATACTTGCGTTCACATGTAAAACAAAACAGAGCATGTATCTCACCCCTAGGTAAAAGCATTTAAAATAGGGGCTATGAGACTCACCTGAGTCTGATGAGATGCTGTCAAGCAACACTGATGGTATACAAAGAATGATGTCGTTTCCAACGACTGAAACCTGCCGGGCGTCCTAAACGCGCAAGGTTTTAAATGATTAGATGTCTCAGCAGACCATCTATGCTAGTTGTTCATCCAACTAGTAATGTCCAAATAATTAGTTTTGGATTGATTGTATTTTGAAAACATGTACGACCCGTTGGTGATTAATTGTAATAATAATCTCAAAACATTATTATTAAAATGTTGTAATAATATACTTGTAAAGTATAATTGAAGTGGTTAGTATTCGTATAAATCATGTGTTGATGCGTTATTGTCTTAGGTGATTATAAGTTGTTACCACTTCTAGTTATAACCTCGTTACCATTGTTAGTTTAAGTTGTTACCACTGTTAGTTATAAGTTGTTATCACTGTTAGTTATAACATAGTTACCACTGTTAGTTATAACTTAGTTACCACTGTTAGTTATAACATAGTTACCACTGTTAGTTATAACTTAGTTACCACTGTTAGTTATAACTTAGTTACCACTGTTAGTTATAACATAGTTACCACTGTTAGTTATAACATAGTTACCACTGTTAGTTATAACTTAGTTACCACTGTTAGTTATAACATAGTTACCACTGTTAGTTATAACATAGTTACCTCTGTTAGTTATAACTTAGTTTCCAAAACAGCCCCTTTTTATATCTTTTTCTGATTTTTGGCTCGACGAACCTCTCGTTTTCTACACTTTTTATTCAAAACCAAGACCCACCAAAAATCACAGATGTTCCCCTATGGGTCTAGTGTAAATCTGCACTTTATGGTAATTTTATAAGTTCATCAGCTATTTTTAACAAAAATCAACATGAAAGGTAGTCGGATTTGGTTCGGAAACGAGTAACATTCAAAGATCAGCTTCTATACTTAAATCCGTACAGATCTGGAAAAAGTGTAAAACACGAAAGTTGTAGCTCTTTTCAATACGCAACTTTTAAAAAAAAAATTGGTTGTCTAACTCATCTTAGAGCTCGAGATATTAACGATTTTGTTGGACTGTTTTTGAGAGACAGAATCTGTCATACATACATACTTATGAAAAACGTTTTTAAGATTTAGATTTGGACATTATCAAGTTGTATGAACAATATATCATCTATATAAACATAATACAAGTATTTTACGAAAGTGTCGGGATTCTTACGATGATCGAATGAAGAATCCGAAAAGGTGGAAGCGTAGCTCGCGTTCTCGTGATCGTTTTTGCTTCAATCGACTTGATGATCCAAAGAGGTTTTGATGGTGGATTATGGTGGTGAAAGTGGCTGATTTTAGAGAGAGAAAGATCAGAGATTAGAGAGAGAATGAGAGAGATTGAGTTGGTGATTGAATGAAGAAAGATGAGATGATGGTGGTGGTTAAAGTCAAGAACAAGATCCATGTTTCATGGATCTTGTTTGGCTGATTTTTCCAAGTCAAAAAGGAGGTGGATTTTTGTTATATTTTGTCTCAAATAATTGGTATTATATCCGTGTTCGTTTACCCGATCGTTTAAACGTATATTTAGACGTTATATTTTATACGCAATACGTACGTATTTTAAATAACGAATGAACTTTAGATATTTTCGAGTTGAAGTATTTTAGCAAAATACTTATTAATGACTTATAAAATATAACTTTAGTTTGTTTCGATTATCGGGCACGACTTGTGCATTTTTGGTTGCGTTTGATTGTTTTATACGACACGAAATACTTTTGAAATGTTATCGAAATAATACGTAATAAATAATGAGTTGTATTAAATAACAATTCTATATTACTTAATACTTATTTTCACCAACGCCGTATAGATGAATCGGAATTCGGCCGATTTGAAAATGCACGATTTAAACAAATCGCGTACTGATATTTATATATAACAATATACATATTGATACATACAATTAGCCTAAAACATAGCACTAATTACATATATTGCTAGATGATTAGGATCTAATAACTAGTCCTAATTTGATGGGTGTCACATGTGATAACATCACTAACACATGTGTCACGAATCAATATCACATGTGTTAGTAATGTTTAAATCTTATTTGAAACGCACTATATGGTTTTTGGTGTAGCCATTGACCCTGTAAAAGATTTTGCAGGAATTTTTTTTTTTTTTGTAACCAGTAACATGTGCGCGCGCTATTATGTAGTAACACATATGGTAATCAATTAGCAATGCAAGTGATAGTAATAGATGTCATGTATCTCTGTCATTTTCTTGACAGTACCACATATGTTACTATTTTTAGTTAGATGATATGTTTTTTTTATCAAATCACTGGATAAATAAACAACAAAAACTTTCATTAGATATCAAGTGGTATTAATAATAACACGTTTAGTAATCAACTAGTAACATACGTGATAATAATAACTAACACAAGTGATATCAAAGCTCTTATTACCTGTAGCCTTTAATTTCCATTTTTCTGTTGATCCAGATCATTAGCTTTGAGTTCTTGTATTACAGCCATCTCGTTCGTACTGCACTATAATACTTTTCAAATTTATCAGCTACCACATGTGTTAATGAATTTTTAAAATCAACATATGAAACTATTTTTTCAACTCTTTTTGAGGAATTTTAACAACTAAAAACGAAACACATGACGTACATAGATCACTGATACTAGTATCACATATGTTAGCACAATAATTGTGTTGCGATTCAACTCAACAGAGTTTTACGATCATCGTACGATTTTGCGCGTGGTTTGATTTTGCGATTTCGTCAAAAATTGATCGTTGAATCACCAGAAATCAGAATGCTATTGTGTTTTCGTTAATCAAATCGTAAACAGTAGTAGATTAATAAAGTTAAAATCGTGCAAAATACGATCACAGAACCTCGCATTGACATAAAACCTAATCGAATTACAGGTATAACAGAAATCGATCATCTGTAGTTTGAATTGAAGAATTGTGAGTCGAATTAACGTAATTCGTACCTTCGATTTGATCTATGCGCGATCGATTTGAGAGAAGAAGCTGCGATTGTGTTTGGGATGTACGTACATGTATTTGTATTTATATATTCTGTATGTATCTATATTTTCTATTTTTGTATTTTTGTTTATTTAATTGGAATTAAAGATGATGTATAATGACCAAAATAACCTTCCACCCCTAATGAAAATGGAGCATTCTGATTGGTTCCCTCATTCTCAACACTTTTGCCATTCTCATTTGAACCTCACCCACAAGCTTAAAACTTAAAAGATAGTTAAATTGATATACAACTCGAACACTAACATAAATCAATCGGACTGAAATACATAAAATCCACGTAAAGGTAGTTCCATCATATATATTATTCATAAATTCATACTTGTGAGCATTGATACACCTTATGGTTTAACTTCACAGCTAAACAAAGTCTGAGATCAGATGCGATTCTCTCAAATCAAACTGACATTCTGTTTGAAAGAGATCAATCATATGCCAGTTCCTAGATCATGACATGTGGATCAACCAAAATCAAGCAGCTTCGTTGTAATAGCTGGAAATTTCCTTCAATACTCTCTAAACGATCACAACCAAACAGACTTATGGAAACAAGATTGATGCAATATTGTCCGATTGACGACGGAACAACCTTGATCCCACTATAATCCAAATGAATATGTTGCAAGCCATCCATGGTCCGATGGATCTCTGGGAACTTTTGAAGTTGAGAACATCTGGAGAGTATGAGAGTCTCTAATTTTTGCATTGTGATGATGGGTGGAAACATCTCAAGATTTTTACAACCATCTAAATTCAAGTAAACAAGCTTATTATGACTTCCAACTGATGGATCAATCTCTTTTAAACTGCTACAGCAAGATAGCACCAATCTTTCAAGATTTGGGAGTCCATTGAAATCGGGTGTCCTTATTAGGTTTTGTGAACCATGGAGGTCGAGCAATTTCAACCTTGGTAAATGCTGTAGTATACAGATAATTAATTACAAGTCAACTATGTGAACATATGCATTAAAAGGAAAAGAGAAATGATATTTGAGCCTTACTAATATGTCAATTACCTGCTTGTCACCCATCCAAAGTTCTTTTTGCAAGCCATTTTTCAATATTAGACCAAAAAGCATTGTTGGTTGAAAACCTATTGGAAACGAACTTGCAGGATAATTTTCCCAAGATATCCATCGCAACTTATCAGAAAGAAATATAGGCTCTTCAACTAGTTCATTGACACGTTGATGCACACTAAGCAACCGAAGATTCTTCATGTTTGCAACAGCTCTAAGAAGATTTGGTAGAGCATCATGATAGGGAGCATGTAATGCTTGAATGTTGTTATCTTCCTGCTATAATAAATAAATAGAACAGTTTTAGGATTGATTAAGTATGTCTTTATTTACACATTTAAGGTACATCAAATATATATCTTGCAAAGTTAGCTTAAAAATTACCATTGCATCCGAAGCACAAATGTTTAGAACATCTTCTTCTTGCCAAACCCTGCTATGTTTTTCAGGATTTGCAGGGTTTTCTCCTCTAACAATCTCATGTCCCATTTCTTGTACAATATCATGCATATCAAACCAACCTTCTGTGACACTTATGAGACCATTTCGTATCAAAACCCCTATACGGGGGTGAAGATAACAAGCATCAAGTATCATCAAAGCCTCATCTTTCGGCCAATGCCGGAAGAAACATGCGATATCTAAGAATAACTCTTTCTCTTCATGGTGAAGTTTGTTGTAACTGATTTTAAGCATATCAGTAAAACTAGGATTTTGGATCTCTTTTAAGTTGGCCAGGAAACTAATCCACTCATTCTTGATTTTTCCATATAGAAAAGAACCTACGACTTTAAGAGCCAAGGGAAGCCCACCAATAAGAGAAACCAAGTCCAGTGAAAGCATCTCAGAATCTTCTATTACTTGATATTTCGAAAATGCATGTTTACGGAAAAGCTTAACAGCCTCATCACGTGATAATAAAATTACACCATAGATCACGTCAACCTTACCAGATAGCAAATTTTGGTCTCTACTAGTGATTATTATCCGGCTTCCTGCACCAAACCAATCAGGTGATCCAGCTAATGCCTCAAGTTGGTCAAGGTCATCCACGTCATCAAGAACAATTAAAACATCTCTATCATGTAACATACTTTTTATCATGCTTCTGCCTTCTTCATCATTTGGCACTACCACTTCTTTTTTCAAAATAGTTGATAGAATTTTTTGCTGCAACATTTTCATACCGTACTTTCTTGACTCCACACGAATATTTCCAACAAAACAACGACCTTCAAATTGACTAGAGATGTCCATGTAAACAGAAGATGCAAGAGTAGTCTTACCACCACCCGCTATCCCCAATACTCCAACCATGTGCACACCACCTGATCCAATAGCTAATGTTGATTTCAAACCTTTCAAGCGAGGCCCCATTCCAATGAGACCTTTATTGGCATTTGAAATTAGGGAAAACAATGTATGTGATATTGTATCAACAATGTCTTTGATGTACTTCCCTTCATACCTACACATTAGATACATGATGATAATTAGCATACGCTCCCATTGACACTAAACGGTAATTTATCCTTCAAAATTGTGAAATGGTCCTAAACAAATCTTATATTTCACATCACATGGTCCTAACCATAGTTTACTTGACTTGTATAGAAAAAAGAGCAATGATATATAGACCTAATATATAGACCTAAAAAAGGACCTAACTCATTATACTTTCAACACATGGCATATGCATTTTTTCTCACCTCATATTTACCATTGATTTTGCCACATATATCAATCATATTATAAGGTCTTCTTTTAGGTCTATATAGTTAAGCGTATATGTTATTTTTCTAGAATTCAAGGTTAAGCATAAAATATTAAGAATATTAAGAAAAAAGTCAATTACATGTTGGCAACGTGCTTGAGTGACCATCCAGAATGTTCACACACACCTATGAGTGCTTTTCTCCATAATTCAGCTTTGGTCATATTCTCCAACGCTTGTTTTTGAAATGCAATTCCAAATGCCCCATTTTGTTCTTGCACATCTGAAGGATCCACATCATAGAATATGGGCATAACTATTTGATCTCTCGTAACAACACAATTCATAACATACATAAGTTCATCCAAGCATCTTGAAGACACAGCATAGTCTTTGGAGATAACGATGATGGATATTCGCGTATCTTCAATAGCCTTTAAAAGGGTTCGGCTAATAAAAACGTCATGAGAAAGTGTTTCATCAGGCTTGTAAGTATGGATTCCTTGTTGCATAAGAGATGAGTAGATATGATCCACAAATGTTTTGCAGCCATGCTCTCCCATAAAACTAAGAAAGATGTCATGATTCCAACAATGAGAATAAGAGGTGGGAATTAAGTCTGAAGGTAACGTCAATGATGGCAATCTGTGTGTAACTATGTCAGTGATATCTGCAATGAAGTTTGACTCATCCCTGCACATTGGATATACAAAGATAATTAACAAATGCACACACACACAAAAAGGTGACAAGTGCCATGAAAATAAATAAGGGAATTGAGTCCCAGTGCCTCTTAGATGTCATATTCATAGATTCAATATCACAACTAATTTGTAACAATTTTTCACTCTGAGAGATCAAATAGTTTATAATCAGAAACTGCAAAAAAATAGATCAGCCCCTTTATATGGATCACCTACTTGATTTTTTTTTTTTTTTATCAATTATAGATGTTTGATACATGATACATCTCTATATATACACTTGCTTATATCTAAACCCTTACACCTCAATGTTTTTAAAAAATCTATATTTTGTGACATGATTACAAAATTATGCTGCTACACAATATTACTAATAAGAAGTAATATGTATGTTAAGCACTATGATCAAAGGGACTCTGGCCTAGTGGTATGCGAGGAGCTTATTAACCAAGATGTTGTGGGTTCAAGCCTGTTGGAGGCAATGTGTATGTCTGTGATGTACATAATATGTGGATTAGGTTGTATGTTTACATTTCTAAGAAAATTATTTCAAGCACTATGTGAGTAATGTTCAGCACTTTAGCTAACTCTATTCGGTGCAAGAATAATTGACCTATAGAATATAAACTTCTTAGGCATATAAGCAATAAAAAAGAAGCATAAAATTACCCTTGCATAGGATCCCATCCAAAAAGGTTAGCTGCAGCGACCAATGCTTTTCTCCAAGATTCTACTTGGTTGCTGTTCTCCACCTCATATCTGGCAAATGCTTTTCCATATTTCTGTTTCTGTTCTCGCACTTCGAAGTGATCCACATGATAGAATATCGGCATAACAATTTGCCCTGTTTCATCCATCCAATTCATTATATGTACTAGTTCTTCCAAAAGCAATGTCGAATCAGCATAGTTTTCGGAGAATATGATGATGACAATCTGTGATTCGTGAATAGCCTTCAAGTGGGATGGACCAACCGATTTGTCACTGGGAGTTGTTGAGGTGTCCTCGTAAATATGAATTCGGTGTTGTAAAAGAGCTGAGCGGAGATTGTCTACAAAGGGTTTGCAGATGTCTTCTCCATTAAAATTGATGTATACATCATAATTCCACAACTGAGAAGAAGGGGTGGGAATATCAGGGAACAACTTTTTGTCCACGGTTGTAGGTCCATCAAAGATGATTCTTAGCTTTTCCAAAATGTTTGCATCTGGAATTTCTTTTAATCTAGCCAAGAGACTCTCCCACTCATTCATACCATTGTCACGTACAAAAGAACCTAAAACTCTAAGTGCTAATGGGAGCCCACCAGCATAAGAAACCACATCTTTTAAAATCAGCTCATACTCTTTAGTATGTATGTAATCCCCATTTGCATGCTTCAAAAAGAGCTGAATAGCCTCGTCATCATTTAACAACCTCATATTGTATATAAGATCTACTTTATGAGCATGTAGCAAATGTTTATCTTTAGTTGTTATGATTATTAGGCTCCCCTCACCAAACCAATCATGTGATCCAGCTAATGCATTTAGCTGGTCAAGGTGATCGATATCATCAAGAACAATCAAAACCTTTCTATGGGATAACCTACTCATTATCATGCGTCTTCCTAACTCAACTCTCCCCACTTCAACGTCTTGTTTCAAAATGCAAGAAAAGATTCTTTCTTGAAATATTTCCAAACCATACTTACTTGATTGCTCCCGTATATTTTCAACATAGCAATAACCACTAAACTCGTGGTAGATTCTATCATATATAGAAGATGCAAGAGTAGTCTTACCACTACCATCAACACCCCATATTCCAATCATAAGCACACCACCGGACCCATTTGGTAACTTTGAGCACAGATCTTGCACGCGAGCCTCTATTCCAATCAAGTCTCTGTTTACACTCGAAGTTAGGGAATACAACTTGTGTGAAATTGCATCAACAATTTCTTTTATGCACTCTGACTCATCCCTGCACATTAGATATATATATATACATTAATGATTAACATATGCTTACATTGATACCAGAGGTAATTTGTTTTGTGTTCCATGAAATAACATAGGGGAAGGGTTCTTAAGCTCCTAATTACCTCTTACATTTCATATTTAAATAGGTTTTCTAAAGTCAACATCACAAAGTTAATATAAACAAACAATGAAAACGATGTAAAACCAAAATATGAAATACGAAAAACTAGACAAAAAAGTACAAAAGAGTTGAATACCTCAATTTTCAGATTTATAGTTAATTCTATGACTTTTTATATGCATCCATAGAGAGATTAGTTACGTAATTGGATTCTTGTATAGTACTGATACAATTGTATCCATGGTGACTAGTACTAGTACAACTATGTTTTTATTCAGCCAAGCCTACAAAAAATACTATTCTGTAATAAGAACATAGAAAATGAGAAAGAAAATTACCCATTGGCAATGTTATCAGTTACCCATCCAGAAATATTACAAACATCTGTGAGTGCTTGTCTCCATGATAAAACCTTCTTGTTGTTCCCTAACTCGTGTTTCGCAATTGCTTCACCATATATCCCTTTTTGTCTTTTCAGCTCTACGGGCTCCACTTGATAGAATATGGGCATGACAATTGTTCCTCTTTCTTTCCTGCCTTTCATAATATATGTAAGTTCATCCAAACACGAGGAAGAATCTGCATAGTTTTCAGACAATACAATGATGGCAATATGTGATTCTTCCATAGCCTTCATGAGGGATGGACTGACGGCATCCTTTCGGGAAAGGTTTTTATCATCCTTGTAAGTGTGGATTCCGTGTTGCCAAAGAGCTGAATAGAGATGGCCCACAAAGGTCCTGCTGCAGGTGTCTTCTCCATGAAAACTGATTAAAACATCGTAAGTCCACGACTGAGAAGAAGAGGCAGGAACGAGTTGATGATATTTCATCGATCTGTAGAGTTATTTGGAATTAGTATACAAGCTTTCTATGTACGTAAGGTTCATGAAGACATACGTAACTTCAGTACCTTAATAGATATGAAGTAATAACTCATGAAGATTCTCCTTTATTTTCTTCATAAGGCAAAACAAAGGGAATTATATTTGGATATGGATGGGAAGAGAAGGAATATTTTGACTTGTTTTCTTTTTCTCTTCCTTTTGTTAGTTTTTTAAATTTTCATTTTTGCAGATATGAATACAAATATGAAGGAACTAAATAGTCTAAACTGTATATCTGTTTCAGACAAACAAAACCTTGATGGTTCATTGGTCATATTCGAATGTGTGACATCATCCTCGTGAATTGAAAGTCTGTGGTGGAGAACATCAGAAAGATCATCAACCAAGTATACATCAGACCTTGTTGCCTATGAAAAACCAAACAAATTAACAAAGAGGTTCTACATAAGTACATATCAGGCATGCCAATTTTTGATCAGATGTTAATTGTGGGGCACATTTCAAAATAGGTAACATAAGTTCCAAAATTTCTCAATGTAACTAACCAAAAATCGTCTCGCACATTATAAGGATTAATTGTAAGTTCAGTTTCATCAACAACCAGAAATTTGGTTACCTACATTAGGAAATTTGGAACTTGTGAATTGTGCCCTAAATTGTAAGCAGTTCATAAAAGTGTAGTTGTTCTCATATGAATTCTAAACAATAATAAAGAAGCAGAAACAGAATATGATCATATTATAACATTAAACATAAATAATTAACATGTAAAACCTTATGCCTTTGCAATGATAACTTACTTGCTGTTGATAATCCAAAGCTTTCTTCAGTTGTTTCACGACTTCACTCATTGTTGGGCGCACAATTTTTTTAAAGTTACGCAAGGAATCTGAGCTTAATTGTTCTTCTTTTTTGGAAAGCATCATCATATTAAACAATACAGCCCCGAAGGAATAAACATCAGATTCCATAGCGGTGAGAGTACCTGTTCGATAGTATTGGGGATCAATATATCCTGGTGTGCCAACAACATCAAGAGAATGAGACTGCTGCTCTTTCGCCGGTGCTATTCTTGACAACCCGAAATCGGAAAGTCTGGCATTCCAATTGTCATCCAGGATGTTGGCGCACTTGAAATCACGGTAAATAATAGTACTATGTTGAGGTTCAGCATAATCGTGACGGTACTCTAACCCACGAGCTGTCCCTAAGCAGCTTGGTAAACGTTGAGTCCAATTTAACAACTCTTTGGTTTGTAAATGATTGTCCAGGCTCCCTTTGGTTTCTTGATGATAGACAAGTATCTTCTCATCACCTTCATCGCAAAATCCGATAAGAGATACAAGGTTCTCATGTTGATTAGTTGAAAGCAAAGCAATCTCCCTAAGAAAATCATTAGAATCTTTCCCTTGACTTGTATCCAACCGCTTTACGGTGATGGAGCCGTGTTTTTGAGATTGGCCTCTGTACAGCGTTGAATTTACACCTCGTCCAATTAAGTTGTCATCAGAAAA
Organism: Helichrysum umbraculigerum; assembly: GCA_949592205.1. Lineage (NCBI taxonomy): Eukaryota > Viridiplantae > Streptophyta > Magnoliopsida > Asterales > Asteraceae > Helichrysum > Helichrysum umbraculigerum. The sequence goes on along the minus strand of CATIUR010000005.1, from coordinate 59,860,008 downwards.
ATCATTAGTAGCTAATAATATAGCTTCAAGAGGAATCTTCAAGTGATCCAGTTGTTGATCGGAAGAAGTCATCTTTAGATTTATGATGCAAGTGTGAACAACAGATTATGGTTATTGGCTTATTGCCTGAGTCTGAAAAGAGAAAAAGCCTTTTGTCTGAGGAACGGGTCTGCATATGCGGGATTGGGTGTTGTGGGTGTTGTTGTTGTTGTCGTCTTAGGAACGGGTCAACCTCATGTTATTATACAAATAAAATACTCCGTACCTAAACCATTTGACAGTTGACACAACGTTATTCGGCACGCCACATCACGGTAATGCTATTTACACGCCGTCAAATCAGTCAAATCAAGGGATGTTTAAAATTTTTTGAGACAAGACGTTGTAGTCTCAGCTATTACTACCATTCACGATTATTTTATTAATTAGATTAAATAGTTATATACCATTATCTTATGTTTCCTCGATAACTTGTTATAAATAATACGGAGTAATACTCTTTTCGTCGCACTTAAAGTGTTATGTTTGATTTTTTAAAAGTTTTTAACATTATATATTTTTGTTTGAGTTATATAATACTACGTACTTGATACAAACTATATAAATGGATTGAATTTTAAAAATATTTTCATTGGTATAATTTTCATCAGGTATTGTATAACATAAAAAAAAAAAATTTAAGGTCAAAGTTGAATTTTTTTTTCTTTCAAAAAGTCAAAACGTGACACTTTGAGTGGGACGGATGAAGTAAAATTATAGTATAAAATATAAATCAAAATATATCATTATAAAATTATAAACCATATATATTTTTATTTATATATTTTTTTTAGGTGGTGCGGTTACCGCTCGGTATTAGGAAATTCGGGCTCAACTCGTTTAGATAATCAAAAAAATTGTATTTACTTCACTGAGTTCACCCCTATACAACTATATGTTGTAAGTTTTGGGATAACACAAGTTTTGTTAGCAATGTAATTATTGTTTCCCTAAAATAATGTGCATATTTATAATTTTATTATCCTAAACCTATGTGCATACTAATAACTTTTCTTATACATTTTTAAGTAGTAATCCAAATATACTACTATGATCATTCTATTTTTATCTACATTACGATATATAATAAACATGATTTCGAACTGAATAAATTTGTAAATAATTATCATATAATGATAAAGTTTATGTTGGAATGTAGATAAAATTACACTAATCATTAATATATATTCATAATTATTCAATATAATGTATATAAAAAGTTATTAAAGAAAAAACCAAACATTACGTAAACTAAATACAGCATGTACAATATATTAAGTAATGTCGAATAAATATTTCAATCGGTCAAAGTGTGTAAATAGAACTTTTTTCCTTGCAAAAAGAACCAGCCGCCACATCAGTATTTATTATTCTATTCTAATACTTGGTAGAAAAATTTATGAAGTGTTTGGAGAGTAGACGGTACTAAATTACTCCTTTTATTCCATTTATATTATTTCATTTAAAATTTTGTTGGATTTAATTAAGATACGTAACTGATAATTTTCGTGAGATAAATGATTTAGTGTAATTAATGAGGACAAATTGTGGAGTTTAATGATTACGAGTTTTTTTTACCTGCGCGTTGCGACGGGCATAAAAAATATATAAATTTTAGATGCACGAATGTAATGCTTCTTTAAGTTGTTCACTCATTTTTCGGAACTTATACATATATGAACTTCATTTTTCTTGTACTATAATAGGGAGTGTTCATCGAAGAAGGTTTAATTTTTTCAAGCCATTAGAAATTGGATTGTTTTATGTGTTAGATACTTGTCCCCAATTCAGTGGCGGATTCAGGATTTAGAATTACCAGTAGCATTGGTATTCCAATTTTGTGAATGATAACATTAAATAATGTTATATTTATATTAATAATATTTAGTATTTTTATATATATTTATTGTATTTATTTGATAAAATATAATTATTTTGTTCATATTTACAAAATAGGTAGAAATAGAGCTTAAATTAGAAAAAGAATGAAAATAGAGTAAATAAACTAATTTTTGTATAAAAGTTAATTTGACCTAAATATAGTTGGGACAAAGTGGCTAAAAGAGCAAAGAAAATAAATAAAGTTTGTAAATACTTGAGTTCAAGTATTTAAATGGATTGAGCGAAAATAATTAGATTAAAGATTTATTGAAGTTTATGAATTGAACCAAATAATTAGTTGGGCTAAATAATGATAATAATATAATCCTAATTTTAGTACTAACGTAATAAATAATAATAATAAATAAACTTTAGTTAGTAATATAAAGTAATAAATAATAATAATCATATGATCGTATGATCATATACTAACGATATTATAATAATAATAACATTTATAATAATAAAGTAAACAATAAATAATAATAATAATTTTGATGTGATCTTTGTTTTGCAGGTAGATCACGTGGGCCGAGAAACAAAGAAACAAGGCTGGTTTAATGTGGGTCCCACTCAAGTCAAGTCTAAGGTCAAATTCTAGAAGCAAAAGGGATTAGACGTGAGAGGCGGCAGAGTTTTTCTTGGTGGGTACAAAAAGCACTCAACCGGTGGTCCGAAATATTTATCAACCGGCGGTTGGGACCGACCTACAGCAACTATAAAAGGAGACCCATTCCATACGAATTTTGTACCACTTTTTCATAGGATTAAACCCTAAAGTCGACAAACAAATTCTAAATTCGAATTTTTAACCTTAAATTCGAATTTAGGGGTTTTTCTAAGGGTTTAGGAGCGCGATTTTGGAGCGAGAGGAGTTAGGGTTACGCACAATCATTGTAAGGGTATAATAATTATTTTATTTACATTCTTTTATTATTTTAATAATAATGTATACTTTATTTTCAATTATTATTTGTGTTTATTTTATAATGATTATGAGTGGCTAAATTTCTTTGCGCTTACTTGAATGAAATAGTTAATGATTAGGGGTGTTATCTTATGATGTTTATGCAATTTAATTAATGTTTAATTGAAACTTTTTGTGTTTAAGTTTTATAATATTATTGAAGCTTGTTAATGATTTAATTAGTGACTATAGCGAACGTTTGTCACAAAGTTATTTCATTATTTGATTATATGTCTATGCATGTATGATTAATCCAATGATTTAGCGAACGCAGATTTGGTATAAGTTAAATAATTAAACTTAAATGTATAAGGTGATGATATTGGCGAACGTCTTTCATTTAGTTAAGTTATTAGTTGGTTAGTTAAGATTTATGAGAAGGTGATGACGAACGTTAAACCTGATCTAAATTAAGATGAGCATTGATTGCTAGATAACCTGGTTTTAATTAAACACCCTGAAGTCATTAATGAAATAATTCAAGTAAGTGTCGTTTTTAATATCTGAATAAGTTTAAGAAATCAAATTTAACTCTTTCTGAGTTTACTTATTTTTTAGTTTAATTTTAGTAGTTTAAGCAAAGTAACAATTCGGTTACACAAACCCAAGTCTTTTTCTGTATTTAAAGTTAATTATATTTTAAGTATTTAATCTACATTCCCTGTGGAACGAACCTAGACTTACTGTAGCTATATTATAAGCGATAGGGTATACTTACCTCAGTTGTGTAATAGTCAAGTTTCAGTATTTCTTAGTTTATTTTTATAACTAGATTTTACACATCAGTGAACCCGTAGCACAAACAAATAATTTAACTAAAAATGCAATTTATATAAGAAATTTACACCGCATATAACGAATGAACCCGTAGCAACTGCTACCCTTATCTTTTACATAGCTCCGCCCCTGCGCCAATTAGATAGCCATTTGAATATGTATCATACTTAATCGTTTGTTTTTGGAATTCAACATATAATCAAATCTAACTGATGATTTAATAAACTTGAACCGGTAATCATTCGACATATCAAAGTCATAAAGCTTGAAAAACTCAATTTCAAAAATAAAAGAGCTCTATATTTTGTATTAAAATATACATTTTATTCAATTTAGTCCTTTAGCATATATTATAATCACATGTTTTGCATTAAAAAAAATTTATGCAGTATTTTTAAGCCATATAGGTGATTTGTTTAATAAAATCCACTGATTTTAAATGAGAAAACAATTTATATTTCGACTTCATTAATTCAGTAATATATATATATATATATATATATATATATATATATATATATATATATATATATATATATATATATATATAGCCATATAGCAATAGGGGCTTGATACTACTAGACTCAGGTGAGTCTCACGGCCCCTTTTTACTGTTTTACTATTTTGAGGGAGATGCATTGCTTGTTTTACTCGAACACATGAACTTACTTACTTGATTTACTTACTGATTTACTAGTATATCGATTGCATGGGTTTTACTTAATCCAATGAAGTCCCTTTAATCATAGTTGTTAGTTATCGACTTAAGCGCGAGTTTTAGTAAATGGATCCATTTGGGACTAACAATCCCCACCTAGGGTAGCACGCACAACCACGAACATACAGGTATAAATGGGCGTTTCTTACTCGTTTCATATGAATGTTTTTGGATTAGCATTCACAAGGGCAATTACTAGGTACTTGATTGTACCCTTACTTACTGTTAAGCTTCAACTATGGTGTTCATGGCAATGTATATCGAAACTATTGCATACGTGCAATCATTACTTACTTTTACTACTTGATGCGTTCAAAACTGTTACTTACTATAAACCTGTGAGATTCATCAACCTTTTGGTTGACCCTTTTAGTGATGCATTCTCAGGTACGCAGCTTGAGTAGGGATGCCCAGCAGGATCTACTTATATGCTAAGCTAGTACGAGTCGCATGCATACACACTTATGAAGATTTTACTGGGATTATCTTTTGTACTATGATTATGTAACTAAAATCTTTAGAATCTATTTGCGAACTCACTAATGATGTATCTTTATGACTTATTACTTTTGAAAACTTATGTAATATACTATATTGCAATGTATTTTCTAAAATGTCTCATTTAGAATCGTTTACTGTATATCTTGTGCTTCTGTTATTGATTAGTCACGCCCCGACCCGATTCGCTTCCGCAACCCGAATTAGGGAGTGTGACAGATTGATATCAGAGCCTAAGGTTACAGTGAACTAGGTTGCATGTAGTGCGCCTAGACTATGACCGTTAGGCAGTATTCCTTATTAGGTATGATTGGTTCAGGGATTACATCATACAAGTTTAATTTAACATAGCCTGATCAACTATGTACAATTAAATGAAGATGATGTGAGACTTGAAATGGTCATGTTGAACAGGAATGCAATAGTTGACTCTGACCACGAGAGAACCAGGACTCATACTTGTCTATGCTAGACACAACTAGGTGGAAATATATATGGTATATACCTGTCTTAACAAACTATGAATTATTATATGTGATATATAATAATAGGCATAGGATACTTGGTAACACACCTGTTATAGTACAACCAACTTTCTTACCGTAATGTCCGCAACATTACTTCACCGTTATAGTTAATAGTGGGAATAGGTATACTTTAGGCTATCGCTGTATAGGCTTCCGTTACTTACTTCGTAGGATCATTAGAACTGACAACCTATTCCGCCGTATCATCATACACCTTTGAGGAAACCTTATTTCACATCCTTTCATACCATTAGTAACATCATTTTCATCCGGACAAATTTCGGTCCTAGGTATTACAAAATCCTCGAAAACCTATCACAAATTTCAACTCTCGTGATCTTTGGACATACATGTACAATGATTACAACCTTTATTATTCTACGCCATTGATTGTCATTATTCACGATGGTCTATGTCCTTGCACCAAATGCAAGCGATTTGGACATCTGCCCAAAGACTGCGAAGCAATCACCACTGGTACCGATGTCTCAGCACCTAAGACCTACTATGAGTGCAATGGTACTGGGCATTTCAGGAAGGACTGCCCAAAACTGAAAAATAACGTTGCTCGAGGAAGAGCCTATATACTCGGAGCTGGAGAAAACCACCCTGACCCAAATGTGAACACGGGTACATTCACTCACAAATAGCCAAAACTTCTTTTGTACTACTTACTTTGATAGATCTCATTTACTGCTTAGCATTTCATCTGTTTCCTTAAATTCTAAGTACAAAATAGAATTAGGAATTAGTGAAACATTTTTATGTAGCCAGTGTGATACCAAAAGATTGCACTTTAAGCTTAGCAAATAAATTCTTCCCATACATATCATACATAATGAGATTTGGGAACCACAACAACACCGTCTGTACAAATTACCCATCCAAGTACCATACTGAAATCATACATTCTTAGGAACTATACACTTCTTGCAAACGTTAGTGGTACAAATTTGTAATAACTACGAACTTGAGTATTGTGTTATAAGAATTTACATGTTATAGAGATGATTACAATTAGTTACAAAAACATTAACTTAACATGAAACCTTTATGTCATAAGAAATGACTGAACACTCCAACAACAATCACACGTCGGAGGACGACCAACTCAGTGAGGAACATATGGTGTTTCCTTACCTTCTTACCTTAGATAGTGACATAGTAACAACCGATGTGAAACAACCGATGGAATCGGTGATAGTACCTGCATTGCCTACTACGAAAGGGACTACTAGATAGCTTATCCTGTAGGACTACTAGATGGAATCGTTGATATATACATAAATGATTAGGCGATTATGTGATATAGGTATATATACATACATAGGCCTCGACTACATACTACTCTCTAGGCTATTATATACTGAAGGTATAGGAATAGGCCTTGTCCGATGATACTTTGTTTACCACCTACACCACTATAATCGACAAACATAGCTACTCCAACTAGGGGTGTTCATTTTCGGATATCCGAAGTTTCGGATACCCGAAGTTCGGATATCCGAAATTTTGGATATTAGATTTCACTATCCAAAACCCTATCCAAACTTTCGGATATCCAAATTTTGGATACGGATATTGGGTTATCCAAATACCCGAATTAAATAAATAAATATATTTTTCGCAAATTTTTTGTATTTTAAAATCAAAGATATTTACATTTATAAGTCTATAAATAATGAAGTTAATATTATATAAGTATAAAATATATGCATATGAATGAAATCTCAAGTATTTTGATCGACAATACTAAAAATATTTCAAAATGTAGAATATCTTGATATTTAAAGACATAAACAAGGATTATTTGACATATCTTTCACGTAATAAAGTAAATTATTACAAGATTTAGATTATATTACTAAAATTTAGCAAAATAAGTAATATAAATCCAAAAATTATAAATAAAAAATCCACTTTTCGGATATTCGGATATCCAAATTATCCAACTTTTTGAAAATCGCTACCCAATACCTATACCCAAAACTTCGGATACCCGCATTTCGGATACCCAAAAATTCGGATTTCCAAATTTTCGGATAATTTCGGATCGGATACCTCGGATATTTGGGTATCGGATTCGGATACGGATATTTTGAACACCCCTAACTCCAACGTCCTTCGATATGAAGATCGGGACTTTGTTTTCATTTGCTACCACCTACCTAATTCTACGTCTATAACATTCTACAACGTACTCCACTGTACCGTTAGGTGTATCCTAGGAAAACCATTTTCAACAAATTTCAACGTGCTTTTACCCCGAAACTTTTTCATAACTTCTGTTTTTGAACAGATTTTGTTAAACAAAAATTTCAAAACTTTGTCGCTGACAAGAATTTCAACCGAACCATTTATCGACTCAAGTTTTCATCAGACTTCAAAGTTTTCAACCGACTTTCACCATCAAAATTTTCTAACAAATGTATTTCTAGCAAACATGTTACAAAATTTCTTACGAAATATTTTATAAAATTCTCAAAATTTCAAAACCGTGTAAACTTACTTATAGTACACAACTTTATATAAATTTCAAACTCTGGATGGTCAACAAAATTACACAGTATACAATGACCTCCTTGCTTTATAAGAACAAAACCTATCAAGACCCGAATGAGGACGCGGGTATGGTCACTCACTAATAACCTGACTACCTTTATGCTATTTACTTTGATAGATCTTACTTGCTACTTGATATCTTTTATGTTTTCTCTAGATTCTAAGTGCACGATAGGGTTAGGGAAAAACAAAAATTTAGTTCTATAGTTTCTATATATGAAACGAGGTTTAGCACATATGTATAGGAATAACATATCCTACACTATTTTATACCGGAAAACATACCGGTTGACTTTTATATACTGGGTAACATCCCACATAAAACTATATTTTGGGTAAGATCCCACATAAAACTAATTTGTGCTAAATCACTTCGTTTCTATATGAGACTGTTAGGATCTAATTTATGCTACGACACTACTGATTGCTACAAACTGTATGAACACAGTGGAATTTACTACATTACTCTAGGCCTCTAGTACAAAGCGTAATTACACCTTAGCGACTGACTGACCGACTGACCTTGTCCTACCGACAAAATGGTCAATTACATTACAACACACTTTCTCTATTCCTTTAATGGCCAGTAGGGCATTAGCTTAACAAGGGGAGGAAGATAACATTGGATTGAGGTTATATCACTCTTAGTAGACTCACACACTTTCTTAGAATACGCACCGACTATTACTTCAACACTCTAATAATTACTACGAATGAATTTCGGGACGAAATTCTCCTAACAAGGGGAGAATGTGACACCCGGTCAAAAATGACCCAAAATTTGGTCAAAATTTAAACTTTTATTTCAAGTATTATATACTCAAACTACTGAAGTGCACAAATATTATATATATAAATATATATAATAACGTTAAACGATTATTTAATAATCGTGTATATGCGAATATGACAGAACGCAGAAACTTAAAATGGACGTTGGTGAAACTTTTTAATAAATAACATAAATCTATTTGATAATTAAATAGTAGTTATTTACATTATATTATTATGTATTAATAATATACGAAACAATGTACGTTTTGCTTAAAACGTAACCGAACGCGACGAAAACGCACGAAACGCACCCGACCGACGAAATAAACCAAAGTTATATTTTTATAACTTAAAACTAAGTATTTTGATAAAATACTTCAAGTAAAAATAACGCGATTACACGCGTATAATTATAACGTATAAAAACGTTACACAATTCAAACGAACGTACAAATCGCAACCGACGACCAAACGAAAACCAAAACATATTTTAGAAACTTATAATATGTTACTTGAGTAAAACTTTCATTAAAAATATCAATTTTTAAAACGTTATCGAAACGTATTATAAATAACGTTATACGTTTAAACGAACGACGAAACGACCGGGTAAACAAACACCGCACGGAGCGTAACTTTGGGGAACAATTTAACACACCCACATGGGATGGGACCCACCCAAAATCAGATGGAAAAATCAGCCAAGATCCACAAAATGTGGATCTTGCCCCTTGACTTTAAGCACCAAACCACCCCCTCACTTTTCCTCATTCATCCCCATCTCTCTCTCTCTCTAATCTCTCCCTCCTCTCTCTCTAAAAACGACCAAAGATCAGTCACCACACCACCCTCACTCCACCACAAGTCCACCATTCAACCACCATAGTGCCATCATGAACCGCCACGCCGGAATTCAAGAAAACGAGATAAAACGAGTCTACGGCTTCATTTCTTCATCTCTTCATCATTCTCTTTGTAAGAACTACTTTCTTTCCTTATAAATACTTGTAACATATGTATTAACATGTTTTAGTGTCCACTTAACCATTAAATGTCCAAATGATTAACCGAAACGCGATTAAAATACTAAAACATGTGACTATGTTTTCTGTCCAGAAAAAATGCTTCACTTCAATGAATTATTTAAAAATGATTTCTACATAAAAATGAACGAATCTTAAGCCTAAAATGTAGTTCGTGATGTTAGCTTTACAACGACATCAATTTCGTAACATTTCGACTTCGTTTGCTTTTTTAAAATAATATTTCCGTTAAGGTGCGCGTTACTGTTCCGGCGGACAGTAACATCCGCCTCCTTCTCGAGACCATATCTTGAGTTCTAAGAAGAATCAACTTACGAAGTCTAAACGAAAAATGACCGTTAAGATGTTGGATAAAACTTTTATGTTTACCACTTTGACCAGATCCCCACGAAATTTTGTGTAGGAACCGATCTATGGACTGAGCTCGTTCTTAGACTCAACCTGAGCACTTTTCATTTCCATTTTTTTTAAAATAGTAAATGAACTTATAAAAATATCATAAAGTGCAGAAATGAACTAGACACCTAGGAGAATATGTGTGATTTTTGGTTAGGCTTGATTCAGAATAAAAACGGGTCAAATCGAGAGCTCAATCGAATACAAAATCTGGAAAACATAACTACAAGGGCTGTTTTGGTAATTTTGTAAAAGTGACACTTCGAGACACCCACGTAACGTAACGACAACTTTTATAAACTCATTTTACCATTATAAGACTTCCCTAAAAGTTTTAAATCAAACCGAACGCGTCTGACCTTGTGAACGAAAACGAACACTTAAACGAAATCGGAAACATATGACAAATATACTTTAGAAATATACAACGAAATGAAATACATAATAATAACACTTGAATTATTATTACACACCGTCACCAACGGGCCATATCTACACAACGACAGACTACAAATACGAACAATTACAAATAACAGACTAATGGACATTAACTAGTTGAGTGGACAACTAGCATGGATAATCTTAACGATATTCATTTACTTACTTAACCTTACACGTTTAGGACGCTATAGGTTACTAGTTCGGAGAACCTCATTGCTTGATTTACTTCTTGATACTACTAGACTCAGGTGAGTCTCACGGCCCCTTTTTACTGTTTTACTATTTTGAGGGAGATGCATTGCTTGTTTTACTCGAACACATGAACTTACTTACTTGATTTACTTACTTGATTTACTTCCTGATTTACTAGTATATCGATTGCATGGGTTTTACTTAATCCAATGAAGTCCCTTTAATCATAGTTGTTAGTTATCGACTTAAGCGCGAGTTTTAGTAAATGGATCCATTTGGGACTAACAATCCCCGCCCAGGGTAGCACGCACAACCACGAACATACAGGTATAAATGGGCGTTTCTTACTCGTTTCATATGAATGTTTTTGGATTAGCATTCACGAGGGCAATTACTAGGTACTCGATTGTACCCTTACTTACTGTTAAGCTTCAACTATGGTGTTCATGGCAATGTATATCGAAACTATTGCATACGTGCAATCATTACTTACTTTTACTACTTGATGCGTTCAAAACTGTTACTTACTATAAACCTGTGAGATTCATCAACCTTTTGGTTGACCTTTTTAGTGATGCATTCTCAAGTACGCAGCTTGAGTAGGGATGCCCAGCAGGACCTACTTATATGCTAAGCTAGTACGAGTCGCATGCATACACACTTATGAAGATTTTACTGGCATTATCTTTTGTACTATGATTATGTAACTAAAATCTTTAGAATCTATTTGCGAACTCACTAATGATGTATCTTTATGACTTATTACTTTTGAAAACTTATGTAATATACTGTATTGCAATGTATTTTCTAAAATGTCTCATTTAGAATCGTTTACTGTATATCTTGTGCTTTGGTTATTGATTAGTCACGCCCCGACCCGATTCACTTCCGCAACCCGAATTAGGGGGTGTGACACAACAATCGTCCTTTATGATATTGTACTTTAATCGAAAAACCAACACAAAATTTCATAGACAACTAAAACAATAAATATTCATAGCAGAAAAAATATACTACCAACACAAACTGTCAACAACGAAAAAATACACACTTCAATTCACTCATTTTACAAATTGATTAAACTCAAATATGTTTGATGCACATTTAATAGATGTTGATGCACACTTCATATACCCTAAAAAAACTTCTACAATCGTGAAGAAGTTGATTCACACCAGAAAAATTGAACACTGATTCACAACAACTAGCTGAATGATTCACATCGGAAAACAGTTGATGCACACCGGAAAATATATGATGCACAACGTAACTTAGATCCCATTGTTGGTCATCTTCGTTGTGGATTGGAAAATATATGATGCACAACGTTGGACGGTGGTTCCTAATTAAATGTCGACGCTAACCTGTCTTACATTCATCGGCCATTGACCGTTCACCCAGACAACATGTTTTTGAGTAAAAACTAATGTGAAAGATGAGTAGTATAGAGTACTTGCATGTGGTGGTTTGTAGAAAAGAAAATAATATTTAAGATTAGCATGGCGTGGCGGCTAATGAGAAAAGCTGAGAGTGATAACTGAATAAGCATGGAGAAGTTGTGAAAGGGTATAAAAGTTAGAATTTGAGGAAGATGTGGAACGGCTGGCAAGTAAAGAGAAAAAGGGATTTACTTTATTTCAATTTAATGATCATAATTACACAATTTCATTACCATAAATACCCTTTGACTAATATTTGATTTTAAACATACATATAATTATTTAATTCCATTCTATTTATTCTATTTTAACATCTATTCTATTCTATTTGATCCAAACCCTATAACAATATAATTATAATAATTATTATATGTTTTATTTAATTTAAAATACCTCTTTGATTAATTTACTCAGATTTATAATCTTACATTGTGAAATCCACAATTACATTTCGAAGTGTTAACGTTATCTTTTAGGTGTTAGTAGACATGTATGGTTATGTTTATATTTTATTTCTTATTAATACTTTTTACATAAAATATATTCATTTAAAAACTTTACATAAAAAAATATCCATACTGTTTGACTACCTAGTTCTTCTCCATACCAATTTATTATTTTATTTTTTTCTTGGAGTTGAAATAGTGGTTGGTGAGTTAGAATAGGTTATGAATTAGTAATAACTACTTTTACACAACTCACATTAACATGGGGGTAAATGCATTTTGTCGGCTACGTACTATACCTACTTGTTCCGAGGTAAGCAACACACCATTTTAATACTAGGGTACGCAACAAACTGAAGAATCTTGTGCCAATGTAAGTAATACGGTGACCGGTTACCGGAATAGCATGTAAATATGATTATTTGGCATTTTTTATCTAGTACTATTACTTACATGGCATTTTTAACTTAATATTATTGATTACATAGCATTTTTTTTTTGCTGACGTGACGATTTGTTTTATACTCCGTAATTCTTTAACAAAAATAAATTTCACATATTTTCTTTAAATCAAATTCAACTACAAAATTGAACTAAGATTAGTTAACTTTTATCTCTTCATGACAGGATATTACAAAATAAACTACGGGGATATTAATTCCATAAATTATGTTGTCAGGGTGGGTTTCAAATGAGAATATGAATTTGTGTGAGAATGAGGGAACCAATGATATTGTGCCATTGTACAAAGAGAATGTTCCAAATGTACAAAACCCATTTACCCCCAACATCAATTATCTCACAAACGACAAATCGAAAAATTATGAAAATTGCACCATTAAATTCAGCGTTTTCTCCTATTCGATTCTTTCGAAGAGTTTTTTTTTCATCTTTTTTGGTGGGTTTCAAATTTACTAACACATGTGTTAAAGTGTTGCGTTTAGGGTTTGGGGTTTGGGGTTTAGGGTTGGGGGTTTGGGGTTTCGCCTCGAAACCCTAAACCCCCAACCCTAAACCCTAAACCCTAAACCCTAACCCCTAAACCCCAAACCCTAAACCCTAAACGTTTTACAAAACTCTAAACCCTAAACCCTGCTAAACTTTAACCCTAAACCTTGCTAAACCCTAACCCTTTATCCTAAACCCTAAACCCTAGCCCTAAGCCCTAACCCTAACCACAAATCAAATGTACAACCAATCACTAACACATATGTTACTAATTTGTAAAACCCACCAAAAAATGAAAAAAAAAAGTTGTCAAAAGTATTCCTTGAGGGACGGCAAATCGAAGAGGAGAAAACGCTAAATTTTATGGTGCAATTTTCATGATTTTTCGACTTACCTTTTGTGAGATATTTGGGTTTCAAAAATGTGGGGGAAATGGGTATTTGATAAAAATGAGTGGTTGAGATTGATTCCCCTATTCTCACTCAAAATTGATGTACTCATTTGAACTCTACTCTATGTTGTCATCATCACGATTTTGAAAATGGCATCAGAAAGAGTAGCACCATCATCACCAAAAATTAAGTCACAAATAGTTCCACCACCACCACTGTTACTAGCGCCGCCACCACTAGACCAGACACCATCACCGCATGTCTAACCCTCCAGATCTGTTACTAGCGCCGCCACCACTAGATACCTTCAGATCTGGCCGGAGTTGTACTCACTTGATTCTCATCGGAAGTAAACAACGGCGATGATGATTGAGATCGGTTCCAATAATCTGCTCCGATTCCATCGGATTTCAACACAATCAGATATGGAGATAGATATATTGAAATCTGCTCTGATTTTGTCAGATTCCTTCAAGTCTAAAAACAAAATCACGAGCGCATATATTGAAATCGTCCATTTGATTCACCAGATCTAGTGATAGATATGCGGATCTTAAATAGTTGAGATGACAACCGATTTGAAGTTAAATGATATGTATTATGTATGTATAGTGATGATAAAATACACATCTGATTTTTGGTTACATATGCTTTTTGTGAATCTAGGTTTTGGTTTGAATAAGTTTGTTTTGATTCACTGTATGATGAATATGGCTCTGTGAATTGTGACGATATGCTTTGTTATTTTTTAATTTTTAGAATAAAAAAAGTTTATTGTTTACCTTTTTAAAAAGGGAATTGATAAATACAACAACAAAATTATTTCATACAATACACTGTACAACAGTTATAGCTTACTGTACAATTACGCAGAAGCATAACTTTGTTGTATGAAACAAATTTGATGTTGTATTTATCAACACCCTTTTAAAAATGATGAGATAGTTGTAATCTAAGCGTTAAAAGTTCTACATGTAATACACATGTGGAAAAAAAATCTAGTTGGCACATTACATGGCATCCCAATCATCAATTTACAAAATGTAGCAGGTAAAAATCAAGTTTGTCAAGATCCTAGCACATAATAGCAGGTTACATAGCATACATTGGTATTTTAAGGGTTTTAAGGGGTAAGTTGCTGATCTCGGAACAAACTACTAGGGTGGATGGCAGACAAAATGTATTTACCCTTAACATGATTGGTGAGTTGTATTTTTCTTGGCTTATTTTATTTTTTTCTTGACCCCTGTAACGTATTTCAATTTTCAATGGTACGCATCCGCCTCATTCGCAAGGAGCATCAACGCCGGACAAATCACTTGTACAAAAATCACCCACATGTGCTGAGGCACGGATTCGAACCACTTACATGTCGGTCACAGATGTGAGGTCTTGGGGTTTGCGATGGCGGTACCACTTGAGATATGCCAAATTGGTGTGTTTGATATATATAGTGATATAGATAATTGGGGTTAAAAGAGATTTGAATGAAGATATTGATAAGAATTAGTTGTGAGTAAAATATTTTAGGCGATTTAACTATGGACGATTTTTTATTTTTTTAATCAATATATAAGAATAAGAATTAGTTGATAAATATTTTAGAGGAATTCTTTTATTTTATATGTTACCGGAATTTATAATTATAATTTTGAAAATTAATAAATCAAATTTTTTTAATAGATAAGAATAAGAATCAATTGGCCAAAATTTTGGAGAGTCATTTTACTATTTAATTGTCACTGGATTAATAATTTTAACTAGAAAATTAATAAATTAAATGGTAAATACATTTTGTCGGCATCGTACCCCCTATTTTATTCCGAGATCAGCAACCAACCCTTAAAACTACTAATGTATGCATTAAACTGGTTATTCTTGTATCGAGATCAGCAATATGGTGACCAGTTACCGGGAGAACCGATAACATTAATTACATGTCAATTTTCAATTAAAAAAAGTGAGGATGGTTAAATAATCTCATTCACTGCACCTCAACATTCAACACTTTCTCACTCTAAGTCTCACTCTCATTCATTTTCGTCAAAGAACTCGCAAAAATCCACATACATGTTCAAACTTGCGTTGAAATCATAGTAAGTAGAACAGTTGGCTTTCCTTTTTTACCATTTTGATTTACACCCAAATGTCCGTTAGAAACCCTAATTTTTGTAAAATTAAAAACACGCAACTTATTTTACTTTTTAATGTTAAATCTTGGTTTTAGTATGTATACTACGTTTGATTTGTTAGATTTTTTTGAAAACCCCCAAAATTTGAAACCTTAACTTAGTAATTTTGTTAGATTATGTTTGTGGAAGTTAAATTCGGTTATTATATTGTGTTTTAACTTAAAACCCCTAAATTTTGAAACCTATATTTGAAACCCTAATTTTCGAATTGTAATTGTTATAGTAAAACTATGTTATTTTTCAGGATGAGGCAGTTACTACACGTTACTATTTGTTCATGATTTACTACTAATTATTGAATCGGAATCATAATATGTAAAGTAAATTATACCCGGGGGGGGGGGGGGGGGGGGGGGTTAATACAATTTAACAGTTAGTTATAATTTCTTAACAAAATAGAGTATATCGAACCGTTAATAAACAAAGCAATTAACAGAAGCAATAGTAACTGAAAAGGTGAATTTATTGATCACAAATTACACCGAGTGTTGATTGCGGAATGACTCAGCCAAAGCTAAATCAAATCAGACACTAAGGCTAACTATTACAAGGGTGAATACTGTAACATCCTCGAAATGGACTTAGTTGTTTTATATTATTTCTTGATTTAAATTATTATTTAAATGTGTTTGGAAATAATATTGTCTGAATTAGTTGAAATAATTGGAATAGGAGTTAAATATTCCAATGTGACAAGTAAATTATTAATTGTTGTAAATTAATATAATTGACGGTAAAATAAAATGTTTGGACTCGTAAATGGTTTTCGGGTTCCAGACAATAGATTGAGATGGGGTATTAAATTATACCCGTATAATAGAAGGTCGGTTGAGGAACCGACTTATGTTTCTATTTATTCAACTTTCCTCATTTGGAAAGTTTATTATTCACAAAAAAAACTCTCAGAAAACCTCCAAATCAAACTAGAAACTAAATCAGGAAGCTGTGATTCTTGTTAAGCTTCATCATGGTCAGATTATCATCATCATATTCTTCAAAAAGTAAGTGTTCTTGTGTATTTAAGAATTTGATTTTTGATTGAAATTGGGTAAATTGATGAATTGAAAGAATTGGATGTTAGAAACTTGTTATAACTATTACATGGTGTTTATGTGAAGTTATTTGGGGTTTAAAACTGTTAGAAAACGAGTTTTGAGTGATTTGGGTATTAAACCCGTGGGTTAGGGTTTGAGCAGATCGCACAGGGCTGGGACGAAGGTTGAATCCGGCGGATTCAATTGAATCCGGCGGATTCGGGTTGGTTATGGGAATCCGGCGGATTGAATAGGAATCCGGCGGATTGAATAGGAATTCGGCGGATTGGGAACCGGATTGGTTAATAATGTGCTGATCATGAGTTGAAGCTGAAACACCATTAAATCCGGCGGATTCAAAGGGAATCTGGCGGATTCCCCTGGTTGTCATAGGCTGTTTCCGTGTTTGTTATTTAAAGCTAATCTCCAGCAGTTTTTGTGTTGTAAATATAACTTGAGTATGATGTGTTATATTTTGTGATTTGTTGCATGTTTACACATGAAATGGTATAGAGTGTTGAGTACCATTTGATTATTAAATACTACTAGATGATTGTTTATCATGATTGAAGTGGTACATTGTATAATGTACTATTGTGATATGTTATATGATTATAACATAGACTTATTGTTGTTAATGAGTACTAACTCATTGTTTATTTGATTGTATTTTCAGATGTGGAAAAGGCTCAGTAACATTAGACTTCTGAGCTTGCAGCTGAGGTATTGGTGAGTGGATCTGTAACCTCAGTGTGATTTAGTTGTAATGATTTGGTTACAACAAGTAATTATAGTATTACTTTGATAGGATGTATTTGTTTGAGACATCTTGCCATGTTAGTTTGGTTGTTTGCTTACTTGGCTCTTTGAGCTAGTATGTAAGATTCTGAGGTCAACTTGACTTGATGGTCGGATTTGGTTGTTATTGTAGACGACAGGAGATCTTGGAACTTGAAATGTTGGTTCAGAGATCTAGGTCGTGTGTGATTGATGACACGCAAAAAGTCAAGTTTTTATGTGTCATTATCTCACCTTTTTAGCCCAAATCATGATGAATATATCTAAAATCAATACTTTATCATTAAAACTCATCACTCAGGCTAAAATATAGACAACATTTCAAAAGTCATCTACAATGGTCGAAAAACACGATAAATGTAACGAAAACGATCATAAGCATTCTCGTTCACGCTTTTAAGCACTTTTTAAGATCCACTAAGAATTATGACCTCAAACTTATGTCATTTTCTTCGTCAGGAGAATACGATCGCGTGGATATAAAGAACGCTGAAAACGGACACCCGAGTCAAAAGTTATGGCCGAACGAAGAATCTAAGGAACCGGAGAAGACCAATACGGGCAAACCAAGCCGGATACGGGCGGAACAAGCCATATACGGCCATGCACTGACCGTATACGGCCTGGCATGACCGTATACGGCCTTGTCCAGCCGTATACGGCTGGTGTTCCCCCGTATACGGCCTCGTTCTCCCGTATTCAGCCCATATTTGCCCGTATCGTGCCATTTCCACCCGAAATACGGGAGGTCCCCTCGTATCGTCCTCCTCCCCCGTACAAGATGCGATTTTGATACGGCTGAGCGATACGGTTGAGCATTTGGAGGTAGGAATACGGCTGGACGATACGGCTGAGCGACTACTATATATATGGGATCATTTCACCTCAATTCAACACACACTTCACACTTCATCATTCTTTCTCTCTCTACTCTCTCTCTAGAAATAAGTAGATTAGGTTAGTATAATTAAGCTAGTAGATTAGCTTCTAGCTTGGTTGTAACGGAGGTGCTCCGAGACTGCGATTGCGCAAGATTTGTAATTACGCTTTGTCAGGTTTTATTATAATCTCTATCTTGTTATTTTAAATATGTTGTGCTGCTGTCATAATTATTTAGAATTGCTTGCTAGAATTATTGCCATGCTTAGCTAAACAAATCTGTGTTTGCTATGATAGTCGTTATGCTAGGGTAGTTATACTTTAATATGCAATTGGGATGCACCATTATGAAACAACGGAGGTAACGTTATACGGCTTTCATTTGTATAGCGCTGGAACCATCACGAATGTGTGTAGTACGGAACGTGGAAGCTATGAAAGTCGTGGGCACAATCCGTTGTGGAAATAATAATTCCAATTGTAACACGCCGTTACTCTGTCCGTATGCTATTAATATATATTTGAATCTATGAAATAAGTCTCCAATGTTTATCTATCCAACTTATGCTGTGGTTTGTAACTTACTACTGGTCCTTAACTGGTGGTACGCCGCTTATTATTCTGTGTCTGATGATCGTTGAACTCGACATGGCCGGTGTTCTCCTGGTTGAAATACACCGGAGGGAGACACGGAGCGTAGGATTAGAGATAGGTTAGATTCATTTCATATAACAAATATTTTAGAGAGAACTTTCGGAATATTTGTGACTTAACCAACTATCCAGTTACTCTGCACATATAAACTGATCCTTGTATGCTGCTCTGCTGCATGTTCTTGTTTGATTGTTGCTTTAGGGTTTGCATGCTAGTATCACCTGTGCTGTTGGATATATGATTAGGTTTTTGAATATAAATTGATTGCATACACCAGTTTAACATGCGTAAAATAGTTATGACGATTTATATAAAATAATGATGAACAATTTAATCAGCCGTTAGACCAGATCATCCCAACTTGTTCCGGTGGGAAACCCCTGTTCATGTTTTTGTTTATTCAACAATTCATGCCATGATTCGGATATCTCGGATGTCCGAGATTGGGGAACAGGATTCGAGGATGGTTGTTGGTTAAATTGGTTGCTACATTTGGGAGAACTTCCGGTGTAGTTTACATTCCATAACTGCTATCTTCGTGACATGTTATTTATCTGATTGCGGACAACTCTACGTTAGATAAATAATAGGCTAGTAATTATGGCTCATTAGGATATATAACTCAGGATAGATAACAATGACCTTTTAATGTTGTAACGGAAATACCGTAAAACAGCTGAATACTGGTATAAGCGTTGAATACAAATACGTGGGAGCTAAGGAACAGCTGTAGGTAGAATACTTTGCTGTCATTGATTGTTCCAAGTACGTCTGTTAAGTCCTGACTTCGTCATCATAACTAGTACCTTAACTAAAATAACTACCCCTAAAATAGCATATAAGATTATCATAGCAAGCACTCGCGTTAATCTGTAGTTCTCGTAGCCACCTCACCTCCCCTATCTTTAGTTTCAGTTTTTAAATTAGTAGTTAAGAACAGAAAAGTAACAAAAACCCTATCAAACTCTTGATAAACCCGCTAAATTACGAAAGATAATCAAAAGACCTAGATCCTATGCCCGTTGTAGTTTGAAGAACGACCCTAGGTCATACTTACTACTGTACTCCCATAGTTTTAAGTATACTTAGGCCCAACAAAACATAAATTTTAAAATCCACTGATCGGCGCGCCAGGGGGAAGGCCCGCAATGACGCGAGTCAAATCGCAACCGACCTCTCGGTGCCCATCAGGTTTTTGGCGCCGCTGCCGGGGACTACAACGACCGATTTAGGAATTTAGTTATCTCAGTTATTTAGCGATCCTTTCGGAAGATCAATATCATTCGAAAGTTACCTTTCCCTTTTTTATTTTCCTTTTCAGTACCCTTTCCTTTCCAAAACTCTATTTTCTACCAAAAACCCAAATTCTTCGGCCATGACGACTAGTCAACATGTCTGGAAATTTGGAACAACTGTCCAAAGCCCTGAACCAAACTTTCAACCCACATCTTCTGTTCAGTGGCAAATTAAAACCCCTCTTGCTCAATCTCTGTCTACTCTACCTTCCACTCTGTCCGATTTTTCCTTTAACTCTCAACAGCACTATAACGAAACTTTGATTAACTTTATGATTGGACAAAATAACGTAAATAGACAAGTAATAGCTTTTCAAGATAAAATTGATGCTTTACTTAGAATTTCCGAAGATTTAATCAAAAACATAGAAGTTAGTCTTAAACAATTATTTTCAAAAGTTGAGGAGAGTCAAAGGAAAATCGCGATCAGTAACGCTATCTATCTCTCATCCTATGAGCACGATGACATCTTAGTTGTTACAAGAGGAGGTAAAGAAACCAGAATTGAACAAACCTCAGATAATTCTTCAAACAAACCTTCCACTTCTACTGGTCCAATGCTAAGTGACACCCCTGTCACTGCACCTGATCCAGTACCTTCTCAAGTTCCAGAAATCATTCCACGTACTCGAATTCCCTTTCCTGGTAGGCTTAAGAAGGAGAAGCAAGAAGCGCAGTTTGGGAAATATCTTGAGATGTTTAAAAGCCTGCACTTAAACGTTAGATTACTAGATGCTTTAATAGAAATGCCTAGTTGTGCAAAATTCTTCAAAGAACTTCTTTCAAATAAAGAAAAATTAAGGCAATTAGTTAATATACCATTAGATGCTGAATGCTCTGCAATCATGTTACATGGCCTTCCACCAAAACTAGGAGATACTGGCCGTTTCACTATTCCTTGTTACCTTCAAAATATCCAAGTTAGTAATGCCTTAGCTGACCTAGGTGCTAGTGTCAACCTTATGCCTTACTCACTATATAAGAAACTAGGATTAGGAGAACTGCTACTCACTCGTATGACCATCCAATTAGCTGATAGATCAGTTAAACTCCCTCGGGGGATTGCTGAAGATATTATGGTCAGAGTAGGTAAATTTATCTTCCCAGTTGACTTTGTCATTATGGATATAGAGTAAGACGCCCACGTTCCCCTCATCCTTGGCAGACCTTTCCTAAACACTGCCAAGGCTGTTATTGACGTAAACGAAAAATCTTTAAAATTGAGGGTTGGAGCGGAGGAAGTCACCTTTAATGTCGATAAATTGATGAAACAACCTGTGGGAGAAGATCTTGGTCTTGTGGATTCCATGCAGAAAATATATGACGAGCATATGGAAGAGATTCTAGTAGTTAGCAATCCCGATCCTCTTCCCAACACAGTCATCACTACAAGAAGACTTTGCTAGGACGATGTTGGGCTCTGCTTAGCTATCTCTGACAAACTAGCACACTCTAAGGAGCTGCTATTTCCTTTATCTGAAATAAAGTATCCTCTTGCACCGCCTGACAGCACTCCCACGAATAACTCTTTTGCTGCTGTTCCCTTAGGCAAAGGCATTCCTCTACCAATCTTACAAAGGGGTCAAACTGTTTCATCTCCTTCAGTAGCTGAAATTCTCAAATCTTTTAAGGAGATGGAATCAGAAATCTCAGCTAAGCCGCAACTATATGAAGGTTGTGCGCTACAAAATCCAGAAATCACCATAAGTACGTCTTCAACAGCTCAATTTCAGAAGTTTGCATTTACCGACAACAACGATATCATCTTTACTGAAGATAGTGCAACTTCCTCATCATCTACAAGAAAATACGAGCTGAAGAAGAACACACTCTCTAATGAGACAAAGTTAGTAGAAATAGCATCAGCCACTGCAGCCGACTCATCTCCAAATGAACCAGAGTTCCAGACGGAGTATGATTTGTTACAACGAGACGAGATCGCTCGAATAAAACCTTCCATTGAAGAACCACCTGAATTAGAGCTAAAGGAACTACCCTCTCATCTGGAGTATGCTTTTCTTGAAGGAACCTCGCATTTACCCGTTATAATTGCAAAAGGTCTTACACCCGAAGAGAAAGCAAGACTCATCCAAGTGTTGAAGTCACATAAGAAGGCGATTGCATGGAAAATCTCTGACATCCAAGGGATTAGTCCAAACTATTGCACTCACAAGATACTAATGGAGAACGACTTCAAACCATCCATACAGAGACAGAGGAGAGTCAACCCAAAGATTCAAGACGTGGTCAAGAAGGAGGTTATCAAATTATTGGATGCTGGCTTGATCTATCCTATTTCAGATTCCCCATGGGTCAGCCCTGTTCAGGTTGTCCCCAAGAAAGGAGGAATGACGGTTATCGCAAACGAAGATAATGAACTTATTCCAACACGGACCGTCACCGGTTGGAGGGTAGGCATCGACTATCGGAAGCTAAACGAAGCCACTCGAAAAGATCATTTCCCTCTGCCGTTCATCGATCAAATGTTGGAGAGATTATCTGGGAACGAGTTCTACTGTTTTCTTGATGGTTTCTCTGGCTATTTTCAGATTCCTCTCAATCCTAAGGACCAGGAAAAGACGACCTTCACATGTCCGTACGGAACATTCGCTTACCGACGCATGCCTTTTGGGCTATGCAACGCACCTGCCACATTCCAGAGGTGTATGGTGGCGATATTCCACGATATGATCGAACAGTGCATGGAAGTATTCATGGACGACTTCTCAGTCTTTGGAGATTCCTTCACTTCTTATCTTTCCAACCTTGAACGAATGTTAGCCCGATGCGAAGAATCAAATCTTGTCTTGAACTGGGAGAAGTGCCACTTTATGGTGAAGGAAGGAATAGTTCTAGGACACCGGATATCAAAGTCTGGAATTGAAGTTGACAAAGCTAAAGTTGAGACCATTGCCAAACTTCCGCCACCTACTTCTGTTAAAGCCATTCGCAGTTTTCTAGGTCACGCCGGATTCTACCATCGCTTCATTAAGGATTTCTCTAAGATTTCTCGACCTATGACACACCTTCTCGAGAAGGACACTCCGTTTGTCTTTTCAGATGACTGCCTGAAAGCTTTCAACATTCTGAAGGATCAGCTCACGCATGTACCAATCATGGTTGCTCCTGACTGGAATCTTCCATTTGAAATCATGTGCGACGCCAGTGACTTTGCTGTTGGAGCTGTCTTAGGGCAAAGGAAGGATAAGCATTTTCAACCAATATACTACGCCAGCAAGACACTCACCGATGCTCAAGAGAATTACACTACTACATAAAAGGAGCTGCTTGCGGTAGTATTTGCTTTTGATAAATTTCGTTCTTACTTAATATTGTCTAAAACTATTGTCTATACAGATCACTCAGCATTGAAGTATCTTTTCAAAAAGCAAGACGCTAAACCAAGACTACTTCGATGGATTCTGCCTCTCCAAGAATTCGATATAGAAATCAAGGATAAAAAGGGAGCAGAAAATGTCGCAGCAGATCATCTCAGTCGATTGGAAAACCCATCGATGGAAAAGCTTAATGAAAAAGAAATTCAAGACCAATTTCCTGAAGAACAACTCATGAATGTCAGAGACCACCAGAAGGGTTCACAATTCAACTATGACCTTTGGTACGCAGACTACGCTAATTATCTGGTTGGGGGAATTGTGCAAAAAGGAATGCCTACCTCTAGAAAACGCAAATTCTTCAGAGACATTAAGAACTACTATTGGGACGATCCATACTTGCTCAAAGTATGTCCGGACCAAATCATAAGAAGATGCGTTGACGAGAGGGAAGCAAGGAACATTCTCCACCAGAGCCATCACGGACCTACTGGAGGACATCATGGAGCAAACATGACTGCAAGGAAGGTATACGATTCCGGCTTCTATTGGCCGACCATTTTCAGAGACGCTCACGACTTGGTAAAACGTTGTGATGCTTGCCAAAGGTTTGGAAGTATCTCACGGAGGAGTGAAATGCCACTTACTAACATCCAGGCCTGCGAGATCTTTGACATATGGGGTTTGGATTTCATGGGACCATTCCCAAAATCCTTCGGAAAAGAATACATTCTGGTAGCTGTCGATTATGTCTCTAGATGGGCCGAGGCACAAGCATTTCCTACAAATGACTCACGAGTAGTGACCAAGTTCCTCAAGCAACTCTTTTCTCGTTTCAGAACTCCTAAGGCGATCATCAGTGATCGGGGCACGCACTTCTGTAATGCTCAGTTTATGAGGACATTACAGTATTATGGTGTCACCCATAAGACCTCTACGGCCTATCACCCGCAGACGAATGGGCAAGCCGAAATGACGAACAGAGCGCTCAAAAGGATCTTAGAACGAACAGTGATGAATCATAGGGAAAGATGGGCCGATAAATTAGACGATGCTCTGTGGGCGTTCAGAACTGCATATAAGTCACCATTAGGGACCACGCCTTACAGACTAGTCTATGGGAAAGCGTGTCATCTGCCGATAGAGTTGGAATACAAGGTTTACTGGGCGTTGAGGGATTGCAATCTAGACCCTTCCACAACAGGATTACATCGCAAGATGCAGCTGAATGAACTAGCCGAATAGAGAGACCAAGCCTATGATAGTTCTTTACATTTCAAGGAGCGAACCAAGACTATTCACGATGCTAAAATTAAGTATTCTAAGTTCAAACCTGGAGATAAAGTTCTTCTCTTCAATTCGCGCTTCAAGAAATTCTCAGGCAAATTCAGATCGAGGTGGAACGGACCATTCGTGATATCAAAAGTCTTTACCTTCGGAGCAGTCGAACTAGAAGCACCGGACGGTAATTTTAAAGTCAATGGCCACCGCTTAAAACACTACATCGAAGACTTTCCTTCCAGTAAGGAGGTCTACATCTTTGAACCACCTTGAGCCGATAAAGTAGGTAAAAGAGTCAAGCTAGTGACTCGTTAAACAAGCGCTCTTGGGAGGCACCCCATTGCTTATCTTTATAATAGCTTTAATTTTATTTCTCAATTTATTTTTGCTTAGTATTATCATCCCTGAACTAATAAATGCAGGATAAGCTAGATACCCGACATTACCGCACTCTTACATTTACATCGGAGATAAGTTTTATTTTACTTATGCAAATGCAAGCATTCAGATGATTTAAAACTTTTAAAATGAAAATCTTTCACAAAAGTCATCTGACTCTATTGCATTTGTATAAACTTATAAACCTTAAGCATTACCTGTTTTTTTTTATGTTTCAGGATGGACGCTTCAGCTGAGACCTCAGGACACACTGCTCAGACTCCACAGCAGAAGAAGAAGAGACACCGCAGAGGAAAGAAGAAGCTGACCATTGTTCCAGAGGAGCGTGCTATAGATGTGACGAGCCCTCCAGTCTTCGACTATGGGATTACCACGGCCGACCCAGCTGTGACTTGGGCGATTCTCCGAGAGTTCTCCATCCAGCATGACTCTCACTCTGACATCAGGGAGAGGGTTGGACTCCCGAGACTTCCAGACCAGTCCTTCAGACTTGGTCAGGGTCCCAGACCACCTCTTCCACCATGGTCATTTTTCCCAGCTGCACCTACTACAGAGCCCACTCTTCCTGCTGATGCTGAGATATCCTCTGATCTCCCTATTGCCCCCATGATGCCTGGTTCCACTGTTGCCACGTCACCTACTTCAGTTCCAGATTGTGACGCACTTGCGACATTTGACCCAGACATGGATGATTTGCTAGACGACCTTTAGTTTATTTTATTGCTTTATGTTTTATTTATGTTAAACTTTTAAGATGTTGAAATGTTGAACTGGTGATTGTGACTATGTTTATGGTATTGCAGAACTTAGCCTCGTAAGGAATGGATGAGCTTTAAACAGAGTCTGGTCTACAAATCCAGCAGATCACTAGCACCACTCCTTCACGAATCTGGTCCTGATTCCAGTGCTCACCAACCGTAGGGAAGTACCTCTCCTAAAACTTTCCTAGTTTCTGCATAACTTAGATATGCTTATGCCCACTTAAATCTCTAAGTGTGGGATCCTCCATACTTAAAACTTTTAAATTCACATTTTTCCTAAAGACAAAACCCTAAGTGTGGGATTCCCCCAACTTAGTGCAGAAACATTGGGGACAATGTTTATTTTTAAGTGTGGGATAGCAGTATATCTCTCGTCTAATATCCGTAATGATGATTTAGAAATACACAAGTCCTCAAAATGATTTTCAATCCTTATTTTTGCCAAACTTTTTAAAAATTTAAACTTTTTGAAGTCACAATTGTAAGAAAGAGTACATAATTTTTTACAGGTATTCAAAAGTTGGTAAAAAAGGTCGAATCATGTCGGATTCCAAACAATTTTAAGATGAGGATCTAAGAGGGGCATCGCACGACTGGACACATATAACCTATTTTTGCGGTGAGGAATTTTGAGCCTTATAAAGCATTCATTTTAAATGCTTCACTGTTCGTTTGTTGTGTGTGACCGGTGCATGCATTTCTGAATTAGAACTTGCCCCGGGTATGCGTGTCGAGATCACATTGACGGGTGTCATACGTGACATAGGTACAATTAGAGGACCTTGACATTCCCTAGGATTAAACCCCATTTCAACATATCTCTTCCAAGCCCAAAACCCTTCCAACACTCATTTTCAGTGTTGATGATCCGCCTAGAAAACCCTGTTGAGCCTTAACCTTTTCATTTCTTTCAACCCAAATTTTTAAACCCACTCATCCCCATACCTATCCAAAGCTTATCTTAGAATTTTTAAAATCTTTTTGAAAAATGCTAATTAGGTATGCTTTTTGGTTTCTACCCCAAAGTCACAAATATAGTGTTTACTTAAAGCTACTCGTGTGCGTTTACATGATCAATATTCAAAAGAATTCGAGAGCCTTGTGGTGTGAAAAATTGACACCAAGTAAAACTCAAAAGTGAAAAAAGGGTCAGAAAAGCAAAAAAATGAAAGAAAGAAAGGATGTCTGCAGGGCAAAAGCAAAAGAAAATAAAATAAAAATCCCTTAGAAGATCCCTGGCCAAGAAATTCTAAACCAAAAATAGAATAAAGCTAAGTGCTTAAACCTCTCGAAAACTCCGATTCTTCAAAAGTGTAAAATCTTCATGTGTTTTAAAAAAGGTAGAAGCTAAGGCAAAATAGCTATCTTCCGCCTTCGTAGTTATCCGTTTCCGTTTTCATTAAAAAGTATGTCTAAGTAGAATTTTTCATAAGTTTTAAAGGTCCTGAGATAAGTAGAACCATTAAAACCATTTTTTTTACCCTTATCCATACCCTTTAAACCCTCACCATACATCAAAACCCATTTGAATGTCCTGGGATAATTAGTACCGTCCCCGTCTAAGTGATGGAGATACGATCCTTGGGCAAGCCTATGACGACGAATGCTGCACAACTGGTATTTGAGCGATTTTTATTTGGCTTAGGATAATAGGAAACCCGATACACTTGAGTGAATTGAGTGACCACCAGTGAGATCGCCCAGTCGTGTATATTCCACATCCCGAGAATTGAAAGTATGCCTAAGTGAACCATCTTAAAGATCTTTGGATACTTCATGTGAACATCTTTTCTTTATCTAACTAGCGTAATACTTATTTTCATTCTGTATAACTTCTTCGTTATGGCTTTAATAAAAATCTTAAACAGGAAATTTCGGCAGGTAAGATTGAAGTTTGCTTGAGGACAAGCAAATGTCTAAGTGTGGGATATTTGATGACACGCAAAAAGTCACGTTTTTATGTGTCATTATCTCACCTTTTTAGCCCAAATCATGATGAATATATCTAAAATCAATACTTTATCATTAAAACTCATCACTCGGGCTAAAATATAGACAACATTTCAAAAGTCATCTAAAATGGTCGAAAAACACGATAAATGTAACGAAAACGATCATAAGCATTCTCGTTCACGCTTTTAAGCACTTTTTAAGATCCACTAAGAATTATGACCTCTAACTTATGTCATTTTCTTCGTCAGGAGAATACGATCGCATGGATATAAAGAACGCTGAAAACGGACACCCGAGTCAAAAGTTATGGCCGAACGAAGAATCCAAGGAACCGGAGAAGACCAATACGGGCAAACCAAGCCGGATACGGGCGGAACAAGCCGTATACGGCCATGCACTGACCGTATACGGTCTGGCATGACCGTATACGGCCTTGTCCAGCCGTATACGGCTGGTGTTCCCCCGTATACGGCCTCGTTCTCCCGTATTCAGCCCATGTTCGCCCTTATCGTGCCATTTCCACCCGAAATACGGGAGGTCCCCTCGTATCGTCCTCCTCCCCCGTACAAGATGCGATTTTGATACGGCTGAGCGATACGGTTGAACATTTGGAGGTAGGAATACGGCTAGACGATACGGCTGAGCGACTACTATATATATAGGATCATTTCACCTCATTTCAACACACACTTCACACTACATCATTCTTTCTCTCTCTACTCTCTCTCTAGAAATAATTAGATTAGGTTAGTATAATTAAGCTAGTAGATTAGCTTCTAGCTTGGTTGTAACGGAGGTGCTCCGAGACTGCGATTGCGCAAGATTTGTAATTACGCTTTGTCAGGTTTTATTATAATCTCTATCTTGTTATTTTAAATATGTTGTGCTGCTGTCATAATTATTTAGAATTGCTTGCTAGAATTATTGCCATGCTTAGCTAAACAAATATGTGTTTGCTATGATAGTCGTTATGCTAGGGTAGTTATACTTTAATATGCAATTGGGATGCACCATTATGAAACAACGGAGATAACTTTATACGGCTTTCATTTGTATAGCGCCGGAACCATCACGAATGTGTGTAGTACGGAACGTGGAAGCTATGAAAGTCGTGGGCACAATCCGTTGTGGAAATAATAATTCCAATTGTAACACGCCGTTACTCTGTCCGTATGCTGTTAATATATATTTGAATCTATGAAATAAGTCTCCAATGTTTATCTATCCAACTTATGCTGTGGTTTGTAACTTACTACTGGTCCTTAACTGGTGGTACGCCGCTTATTATTCTGTGTCTGATGATCGTTGAACTCGACATGGCCGGTGTTCTCCTGGTTGAAATACAGCGGAGGGAGATACGGAGCGTAGGATTAGAGATAGGTTAGATTCATTTCATATAACAAATATTTTAGAGAGAACTTTCGGAATATTTGTGACTTAACCAACTATCCAGTTACTCTGCACATATAAACTGATCCTTGTATGCTGCTCTGCTGCATGTTCTTGTTTGATTATTGCTTTAGGGTTTGCATGCTAGTATCACCTGTGCTGTTGGATATATGATTAGGTTTTTGAATATAAATTGATTGCATACACCAGTTTAACATGCGTAAAATAGTTATGACGATTTATATAAAATAATGATGAACAATTTAATCAGCCGTTAGACCAGATCATCCCAACTTGTTCCGGTGGGAAACCCCTGTTCATGTTTTTGTTTATTCAACAATTCATGCCATGATTCGGATATCTTGGATGTCCGAGATTGGGGAACAGGATTCGAGGATGGTTGTTGGTTAAATTGGTTGCTACATTTGGGAGAACTTCCGGTGTAGTTTACATTCCATAACTACTGTCTTCG
The DNA here is from genome assembly GCA_949592205.1 of Helichrysum umbraculigerum. NCBI lineage: Eukaryota > Viridiplantae > Streptophyta > Magnoliopsida > Asterales > Asteraceae > Helichrysum > Helichrysum umbraculigerum. The sequence continues at coordinate 59,829,526 of CATIUR010000005.1, read as the reverse complement.
TGACATGTTATTTATCTGATTGCGGACAACTCTACGTTAGATAAATAATAGGCTAGTAATTATGGCTCATTAGGATATATAACTCAGGATAGATAACAAGGACCTTTTAATGTTGTAATGGAAATACCGTAAAATAGCTGAATACTGGTATAAGCGTTGAATACAAATACGTGGGAGCTAAGGAAAGGCTTTAGGTAGAATACTTTGCTGTCATTGATTGTTCCAAGTACGTCTGTTAAGTCCTGACTTCGTCATCATAACTAGTACCTTAACTAAAATAACTACCCCTAAAATAGCATATAAGATTATCATAGCAAGCACTCGCGTTAATCTGTAGTTCTCGTAGCCACCTCACCTCCCCTATCTTTAGTTTCAGTTTTTAAATTAGTAGTTAAGAACAGAAAAGTAACAAAAACCCTATCAAACTCTTGATAAACCAGCTAAATTACGAAAGATAATCAAAAGACCTAGATCATATGCCCGTTGTAGTTTGAAGAACGACCCTAGGTCATACTTACTACTGTACTCCCATAGTTTTAAGTATACTTAGGCCCAACAAAACATAAATTTTAAAACCCACTGATCGGCGCGCCAGGGGGAAGGCCCGCAACGACGCGAGTCAAATCGCAACCGACCTCTCGGCGCCCATCAGTGATTAACAACTGGTTATCGGTAATTCTGTATAGGCCAATACAGATGATTGATAAGAGTTCCTTGGGTACCAAACCGATATTAGGGTGTCTCAGGAGCCACCGGTCCTCATGACGATTGATAACGCTTGATTGGAAGTTGCTTGATTGAATGATTGGCTGATTGATTTTCTGTTTATTATTATTTGATGTAAACAGATTATTATGCTAAGTTGGACTGTTGTTTATAGTTTCATTCACTTAGCTTTATGCTAACCCCACCACAGTTCTTTCTGCAGGATAAAATAGATGGGACATATTAGGCAGGGCAGGAAGTGTTTGGAATTGAAGGAATGTTTGACAGGCTTTTACTCTGATGTTATTTTGATAACTATAGAAATGTTTTGAATTATATAACACCGAGTTTGTTGAAATGTCATGTATTAAATTTGAAAAAGTTTATTGACATTGTAAAGACATGGATTGTATGTTTGAAATCTACGCTTCCGAGTCATATATTATTATTATAATTGTTTTTAGAAACAAGGGGTGTTTTAAATACACTACTGCACAAACCACTATAAAATACTCCTAATAGACCACATAAATGGTAAAAAAAAAAAACGTAAAACCCGTGATCCATTTGCAAAACATCGCGCATTTTCAATTTCCTTTTCATTGTCCACGGTTTAAAGATTTTGCGGAGCACGGATCTATCTTTCAAGCCGTAGTCCATTTCTTTGTAAACACAAACCACGGTTACATTTGACGAGGGGTGGTCCATTTTCTAGGACGGTCCACGGTTCCTAACTACAAACCGTAGTTAACTGAATTTGACTACGGACTTTATGAACAAACTGTGGTACTTTCGAATCATATTGTTGCACCCACCTACATTGATAAACAAATATAATTGTTGGATATTGTAGTAGTTAATGAATGTTTGAAATAGGATTTTCTCACCAAAAACTCATTTAGCTAGTTTCTCATGTAAACCAACCAAGATGCAGCGTCTTTGTTTCAAATGTATTAAGCCTTCAATAGTCTTGAGCTTGGCGCAACTCCTTAGATCTAGAGAAACAAGACTGGTACAATATTGGGAAATAGACAGGGGTACAATTATTATCCCAGTTTCATCCAAAAAAAGGTTTACCAAGCTATCCATGACATGTTGGATCTTTGGGAACTCCGAAAGTTGAGAGCATCTAGAGAATTTAAGAATTTTTAATTTCTGCATTGTTACAATTGGTGGAAACGACTCAAGCTTGCAGCAATCATCTAGATACAAGTCAACAAGCTTTTTAAGACAACCAACTGATGGATGAATCTCTTGTAAATCACTACATCCGGTTAGCACCAACCTCTCAAGATTTGGGAGTCCATCAAAATGTGGTGTACTGATTAGGTTCTTTGAATCCCTTAGGTCAAGCACTTTCAAACTTGGTAGTTGCTGTTTCATACAAGTATATATACACACGTCAAATTTTTCACCAGAACATGAGTGTATTCTCATAAACCTTTTGAACGAGTCATACCGTTTATTTATACTTGGGAAAAACTAACACAAATCAAATGGCATTACTATACCCAAAGAAAAGCTAAACTAAAATGTTATCTAAGTCTAAGAAAAGTGCATATATGGTACGTGATTCAATTTTGTATATATGTTTAAAAAAACAACAACAATAATAAGAGTTACCTTACAATCCCTCCAAAGCTCTTTTTGCAAACCATTTTTCAGTATTATACCAACAAGCTTTGTTGGTTGAAAATTTGTTGGTAATGACTTTGCAGGATATCCTTCCCAAGAAATCCATCTTAACAGATTTGAAAGAGATAAAGGTTCCTCGGCAAGTTCTGTAACATTTTGGCGAACATAAAGCAACCGAAGTTTCTTTATGTTTGCAATAACTTTAAGAAAATTTGATGGAGCATCATGATTCGGGGCATGCAATACTTGAATCTTGTAATTTTCCTGTATCAAAGGCATAAAAAATATAATAAAATATGGTGGCATAGTTAGTGCAAGTGTTTCATTCATACATATCATACATTATTATGCACATTAAATAACTAGCAAAGGCAACTTACCATTATTGAACCAGAAGCACATATGTTTTCAACATCTTCATATCCACAAACTCTGCTACAATTTTCGGGATTGCCAGTGTGTTCTCCTCTTACGATGTAGTGTCCCATTTCTTGTATCACATCATGCATATCAAACTTTCCATCTCTAATACTTAAGAGAGCCTTTTGTATCAACACTTTTACCCCAACAAGTGAGTGAAAACCACACGCATCGAGTATCATCATCGCCTCTTCTTTCGTTTCTCCCCTAAAAGAACTTGCAATGTCAAGGAACAACTCTTGTTCCACGGGTTTAAGTTCATCATAGCTAATTTTTAGTTTTTTCATAAAATCACCTTCCGGGATATCTTCTAATCTGGTCAAGGCACTCAACCACTCACTCGTATCTTTGTCACATAGAAACCGACCTAACACTTTAAGCACTAATGGAACACCATCAGCATAAGAAACCGCGTTTAGGGAAAGCATGGAAAGTTTCTTTTGATCTTCTTTGGATCTATTTTTCCAAAGTACATGCCTATCAAAGAGCTGAATAGCCTCCTCTTCATTGAACAAGCTAATATTGTAGGTGGCATCTACCTGATGAGCATTTAGCAGATGTTGATCCCTAGTTGTTATTATAATTCGGCTTCCCTCACCAAACCATCCACGTGATCCAGCTAACGCCTCTAGATGGTCATGGTGAGCCACATCATCAAGAACAATTAAAACTCTTGTGAGGCGTAACCTACTCTTTATCATCCATCCCCGTTCTTCACCACTTCGTGCTGCCACTAGTATTTTCAGAACATTGAAGACAACTTTTTCTTGCAATTTCTGCAATCCATACTTTTCTGATTCCTCCCGAATATTTTCAATAAAGCAACAACCATCAAATTGATTAGAGATTTCACTATAAACAGAAGATGCAATAGTAGTCTTACCACCACCCCCAATTCCCCATATACCAACCATTCGTACACCACCTGACCCAAGGTCTAAATGTGATATGAAATCTTCCTTACGAGTCTTCATTCCAATAAGATCTTCATTAGCATTTGAATCTACCACAGTTTGTTTTAATCTTTCTGAAATTATGTTGGCTATTGTATAGGTGTTCTCTGCTTCATGCCTACACATCGGATATGTCTCATATTTTATTATATAAAAGGATACAAAATATAAGTAATATGGACATAGGTCTAATCTACATATATATAGTTCATCACACTTTAGTACAGAGCTTTGAAAATTTAAGATACAAAGCACAAAAAATGCGGAGAAACTAACAATGAAACTTACCTCTCATTCATCGTCTTAGGCTCCCAGCCAGAAATATTACCTGCAGCCACCAACGCTTCTCTCCATGATTCAACTTTGCTGGAGTTTTTCGAATGAATTTGTTTAGCGAATGCTTCTCCAAATTCCCCCCTTTGTTCTTTGACATCCAAGGGAACCACATCATAGAATATGGGGATGACAATTAGCTCTCTCTCATCCCTGCATTTCATAATATGTGCAAGTTCTTGCAAACAAGAGGAAGACTCGCCATAGTTTTTGGAGAAAATAGTGACAGCAATCTGAGATTCATCAATGGCTTTCATGAGCGATGGATGGATGTGGTCTCCCTTGTGAAGTGTTATGTCATCTCTGTAAGTGTGGATTCCTAGTCGTATGAGAGCGAAATAGAGATGATCCACAAATATATGTCGGGTGTCAACCCCCCTGAAATTTAGAAAAACATCATAGGTTCGAGGCTGAATTGAGCTGGAAAGATGTGGAGATCTTAATGGAGCTGCCATTATTCTCTTAAATTTGTATGTAATTGACATATATATAAGCAATCAATTCAATTAAGTCAATTGGGATTAAAAATATATATACGGTTGTTTAAGCATCTTTGAGAATAAAATGAAATAATTATGTTAATGCTGTGCATTGGCCGGTTGAGGTAGCTAGCTTCCTTTTTGTTTTCGTTATATCAGAATATGTATATGAAACTTGTCCCTATGATTAATGTAATCATGTTTTTTCAAGGATGTAGATGTAACCAACACATATATATGCAGTATCAGGGGCGGATGTAGAGGGGCACGGGGGGCAGTTGCCCCCATAGAATTTTAAAATAATGTAATTTTTTTTTAAAAGATATTTATGATATTTTATAAATTTTGTCCCCCGAAAAGTGAACAAACATTAAAAAAAAAAAAATTTTGCCGCCCCCAATGTATAAATCCTAGTTCCACACTTCCACCCCAATGCAGTATGGTAGACTAGATTAAGTATAACACCAATACCAATACTGTGTCATATAGCTGGCGTTTCGTTAGTATATGGGTTTAGCAATGTATATGAATTTGCAAAAAAAAAAAAAAAAAAATGATGAGAAAGGGTTGTGAATATAATATGGAATTAAATTAAATTTGATTGATTATACTATTGTACTGTAATACAATGTGGGAGGAGTGTGTGACGTGAGTGAAAGAATATATAAATTTATAGGTTTAGAAAATCCATCACTTCAGATTTGTTTTGATAGCCAATGAACTTGATCCAACTTGTGGGATTAGAACTTTAGAGATGTCGTCAAAAAAAGAATAAATACTAAATTCCAAAATTAACTATCAAACGATCTTGAAATTCATTGTATACGTAAAATGAACCGGTTTCTATGGTCGCCTCGTATTATACGATTTCCAAACATACAAATACAACAAGTTGATGAAAATTATAGAAACTTTTTTGACAAAGTCTCGATCCATCGAATAATCAAACGTCAAACATGTACTCCATCTGTTCCAAATTTATTATCAACGGACAAAAAACATACAATTTAAATAAAGTGTACTAGTTGTACCTTACAATTAATATGATATAATCTCATACTACTTTAAAATGTTTTAATTGGTTGAAAGTTTAAAATGGATAATAAATTTGGGACGCCCTAAAATGGAAAGATAAACTATAAATTTGTAAACATGACGTTTGAGTTTTTTGTTTTGCGGAAATGGTAGGTGAAAGGGAAAGGTTCCTCGGCATTACAGACTACTTATAAAATGTGGAGGCAACTTCACGGATGTTACAAAGAATTAAAATATGTGGCCCCTACTAAAAAATAAATAATAAAGACATAAAGTACTCCGTAAACAAATTACTCTCTCCGTCCCAATATAATTGTTCAGTTTTGAATTTTTAAAATTTTTCTTTTTCAACTTTGACCTTAAATACGTTTGTTTATGTTATATAATAATTGATGAAAATTATACCAATAAATATACATTTAAAACCCAATTTTTTCATATATTTTGCATCAAGTATTATATAACACAAACAAAAATATTCAAGGGTCAAAGTTGAAAAAGAAAGTCTTCAACAAGTCGAAACTGGATAATTATTTTGGGACGGATAATTCTTTTTCAAAGCAAATGGTAGGTAATTATTCATTTTCTATTTTATTTTTGTATTAATGTTTGGCCGTTACATTTTCCTTTTAGATTCTATAGTAACTATTGAGTAATATTATGTACTATTACTAACACCGGTGATGATTATATTACTCAAACTATGAAAATGTTATATGATCATGAATCTCTTATATATATTTTTATTTTCTCGGTCTGTTGATTTTCATACTAATCACAGTAGTTAGTAACGTGAGTGAGTTAGTTTAATATCTATATATATATATATAACGAACTGATGTAAACAGCGAAAATACCTTTTGAGCAATTAAACTTCAATTATGTTTTGGGAGATCTTCTCTCACAATTCTCGGAAATTGAGTTCGTATACACAATCTGTTCTTATGTATTCTTCATTGGCAGCCATTGTTACAGCTTCAAGCTTTATCAAGAGGTTTCTGTCTACGGTTTTCACTATTTAACCGTTTTACAGTCAATTAGGTTCGATAGGATGTGTTGTTGAGAGGAGTCTAAGTTAAATTGTGGCTCAAACGACGGACACAAAGGCGAATGATACCAAGTAGTTCGTCGACGATGACGAGGTACTGGTGATCCGTTCAGTTCATCCAATAAGGATATGAGGAATGAAGTTGGGCTAAGAAAGTATCCCTCCGATGTTAACGTTCTTTTTCACATGTATGCTGGTAAAAATTGTGCTTTTTATGCGAAATGTGTATTACAAAAAAGGTTCAAGTATTTGCAGTTTCAGCTTCAATTTCCATATATAAACAACGTGAGATGATGTAAAAATAAAATACCAAAAAGTGCAACATTGTAGTAGCATCGGATCATAATATGAGAAATATAATTATATCGCTCATTGATTTTTGCATATGTGAGGCATTTAATCATAATAATAGTATCATAAGGGAAGAATTTTTTACCGAATTAGTACGTATTCGCAACAATTTATGAGTTCTAGTTGGTTTTGAAAAACATTTTCAAATCTAGTAGAAGAGGGTATTCTAAACCCGGTTCCACATTTCCATTTATTTAAGAGTCGGGTTTGGTAAACCTGACTTTGACTTCGATCCGACATGTGACGGGACGTTTGTACTTCTGCTGAAGAGAGAATAATGGAAGTGAGTTTGTCAAACCCGACTTCACTTTTCGAGAAAGAGAAGAAGGGTTTGCCAAACCTGACTTTACTTTTCAATAAAGAGAAGAAGGGTTTGCCAAACCCTACTTCACTTTTGCATTGATTTTGAGAACCGGGTTTAACAAAGTATAGTTTTGTTATCCAAAATTGCATCCATCGGCTCCGATTGAAAGATGAGATTTTTTGGATTAATTATAGTTTTCCAAACCCGACTTTAGTGGATAAAGTATAGTTTTGCAAACCCGACTTTAGTTAGCTAAATACGTAGCTCAATGATATTTTTTTATATTTCACAAAAAAACACTCTTTTTCATTCATCCGAAACTTTCTTCTTCATTCATCCGAAATTTTCCCACAAAAACATTTTGCTTCATTCATCTTAAAGTTTCTCATGCACCAACTATGCATTTAGATCGTCCATTTATAGTGAATATATATTGGGGTGGTGATATTGAATATCACAATGGTTTTATTCAAGGTGATCACACAACACGAAGAACGTCAATTGTGCTTAGGCATAAAATTCAATATACATATTTCGTTGATTTGGTTACAATTATGTTGGTGCTGAAAGAGAATTTTTTTCAATTGAGTTTATCATTATGCTACCAATTTCAAGGTGTTGGTAATATTGTTGAACTTTTTGGTGATGATAGCTTGGAAACTATGTATTATTTAGCTCCAAGAGATGAAGAATATTGAGGTCAAGTTCATGTAAAATTGGAACCAATATTGCCACCCCACCAAACCGGTTTTTTGGATCATATGCGCAGTTTTGGGCTATCGCAACCTATAGTTCAATCGCGACAATCATATGATTTCGTGCAATCACAACATGTGTTACAAACTCAAGATTTTAGGCAATCTTAGACTCTCATTCCATCAACATCTACAAACCCATCTGATGTACCATATCATCACCTTAGTAATGATGGGGAAAATGTTGATAATGACAATAATGGTGGCTTTGATAATCCTGACGAAGATAGATCTGAACACATCGAAGAAACCAGAGATGCTTTTAGCGGGTCATATGATGACGATGGGTCTGATCATGAAGATGATGGGGTCAAATTCAACTTCACCAAAGTACTGAAGTTGGAGACACTAAAGATGATGACGATGAGAATGACCTACTGTTCAAAGATGATGATGATGATATGGATATTTGGTCTCAAGCTTCAAATCAAATTCGATTAGGTATGTATTTCAAAAGCAAGAGCGAACTTTTTTATGCTATCAGATCGTGTGTACTTTCAAAATTTGTATTATATTTTGTACTAATGTACTTTTTATTTAAAATTTAGTTAAACAAAACAAAAGTGTCACTCGTATTTTGTATTAATAAATGTACATTTATTTTAGCAATACGACATTAAACACGTAAAATAATAATAACGCAAATTGTTATATCTCTCGTCTAACAACATTTTCCAATACAATGAAAAATACACCATAGTCATGAGATCCAACACATCAAAACAATATCAAGTTTAGCAATTTTCGTTTGTACTAACCATGAAAAATACACCATATGCTTTGTTAACCCGGTTCTAAAAACTAATAATGTAAAAGTAAACACTAGTACAAAACTGGGCTTTGGTCACACATGCTCGAAATCAAATCGTCACACATTAGAATATTAATGTGACTAAAGATACCAAAATAAAATTCACGTCATTAGTTGGTCACATCTGAACTCCAATCGTGTGACCATTCTGAAATGTATTTGCCACACCTTCGAACATTTATGTGGCTAAACGGAAGAGCTGTTTTTTTGCTGATTATTTAGTCACATATGAATTTGGAACGCGTGACAAATGAAGAGTAAGTTCGAAGCATTAGTCACGTTACACACATAAAATGTGACAAAACTGCGCCACACACTTGAACACTGTGACCAAATGCCACTATATGGTCACATGAAGTAAGTGTTTATGTGACTAAATCATGAAGTCGAGTTTGTCACACATAATTTCACTGTAGCCAAAAACAGGTACATATGGTCACTATATGGTCACACACTTGAACACTGTGACCAAATGCCACTATATGGTCACATGAAGTAATTGTTTATGTGACTAAATCATGAAGTCGAGTTTGTCACACATAATTTCAGTGTAGACAAAAATAGGTACATATGGTCACATAAGTTAGTATGTGTGTCTAAAGTGCAGTGTGTGTTAGAGTGTGAAAAGCTAATCCGTATAGTCACATTAATTTGTAGCACGATCATGTGACTATATGGCTTTATAATAGCCACACCATTTCACAAATGCGTAGCTAAATGGTGTTTATGGCCACATTTTAGGTGATTATATGTGACGAATATATTCACAACAGTCACGTTGTGAAATATTCATGTGACTATTCTTTAGAGCCAAAATGGGTAACAACGATTATCATTAAGTATTATATTAGTCACATTGAGTGTTAGTTTGTGTGTCTAAATCATATGCCACTTTATGGTCACATGAAATAATTGTTTATGTGACTAAATTATGTAGTCGAGTTTGTCACACATGATTGCAGTGTAGCCAAATATAGGTACATATGGTCACATAACTTATTATGTGTGTCTAAAGTGTAGTGTGTGTTAGAATGTCAAAAGCTAATATGTATAGTCACATTAATTTGTAGCACGTTCATGTGACTATATGGCTTTATAATAGCCACACCATTTCACAAATGCGTAGCTAAATGATGTTTATGGCCACATTTTAGGTGATTATATATGACGAATATATTCACAACAGTCACGCTGTGAAATATTCATGTGGTAATTCTTTAGGGGGAAAATGGGCATAAAATATTATCATTAAGTTTGATATTAGTCACATTATGTGCGTGTGTTATGGCCAAAAGCTAGCATTGATAGTTATATAATAAGTTTTTGGTTCCAAGCAGAACTAACATTTAGCTCACTTGGTTAACATGTTTCTTTGTACCTGGATTGGTTGGGATCCAAGTTCGAATCCCACTCTTAGCTTATTTTTGCATATTAAAATCATTAATGTAAAATTGTTGTTATATATGACATTTAATTTATATATGCTAACTATCTATGTTATAATTTACAAGGTTAATGTACTACAATAAATGGCACTGTACTATAAAATAAAATATGAAAGTCATAGAAATTAAGATACAAATAATCATTCCATAAAATAATTAAAAGGTAATTTACATGGCTAATGTACAAGGCTAATGTATTACAATATAGCTTAGTGTTCCAACATGACATGGTGCGATCACTTGGATTTTGGTATAACAATACCTCCACAGTTGGTTCGATAGTAATCATCTCTTGATTTATTACCCAAGTCACGTGCATCCACACGTGGCAAAATGTTATCATTGTACGGGTGAATGAAGGTACTAAATTCCTCATCGATTTCATCATATGTATCTTTGTAATTCTTGGGAGGTGTGTTGAAGACAATAGACAACTTTCTATTTAGTTGGTCTTTCACATAAAACACTTGCCGTGCTTGTGAGGCTAATATGAACGGATCAACCTTGTGGCCTAAATTATTCAGGTCAACCAGTGTATAACCAAGCGTATTATAGCGTTTTACCTCACCATTTTGATGGGTTAACCCAATCACATTTGAAAAGAGGGAGTTGCCTGAAACGATAATCTAGTACCCATATCTCTTGCAAAACCCCATAATACAATTTGCGTCTTGTGGTTGCTACTCCTTTGGATATGTGGATATCTTCTGTCACAACACTAACCCCACTGTTTTGGTAAACGCTGCCATCACTACATTTAGTACGAAATGTATACCCATTGATGTTATATGCACTGTATTTGACTATGGTGGCGCGTGGTCCATATGAAATCCTCCTTACGGTTTCTGATACACTTTCTTTGGAGATCGCTAATTCTCTCTCAACCCGAAACTCATTACAAGTATATACATGAGCTTCAAATTGAAGGAACAAACAAACAGTTACAAAAAATAATTAATTACCTCTTCGCGTAACCAGGTAACAAAAGATATACTGTGCTCATTCTCCAGCAATGCTTTTCGCTTACCCAGGTTTTGTGTTTCCAAAACCTGCTTGTGTTGCCTGAAACAAGGTGTTTAGTTATTATGTTTGTTGCATAAGTTAAAGTAACGAAATAGACATGTGTTAGTAATACTTACTCGATATACGGTACAATTTCATCTGTATTCTGTATTACATACAAATGTGCTTTCCGAAAGAGTTATGCAGAAACTTCACTTGATTTGCCGGCCGACAGTGGCTTTCCATCCTCATTTTTTTCATCAGTTTCATGTTTATCACGTGGGATACCAATAGTTTTCATGGACTTTTTATATTCGCCGAAAAACTCTATTGTTTCTTCTGCAATAGTCTCCTCAGCAATGCATCCCTCTGGTTTATTTCTGTTTCGCACATGTCCTTTAATAACCTTCATACAGCGTTCGAAGGGATACATCCAACGAAAGCATACCGGACCACATAATTTTACCTCCGTAGTTAGGTGCACAGTCAAATGGACCATAATATCAAAAAATGAGGGAGGAAAGAACTTTTCGAGTAGGCAGAGTGTGACACAAAGTTCTTCTTGCATCTTAGCTAGTTCATCTAATACGATTTCTTTGCTACATATCGATTTAAAAAAAAAAAGCAAAACCTGATGATAACATATCGCGTGGGTTGGTGCATGATTGACCGTATTGCAATGGGCAAAAACTCCTGCATTAGCATGTGATAGTCATGTGATTTAAGCCCGATGAGCTTCCTATCTTTTAGGCTGACTAAACACGAGAAATTTGAACAATAGGCTTGCGGTACCCTGATGTTGTATAACACTTGACAAAAGATGTCTTTTTCTTCATTCGTTAATGTGTAACCTGCTGGAGGTAGTACTGTTTTGTCTCCGTCTTTCCTAGCAAACAACTCTGGTTTATCTATCCCCAACTCTTTCATATCCAATCGAGCATTCTCTCCATCTTTCGTCTTTCCTGGAACATTTAGCAAAGTTCCGACTAGACTCTCACCAACATTCTTTTCTATATCCATGAAATCAATACAATGTTGAACTTCATTATGCCTGCAATACTTAAGCTTTCGATACCAAATGTTGAATTTCTTCCAGTACGCACCATCTTGTTCATTTACTTGGCTTGAACTACCATCTTCTTTTCCTCATTTCCTTTTGTGCTTTTGGATCTTCCCACCTATGCCTCTTGCATCTTTCTGGTTTTCTGATGCCTTATTGTTTGGTCGTTTTACCCTTCCCCACTTATTTTCAATATGTTTGACCTCGTTGTATATTTCTACCCCAGTCATTGTGTGACACCCCCAAATTTAATGATTTGCGGAAGCTCGATTTGGGTGTCACTAATCAATATACAAAGCACATAAGATATAATGAACGACCACTATATGCGTCGTTTTAAACTTGTATTAATAAAGTAAATGTTTACATCAAAATAATGTTACATTAGCTCGGTTCCTGAAATTGAGAGATTACATAGCATAATTACTTTTACAAAATATAATAATGCAATCAAATCTCTAGTTGTATGTATGCTGACTCGAGCTAATAGTCCCTGCCTGTGCAGCCAACCTACTGCTGGGTACCTGTGATACATGCTAAAATGGGTCATCGAAAACGCTGGTGAGCTCACAGGTTTGTATGTCAATGTATAGTTGTTAGAACCGCAAGATTTATATTGAATTTAAAATGCAATTAAGCAAAATAAAAGTTATACAATCCATGAGCACATAGTCTGAGCTTAACTCGAGTGCTAGGTCCAATTAAGGAAACCTAACTGATTTGCCTCTTACGAGTGTCTAATCCACACTCGTCTTCCCAAATGCTAATACATCCGTTTGACCGGCTAGTGCGTGCTAACCCGGATGAGGATTGTCAATCCCATATGATATCATATACTAACATTCACGCTACTACGTATTACCAGACTATGCTATAGAGGACTTTAAATTGATTAGTTAAAACTCATGTAGTATTCGATAGTTTGTACTTGCGTTCTACTTGTAAAACAAAATGAGCAGTAATATCACACCCCTTATTGAAAAGCAGTAAAAATGGGGCCATGAGACTCACCTGAGTCTTGAAGTGTTTAATTTAATAAACTTGAAGTAATTAGCCGTGAATTGATGTCCAAGGACTTGAAACCTGAATGTGTTCACGACGCTTGATTGTTATTAATTGTACCGGTATCTCGAAAGACTACCCTTGTAGTTGTTATACAACTATATATATCCAAATTACTACGATTTGGTTGGTTAATTGTTCTGTTTCAAGTTACTACAACTTGTTTGATTGAATTGATACAAGTTACAACGACTTGTTTGATTTTGAAGTATGTTTTGAAAACGCGTACGGCCCGTTGGTGACGGTTTGTAACAATAGTTCCAAAATGTTATAGTAGTGATTGCTACAGTAAATTGCTACAGTAAATTTGACTTTTCTACAGTAACTTTGACTTTAAAAATTCTGGTTTTCTGTGTTTTGCGACACAACATGCGACACAAAAGTTTGTCATGCGACAAAATACGACACAATATCTATACGACACAAGGGTTGTGTCGCATAGATTCGAGATGCTGATTCAACAGTGACATAGTGCTTGTGTCGTATGGGAAATACGACATAAAATACGACACAACGTTGTGTCGTAAAGGGTACGACACAAAAGGATTTATACGACACTAGGTACGACATAACAGGCAAAATACGACACTACATGCGACACAAGGCTTGTGTCGCATTGAAGAACACCAGCCCAGAAAACAGCGGCTGTCGAGATTTTTCCGGCCAAAACCCAAATCAAACTCATTTTTAGGCTATAAAACCTTGTTATCTTCCTAGTATTGGACATATATGAGTTATATAAACTATCATAACACAAAAACAAGTAGTAATTTGATAGATCTAGTTTTCTGTAAAAATTCTTACAATTGCAAATCGGAGCTAAAGGAGGCCGAAAATGATGATGATGCTTTTGTAAATCTCGTTCCTTGCTTGATGGTGATTCCGAAAATATGAGTTTTGTTGTCGGTTTTGCGAGATCCGAAAATTTTGGAAATTTTAGAGAGAGAGTTTTTGAGGTGTGTGTGTTTTTGTGGAATGAAAATGAAAGAAAGGAAGAAGGAGAGGTGAGGTGTAGGAAAGCCTCACTTTTTTTTTTCAGTCCTCGCCCCGTGCTCCGCACGTGCTCGTTTACCCGATCGTTTAAGCGTTAAATATTTATTTTATACGTTTAAATATACATTTTGAAATGCGTATAATTATTCAATATTTTTGTTGAAGTATTTTACTAAATATTTAGAAATCACGTTATAGAAAGTAATTTGTTTCGTTTTGTTTGCGCGTTTGTATTTTAATTGTATGCATATTATTTATACAATACGAATTGACTACGAAATATTACAATAAATAATATTCTGAATAAAATTGAGTTATTAAATAATATTTGTATTACTTAATAAAATTGTTCACCAACGTCCGTATTTATTGTATTGAAATTCATTCGATTTGAAATTCGTACGATTTAAACAAACCGCATAATTGTGTAGATATATATTCAACAATATATATATAATAATTGATACATTAATTAGCCTAACACAGGACTAATTACATGTATTAAAACTTGATTAGGCACTAAATTTTAGTCCTAAATTGACGGGTGTCACATTCTCCCCCTGTTAGAAGAATTTCGTCCCGAAATTTATGTTGAAGTCGTGTTTGATGTTGAGTCAGTGAAGAGTTGAGTATACTTGAGTCGCATCTGGTCTTCCCATTCCCAGGTGAATTCCGGACCGCGCCACGAATTCCACCTTACTTTGACGATGGGAATGCGACTTTGTTTAAGTTGTTTGACCTCACGGTCCATGATTTCGGCGGGTTCCTCAACAAAGTGAAGTTTCTCGTCAACTCGAAGTCATCGAGTGGAATGATAAGTGTCTCATCAGACAGACACTTCTTCAGATTTGAAACATGAAAAGTGGGATGTACGCTGCTGAGTTCGGATGGCAGCTGCAATCGATATGCTACTGGACCAATTCTCTCGAGGGTCTCGAATGGTCCAATGTATCTGGGATTTAACTTCCCTCGTTTGCCAAATCGGATTACACCTTTCCAAGGCGATACTTTGAGTAGTACTCGATCCCCAACTTGGAACTCGAGTGGTTTGCGTCTTACGTCAGCATAACTTTTCTGACGATCACGCGCGGCCTTGAGCTTGTTTTCAATTTCGACGATTCTTTCGGTCGTCTCGTGAATGATTTCTGGACCTGTGAGTTGGCTATCCCCAACTTCGGTCCAACAGATAGGTGACCGGCACTTACGACCGTACAGTGCCTCGAAGGGTGCAGCCTTAATGCTAGTATGATAACTGTTGTTGTACGAGAACTCGCACAATGGTAGGTGTTTTTCCCAGTTTACACCGAAGTCTACTACGCAGGCCCGTAGCATGTCTTCTAGTGTTTGAATTGTTCGTTCACTTTGGCCGTCAGTTTGAGGATGGTATGCGGTACTCATATAAAGTCGAGTACCCAGGGATTTTTGAAGTGATTGCCAAAATTGTGAAGTGAAACGACTATCTCTATCGGAGATAATTGAGATTGGAACACCGTGTTTGGTCACGATTTCCTTCAGATAAATTCTGGTGAGGCGTTCCATTTTGTCGGATTCTTTAATTGCCAGGAAGTGAGCAGACTTTGTGAGACGATCCACGATCACCCAAATGGTATCGCAACCGCTCGAGGACTTGGGTAGTTTGGTTATGAAGTCCATGGCAATTTGTTCCCATTTCCATTCAGGAAGACTGGGTTGTTGAAGTAAACCAGAGGGTTTTTGATATTCGATTTTGACCTTGGAGCAAGTAAGGCACTTGCTGACATAGGTGGCGATTTCAGCTTTCATGTTCGGCCACCAATAGAAGTCCTTGATACCGTGGTACATTTTATCGGATCCCGGATGGATAGAATATTTGGACTTGTGAGCTTCATCCATCACCAAGTCTCGTAGGTTCCCAAATTTAGGCAACCAGATTCGGTTTGAGAAATACCTAATCCCGTTAGGTTTAATTTCGAATTGTTTATCCATGCCCCGCAAGGCTTCATCTTTGACATTTTCAGGTTTCAAGGCTTCGAGTTGAGCAGTGAGAATTTGAATGTTTAAGTTGTTGTGAATAGTCATACTGAGTGCTCGGACCCGAAGTGGTTTCACTCGCTCTTTTCGACGGAGGGCATCAGCAACGACATTTGCTTTGCCTGGATGATATTTGAGTTCGCTGTCGTAATCGGTAAGCAACTCGACCCATCGACGTTGCCTCATGTTGAGATCCTTCTGATCGAATATGTGTTGGAGACTTTTGTGGTCTATAAAGATTATGCACCTAGTGCCATAGAGGTAATGTCTCCAAATTTTGAGGGCGAAAATGACGGCTCCTAACTCGAGGTCGTGGGTGGTGTAATTCTTTTTATGAATCTTGAGCTGTCGTGAAGCATAAGCTATGACTTTGTCTCGTTGCATAAGCACGCAACCGAGACCTTGATGAGAAGCATCGCAGTATACCGCGAAGTCATCGGTGCCTTCGGGTAATGATAGAATAGGAGCACTGCAAAGCTTTTGCTTTAAGAGTTGGAACGCCGACTCTTGTTTATCAGTCCAGTCAAACTTTTTGTCTTTCTGGGTCAGTGTCGTGAGTGGTAAGGCTATCTTGGAGAAATTTTCAATGAATCGCCGGTAGTACCCGGCCAGTCCCAAAAACTGCCGTACTTCGGTCGGAGTGGTTGGCGATTGCCAGTCTTTGATAGCCTCGATTTTTGACGGATCAACATGAATTCCCTGACTGTCGATCACGTGACCAAGGAATTGAACTGTTTTTATCCAGAACTCACACTTAGAAAATTTGGCGTAAAGCTCTTCGTGTCTAAGTAGTTCTAGGATGGTTTTGAGGTGTTGCGCGTGTTCTTCTTCGTTTCGTGAATATATGAGGATGTCATCAATGAAGACAATGAAAAACTTGTCAAGGTAAGGTTTACACACCCGATTCATAAGGTCCATGAATACAGCCGGTGCATTGGTTAGGCCGAATGGCATCACTTGGAATTCGTAATGCCCATAGCGGGTTCGGAAAGCGGTTTTTGGAATGTCGGCATCGCGAACACGCAATTGGTGATAACCGGATCGGAGATCAATCTTTGAATAACAACTCGATCCTTGAAGTTGGTCGAACAAATCATTGATTCGAGGTAATGGGTATCGGTTCTTGACGGTCAACTTGTTCAACTCTCGATAGTCGATACACATTCGAAAAGTGCCGTCTTTCTTTTTGACAAATAGGACCGGAGCTCCCCAAGGTGAAGAACTCGGCCTAATGAATCCTCTTTCCAGAAGTTCCTGTAGTTGGGCAGACAACTCCTGAAGTTCGGATGGAGCTAAACGGTATGGTGCTCGTGCCACCGGTGCAGCACCCGGTATGAGATCAATTGAGAACTCAACCTGTCTTGGCGGTGGTAGACCAGGCAGTTCTTCGGGAAAGACTTCAGGAAAGTCTCGGACAATTGGTACATCATCAAGCCGTTTCTCCTCCGACTTTTTCTCCATGATGTGCGCGAGGATTGCGGGATAGCCCTTTTTCAGAAATTTGCGGGTTTTCAAGCAAGACATGATATTGAGTCTCGTCCCACCGGTCTCCCCCTGTATGATTAAAGTTCCACCGGTGGCGAGAGGTATACGAATAACTTTGTCACCACAGATAATTTCAGCCTGATGCTTGGACAACCAGTCCATTCCAACAATGACATCGAAACTTCCTATCTTAACAGGCATTAGATCTATTGAGAAAATTTCGTTTGCTAGATTTAAAGTTCAATTAGGAATCACACTCTTGGTTTCCATAAGTTTACCGTTTGCAAGCTCTACAGTGTACTTAACATTTAAGGCAACTAGGGTGATGTCAAGTAGTGGGCAAAACTCATCAGAAATAAAACTCCTATCAGCACCGGTATCAAACAGAATTGAAGCAGTTAGGTTGTTGAGGAGGAACATACCCGTGACCACATTCGGGTCTTGGCGGACGTCCCCGGAGTTGATGACGAAGGCTCTACTTCGGGTGTTGTTGTTGTTGCTGTTGCGGTTTTTGTTGTTGTTGTTGTTGTTGTTGTTACTCTGGTTCTTCAGTTTGGGACATGCATCCCTGAAATGTCCTTTTTCCCCACATTCGTAACAGGTTTTGGGTTGTTGGTTGTTGCTTTGTGATTTAGGGGCTCGGCAGTCTTTGGATGAATGCCCGTACTTCCTGCAGTTGTTGCAAGGAGATTTGCAAGGGCCATGGTGGTGGTAGTTACACTTGGAACAATATGGCCTGTCCCCAGTGTAGGTGCGTTTGGGTTCAGTGTTGGTGTTGTAAGCTTGGATGACGTTGGACTTCTTGTTTTGGTGGCTGCTGTGTGGTTCGGTGGATTTGCGTTTGTTGTTGTTGGATTTCTCGCGGCTGACCACTAGTGCCATGAGCTCGTGTGCTAGCCTGATAGCACTTTCAGTGGTGGCGGGTTGTGCTGAGGCGACACTTCCCTGGATGCTCTCGGGAAGGCCGCGGATGTATTTCTTAACTCCCTTTTTCTCTGGTTCCACCAGGCTAGGGCACAGGGACGCGTATTGCTGGAACTTGATGGTGTATCCCTCAATATCGGTCCCCTGCACAGCAAGTTGCCAGAACTCCTCTTCTAATCAGTGTATCTCTTCCTCGGGACAATACTTCTCCTTCAGTTTGTTCTTCAACTTGGCCTAAGGTAGTTGATTAGCTATCTCAATACCCACAGAGTTGGCATGGGCGTTCCACCATGTAAGAGCGCCTTCCTGAAAAGTGTAGGCGGCGAACTTTACCTTGTTTTCCTCGGTGCAGTTGCAGAGGCTGAAAACAGATTCTATGCGTTCTATCCATCGGCTCAAACCAATAGCACCTTCCGTGCCCTTGAAGTATAGTGGTTTGCAGCTCAGAAAGTCCTTATAGGAGCAGGGTCTGGGTGGTGGAGCATTGGTAGCTGTGTACTCGCTACTGGGTGGTGGTGTTCAGGCAGCCAAGGCTTGGGTCACACTGCGGGCAATCAGTCCCGCGATCTCAGCTTCACTAAGGGTGATTTGTCGACGAGGAGGCATGATGCTGAGTAAGAAAGAACAAAGAAAGGAAGTAAGATACTAGTCCGAAATTCGTGATATATCACCACAGATGTACATATATAAAATGGTAATATACAACATCTCAAGGTAAAAATCAATAACGTGAGATAATTAATAGAAATCGTCAATTGATATTTTGAAGCCAAATGATTACAGACGATTTTGAGTCACAAGTTTCAAAAGTTACAGACTTAGATGTTTTACAAAAGCGCCGGGAATTGTTACATCCAGTTGAATTACATAGACCCTAATAAAGTAGTTAACTGGTTACAAGTTACAGACTGATCTAATCTTGATGCAGATTAATCCGCTCCATCAGTGCGACAAGGCGGTCCACTGTTTCTGCAAGTCTGTTGGTTTGCCTGGCGTTGTCTTCAACCAAGGCCAGTCGTTATACTAGTGCTCGAGAGTGATCCTCAGTCTCCTGTGAACGCTGTTCACATTCCTCTAATCGGTTTCTTACGAGTTCATCCGCACCTAATTCAGCGGTCATTGAATCCTGAATTATGCTTATAGAGAGGCTGGTATCTTCTTGTTCTCGCTGGAGTTGTGATATGCGGTCAAGAGCTTGGCGAAGCAGGTAGGTCGTTCGGTGTTGTTCCCGTTCGAGATTTTCGAGCCTTTGCTCCTGACGGCGGAGTTGGGTAGCCAACACTGGCACCGTGAGATGTGCCGAGTTCTAAGAGTTATGAACAGGATAGGGGTTGCTTCGAGGTGACCTAGTGGTCCTCCTTGCTATTCGCTGGTTTCGAGATTCTTGCGGATGAGAGCGTGACGAATTGGGTGATGTGTTTGCCATTCTGAGACAAGGTGTGAAAAGAGTGAGGTCTACCTATGTATATATATATATAAGTATGTAACACATAGTAGCCTAGAGTGTCTAGCACAGACTTGTTTTGAGTCCCGGTTCTCTCGAGGTCAGAGTCAACTAGTGTATCCTGTTCAGCCATAACTTCCTTCAGATCTTACATCATCTTTATTTAATTGTACATAGTTGATCAAGCTATGTTAAATTAAATTCGTATGCTGTAATCTCTGAACTGGTTATACCTAATAGGGAATACTGCCTAACGGTCATAGTCTAGGCCCACTAAATGCAACCTAGTTCACTATAACCTTAGGCTCTGATACCAATCTGTGACACCCCCAAATTTAATGATTTGCGGAAGCTCGATTTGGGTGTCACTAATCAATATACAAAGCACATAAGATATAATGAATGACCACTATATGCGTCGTTTTAAACTTGTATTAATAAAGTAAATGTTTACATCAAAATAATGTTACATTAGCTCGGTTCCTGAAATTGAGAGATTACATAGCATAATTACTTTTACAAAATATAATAATGCAATCAAATCTCTAGTTGTATGTATGCTGACTCGAGCTAATAGTCCCTGCCTGTGCAGCCAACCTACTGCTGGGTACCTGTGATACATGCTAAAATGGGTCAGCGAAAACGCTGGTGAGCTCACAGGTTTGTATGTCAATGTATAGTTGTTAGAACCGCAAGATTTATATTGAATTTAAAATGCAATTAAGCAAAATAAAAGTTATACAATCCATGAGCACATAGTCTGAGCTTAACTTGAGCGCTAGGTCCAATTAAGGAAACCTAACTGATTTGCCTCTTACGAGTGTCTAATCCACACTCGTCTTCCCAAATGCGAATACATCCGTTTGACCGGCTAGTGCGTGCTAACCCGGATGAGGATTGTCAATCCCATATGATATCATATACTAACATTCACGCTACTACATATTACCAGACTATGCTATAGAGGACTTTAAATTGATTAGTTGAAACTCATGTAGTATTCGATAGTTTGTACTTGCGTTCTACTTGTAAAACAAATTGAGCAGTAATATCACACCCCTGATTGAAAAGCAGTAAAAATGGGGCCATGAGACTCACCTGAGTCTTGAAGTGTTTAATTTAATAAACTTGAAGTAATTAGCCGTGAATTGATGTCCAAGGACTTGAAACCTGAATGTGTTCACGACGCTTGATTGTTATTAATTGTACCGGTATCTTGAAAGACTACCCTTGTAGTTGTTATACAACTATATATGTCCAAATTACTACGATTTGGTTGGTTAATTGTTCTGTTTCAAGTTACTACAACTTGTTTGATTGAATTGATACAAGTTACAACGACTTTTTTGATTTTGAAGTATGTTTTGAAAACGCGTACGGCCCGTTGGTGACGGTTTGTAACAATAGTTCCAAAATGTTATAGTAGTGATTGCTACAGTAAATTGCTACATTAAATTTGACTTTTCTACAGTAACTTTGACTTTAAAAATTCTGGTTTTCTGTGTTTTGCGACACAACATGTGACACAAAAGTTTGTCATGCGACACAAGGGTTGTGTCGCATAAAAATGCGACACAATATCTATACGACACAAGGGTTGTGTCGCATAGATTCGAGATGCTGATTCAACAGCGACATAGTGCTTGTGTCGTATGGGAAATATGACATAAAATACGACACAACGTTGTGTCGTAAAGGGTACGACACAAAAGGATTTATATGACACTAGGTACGACATAACAGGCAAAATACGACACTACATGCGACACAAGGCTTGTGTCGCATTGAAGAACACCAGCCCAGAAAACAGCGGCTGTCGAGATTTTTCCGGCCAAAACCCAAATCAAACTCATTTTTAGGCTATAAAACCTTGTTATCTTCCTAGTATTGGACATATATGAGTTATATAAACTATCATAACACAAAAACAAGTAGTAATTTGATAGATCTAGTTTTCTGTAAAAATTCTTACAATTGCAAATCGGAGCTAAAGGAGGCCGAAAATGATGATGATGCTTTTGTAAATCTCGTTCCTTGCTTGATGGTGATTCCGAAAATATGAGTTTTGTTGTCGGTTTTACGAGATCCAAAAATTTTGGAAATTTTAGAGAGATAGTTTTTGAGGTGTGTGTGTTTTTGTGGAATGAAAATGAAAGAAAGGAAGAAGGAGAGGTGAGGTGTAGGAAAGCCTCACTTTTTTTTTTCAGTCCTCGCCCCGTGCTCCGCACGTGCTCGTTTACCCGATCGTTTAAGCGTTAAATATTTATTTTATACGTTTAAATATACATTTTGAAATGCGTATAATTATTCAATATTTTTGTTGAAGTATTTTACTAAATATTTAGAAATCACGTTATAGAAAGTAATTTGTTTCGTTTTGTTTGCGCGTTTGTATTTTAATTGTATGCATATTATTTATACAATACGAATTGACTACGAAATATTACAATAAATAATATTCTGAATAAAATTGAGTTATTAAATAATATTTGTATTACTTAATAAAATTGTTCACCAACGTCCGTATTTATTGTATTGAAATTCATTCGATTTAAAATTCGTACGATTTAAACAAACCGCATAATTGTGTAGATATATATTCAACAATATATATATAATAATTGATACATTAATTAGCCTAACACAGAACTAATTACATGTATTAAAACTTGATTAGGCACTAAATTTTAGTCCTAAATTGACGGGTGTCACATGGAATTGGAGACGGGCGGAATTCTTGTTCTCCACTAAACGCCTTCTTTTGCTTTATGAACACGTGGTTATATGGTAGATATCTTCCGTGACCCACATAACTCTGCTTGGTTGACGCAGGAAGTCTAACACAATATGTATCTTTCCCACATACTACACAACCTTTGTATCCACTGGTTGGGCAGCTACATAAAGTACCAAGTGCAGAGTAATCATTTATTGTCCGTAACACAACCGCACGTAGATTAAAGATTTTTTTTGTGGAAGCATCATATGTATAGTATCGACCCCTATCTCGAATAAGGTTTGCAGATCATCAACCAACGGTTCTAAAAAAACATCAATATCATTTACCGGGTATCCAGGTATCAACACAGAAAGCATTATAAACTTTCTTTTCATACACAACCATAGAGGACGGTTGTAAACGACAGTTAAAACTGGCCATACACTGCGATGCCTATTTCCTCTGTCGACGTCAACCCCATCAGCCGATATTCCTAGCCTTAGATTTCTTGAATCTTTAGCAATTTCGGGGAATTTTGTATCTATGGTACTCCATGCCTGTGAATCTGCGGGGTGGCGTAACACACCATCTGTTTTCCTCCTTGTCGCATGCCATCTTAAATCTTCTGAAATACTTTGTATCCTAAAGAGACATTGCATTCTTGGTATTATTGGAAAATACCACATTACCTTTGCTGAAATTTTCTCGTACACTTTATTGGTCTTCTTCTTCAGCTTCCATCTTGATGTCCCACAAGTTCGACATACAGTCGATTCCTCATCTTCCTTCCAGTAAAGAAGGCAGTTGTTTATACATACATCTATCTTTTTGTATCCTGACCCCATCAATTTTATAATTTTTTTTACCTGATAAGTTTTTTCCGGCAGTTCGTTACCATCAGGTAGCATCTTTTTCAACAAAACTAGTAATTCAGTAAAGAACTTATCAGAACAGCCATACTTACTCTTCAAGTTGAGTAGTTGAACAATTACTGATAACTTTGTGAAGTCAGGACATCCGTTGTAAAGTGGCTTCTCTGCATCTGATAGTAGTTCTAGAAACTTGACATGGTCATCTGGATCTTCATCATCAAAATTATCTTTTGCAGCATTAACCATTTCCACTGTTTCTGGGCCATCTGTTGGAATGTCTGAATCAAAATCCGTTTGTGTGTCAACAAAATATGTTGTACCATTGTGATGTTCCACGGCACTTAATGGTGGCTCATCCTTTTCTCCATGTTTAGTCCACTTTGTGTAGTTTAGATCAATGCCATGACAGAATAAATAGAAATGCACTTCCTCCACTTTACGCACTACATGGTTTAAACATTTGGTACATGGACATGGGATTTCAACATGTTAATTATTACCTTGTGGGTCGATGTTAGTCATCTTCTTTAAGTTGTCTACTGCATAATCAATAAATGCTGTTACTCCATCTCTATAAGGTCTGTTCATCCTGTTTGTTCCCATCAAAGACTTGTCCATTGTAGGGTTTGAATATTTGATTAGTGGTGTACGGCATGTTTTGTAAATAATTAGGGTTTGAAATTTAAAAGAACCGCTTAATTAAGTAAATTAGGGGAATTATATAAAGTAACCTTCATACAATTTAAAATGAATACGTTACAGTAAAATAAACAAAAATAGTTTGTGCTTGAGTGGTTTTCTTGAGTTGTGTAAAACAATATGGCGGCTACCAATTAACCCTGTGTTCGAATCTAGGCTGTAGCAGTTTTTTTCTTTTAGTTTCATTAGCCTTCTATTTAAATAATGATATATATATATATATATATATATATATATATATATATATAATTAACTTATATAAACTTAGGATATAATACAACTTATGATATAATTATAATGGAGTAATAGATATAATACGCCATCAGTTATGTCGCAAACGCCGGTGTTAAACTTATGATATAATGAATTCATCATTTTATGAATAATACAACTTGGGATATAATGAATTCATCATTTTCTGAATAATACAACTTAGGATATAATTATAATGGAGTAATAGATATAATACGCCATCAGTTATGTCGCGAACGCCGGTGTTAAACTTAGGATATAATGAATTCATCATTTTCTGAATAATACAACTTACGATATAATTATAATGGAGTAATAGATATAATACGCCATCAGTTATGTCGCGAACGCTGGTGTTAAACTTAGGATATAATGAATTCATCATTTTATGAATAATACAACTTAGGATATAATGAATTCATCATTTTCTGAATAAAACAACTTAGGATATAATTATAATGGAGTAATAGATATAATTGTTGGTACACAAAGTGTCTAAAGCTTGATTTTGTTTATGTAAATCTGTCTAAGTGCAAGTGTTTGTAACTGCGACAATAGATTGTAGTCCGTGAGTAGTGTGTTCCGTGAATGAAATCCGTGAATAGAATCATTGTCGGAACATAAGTCAATCCGTGAATAAGCATTGACGGATTGACTGGTCAAAGTCACTTAAAGCATTGTTTCATAGTGTGTTTGCATGAGTCTATAAATAGGCTTGTGTAGTTTATTTCAAGATAAGTCTTTTGTAAGTTTGTTCCAGAAACTCTCTGTGATTTCTGATTAAATACAAAAGCACATTTGATCGAATACTTCTTGTTATTACTTTCTAATTCATTTCTCTTGTGAGATTAACTTGAATTCCGCACCTGTTAATCTGTTCTAATTGCGATTCGGAGATCTACGGCGTTCACAATAATACGCCATCAGTTATGTCGCAAACGCCGGTGTTAAACTTAGGATATAATGAATTCATCATTTTCTGAATAATACAACTTAGGATATAATGAATTCATCATTTTATAAATAATACAACTTAGGATATAATTATAATGGAGTAATAGATATAATACGCCATCAGTTATGTCGCAAACGCCGGTGTTAAACTTAGGATATAATGAATTCACCATTTTCTGAATAATACAACTTACGATATAATTATAATGGAGTAATAGATATAATACGCCATCAGTTATGTCGCAAACGCCGGTGTATGAATTCATCATTTTCTGAATAATATAATACAACTTAGGATATAATTATAATAGAGTAATAGATATAAACGCCATCAGTTATGTCGCAAACGCCGGTTTTAAACTTAGGATATAATGAATTCATCATTTTCTGAATAATACAACTTAGGATATAATGAATTCATCATTTTCTGAATAATACAACTTAGGATATAATTATAATGGAGTAATAGATATAATACGCCATCAGTTATGTCGCAAACGCCGGTGTTAAACTTAGGATATAATGAATTCATCATTTTCTGAATAATACAACTTAAGATATAATTATAATGGAGTAATAGATATTATACGCCATCAGTTATGTCGCAAACGCTGGTGTTAAACTTAGGATATAATGAATTCATCATTTTATGAATAATACAACTTAGGATATAATTATAATGGAGTAATATTTTTTGAGTGTAAATAAATATGTTATTGTTAAATTATGTATCAAGTATAAATTTTTTTTATCTTGTTACCATATTTGTAAACGTCTAAATATATAGATTAAAGTTGTTATTGACTTAAATACCCTTACTAATCCAATAAGAAGCATTTTATTTATAAGGGCATTTCCGTAATTTACTTAAGAACCCAGAATGGAGGCTTGTGATGAGTACAGTCACATCGCCCAACTCTTTCAGTTCCCGGCGTACCAACTTCCAAACACTTCGAAACAGAGCATCACCAAATCTTCAAAAAAGATCATAATCATGGAATTCCAACTTTCACAAAGACGCCGACCGACTACGCAACAAGGATTATCGCTTTCGGACCTTCCGGATGGAGTTATCGCAAACATACTAGCGTGTTTGGGGGCTTCAAGAGCAACTAAAGTTTTTAAATGCAAGACTCTGTAAGTTTCCTAACCCTAGTATACACTATCGATTCAACTCAAGTAATAATGCATTTGCCTATTTAAGAGATAAATTAAGTGAAATTTTAATGAACCGTAGCACATTTATTAGGGGTTTAGATTGATTTTGTGAATGAACAGTATTTAAGAAATTACCATTTGTGAGGGATTTATATTGCTTTTGTGTCTACGTACATTACAGTTGCAAAACCTTCAGACGAGAAGGTAGGTCGGATGAGGTGTATCAGAGGATGGAAGTTGATTCCATCTTTTCTATTCGGTTGGTGATACATAAAACTGAACTGCTAGAACTTTTGAGGGAGAAGGGAAACCCAAACCTGTTGTTTAGGGATGGATTGGTACACTTTATTTTCCATTTTATTGAATTTTTTTTATGGTACTCTGTTACATACATATTTATGTTTCCGTATTGTCTTGATCAGAGGAAGGTGTTTTATGTGGGTGATGAGGCTGATGGAAAAAAGATGTTGCAATAGGCATCACGTTTGGGACAAAGTGATGCTACGTTTGTCCTTGGAATGCTGCTAATGGCAGAAGGTGGAGGAAGGATAGAAGACGCAAGGAAACCGTTGAGTGACGAATTCACAGAGGGCGTCGGAATGTGATACAAAAGGTAACCAAGGTAAGAATAATATTGTATGATCACGAAAACTTACGCCGAATGGAATTCCCTAGGTTCCTTCTTTGTTGTTGATGTGACGCAAAAAGTCATGTTTTGTAGACCATTATTCCACACTTTTTGGGCACATCTTTAGTGAAAACATTCCAAAACAATCATTATTTACTAAAATTCACTAAAGTGCTCAAAATATAGACGTTGCTACAAAAGTCAGTAAAAACATCCGAATAACGAGCAAAACGGGGCAAATAAGCAGCAACCAATTCTCGCACCCTCATTTAACCTATGATAAACATATTCTAACCTTATGATATGATGTTATAGGTAAAATCGAGACGAGAAAATCAAGAATCATGCAAATCGGACAAAGGACGGAAAAGACTGGACGGTTACAAACTCCTATAAAGTGATTTCGGCTATGCTAAAGTTGTACACATCCAATTTAAGTGAGATTGGCACCATTAGAAGCGTAACGGAATTACGAAAACACAGGCGAAAGAATCAGGTCAAACGGACGCATAACGAAGGAGATACGGACGTTTTAAGCAACGAACGAAATCAGACGGAGGCCGTATACGGCCTTGGCCACCGTATACGGCCCTTCATAGACCGTATACGGCCCATAACACACCGTATATGGCCCTATGAAGGCCGTATACGGCCCCTGGTACCCCATATGCTGCCCGTTTGTGCTTCGCTTGCTTGTACGTGCGTGCTTCGCGAGTTGTACGGCTGATTTCAAGCTTTGCCTATAAATAGGAGACCACCCCTCCATCATTCCACACACTTCATCATTCCATTCATTTCTCCATTTCCACTTTCTCTCTCACACACTCTCTCTCTCTCTAAACTCTCTTTCTTTCTTTCTCTCTCTAGAAATTAGGGTTAGATCCAGTTAGTTCTCAGTTAATATTTAACTGAAACTAACGGAGGGACTACTTTTGTAATAGCATAGGGAATAGTCCAGGGGCTTTTATTGTTATATTGTCAAGGATATTGCGGAAGTTCTGCTTGTACTCTCTCTCTAAACGCTTATTCAATCTACGCTTTATTAAATGTTACTTCTTTCCTTATCTGTTATAATGATAATTGCTATTGTTATTATGCTAGATTTAGGATCTGTTATTATGCGTAGTGAGTAGTTTCCTTGTGTGTTTGTGATGATGTAGTTAGTTTATATATGTGTGGGGTGATGCTGCTTTAAACATATAATTGGATAACATTATGAAATAACGTAGGTAACGTTATACGGCTTTCATTTGTATAGCGCCAGAATCATCACTTATGTGTGTAGTACGGAACGTGGAAGCTATGAAAGTCGTGGGCACAATCCGTTGTGGAAATAATGTCTCCAGTTATATTATATAAATGAAAACCGGTGGTCTATTAATTTTGTATTTATGAATTTCTAAACCAAATCGCCTTTCCTCCAATTAAACGTGGTTAAAACCTTTATGACAAGGAGTCGCGAACCTTGATCAAACGGTCACTACCTATCTATGTTTTCTGAAACTGTAAACATGGTCTGAATTGCGTAGCTGTGGAAATACTGTTTAAAACCTTTCGTATAGTACACCGTGAATCAATCAGGGATGTATTGGGAAATAGTGAGGGCTGGTTTATATCATAGATGGTTGGGCTTTAATACAAACGTAGTTTAAACTAGTCTAGAGTGACCGTAAAGTATGTGACCCCGGAAAGACCACGATAAACGGCATTGTACTTCGTGTAACGTTGGAAACACCTTTGGTGAAGTACAAATACGTGGAGCTAAGGAAATGTCGGTGGTTGAAGACTGTGTCACATCCTGGTTTGACTTCAGAGCTGTGGAAATGTTTGATCGCATTGTACACCGTTAGTACGCCTAAAGATCTGGAACACTGTGGAAATGCTTAGATGCACTGTACACCGTTAGTACATCTTGGGTCCGGAAAACTGTGGAAATGCATAATCGCACTGTACACCGTGATGAAAGCTCTAGGCTAAAATAAAACCATTAATATAAAGTTAATAGTCACCAAACCAAGTCTTAATCTTAAATGCCTTGTTTGACTTCGTTGTCCCCGTAGTGTTAAGAAAGGTCGGAACCTTAGTGGGTATGTTACTCTATCTCATGCACCCAGGAACTAACATTCCAAGAAGGGTCGTTACTCCATCACTGGATAACGTTGAAGAGTTGAGCATCCTCCTCCGATCAGACTCAATTTGGCCTAGTATTCAGTGACATATTGATTGGTTTCCCCAGTCAGTAGGGTACTAGTGTTTACACTACGAACAATTAAGCTTAGATAAGACACAAACCTTTAAAAGACGTTTTCATATCAAAACCCTAGCATCACCCCCGCATAAGCTAACGAAGTCATAACAAACACATCTCCTCCATACTGATTTCATCCCTATTTCTATTTTCCATTTATTTACTTTTTATTTAATTGCTTTAAATTACGGACCTAAGTAACAAAAACCCGCTCAAACTCTGTTTTAAAAATCCCATCACTAAAATAAACAACTTGTCTTGATACTCTCGTTTCACAATACGATTAGCTTGAAGATCGACCCTAGGTCATACTGCTGCTATACAGCCGTAGTAAAACTTAGGTCCCCAGCTTTTAAAAATTTAAAACTCCACTGCCGTGTCCTCCTTCCGTTGCGTTGACAACCGTGACTGATCGAGGCGACGACAAGTTTTTGGCGCCGCTGCCGGGGAGTTAATCGTAAGACTCTGAAGCATCCAAACGAGTTTCCTATTTAGTGATACTTCTTTCCCATTCTTATTTTCTTTTCCTTGTTCCAACCGACAATATCTTCCCATATTCCACAATGATATTCGACCAGATCATCCGGATCTGAATCTCTCATTTTCGTACTCGATCCTGAGTCGATTATCCGTACCATCCGCAAAGAAAGACGTTCCCGTTTTCCACAAATGGCCGCTCGTGTTACTCTCGCCGACAACACCAAACCATCCATCGAAGGACGAGGAGGACCGATTAGCTATCCAGTGATTGACGGAGCTTCTTTTGAGCTTAAACGCCACATCGTACAACTCATAAAAGATAACTGCCAATTCCATGGTCTACCCCGTGATGATCCCAACGCTCATATCGACAAATTCATTCAGGTTTCAAACTCCTATAAGCAGAATGGGGTTGAGCAGGATATCATCCGCTTATACTTGTTCCCCTATTCTCTCGCTTTACATGCTTCTACCTGGTTTGAGGGACTTGAGACCGGCTCAATCACCTCATGGACCGACATGGGTAATAAGTTTCTCGCTAGATACTTTCCCCCGTCCAAACAAACTCAGGCAAAGAATGACATCGCAAACTTCCAACAAGCCCACGATGAATCTATCTACTCAGCATGGGAGCGATTCAAGAGTTTACTGAGGAAATGTCCAAACCACCAAATGACAAAGACTGACAAGGTGTGCACCTTCTACCGAGGTCTTGATCCTAACCATCGCATCAATCTTGACGCAGCAGCTCAAGGAAACTTCATGAAACTTACTGATGATGAAGCATGGAGCTTGATTGAGGATATGACAATGCACCACCACGATTGGAAGTCTGATGAGCAATCCTCATCTTTACCCCTCTCCGCAAATAACACCCGCCAAACTGAAGCCATTAAGTCTCAGAGCGATCAAATTGAGACTCTGACAAAACAGATAGCAGATCTGAAGAAACAACCACAGCAGATCCACCAAGTTCAGGCTTGCCAGAACTGTACCAACCATCCCGCTGAAGAATACGAGGTTGAGTACGAAGATCCTACTGACGGTTCAGTTTACTATGCCCAGTTTCCTGTCAGACCTCAAAATCCGCCTGGCTTCACTAGAACTTCACCACCCAGAACTCGAGGAAACCAATATCCTCCACGAAACAACCAACCCCCTTTCCAGCTTAGGTTTCAGCCACGATATCCGACGTACCCCCAACAACCACAACTTCCATACAATCAACCACTTCCATTAACCGCCACTGAGGATACCCAGCCTGCTGAGCCTGCAAAGACCATCATTCCAGTCACGAGTACTGATGACAACCTCAACAAATTCATCCAAGGTCAGACCGCTTTCAACCAGAAGACTACGGCTCGATAAGACCAAACAGATCTATTCCTTCGAAATCAACTCTCGGTCCTGAAAAGCCTTGAGAACCAGATCGGTCAATTAGCCCAACGTCTCGATACCCGACCGCAAGGGACCTTACCAAGCAATACTATTCAGAACCCCCACATCGAGGAAGCCAAGACCTTAAACTCTGATAAACCAACTCCTTCTATGACTACTTCTCCAAGGGAACATTCTCCTGTCCCGCCGACAATTGAGACCAAATCAATGACCATGCCGAATCATGAGGTTGAGATTCCTTTCCCTAACCGCCTGCACAAGAAGTACAATGCCAAGTCATTCAAACTTGATGGAAAATTCTTACACACCGTGTCTAGAATCCCTTCCAGTACAAAGTACATCCGACAAATGCTGGAAACTAAGGACAAGATTCCTGCCATTCCTAAAGTCTCCCTGAACGCCGAATGTTCAGCCGTCATCCAGAATGCCTTACCGGAAAAACTAGGAGACACGGGTCGATTCACTTTGCCCTGTTCCATCTATCACTCGGGCACAATACGCTCCTTGGCCGATCTTGAAG
This sequence comes from Helichrysum umbraculigerum, assembly GCA_949592205.1. Taxonomy (NCBI): domain Eukaryota; kingdom Viridiplantae; phylum Streptophyta; class Magnoliopsida; order Asterales; family Asteraceae; genus Helichrysum; species Helichrysum umbraculigerum. Next base: position 59,797,344 of record CATIUR010000005.1, on the reverse strand, counting down.
CTAGTATCAATCTGATGCCTTACTCGCTCTACTCCAGATTAGAATTAGGACCTCTCCAGCCCACTAAAATGAGCGTCCAGCTTGCCGATCAATCAGTCCGATACCCGAAAGGCATTGCTGAGAACGTCATGGTAAAAGTTGACAGGTTTTATTTCCCCACTGACTTTGTAGTGATGGATATACAGGAAGACATTAACATACCCATTATCCTAGGTAGGCCATTCATGAATACTGCACGTGTTATTATTGATGTATATTCTCAGGTTATCAGTCTACGAGCACATGGACAAACAATATCATACAAGATTGATCAGACCGACTGTTCAATTATGGAGCATGCAGAGATATACGCAATATCCATGGGCAGAGTCACTTCAGATGATGACACTTCTGATTCAGAGCCAGAACCATACAGGCCATACGAGCATACTTGTCTTATCTCAGCTACTGAAGAGTCAGAATCAGAAGACGAGGAGATGGAAGAATCTGAACCAGAAGAGGAAATAGAAGAGGAGGAAGATTCAGAGCAGGATGAAGAAGAAGAGGAACAACCTGAAACGGAACCAGAAGAAATGGAAGAGTCCGAGGAAGAACATGAAGAATCAGAGCCCGAGGAAGTATATCAGTCCACACCACCTCATCAATACCTTCCTGACTCATATTTACCGACAGCAGAGATTATGCAAATCGAGAACCTTGAGAACTTCATCCCTCTGTCACAAGATGAATCAGATGAAGATCCACCGACTAATTACTCTCACGATGCAGAATTTGGTCTCACCATGGAGAAACTCATTGCATCAGCTATTGATCCCACCAAACCTCTCGTGTCTCCCCGACTTGACGCTCTGCTGAATATTGAGAAGACTATAGCTTTATCCGCACAGCACCCGGAGCTTCGAGACAAACTCTTGAGAAAAATTGCAGCATATAAAGCATCCCGACTTCCCCAAAGGATTCAAACCTTTGACTCATTTGCACCTCGAAGTCAGTTCGAGAAGGGAAGTACTTCCGGATCTAGCCGTGATTCTGATTCTCAGGAGGAAAAAGACATCGAGATGGATTCCTCTCAGCCGATATCTCAAATTACTGATGACACCCTTCCACCATCCGATACTGTTGAATTCCCTGATTTCCAGGCTAGGGATACTCCAGCTGAGGAGAGTGATGACGATGACATCATCTATACTGATATTCCAATAGATATTTGGTCTGTCCGACTTCTTGCATCTTCGACTGTTCCCGCTTCTCCCCAAATTCTGACTATCTCCAACCATGAGGAAATGATAAGTGCTATTGAAGAATTCGAAAACGACATACCTATAATGACAAGCATTATCATTAACTCCACCAATGATTACACTCCACACCAAAGGAACCTGATTGAGGAAATCATAGCCGAATCTGAGGTCAACCAAGCCGAGAATTCCCAAGATTTCAGATTCTTCCACAACCGCCTAAATGCCTTTGCCGAAGACCTCGCTGCTCAGTTGCTACGAGAGCATCACACTACTGGACCAACACCTGAGGAGCTAGAGTTCTTTGAAGACCAAAGACGCATGTACAGGAAGATTTATGACACACTGTTCAGGTCCGCATTTCCATATTCTGCTGAGCAACACGAGTTCTTAAATTCTTATCGCAGCAATATGTACAATGCTACTGGGAATCCCGACGCAGACATAGACATCCGGTTGATGAATGATCTTAGGGGACTTCTAGATTCTATGGCTAGGAATGATCATATCGATGAGACTTCTCCTCATCGGTTCTACATTGACTGCACCATCGAGTACCACGCTCACAAGATTGCCGAAGATCTCGAGTACGAGAGTTCTGACGAGAGGACGCGTGTCATCCCTTCTTCTATACCAGAAGGATCGATGGTTAACATCGCTAACTTCCTCACTGATCGAATCAAGGAAATCTTCGCTGAAGTACCTGATGAAGAGCATAGTCAAATATTCAACTACGGATTACGTGAGGTTTACGACATGATGAACAATACCTTTAAGAACTCCGACCTCACGTTTTCCCACTACCAGACCAGTCTCATCCAGGGTATTCATGAATCTATCCGAGAACTTGGAGTAAACTCCAGTATTGCAGATCACGAGACTTTACACCTTCAGTTCTTTGGATTTATGGATTCGCTCAGACAATACCATCCTGAACGAGAGATGATTGAAGCTGATGGATTCTCTTTTGTAAATTCCCGCGGAATTATCTCCAGCACGGTAAAGGAGATTACTTGGGACCTGCTGCACATAAAAAGGATTACAGAGCAGCATCTGCAGAATTTCCCCATATTTTCATCTGAGATTCCAAACATCGTCGACATCATCGCTCGCCATTTTCTGAGGATATACCCACGTAACCCCAGGATTCCACTTCTGCACACTTCCGGTCCTGGTGGTTCCAGCACCAACTAAATCTGAAGGAAGGCAAAGTCGAGCTCTCGACTCTAAAAGCAACGCTTCTCGGGAGGCAACCCGTGCAATAAGACGTGTAGAGAGAATAGTATCAATAAGTGAAGATATATCTCTGACTATCCTTCACACTTGGTCGTCACCAAAACACTTTTCTGATATTACAACTCATTTGCAAATAAACCACTCGTCTCAGAAATAAGGAAATCAATTTGAAAAACGATAATTCATGTGTTTCGAGGATTTGAGGTACTTGCATACTACTTTTATGCATTATGCTCGAACTCGTTTAAAAACACATGTTTTATAAAAATGATTTGTAGTAGAAAATATCTTTTCAAATTCTGAGACGATGATTTATCTTTTCATTTGCAAATACTTTGAGTTTGTAAGATGGTACAACCAACGTGTTCACACTTACGAGATTGATTCACAAAGGAATAATGGATGGAGAAGAAAACCAAATAGCAAGACGCTTGAAGCTGTGCCGCTCTTCATGAATGCAGAAAAAGATCTTGGCAACATCTCTTTTCAGCAAATTCAGATTCTCATCTTCTTTTCTACTCGCTATCTGGGGAGTGTCTTAACGTTTACTCTCTTTTGTTTATGATTCTATTTATTATTTGCTTTGTTAGTTTGTTAAAGTAGTATATACTCTATCCTAAGCTTATCACTAAGTGTGGGATTCCAGCCCAAAACAGGCACTTGAGAAACATTTTCTTACATGTTCAAACTCTAAGTGTGGGATTTTACTTCCAGTAAATCTCAACTAAAGAGAACATTAGGGACAATGTTCCTCTAAGTGTGGGATAGCAGGTATAGAATACCTTGGTTAGTTTTCTTTGATTTTTAATGTCCGAAATAGTAAACTCAGAAAATGTTCCTCAAATTTTTCAAAATATTTCAAAGAAAATTAAAAGTATGAGCTAAATCTATTGATTAACTCTGCTAATTTTGAGCCAAAATATCTTTTGAGAGGAGCTATTTTCAGATGTGAATAATATATTTCGGAATCTAGGGAAAATAAGGTAGAAATTGCTTAAACAAGAAATAATAATATGATGGAAGCATGACGAAGCACATACAACCCTATTTGCAGTGAGGTATCTTGAGCCTAATAGCATTCATCTTTAATGCTTCACTAATCATTTCTAGTGTGTGCCGATGCATGCATCTCTGAATTAGAACTTGCTCTTGACATACGCTTCAAGACCACATTGGTGTGTACCGTACGCGGTATAGGTGCAATTAGATGACCTTGACATTCCCTAGGATTTAAACCCCGTTTTACATATCTTTTCAAGCCCCAAACCCTTTCCGATACTCACTTTTAGTATCAATGATCCGCCTAGTAAACCCTGTTGAGCCTAAACCTTTCGTTTCATAAAACCCTCAATAAACCCTACTTCCCAAAAATATCCCCAAACTTATCTTAAAATTTCTGAGGTTATGAGGAACATCTTTTAGAATATCTTATCCTACCCCTTTCGTGCTCTAAAAAAGATTGAAGAATCCTTAGTGTGAAAAATTGACACCGCGAAAAGACTCGAAACGTTCAAGATAAGGGATTTCAGAAAGAATCAAAAAGAAGAAAAATATCCTTGGAAATTCTCTGGCAAAGAAATTCTGAAGAAGAAAAGAAAAATATAAAAATATAAAAGCAGAAAAAAAAAGAAAATAAAAAGAAGAAAAAGAAGAAAAGAAAGAAAAATAGTTCCGCAAGAATAAAGCTTAAGGTCCTTTGAAGTATCATCCTCTCAAGAAGATTCTGATAGAAGACCAAAAGCTACCTCTCTCTCTGTTCTGAAATAAAGTTGTTCATGATCTCAGTTGTTTTAAGATAAGCAACCCTTACAACCCAAAAATACCACTATCCATACCCTTTACCCCTCATCAAACACTACAACCCTCATGAATGTCTTGGGATAATTAGCACCGTCCTCACGTAAGTGGTGGAGATCCGATTCTCGACCAAGCCTATGACGATGAGTGCTGCATGACTGGCTATTTGAGCGATTTCTTTTGTTCTAGACTAATAGGAAACCCGATACACTTTGAGTGAATTGAGTGACCACCTTTAGTGAGATCGCCTAGTCATGTGTACTCCAAGATCATGAGATTTGGATGTATGCCTAAGAGAATCTTTTCTTGTTATGGGCCGTATACGGTCTATGAAGGTCGTATATGGCCCCTGGTACCCCATATGTTGCCCGTTTATGCTTCGTTTGCTTGTACGTGCGTGCTTCGCGAGTTGTACGGCTGATTTCAAGCTTTGCCTATAAATAGGAGACCACCCCTCCATCATTCCACACACTTCATCATTCCATTCATTTCTCCATTTCCACTTTCTCTCTCACACACTCTCTCTCTCTCTCTCTAAACTCTCTTTCTTTCTTTCTCTCTCTAGAAATTAGGGTTATATCCAGTTAGTTCTCAGTTAATATTTAACTGAAACTAACGGAGGGACTACTTTTGTAATAGCATAGGGAATAGTCCAGGGGCTTTTATTGTAATATTTTCAAGGATATTGCGGAAGTTCTGCTTGTACTCTCTCTCTAAACGCTTATTCAATCTACGCTTTATTAACGGTTACTTCTTTCCTTATCTGTTATAATGATAATTGCTATTGTTATTATGCTAGATTTAGGATCTGTTATTATGCGTAGTGAGTAGTTTCCTTGTGTGTTTGTGATGATGTAGTTAGTTTATATATGTGTGGGGTGATGCTGCTTTAAACATATAATTGGATAACATTATGAAATAACGGAGGTAACGTTATACGGCTTTCATTTGTATAGCGCCGGAATCATCACTTATGTGTGTAGTACGGAACGTGGAAGCTATGAAAGTCGTGGGCACAATCCGTTGTGGAAATAATGTCTCCAGTTATATTATATAAATGAAAATCGGTGGTCTATTAATTTTGTATTTATGAATTTCTAAACCAAATCGCCTTTCCTCCAATTAAACGTGGTTAAAACCTTTATGACAAGGAGTCGCGAACCTTGATCAAACGGTCACTACCTATCTACGTTTTCTGAAACTGTAAACATGGTCTGAATTGCGTAGCTGTGGAAATACAGTTTAAAACCTTTCGTATAGTACACCGTGAATCAATCAGGGATGTATTGGGAAATAGTGAGGGCTGGTTTATATCATAGATGGTTGGGCTTTAATACAAACGTAGTTTAAACTAGTCTAGAGTGACCGTAAAGTATGTGACCCCGGAAAGACCACGATAAACGGCATTGTACTTCGTGTAACGTTGGAAACACCTTTGGTGAAGTACAAATACGTGGAGCTAAGGAAATGTCGGTGGTTGAAGACTGTGTCACATCCTGGTTTGACTTCAGAGCTGTGGAAATGTTTGATCGCATTGTACACCGTTAGTACGCCTAAAGATCTGGAACACTGTGGAAATGCTTAGATGCACTGTACACCGTTAGTACATCTTGGGTCCGGAAAACTGTGGAAATGCATAATCGCACTGTACACCGTGATGAAAGCTCTAGGCTAAAATAAAACCATTAATATAAAGTTAATAGTCACCAAACCAAGTCTTAATCTTAAATGCCTTGTTTGACTTCGTTGTCCCCGTAGTGTTAAGAAAGGTCAGAACCTTAGTGGGTATGTTACTCTATCTCATGCACCCAGGAACTAACATTCCAAGAAGGGTCGTTACTCCATCACTGGATAACGTTGAAGAGTTGAGCATCCTCCTCCGATCAGACTCAATTTGGCCTAGTATTCAGTGACATATTGATTGGTTTCCCCAATCAGTAGGGTACTAGTGTTTACACTACGAACAATTAAGCTTAGATAAGACACAAACCTTTAAAAGACGTTTTCATATCAAAACCCTAGCATCACCCCCGCATAAGCTAACGAAGTCATAACAAACACATCTCCTCCATACTGATTTCATCCCTATTTCTATTTTCCATTTATTTACTTTTTATTTAATTGCTTTAAATTACGGACCTAAGTAACAAAAACCCGCTCAAACTCTGTTTTAAAAATCCCATCACTAAAATAAACAACTTGTCTTGATACTCTCGTTTCACAATACGATTAGCTTGAAGAACGACCCTAGGTCATACTGCTGCTATACAGCCGTAGTAAAACTTAGGTCCCCAGCTCTTAAAAATTTAAAACTCCACTGCCGTGTCCTCCTTCCGTTGCGTTGACGACCGTGAATGATCGAGGCGACGACAGTTGTCCACACCACCATGCATCCAGGGATAGATTAATCAATGCTTTATTGAACAGCCATCAATGGCTGTTTAGGTGTAATGTTTGTTTGTGGGATGCTTGTTACCTTAGTTTTGTAGATATTTTGGATTTCGATGACTAGTAATTATAGTTAGTTAAGGATGTTGGTTTGTTGGATACTTATGTATATAGTTTTTTGCTGCTACTATATATACAACTTAACGACGTTTTATATGTTCGTGCATTTGTTTTCGGGTATTTCGGTTTATCATTTTTGTTGGTTTGAAATCAAATTATTAATACACCTAGTTAATGGTTAAAACTGATTAATCAAAATTGAGGGGTCAAAATGCAAATACTAAAACTCGGATTATTCGAATTCAGGTGGCTTAATTAGCTTTGAAATCGGGTTAGTTATACGCGACACCATAAAATTATACACATTTTGTCGTTAAGTCTTAAAAGCGTCTAATCCAGATCTATAAGCCGAACCCAAACCCAAACGTGAAAATTATACACCTTTTGTCGTTAAGTCTTAGAAACGACAAATCCAAACCTATAAACCGAAGCTATCCGCTGCTTTGCGCGGGAAGACATCATTTGAAATAATGTACTCATGCTTAAAAAAACTTATAACTAACAGGCCAAAACCTTATTCATAATATTTACTCTTACTATTTTAGAATGATTGTTATTAGTTGATAGAGGTTAATAACAATATTCCATTAAAATATAACATGATCACTTAACAAAAAAAAAAACTAAAAAGTAGCGTGCAAGACTTGAACACGCGACCAGCCCAACACCATCCACCACCTTTACCACTAAGCTAATTGATGCGTTTAACTTATTTTTCATACACTTAATATATACATAAAACAGGGCTGATGTTTTTTTTTTTTTTTTTTTTTTTTTTTTTTTTTTTTTTTGGAGCCAAATTTTTGCAGAATATTTTAAAATTTATACTTAGAGCCAAAATTAGGCGAACAATTTAAATTAGACGTGACCATTTACATTCCTTAAAATTCGATAATTATGGTTAATGCCTCCAAACCAGTTGAAACACAATCATTAATCTGTTTTTACACTTTTCTGCCGATCAAAATTGACCACTAACAAAAAATTTAAATCTTTTACAACTCTCTCATAAAGAACTAAAGGATCATGGATAATGAAGCCGATAATCATCTTAATATTTACCATAATGGCGATGCAGATGATCAGGGATATGAATCAGAGGAGTACGATGATTTTGATGAACATGCTTCCGATGGAAACAACAATTCAAATACAATCAAAATAGTTCCGCCGAGGGGCATAACAAGGTTATCTAAGTTTCGCAACCCATACAGCAAATCCGGTGCATTAAAGCTCAATATAAACTTCGATACTATGGATAGGCTAACAGGGGATCATAGAGTAGTGTTTGCAAGTTTTCTAGGAGACATGGTTCGTGAGCACATAGGCTTGAAGATTCTGTCATGGAAGAAGGTCGATTCAGAAGCAAGAGTTAAACTATGGGAAGAAATCACGGCAAGTTTTAACCACTGATCCCTTTAAATTCCTTTATTAAAAAATACTGAGAATACATTATGCAATTATATTTAATTTGTTAATGTTAAAACACCAGATTGCTGTTAATCAGATTTGTGTATTTATGTGTATATTTGAGAATACATTATGATGTTTTGTAATATATAAACACATTTGATATCAACTATCAGATTTGTGTATATTAATATATAATAAATTATGTTTGCTAGTATATTTAATTTGTTAATGTTAGAACACTAGATTTTTGTTAAGCAGACTTGTGTAGCTCTGTGTATGTTGAGAATACATTATGCCGTTGTGTAGTCTGTAATCAGATTTGAGCAAAAGTCTGCAATTGATTATTTTAATTAATTTTGCAGGGATATTTTGATGTTGAGGAGACACACAGAAAGTTAGTAATGAATCATCTTGGTGGGCATCTAAGGAATTTCAGATGAAAATTGAGGGAAAAATACATACTGCCCAACCAAGATACACCTTCAAAACTAAATGAAGTCCCAATCAAGTATAGTGCAATTGTCACGGCCTCGGAATGGGGTGCTTTCGTACAGTATACGAGCACCGAAGATTACCGGGTTTTGGTCATTTATATTTAAGTCCATACATATATCTTTCATATTATTGTGTTTGCAAATTTATACCTTAAGTATCTTTTTGTTCTGTAATTAAGAAAAAGTCAGATGCATCAAAAGAGGCGCGCTCCATGTCTGTTTATCCGCACACGATAGGACGAGGTGGATACGTACATGTGAAAAAGAAATTGGTAACTACATTTACATTTTGAATGTTTGTTTCTAATTACTACCTGTATAATTAGTCTTAAATGTAATTTGTTTATGTTTTCTATTTTCTAAGTTTATATATTAATTGGTTTAACTTTACATGTGTATTTGATGATTATAAGATCGAAGAAAAAGTAATTGAAGCACATGAAGAACCCTCACATGGTATCTTGTGGTTGAAAGGAAGGCAAAACAAAGATGGGGTATTTCTAGACGAAAGGACTAAAGAAAAGGCAGCTGAAGTAGAAAGTATTTTGACATGCTAATTCATCATTTACATATTCATGTTTATTTTCATGAAACAAATTAATTACTGCCTATTGGAATCTTTAATGCAGAGAGACACTGAGGACATGATCAAAGTCGGAACCAAAAAGGTTGATGATGGGACCAATGCCTTGACAGAGGTATTTGGTCCCGAAAAGTCGGGGTATGCAAGAGGAGTGGGAAGCGGAGTGACTGTCAAAAAGTATTTTAATCTTCCTGCTTGAAACAGAAAAGCATCGGATGATGAGAGAGTCAAAATACTTCAAGCAGAACATGCTGCTGAGAGACGCGAACATGAAGACAAAGACAAAATAATAAAGTCTTTGTCAACGCAAGTGCTTGAAAAACAGGCAATGGTTAGCAAACTTATGGGTCGGTTGGATGCACAAGGGGAGAAGCTAAATTCATTGTCAACCCAAGTACCGGCATTAGAGGAGGCATTTATTGTATTAATTATGCTAACATTTTATACATTAATTTACAATATATTGCTAACAAATGTAAGTCTTAATTGTTATTGCAGGTGTCTCCAACAGTGGACGTTAATCCTAACGCTTCCAATACTGTTCAGGAGGGCAGAATGGCGTTAAGTGATGTTGGATGTGAGAAGGATTCCAGCTTTCACAAGTCTAATGGACTTGCAACTTCGGAAAAGCCGATAGAAACAAGTGTAAGTATTAAAACATTTGAATTAAATTGATTTTAATATTTCTCACTGTTATTTAATAATTTTACATACATGACTTATTTACCGAGTTTTATATAGGAACTGGTTGGTAAATCTGTTGACGAGTCAAACAGGATGCCTGATTCACAAGTCAACACGTTTCAAAATAAACAGAGGCAAAAGAATCTGTCTCCAACAAAGCCAACACCACCGCAGGTATGTATTCCAAAATGTTCATACATTCTTCTGTTTAATCAAATTCTTATGCATACATACATATGTATATATATATATATATATATATATATATATATATATATATATATATAAGGGTGAGGATAAAAAAAATGATGAAAACACTTTTTGATTCACAATTCTTTTAAGTTGTGAACTTTCATTTTTTTTGCTTCACATATGAATTTTTTTGTGAACCCTTATATTTTTTTTGTTTCACATAAAAATTTCATCATGAACCTTTAATTTTTTTTTGCTTCACACAAAGTTTTTAACATTTTCAATTGTGAACCTTATTTTTTTCACATAAAGTTTTTTTTAAAATTTTTCATAAAAATTTTAAAGTTTTTTTATTGTGAACTTTAAATTTTTTTTAGGTTCACGAAATTTTTTTAACTTTTTCAACTGTGAACCTTAAATTTTTTTTTGAGTTCACGGAAAGTTTTAACATTTTCAATTGTGAACTTTTTTTTTTCAGCTGTGAACCTTAATTTTTTTTAGGTTCACGGAAAGTTTCAAAAATTTTCAATTGTAAATCTTTTTTTTTTCAACTGTGAACCTTAATTATTTTTTAGTTCACGGAAACTTTTTTACTTTTTCATTTGTGAACCTTAATTTTTTTTTTGTTCATGAAAAGTTTTTGACCTTTTTAATTGTGAACCTTTATTTTTTCAATTGTGAACCTTAATTTTTTTTGGGTTCACAACAAGTTTTTAACTTTTTCAACTGTGAACCTTAATTTTTTTTAGGTTCACGGAAAGGTTTAAACTTTTTCAATTGTGAACCTTTTTTTGTTTGGGTTCACAAAAAGTTTTTAAGGTTTTCAACTGTGAACCTTAATTTTTTTAAGTTTACGGATTTTATTTTATTTTATTTTTTTCACAAAAGGTATTTTTTTTTGTGAACCTTTATTTTTTCTAGTTTACAAAAAAAAAAAAAAATTCACAACTTGAAAAAATTGTGAACCAAAAGTGTTTTCACCAATTTTTTTTATCTCCACCCCTTTTATATATATATATATATATATATATATAAGTTAGATTAGATCAAGGGTGGAGATGTGTTTTCACTGTTTTTTTTTATCTCCTTGTTTTCACATGATCCCATTCCTATATATATATATATATATATATATATATATATATACACACACACACACACACACACACACACACACACATAATAATCGTTATCATTTTCTTTAGTTATTCAAGTGTAAACTGTGGCACCTAAAGAGGACCAACATCATTGCTTTGGGTACTGTTTACTTGTCAAATGGAATTTAGTGTTTGATACATATGCACCTAAAGAGTAAACATTTTTATCTCCTACATAATTCTTCATATTTAATTTAGTGTTTGATACATATGCTCCTTGTTTCTTGTACATGTAACACCACCAACTTCTGGACAAAAGGCAGGTGATGAGAACAAAACTGTACCAGAAGTATCAAATAAAAAACGCAAAGCACCGGTTTTTATGTCTAGTGATGCCATGCAAAAGCAAGCGAAGAGCAAATCCAAAAGTCAAAAGTCCTTAAAACTGTGATGTTTAATTAGTCTATTTTCATATTTAAGCAATTACTATACTTCGGATATTATTATGTAAAACAATCCAATTATAGTTTGGGTACATGCAATTAATTATGTACATTCCAATTTTATTTGTGGTGTTATATAATTCAAACTGTTACACAAATTATTGATTTGTTATATGTGACTAAAAGATGTAGTCACATAATATGGTCACACATTTTGGCCACTGTTTGATTAATTATTTGTGTGACTAAATAATGCAAAACGCCACACAAACATACAATTCAAGTGGGCATTGGGTGAACAATGGTCACACTTATTATCACCTATGGCTACTTTTGGATTAATTTTATGTGACCAAATCCCAAAATAAAACACTCGTTGTGTGACTAAATGTTACAAAACGCCACACAAACATAAAAATAAAGTGGCCATTGGATGGACAATAGTCACACAAAAAACAAGTTTACTTGACATTACAGAGCATATGGTCACACTTATTAACACCTATGGCCATTTTTGGCTTTATTTTATGTGACCAAATCCCAAAAGAAAACACTCGTTGTGTGACTAAATGTTACAAAACGCCACACAAACATAAAAATAAAGTGGCCATCGGATGGACAATAGTCACACAAAAAACAAGTTTACTTGACATTACAGAGCATATGGTCACACTTATTAACACCTATGACCACTTTTGGCTTAATTTTATGTGACCAAATCCCAAAAGAAAACACTCGTTGTGTGACTAAATGTTACAAAATGCCACACAAACATAAAAATAAAGTGGACATTGGATGGACGATAGTCACATAAAATACAAGTTTACTTGACATTACAGATCATATGGTCACACAAAATACAAGTTTACCTGACTTTAAAGAGCATATGGTCACACTTATTAACACTTTTGGTCACTTTTGTCTTAAATTTATGTGACCAAATCCTAAAATAAAACAATAGTTGTGTGACTAAATTAATGTTGCAAAACGCCACACAAACATACAATTCAAGTGGTCATTGGATGAACAATAGTCACACAAAATACACTTTTACTTGATTTTAAAGAGCATATAGTCACACATTTTATGGTTTTGGTTACTCTTTTTAAATGGATACGGCCACTAACCATCTTATGTGACCGTATGAACCCTTTGGTCACGGGACCTTTAGTCACACACACACACTGAAAAAACAAGTGTGACCATATGAATATCGTCACACTTTTCTGGTGTGACTAAATCGCAAATCTGTATTAGTGAAAGTCGGGTTTGGCAAACCATTCTTCTCTTTTTTGATAAGTGAAGTCGGGTTTGGAAAACCCACTTCCATTATTCTCTCTCCAGCAAAAGTACAAACGTCCAATCGCATGTCGGATCGAAGTCAAAGTCGGGTTTGCCAAACCCGACTCTTAAATAAATGGAAATTTGGAACCGGGTTTAGCAAACCCTCTTCTACTAGATTTGAAAATGTTTTTGAAAACCAACTAGTACTCATAAATTGTTGCGAATACGTACTAATTCGGTAAAAAATTCCATAAGGGAATGGTGATAAAAAGGGAATGTCTTCTATATTGCTTACAGTTAAAATAGTACTCCGTATAGGTTTACGAGACTGAGTTTCAGCGAAGCAGAACCCATAAAATTGTGATAGCCGAGAGACCTGTGGGAATGAGTTAAGTCTGTCTGACTAGTACCAGTAGCAAGGACGCCATAAAATCTTGATAGAAGACCCTGAATGACGTTGGATCGTAAATGTCTTTCCATATTCACGTTCCTCGTCATAAAATACTGAGCAATCTGCGGCCGCTTTTGTTGTTTGCACCTGATCATCTATACTTTTTTTAGGAACAAGTTCAGCTACAAACCTACTATCACCTTCATATGAAGTCTCGTACTCAGCATCTATGGAAAAGGACATTATCTTTTACGCTGAATTCAATCGTGCACCATGCCTTACTAATGTACTAAAGGAAACATATCCTACATATGTTGAATGAAAATAAGACTGATTGGGTGCTTCAATATTAGACTCTGGCCAAATCTCACACTGTGCATCTTTGTCTATTAGCTCTTGCTTGATACTTATCGTAAAAGATAGAGCGTAGTAGTTGTTAACGTTGCATACTAATAACCCAGAATAGTCATTGTACCAATTAGTTGGAAGCAACAGTTTAAATGTCTTTCCACTGATCAACCTATATACAAACCTTTTTGGAATGTGATGCCTTGTAGAATGGGTGAAATTGATGAGATGATCTTCAATAGCATTTCCCTGCAGCCACCAAAAATAAGCACAATTAAATAATTATGTTTGGGTGGATTTAGATGATTGAAGATTGGAAATTTATCAGGTAGAGCGTAACCTGGAGTATGAATTGTGGTAATATGTCGCCACCAAATGGACATAGTCCACTTGTCCTGCCGAAAAATGATACATTCCACAGCCATTTACAGTTAGATACATCTCCAAGAATTTCAAGTGACTCACACCAATCTGCTCTTAGAGTGGCTATACTTGATGGGAGCCCTGACAATTCTATGAGGCTTTTGCAGTGTGTTACATCCAACCATTTGAGTCGTGGAAGTTTCAAGACGCTAAAATTTAATCGAGAAAACAAGTTTGTTGATAGATCAAGTTCTTGTAAGTTGGTTAAGTCCCAAACCTCAGAATTGATGCTATCATCTCCCAGCTGGCATTGTCTGAGATTCAACTTTCTTAAGCCACGGCTAATAAACTTTAACCCTTTATTGTTCATGCCGTTGTGAAGTAGAAAAGGTTCTGATTGTTGATCGTCATAAACATTGCCGCAACAAGGAAAACAAGTAACAAAAGTACAACATTGTTCAATGGAAGCAACTTTTTTCCCACTCTTGGAAAGTTTCTTGCAGCTTGTGATTATAAAAGTCTCGAGTTTTTCTATCACGTTCATGGGTGGAAACATCTTAAAATTGAAACAAGTTTCTACACTTAAGTAAACAAACCTTTCCAAGCGTCCAATAGATTGATGAATCTCTTCAAAAAGCCGACTGACACCGTTTGACAGAGATGATCACAAGGATTAGCAAGCTCAACAATAAAGTCACACTTGGAGGAAAACTCAACTCACAAATGGCAGGAAACTCAAATTATATTTCACGTATCTGAATGCCTTCAATACAACTGGGCTCTCTCCTTTTATAGGAATAATAATATTAAGAATAGTTCCATCTACCAGAACTTAACTATTCTTGAAAACACACAAACAATTAAATAAAAGAACTAAACAGTTGCTGATATATGAAAAGTCTGCTGACCATCCAGCCCAAAGATCACATCGATTGACCCATTTTTCCTTGAAACCACGAAGCCTTAATGACCATGACTTGAAGAGAATTTTGTCTAGTTTCCAGAACATCCAAGATCACATTAAACCGATTTCCGAGCAGAGAGTTATGATCAAATTACTAACAGGTGGTCAGCAACCCGATCATCTTGAATATGGGTCTGTAATTGGGTGTAGACGTTGTCATTCTCCCCCGGTTGAGAAGAACTCGACCCCGAGTTCAGATTATTTTCACCATGATATGGAGAAAGGTCTTTAACATTGAGAGTAGCTGATACTCCATAATCTCCTGGCAATTCCACTTTGTAAGCATTGTTCCCCATACACTTCACAATTTTAAATGGACCGTCTCCTCTCTGCTTGAGTTTAGCATGCCGACCAGGGGGAAAGCGCTCCTTACTCATGTGTATCCACACAAGATCTCCCTCCTTGAAACTTGCTGCCTTTCGGTGCTTGTTTGCTTGTGCTGCATATTTCTGATTATGCTTCTCTATTTGCCCTTTGACCTGCACATGTAACTCTTTGATCATTCTTGCCCTTTCATCAGCATCTCCACTGTAACTCGAATTGATGGGCAATGGTACAAGATCAAGTGGACTTAACGGGTTGCACCCGTACACAATTTCAAATGGGCTTTTTCCTGTGGTCTGACTACAAGAACGGTTGTAAGCAAATTCAGCTTGAGGTAAAACAAGATCCCATTGTCGTATATTGTCTCGCACTAGACTCCTTAGCAAATTACCCAAACTACGGTTCATTGTTTCGGTTTGACCATCCGTTTGAGGGTGACAGGCTGAGCTAAACTGTAATTGTGTTCCAAGCTTACGCCAGAGGGTTCGCCAAAAATGACCTACAAATTTTGGATCACGATCACTAGTAATTGTTTTTGGAATACCATGCAACTTTACCACCTCCTTGAAATACAAATTAGCAACATTAGTAGCATCCATAGTTTTCGAACATGGTACAAAATGTGACATCTTTGAAAATCGATCGACTATCACCATAACTGAGTCTTTATTGCGTTGAGTTCGGGGAAGCCCCACTACAAAGTCCATGCTCATATCTTCCCAAGGCACCATAGGAACGGGCAGTGGGGTATAAAGTCCCGTATTATGGGAAGTCGACTTTGCAAGATGGCAGGTGCGACATCTTAAGATGTATTGATTCACATCTTTCACCATTTTGGGCCAAAAGAAACGGTCCTTTAGTAGAGCACTGGTCTTGTCTCTTCCAAAGTGACCACTAAGTCCACCTTCATGAGCTTCCTTGATAATTTCCAATCTAAGTGCGCAATCTGGGATGCACAAACGGTTTCCATGGAAAAGAAACCCGTCAAGAAAATTGAAATCTTTGTATGGCCCATGAGAACACAAATCAATCACTTTGCTAAAGAAAATGTCTTCTTTATACAGATCTTTAAGCTTTTCAAATCCGATAACATTAACTTGCATTGTGGACATCAAAGAACGTTTGCAGCTTAGAGCATATGCTACTTTGTTAATGATCCCACTTTTATGCTTGATATGGAATGTATAAGCCTGCAAAAATTCCACCCAACGAGCATGCCTAGGTTTAAGCTTGTGTTGGCCATTGATGTATTTTAGTGCTTCATGATCGGAATACAGAACGAATTCTTTCGATATAAGATAATGCCTCCAATGCTCGAGAGCCCGAACAATAGCATAAAACTCTTTATCGTACGTCGAGTAGTTCTTTTGAGAATCAGAAAACTTCTCGCTAAAGAAAGATATTGGTCGACCATCTTGACTTAGGACTGCACCGATACCTACACCAGATGCATCACAATCGAGCTCAAAAACCTTTTCGAAATTAGGTAAAGCTAGGACAGGTGCTTCTGTCATTTTTACTTTGATAAGTTCAAAACTTTCCTCAGCTTCTTTAGACCATCTAAAAATACCACCCTTCATACACTCGGTGATTGGTGAGACAATGGTGCTGAAATTTCGAATGAACCTGCGATAAAAAGAAGCAAGTCCATGAAAGCTTCTGACTTCTTGAATTGTTGTTGGAGTTGGCCAATAAACTATGGCATCAATCTTGGTTGTGTCAACATGGATCCCTTCTGCTGAAATAACATAACCAAGGAACAGCAAGCTACTAGTCATGAACTCACACTTTTTTAAATTAACATAAAGTTGCTGTTCGGCCAACACCTCAAAGATTTTTCTAAGGTGCTCCAAGTGCTCAGTTTCTCCTTTGCTAAACACGAGAATATCATCAAAGTATATCACTACAAATCTGCCAATAAAGGGCTTAAAACAAGATTCATTAGTCGCATAAAGGTACTAGGAGCATTAGAAAGACCGAATGGCATCACCAACCACTCGTACAACCCATCTCGTGTTTTAAAGGCTGTTTTCCACTCATCACCAGGCCTTACACGAATCTGATGATAACCACTTCGAAGATCAATTTTAGAAAACACATTAGCTCCATAAAGTTGGTCTAACATATCATCAAGTCGTGGAATAGGAAACCGATACTTGATAGTGATCTTATTTATTGTTCGGCTATCTACACACATGCGAAATGATCCATCCTTCTTTGGGACAAAAAGGGTGGGTACCGCACATGGACTCATACTCTCCCGCACCATTCCCTTTACCAAGAGCTCATCCACTTGTCGTTGGAGTTCGGCATTTTCTGCAGGGCTCAATCTGTAGGCTGCTTTATTTGGTAAGGTTACACCTGGCACTAAGTCAATACAATGTTGAACATTCTTCATGGGAGGAACTCCTGCTGGAATTTCATTAGGAATTATATGCCAAAAAGTATCAAGTAAGGGAACCAACATTTCAGGAATCTTTGGATGCTCATCTGCTATTTCTTTAACCACCAACGCATAAGCTACTTTACTATCTTCTAACGCTTCATTAAATTCAGAATTAGACAGAAAATAAGTACCTTCACCTTTGTTGGATCTGATTGTACTCTGAAATCTTGAAGGACCCAGCACAATCTTGACTCCATTCTTATCAAATGAATAAGTATTTCTCAGCCCGTCATTTATCGTACGCCTGTCAAACTGCCATGGCCTGCCCAACAGTAAATGACATGCATCCATGGGGACTACATCGCACCAAACTTCATCCCGATATTTATCCCCAATTGAAAAATCAACCAAGCTTCGTTTATCAACTTGAATTGATTTACCCTTTTGTAGCCACGACAATTTGTAAGGGTGGGGGGGTTTTTCAGTCTTCAAAGTTAATTTTTTTTACCATTACATCGGACACCACATTCTCACAGCTCCCACTATCAATAATGACATCACAAACCTTTCCATGTGAGGTGCAACGTGTATGAAATATGTTGTTGCGAAGCCATGTCTCATCATCGTTCGTGTCAACTGTTAATGCTCTCCTTAGCACCAATAACTCGCCCGTATCCCCATAAATGATATCCTCACCTTCTGGTGGTTCATCAAATATTGGAGGGGAATCGTATTCTGTTGTTTCTTCAGTGACAGGTTCTTCAACAAGGGTGAAAACCCGCTGATTTGGACACTCTGATGCAACATGCCCATACCCCTTACACTTGAAACATTGCACAGTTTTTGATTTAGTGCGTGAAGGGCCAGCCATTCCTTCTTGAGTTACAGGAGTTTGGGGTGTTTTTTTCATTGACGTTTTTGCACTTTGTGTCCCATTACTTCTGTTGGTTGCGTACCCGCGATTAGAAATTTGATTAACACCATAAACCGTGGTTTTTTTAGCCTCTTTCTCCTTGAGTTGTTTCTCGACTTTTGTGGCTAGCTTATAAACATCATTGTAAGAAATAAATGAATGTAGGATAACCACATCATAAATTTCTTTCCGAAGTCCACGAAGATAACGTGCAATTGTTTGTTCTTCTGGTTCAACAAGTCCACACCTTAACATCAAATGATCAAACTCCTCTGTGTAATCAGCCACAGATAGATCTCGTTGTGAAAAATCATGTAAACGAAGGAATTCTTCTTGTAAGTACCCATCTGGTAAAAATTTCTTCCGTAGCTCACGTTTCATCTTCTCCCAAGTTCTTATTTTAGACTTTTTTTCACAAGACCTTCTCAACTTCATCTGTTCCCACCAAACAGAAGCGTGCTTCTTAAGTTTAATCGCAACGAGTTTAACCTTTACATTGTAGGGTACATCCTGGTAGTCGAATATTCTTTCAACTGTGTTAAGCCAATCAATGAACTCGACGGCTTGTAATCGGCCTTCAAACACTGGAATTTCTGCTCTCATGTCCATGCCTTTTCTGTAGCGGTTGTTCTTTCGATTTCGGTTCTGATGTTGAGCCTCTTCATCACTGGAAACCATGTAACGGCTTTCGTGGAAGGGGTTGGTCTCTTCATCAGATTCTTCGGATTCTTCAACATCTGGTTCATTAAATTGATTATAATGGAAACGCCCAGGAGCCTCCACACGCTCAAGACGTTGCTGGAGTTGTTGTACAAGTTGTCTCAACTCGTTCACCTCGATGTCTCTAGGGTCAGGTTCTTCATGCAATTGGTTGACGTTGCGAGTACGGCGTCTTCCAACCATTCTCCACCTGTTGCTCTGATACCAAATGACACCGTTTGACAGAGATGATCACAAGGATTAGCAAGCTCAACAATAAAGTCACACTTGGAGGAAAACTCAACTCACAAATGGCAGGAAACTCAAATTATATTTCATGTATCTGAATGCCTTCAATACAACTGGGCTCTCTCCTTTTATAGGAATAATAATATTAAGAATAGTTCCATCTACCAGAACTTAACTATTCTTGAAAACACACAAACAATTAAATAAACACTACAAAACAAATGTCATTTGGTGACTGTAATTTTTTCCTGCTGAAATAAAGAAGAGTCATTAAAAGTCTATTACATTATGTAAAACTCAATTTTAAATTAAAGTTTTAATAATTATAAATTCATAATTGACCGACCTATTTACCCAAACTTAAAAGAAAATGTCAAAATCTCATCAAAGACACGGAGAGCTCATTTGTGCGATCTTAAATTTTCTAATCCGATACATCGCCATCGCCACCGCCATCCCATCGCCATCGCCATCACCATCTCCATCTCCATCACCGCCGGTTGCTGCATGATTGCCGTCTTCGCTGCTTGCTAGGCTCTGTCTTCTTCCTCACTCAATTAGGTAAGATTATGCTTCTATTACTTCAATCGATGAATTGTGTGAATGTTTACTGAATTTTGTGCCCTAATTATGTAGTGTGTGAAGATGTAACGATTGAACTCAATACATACACACTTTCAGCTATATATCCTAAATTGTATATAAGGTTTATTAAATTAGATCATCTTTTGCCCTAATTATGTGAATAAGTTCATTTTAATTTCGAAGGTATTATGATTGAATTCGAGAGATTCTTAATTTCGGCTATGTTTATAACTTGTATATACAGGTTATATCTATGTTATCTTTGCTTTGCTTTGCTTTTACATAGCAGGTTTGCCTATTATATTGCAAGGTCAATATTATTGAACTATGTCAATTAAGGTCATCTAGTCATCATCTTGTTTATCTTACTGATAGTATTAGCCATTGTTGCCAGTATTATCAAAGCAACAAGAGCTATTGGCATAAACATGCTTGTGCAAGTTAGTAGTAGAATAATCATTATGAATATCCTCATATTTTTTGCACTACATTATATGAAGTAATACTTTAAGTATAAGTACTTTGCAGAAAAAAGGTATAATGTTGTCCTTCTAGAGAAATTGCAGACAGGGAAAAAATGTATAATGCTTACAGGTATTGCCATTAATTTGGTTGTTAAATGCTACATTGCTCGAGGTAACTTTGACTTATATATATTTTTAGAGATAGATCTGTTGCTTCTCTTTTGATGCTAGATAGTAGATTTCACGATCTTCCTGCATTGACACCTTGCATGATAATTTTGTGCAAGTTTACTTTGGTTCTACATTGCTCATTGAGATTGTTTGTGTTATGCTAAATCTTAAAGAAAGCACCAACAAATATGCTTTTATTTTGTTTATTTAATTTTAATATAGGTATGTGATAAACGCTCAAAAGTACTATATTTTAGTAGTATTTTACCCCTAATCTTGAATGTTTTTATTGCATTTTGTTTAGAATAGATATTGATTTCGTTCATATTTGCAAATAGATGTGGAAATGGAGCGTTTATGGAAAAGGAACGGAAAACAGTCAAATAACGAGCTAAATGATACATATTTGAAGAATAATGAGAAGCCGAAGTCGAAGAAAAGAAGAAGTGAAGAAAAATCAAAAATCGGCTGGAAAATGCATCCATACGCCGTATGGAATCCATACGCCGTATGGATTGCAGCAGTGGAGGCCCAGGTTACGCGGACTTGGGCTGGGCTTGAAATCAATCCATACGCCGTATGGAATTCCATACGCCGTATGGATCAAAATTCCAGGAAGTATAAAAACGCGTTTTAAACCCTATTTCGAAAAGTTTTGCAGTGTTTTCGATTTCTTTCGGTTCCAGACGACTTTTAGGGTTTATAATTCGTATTTTAGGGTTAGTTTGGAGGTACGGAAGCTAAAGGTCGAGGATAATTCGTTCTAATCTTTCGTAGTTCATCGTTAATCGATTCGGTATACTTCGTTTCTTTATTTTCATTGAAGAATTTGAATTAATGAATCTGAATATTTCTGTTTTGATGATGAATTTAATATTAATGTGATTGTGTAGTTGATTTAACTTAGATTATGATTATTGAACGATTATAATTGCGTATTGAATAAGTTATTTGATTGAAAACGGTTATATTACTCGTGGACACTTGTTTATTGGTAACTAGTTATAATTGTTGCTTCACGTGGTTAATAATGTTGATGAGATTGAGTTCCTTTAATGTTATTAACTATTGATGGTCATAACTTTAGGGTTTTGAATTATCACTAAATACGTTGAGTCTGATAGGTCGAGTATACAATAGTAATCTACTTTAAGATGAGCAAGACAATAAGTTAATTATTGGGTATTGTTGAGTCATACCAATAGAGTTAATTATAACGCGTTGTGAATGTTTAATGCATAATTTAGGGAAAGGCACACAATTGACTGATCATCTTGTGACATTGGAACCAGTGTTTCATGTTGGACCCTAGATTATAGGAATTAGTTGGACCCGAAACGTTGGCTAGTTCATATTCGACTTAGTATTCATTGAAGAATTTGGTATTAAGTTGATCTAAAAGAATCACAATTAGATAATCAATACGTAATCAATCGGGAAATATGAATCTAAGTGACATTAACTATACAATTACTTATTCCTTCCAATTAGGATTTCTTGTTATTATTTATTTATTATTTTAATTTAAAGTTTTATTTACGTTGTTTATTTTTAATTAAATGTTTTCTGAATTGTTCGTACGGAACTAAAACGCCCCCATATTTACTGTTTTTCTAGTTAATTGTTAATTTCTATTTTTAAATATTCCACCTTTTCCCTGTGTTCGAACTTGACTTACCAAATCTATATTTACAATTGATCGGGTATTCTTGCCTGGTTGCTTGAAAGTATTTATTAGGTATTTCTATTTATAAATTATAAAACAAGACGCGCTTTCATAAGCGACATCAAGTTTTTGGCGCCGCTGCCGGGGAAAGCTGTTGTGTTTATTTAAATAGAAATTAATAATTTTTAATTCTTTCTTTTTAAAAGTAACTTTTGTTAAATAAGTTTCAGTAAGATTGTTTTAATTAGTTAAATTAATTTTGTAAAAAGTTTTTAATACATCACTGGTTGAAACTAATTATCCTTTAATTGGTTAAACTTTTGGGGTTTTAGTTTCAACCGGCGGATGGAAATCCGTCCGCCGGTTGGAGTTCCAATTATTTAAGATTGTACACGTTATTTAATTTTTGTTTATCTTGTGTGAACTAACTTGTTTTTCGTTAGTGGTGTTTTGTATTTTCAGATTTATTTTTATTTAGGTTTGTCCAATGGCGAGGAGTTTTGAAAGTGATGCAAATGATAATAACATGGTTAAGAGGGATCAGTCTGTTACTTCGGATGCTAGTTCCGCCGAGAGGGTGCCTCCTTATACCCAATTAGGCCGTATTCCCGTTCCTATTACTTCATCTTGTCAGGGGTTGCTATCGGCACTTGAGGAGTTTAGAGGGGATATTCCTTTCAGTTCTGAGATTATTAGCAGGTCCACTGTGGATTTCACTGATAGTCAGAGGGTTTTGGTAAATGATGTGTTAGAGGCAGCTTTGATTGAGAGTCAGTA
The DNA here is from genome assembly GCA_949592205.1 of Helichrysum umbraculigerum. Lineage (NCBI taxonomy): Eukaryota > Viridiplantae > Streptophyta > Magnoliopsida > Asterales > Asteraceae > Helichrysum > Helichrysum umbraculigerum. The sequence continues at coordinate 59,774,075 of CATIUR010000005.1, read as the reverse complement.
TGGGATTGATAGGCAATTCTATGTTGCCCTCACTACTTTCGGGGAATCTCTAGAAACTAGGATTAAGGAGGAAGATAAATTCTACACAGCTCAGAAGAGAAGATACACGGAGATTTATGAGGTTTTGCGGCATTCTGCATTTCCTTATTCGGAAAATCAGACCGCGTGTCTTGGCCGTATGCTTAGGGCTCTGTACGAGGCTACCGGTCATCCAAAGACAGAAGCAGACAAGGAATTTAGGTTTGGTTTAAGAGAATTGGTTAGATTGCTACATTCAGATGACCATTTGACGGATATTACACCTCATCGATTCATTGTTACGAGTACTATTCATTACTATCTTCATGATATGGTAACAAAAATGGATCGCTTTGCTAAGGAAGAGGAAGAAAGGCCTCACCCGGAATTCATTCATCCTCATTGTGATATTGATTTGGCTACTTATGTGGTACTGAACTTGGATGTTTTAGTTGATAACAATAAGGTTCTAACTATGAGGGAGCATTTCCACTATGGGATGGTGGAAATATACACTAAATTGGTGGAAATCTTCAAAGATTCAGGATTAGAACTAACTTATGTTCAGAATGAGGTAATTGCAAGGATTGAAACTAGAATAAGAAGTTTAAGGAAAGAACCGTTTCTGAGTAAGCATGCTGGGATAGTGGCAGATTATTTGGAATTTATGAGTGAGTTTGAGAAGAATCATCCCGATTGTGAGTACAAGTTGGTAGGTGATAAGTTAGTATTGGCACCTAAGGGAGTAATTAATAAGGTGATAAAAGGAATCAGCTGGGACTTGGTCTATCTTCAACATGTTACCAATGGACACTTAGAAAGTTTTGCGACTTTTGGTAATGGGGTTAAAAATGTAGTCACTGAATTGATGAAGAGCTTCCTTGTCCTCTATCCATTGAACTAATTTCATCGTTTCATCCCTTTTATATTTCTTATGCTATTGGATTGTTTCTAACATTTTGGTTTGTTTTAAATTATGTTAGACTTTTGATTGTTTTGGATTTTTGTTTTTGAATGTGTGCTTTGAATATTAAGTATTATTTTGAATATTTTTCTTTTTAATGTTTGTTAATTATTGTTATTTATTTTATAGTGTGGAATTGTGAAGATTTTGAAGTCGTGATTATCATCCAGGTTTGAGATTTAATTATATAAAGTTAGTGATGAATTTGGGTTAAAAATGGGTTGAAAAACGTTTTTGAAAAAATTCTGAAATCTCAATCCATACGCCGTATGGAATCCATACGCCGTATGGATCAAAAATACAGAAAACCGCCAGCAGCTACCTTCTTTCCCATTTTTCATTTCAAAAACCCTTTTTCTCAAAAACCACCCACGGCTTCCACACCTACAACCCCCAAACGAAAATTCCGGCCACGCATTCATCGCCATTTTTGCATATTCGTGTTACACGCACTTTCCTCTACAAGGTATAACTTCCCGTTTTCATTTTCGTTGGTTAAATCGCTCGTTTGGAAGTTAGGGTTTATGATAGAATTTGGGTATTTCGGATATGCGTATGATTATTGGCATGTTTTGATTGATTTATGTTCTAATTGCTATATGCATTGCAATGTCATGTTCGTTTTTCAATTGTATTGCATATTTGGTGTTATTCGAATTATTCGTTAGTAATGATTAAATGTGAATATGAGAAACTCAATTATGCTATGTTTTAATTTAGTGCTTATTAATTTTCTGACCACATGATGATTAATACAAATATTTGTTTGGTACACAAGTGTTTGTGATTACGGTTATGTGATAAATTGTTATTTTGATTAATTGTGTTACAATAATTCATTTTGAGTTTGTATGAATGTTTGCTAGTTGCTAATACTCGAGTTTAGTGATTGTGCAATTTCGTATATTCAAAATGGTACCAAGTTATTATAATACATTTAATTAGGCAATTGTCAGGAATATTTAATTAAATTTATATATGTATGCATATTGAGTAGTTTTTGTTTAAATTGCAATTCAGGTTAATAAAATTGATTGTTGCGGTAGTTTTAGGCTGAACCTTTATGGTGGATTATTCAATTTTAAGCCGAAATGCTGCCGAAATTTTTAGTGACCTTTTTGCAATTAACTGCTTATTTAGTATTATTAACAATTGTCTTGTTTAGCAGTTATCATGTCTAACAGGAGAGCACGAGGAGGTGAAACTTTGGGAAACCCATTGATTAGATCACATAGATACCTCACTTTTCATGGGTCATATTCTGAGACCGCTAGGATGCAGTTTAGAGATCGTCTGGCTTCCAATATTGGCCAGTCTATTGAGGTGTTTGATGCTGTCAACTGGAATGTGTTAGAGCATGTGGTTGCTAGAGAGGGGTTTACTAATGGTGCTGAAGCTATTAGAAATTTACTGGCTATTCCATATGCATTAGAGGATGGAAACATTGGATTTGTTTCCTATGCTTGGTCCCGGTTATTCAGTATCAGGGAGGATATCTACAGAGAGTTGGTTGTAGAGTTTTACAGCACTTTTAGGTTTGATGCCAGGTCGACCCAATGGACTGAGAACTCCATTTTCTTCCAGCTAGGGGGACAGCCCAGACAGATGACCTTGGTCCAGTTTGCTTTGGGTTTGGGGCTTTATGAGCCCAATGAGCTGGATAACCCTCACTTTCTAAACCACATTTCTGCAGGTGCTGTGAAGAAGCTCACTGATTTGGAGATTGAGCAGGAGTGGCAGTTTATTGCCCAGGGTAGTTATGGTAGTTCGACACCTTCTTACACGCGTATTCGAGATCCTCGTCATCGACTCATTCATAGATTGTTGACTTACACCATTGTGGGTCGCAAGGAGGGGCCTGAGAAAGTTTCGAGGTCTGACTTGTTTTATTTGAGCTCGATTATCAGGAAGAGGTTAGTAAATGTACCTTGGAGGTTGGCTAAGTGGATGTCGAAGAGAGCTACTGGTACTAGAGATGGTAGTAGTTTGTGTGGAGGTCACTTTGTTACACGGTTGGCGAGATATTTTGGTTTGGCTACTCAGGATGAGATGGGCTCATGCACGATTCTTCAGCCTAGTATGGGTTGGCTGACTGCACGTCGGTTGGAGGCGTTTTCTCTCATTGAGCCATGCACCACGTATGGTGGTCCTGCAGAGATGTATTACTGGGTTCCGATTACTCCGGTGGGACAGACTTTGTAGTCGAGGCAAGCTAGGGCTAGAGGAGATACGAGTGGCAGTGATAGAGGTCGAGGTACGGCACGAGGCCGTAACATAGGGTATGCTACAAAGTTTGATCAGTTGTCTCAGCAGATGCACCAGATGCAGTTACAGCAGACTCAGAGGTTTGATCAGATAGATCTGATGCAGAGACAGCATTTCCATCAGACCAGTGCACACTTGGACTACCAGGATGGCTTGTTTGAGCAGCTGTTTGGTCAGTTTCCTTCTGGACCCGCATATCAGCCATTCCAGTACCAGATGCCACCAGAGTTCATGCCACGACCACCACCACCATCGCAGTCAGAGTATGGAGCACCTTCTCACCAGTACCGGTACCGACAGGATGATGACAGTGATTAGGATGATGTTCATCCTATTTGGTTTATGATTCCAGACACTATTATTATTATTGTTTTATTATTATTATTATGACTGTTTTTATTTGTAGGTTTTATTAATTGTGTTAGATTGGTAGTTTTAGGATTTGATAGTAGTTACTTTTTAATTCGGTTGTTTTAATTTGGTATTGTTTAATTATGTTTGTTGATTTATCCCTCAGAATTGTGTTGTGAGTACGTGTCATGCTGGCAGTAAGTTCAGCGCAACGAATAATTGAATCGAAAGGATGTGGGGAATTCGTATCATCCTTGTCATTAAACTGCACACTATTCCAGGGGAGTTTTTCTGTTCTAAGTTCTTTTCTCTTTTTCCCGTTTTAAGTATTTTAGTGTTTGTACAATGAGGGCATTGTACATCTTTAAGTGGGGGATGGGAGAGAAAAGAAGTGAAATTTCCACATAAGTGTTCTGTTAAGTAGTAAATGATTTTGTAATTTGGTTAATAATTATCTTATTAAGGTAAGTAACTAGGAGGTTATGAGTTGCCCATTTTTCAACCAAATTTTTGCATTAAAATTTTTGTTTTCTAGAGATAATTATTTTGTAACTTTGTAGGTTAAATTTAAAATTTTCTACACTTTTAATTAAATATTAAAGCTATTAAAGATGTTATTTAGCTTCATTATATGATGTATTGATAGGCAATTTATATGAGAATGTTTGAGTTGTTAAGAAATGATAATTAAAGAGTAAATGTTTCTTTTAGATGAACTTTAGCTATGTATGATGTATGTCTTAATTTTCGTATCAGTAATGTGTGATATGCCATATTTTTGGGAATTTAATTAATAATCATTTGGGGATATACTGGGTGTTGTTTCCTTTGTTGTACGAAAGTACAGACCTGGTCTCCGTCAGTATATCTAATGAAAAAGAGCAAAAGAGTTTAATAACTCATAATTTTAAAATGTGGTCAAATTAAGTCGCTTTGTTGTACTGAGGTACAGACCTGTCACCAATGGTTTGACTAAAAACATTATTGCTAAACCAAAATCAAGTTATGTTGCTTTGTTGTGTTGAGGCACAGACGTGTCACCTCTGTCTTGATTTGAAAAATGATTGTTTTTGATTAAATTTCAAGATATGTAATATTGGCATATTATGAGTATGAAGGTATATAGTTTTGGGGAATCTAAGGGAATATTTACACGAATAATAATAAGTTGAGCTCGAGTATTCAAATATAGATTGTTTAAGTGGATAACAAATATCAGTAATCATTGTGAACTATTTGATGTTTAAGAATAATAACTCTATGTGTAGATCAATTTTTGTAAATCTCATAGTTTCTTAATAATTGTTTTTAGAATTAACAGATTTTTAAATTTAAACATTTGAGTTGAAGACGGGTGATGTTGTGTAATTCCTACTTTAGTTATTTAGTTTAATGGAGATGACTGTTTTCCTAAGAATTTGATTTTTGAATCGATAGTCTACTTGAGGACAAGTAGGATTCAAGTGGGGGATGTTTGATAAACGCTCAAAAGTACTATATTTTAGTAGTATTTTACCCCTAATCTTGAATGTTTTTATTGCATTTTGTTTAGAATAGATATTGATTTCGTTCATATTTGCAAATAGATGTGGAAATGGAGCGTTTATGGAAAAGGAACGGAAAACAGTCAAATAACGAGCTAAATGATACATATTTGAAGAATAATGAGAAGCCGAAGTCGAAGAAAAGAAGAAGTGAAGAAAAATCAAAAATCGGCTGGAAAATGCATCCATACGCCGTATGGAATCCATACGCCGTATGGATTGCAGCAGTGGAGGCCCAGGTTACGCGGACTTGGGTTGGGCTTGAAATCAATCCATACGCCGTATGGAATTCCATACGCCGTATGGATCAAAATTCCAGGAAGTATAAAAACGCGTTTTAAACCCTATTTCGAAAAGTTTTGCAGTGTTTTCGATTTCTTTCGGTTCCAGACGACTTTTAGGGTTTATAATTCGTATTTTAGGGTTAGTTTGGAGGTACGGAAGCTAAAGGTCGAGGATAATTCGTTCTAATCTTTCGTAGTTCATCGTTAATCGATTCGGTATACTTCGTTTCTTTATTTTCATTGAAGAATTTGAATTAATGAATCTGAATATTTCTGTTTTGATGATGAATTGAATATTAATGTGATTGTGTAGTTGATTTAACTTAGATTATGATTATTGAACGATTATAATTGCGTATTGAATAAGTTATTTGATTGAAAACGGTTATATTACTCGTGGACACTTGTTTATTGGTAACTAGTTATAATTGTTGCTTCACGTGGTTAATAATGTTGATGAGATTGAGTTCCTTTAATGTTATTAACTATTGATGGTCATAACTTTAGGGTTTTGAATTATCACTAAATACGTTGAGTCTGATAGGTCGAGTATACAATAGTAATCTACTTTAAGATGAGCAAGACAATAAGTTAATTATTGGGTATTGTTGAGTCATACCAATAGAGTTAATTATAACGCGTTGTGAATGTTTAATGCATAATTTAGGGAAAGACACACAATTGACTGATCATCTTGTGACATTGGAACCAGTGTTTCATGTTGGACCCTAGATTATAGGAATTAGTTGGACCCGAAACGTTGGCTAGTTCATATTCGACTTAGTATTCATTGAAGAATTTGGTATTAAGTTGATCTAAAAGAATCACAATTAGATAATCAATACGTAATCAATCGGGAAATATGAATCTAAGTGACATTAACTATACAATTACTTATTCCTTCCAATTAGGATTTCTTGTTATTATTTATTTATTATTTTAATTTAAAGTTTTATTTACGTTGTTTATTTTTAATTAAATGTTTTCTGAATTGTTCGTACGGAACTAAAACGCCCCCATATTTACTGTTTTTCTAGTTAATTGTTAATTTCTATTTTTAAATATTCCACCTTTTCCCTGTGTTCGAACTTGACTTACCAAATCTATATTTACAATTGATCGGGTATTCTTGCCTGGTTGCTTGAAAGTATTTATTAGGTATTTCTATTTATAAATTATAAAACAAGACGCGCTTTCATAAGCGACATCAGTATGCATCTGCAACTATATGAGATTACAAGTATTTGGGCACACGGTTTGGTTCAGATGGAACTGTTGGAGATTATGCTATGTAGTTCTTTTATCTTCTAGGCTAGGTCTGAATAATTACGAATCTAATTGCATTTATCTACTGGACAGCATATGGGGAAGCAGCCACGGGGGACAGCTATTGGCTCTGGATTAGTGACCCGTTGAATACCAATGGCATGTCACACACACACACACACACACACACACACACACATGTATATATATAATTCATTTTGGTTTGTTTCAGTATCTTATAATCCATATCGTTAACTACAACAAGGTTCGTTTATTAGACTATATTCTATTAACAAACAAGACTGATGATTGTTGATAACGCTTGCTCTGCAAATTCATGCATATATGTCCCTTTATACGATAGCATTGGTACGTCGCCCATCATTTTATTGAAGTGTTTAATTTTCTTTTTGTTGCAGATTTGCTAAACAATTTGACTTTTGTGTTGCAAGCTTCCATGAGGATCCAATTCATATACGTTGGCACTAAAATATTAGGACATTAGTTAACCATATGATAAAAAACAAACCTGTAGAAGCGTTGAGACAGGTTATATAATTATATTCATTTTGGGTGATGAACTTTTTTTTCCTAAGTATTAGATATTAATTAAGCATATTGCTTATGGCTGCTCTTTTCATTATATCAGTTTAAATTAATAAGTCTTCTCTCATTGGTTCAGATTGAACACTAGAAAACCACAGCATCTCTTTGTTTGACTACAGTCAAGAACGAAGATAAAATGGAATTCAGCAGAATATCGGAGGCCATCAAGGTATTGAGACACTTAAATTTGGATACTTTTTTTTTTGTTTTTTTGAAAAGCACTTGAATTTGGATATCTGAGACACCTGCTTTTAAAATAATTTGGTGTTAGGTATTTTTAGCTAGTATAATAACTGTTATTAGTTAATTGTATTGCTAATGTTTAAAATGTTTGTTAGGTATTCTACTTAGTTGGGGAGAAGGATCCAAAAAAGTGCAACAGCCCACAGAAGTGCAATAGTCCAGTGAACAAAAATAAGTGAGAAAGGTGATTCTCAACAAGGTAAATTTTAATCATACCTACTATTACTATGATTAGTAAATGTTTAGCATGATTGTGCAAGCTAAGGTATTGATTTTGATCAGTCAAATGAGAGATAGGATAACTTCAAGTGTAATGCTATGGGTTGGAAATATGTACAAATCTATAAATTATATGGTCAAACATTATATACTTGATATCTATTTGCTTAACTAATCAATAATATTGGTTTTGTCTGATTTTTATTTTGCAGATGTGCTACTGTTAGATGCAAGAGCAAATGGAGTAGTTGGAACTTAGATGGGTAGTAGTTTGACTCTGATATTCAAAACACTTGATGTGTAGCTTAATGTCTTGAAACTATTGTACAAATCTATAAAACATACATGTGCAAATGGGTCAAATGGATATATTTGTATCTCTTTATACCTCAATATTATGACTTTGCTTGAATTGTATTTTTTGCTTGAATTGTGATGTTTTTATATTTATTATAAGAACCTTTAGTGACTGAAAATTTAGTAACTAAAGGAATTTGAGCTATATTGATCGATTGATTTTCAACACCCTATAATGACTTAAAATTCAGTCACTGAATCTTTGGGACATATGGTGACTGAATTATTCCGTCAATGTAGGCTTCTAGTGATGGCTGCATTAGTGACACATTTTATTTCAGAGGGAGAAGGTCAAATGGGATTTAGTGACTGATTTTTGACATTTACTGACTGAACTCTTCAGTCACTAAAAGCCATTTATCTTGTAGTGAAAAGAACTAAACAGTTGCTGATATATGAAAAGTCTGCTGACCATCCAGCCCAAAGATCACATCGATTGACCCATTTTTCCTTCAAACCACGAAGCCTTAATGACCATGACTTGAAGAGAATTTTGTCTAGTTTCCAGAACATCCAAGATCACATTAAACCGATTTCCGAGCAGAGAGTTATGATCAAATTACTAACAGGTGGTCAGCAACCCGATCATCTTGAATATGGGTCTGTAATTGGGTGTAGACGTTGTCACCGACAATCATTGATCATGAATATTTCAAGATTTGGAAGTCCGCCAAGATCTGGTGTTGTGATTAGGTTGTCGAAAAACAGAAGCTTGATCATTTTCAAATTCGGTAGATACTGTTGCAAACAAGTGCTAACGAGTCAGAAGTCTACCAACATATTCATTAATATGGTTATGGTGAAAATAAGTAGAAGTTTAAGTTATAATAAAGAGATTTGATTGGTTAATAGAAGGTAGAGTAAAATAAAATAATTTATTGCTTAAAAGGCTTAAAACTTTGGACTAGAAAAGTTTATTTTATTAGTAAAGAGATAGTACTTTATGCATTCAATCTGTTATAGCTAGTCATAGAAATTTAATTGCTCCTTCCATTTTTACATGTTAATTTAGTAGGGTTTATATAGGGATAAGTCCCTCGAAATGCAACGAACTTTGTCCAAAAGTCTATTGTATGCGACCAACTTTCGACGAGGCATAAGAATGCAACCTACTTGAAAAAATGGGTTTTTTGATGTAACTTGCTGACGTGTCGATGAGTTGTCAAACTCTCCGTAAGCCACGTGGCACATCCGTACGCCACGTGTCACCTTCAACGAACGACACATCAGCAAGTTACATCAAAAACTCCACTTTTTCAAGTAGGTTGCATTCTTATGCCTCGTCGAAAGTTGGTCGCATACAATAGACTTTTGGGCAAAGTTCGTTGCATTTCGAGGGACTAAGCCCGTTTATATATAGTTCATCATCTTTTCGCGTTCATCTATTTCATACTAAGTAATTTTAATTACCTTATAACCTTTCCAAAGTTGTCTTTGCACGCACTACAAGAAAAAAGCTCATTAGTGACGAACGAAATATGGTCACTAACAGTCAAAATTGGTCACTAATGTCACTTAGAGACCAAAATATAAGTGGTCACCATTCGTCACTAAAGGTCCGTCGCTAATTTAGTTTAGAGACCAAAATGCGGAATTCGTCACTGAAAAGTGACCATATTAAAGTGGTCACAAATTTAGTGACACCATATTTTGGTCACCAAGTTCGGTCACTGGGCCTTAAAAAGTGGTCACTAAGTTTGGTATAGAGTGACCAAGCTAGAACTGGTCACCAAGAACTTCTCACCAGTGACCAAAAATCTGGTCACCACTGAAAGGATTTTCCAGCTACTTTTTCACATAATAGTTGTTACTGTGATACAATAAAACTCAGGAATACGATATTACTTCGAAGCTAGAACACACATTTCATTATATAGAAGTAAGATTTAATAAAGATAAGATTCAATAAAGCTAAGATTCATGCATCCAAAATAACCAATAACATGCTTATTAGTCAACTAATTAGAAATCACTTGACGTAACCACAAATAAAAAAAAACATAGAACTCTTAAATTTGAACTGTATCTTTGAAGCAATCACGAACTAGAAACATCCATATCTCGAATTGTATTCCCCTCAATTGTTTCCATCAAAACTTCTTCGTATCACAAATATTCCTTCAAATGACTCACTACAAAACACATAAGAAATGAATGGTAAAAATATATATATATATTATATAGGTCATTAAAATGTAAGTTTCTATTTAATGACATATATGATGTTAACTTACATTTACTTGAGATTGGAAGCTAGATAGATGTGACAATTTTTCCATCATCAATTTTTCCACCATGAGTTCCATTCTCTTGTCTTGCTCCTCCTCAAATTTACTAAACTTCTCCTTGATTTCATGAACTTCTACTTCTAAGCTTTTCGATTTTTCTTTCTCTAATTCCAATTGTGTTTGTAAGTTTCTTATGGTGTCTTTGGTTGAAGCAGAACGCCCTCTTATATGTCCCGGAATCCGGCCTAGTTTTGTCAAGCAAATTTCTGCTGCTGAACAAGAAGTAGTAGCCTGCTCATCCGTTAATTCTTTCTATAGATCAAAATACTTAATGGTTAAAATATATTACGGGTTCAAAGTCCAAGTCAGGAATAGCCGGCATGGGCCTAAGGCTAATTAACTTCTGAATAGCAGTAAGAAACTAATAACTAGCATGTACTATATTAGCCCTGTTCGGACCAAGTCTGGATTGGCTTTTTCTTGATCTACATAAAGCCAAATTAACAATAAGAAACCACAAACTAGGATGTTCAACATTAATATATTCTTATCAGTATACTTGTAACAAGCCAGGATCACAAACAGATAAGTGTTATTCTAGTACTACCATGTATACACAAATTATTCACAATCAAATGTTAAGTCAGAAGTAGTAGAGTTACCAATATTTTCTCAGCTTCCTCGTTCACCATTTTTTTTCGCTTTTTTGAGAAATGACCAATTCTGTATCGTTCAATTGCTGATACTTCTTCATTGGCTCTCCTTTTCTGTTCCAGGAAGAACAAAATACACCTTAAACGAATAAACAATAAGTTAATTGTTCAAGTTTCGAATAGTTACTCACGTTATCTACTATACGTGCAATTGAAAGTGTGCCAACAGCAGGTGGAACTTTTTGACATGATCGGTTTTTCTGATTTTTAAGGCTTACCATCTGTGCAAGGTTAAATGATTAAAAATGATTTTTATTTGACAGTTTTGTTATAATGAAAAACAATACAAATTCAGATAAAGAAGTGAGTTTATAACCTGAAAAGCCTCGCTTGCAAACCTTTCACATAATTTTTTCCAGTCAGAGGGATCTATACCATTAGGCTTATTCCTTATAGCCTCGTCTTTAGAAGGGAACTTTTTGTAATGAAGGTGATATTTCCACTGTTTATTCTTATGTGAGGAAGCTAATTGTGTTTGTATAGCACTTACCATTGACCGACAATTAGGATCATAAGTTGAATTTTCCTGATAAATGATGATCATTATATAGCGATTAAATAAGATACAATATATATGTCTCTAACAAGGGTGGTTGCTTTACTGTGCACTTCGTAATGATTTCTGTCTTTATCAAAGGTGGTTGCTTTTTCCAAGTTGTTCCATCAAATTCTGCATATTTACGTGTTAGACATCCACCCTTGGTGATAAAGTGTTGGCTATCATCCCCGACTATGCGTCCAGCAAATTCATCAACTTGAAAAACAAACTTTTCCTTATCTGAACGCCTCTTTCTAGCTCCACTAAGTGCTCTAGATTCTTTCCGAGTACCAGATGTACCTATTTAATAGATTCACAGAAAAAATGATTGGTTATACATTCAAATTCAACTATGTAACAGATACCAAAATACAATTACAATTATACCGTATGAAGTTGAATCAATGTTCTCTTCGTGAATAGTATCACTCGTGTATGTCTCATTTTGCTGAGAGTCAAGTTCATCATCCTTTTCTAGATGATCTTCCTCAAGGTCCGTATTCTCCATTTGCAACTCTTCATCTTGCAACCGTAACCCCTGACGATGTGACTTTTCTTGTGGAACATCAAGATTCCTACTTGACCTATTTGACTTACAGGGTTGTTGAATATCCGGGCTACTACTTGAATGACAAGATTGTGGGATATCAGGAATCTTACATGACCTACTTGACTTGCGAGGTGGTTGAGCATCAAGGCTACAACTTGAGTGACGAGATCGTGGAAAATCAGGAATCTTACCTAACCTACTTGACTTGTGAGGTGGTTGAACATCCGGGCTACTACTTGAGTGACGAGATCGTGGAAAATTAGGAATCTTATGTGACTTACTTGACTTGTGAGGTGGTTGAATATCCGGGCTACTACTTGAATGACGAGATTGTGGAACATGATGCTTTGTACTTGAATTCCGAAAACCAAAATTTTTTCACCTCGAAACCCTAAATCAAGAACGTATTTTTTTGCTTCATAAAAGTTCTTTGGAACTGAGGAGGGAGTTGGCAATGCTTTTCTGAATATATCAAGCAATGCATCAAATGATTTTATGGACCAACCACTAGTTGTCTTCAAATGTAGAATAGTTACGGTGAATGAAAATTTTGAATAATTTTGACATCCCTTGTAAAGTTCTTCATGTGAATCATTAAATAATGTACGCATGGTTTCACTATCTTTGTCTAAGGTACTTTGACCTATGTTGTCTAACATCTCGTTAAGGTCATCATCACTCATATCATCATTAGCCTCATAACCTCCAACAAATTGTACGTCATCATCACTATCATTAGCATCGCAAGATTCACCATGATATATCCACTTATCGTAATTAACAGAAATCCCCTTAAGCATCAAATGAGAGTATATAGTTGTCTTTTTATGTAGACGAAAATTATTGCAAATTTTACAAGGGCAAGGAACTCTAAATGACTCTTCTTTGTCACTATATGCAAAAGTAAGAAACTCTTTCACACCCAATTCATATTTTGGGTCCTTAGTCCTATGAACTATATGCATCCAAGACTTGTCCATAAGCTCGGTGGTGAAAGAGAAATCAAAAACCAATCTATGATAAAAATAAGGATAACAACACATAATTATTGAACAATTATATAGAGCCAGATCAATACATAATAAAGCAATCTACAAAAACAGAATGCAGGATACGTACCTACAATCAGATACCAAATCTACAAACAGAAACGAAACAAATATACACCATTTTGACAGCATTAATTTCACTTGGAAAACTGAATACCAGACTAATGCCTAACAAATTCAAAATGTATAATAATCTAGCTAGTTCTATCGATTGACAGTTTCAATAGTAACAACATTTTGTAAGTTGTGAACCTACTGTAGATATCAACATTTCCTTTATAAATAAGATGTTGCTCATCACATCAAAGACATCAGCACATTGGACACATAATAAAATATACAAATAAACATCAAACAACTGAAATTGACCTTAAATTTAATGTATACGTGAGTGAGAAGCATATGAAACAGCATATCATCAACACAGATAAACTCTTCAACAACTAATTTCGCAAGTGAACAAACCTAAATGAGCATTCGATCAGATTCTATAACAATACACTAATAAGCAGAAGTAAACTAATTATATACAATCTCATTTCAATAAGCATCGATAGATACATTTGACGAATCTGATTCAAGCTCGGATCTATTATATAGAAGACAACTTACAGTGAAGAATCGCAATTCAATTTACGGAGATAGCGGTTGGCCGAAGTTGGAGCAGTGAGTACGTAGTTTGCCGGAGTAGTAGCCTGAGATAACGTAGTTTGCCAGAGTACGAGACGGAGATGACGTAGTTGCCCGGAGCAATGGAGAGCGAGGGTTTTGAGTGTAAAGAACGGCGAGGGTTAAGTTTTGAGTGTACGAATGAGGGAACGTTTTCAATTCCAATTGTTAGTTTCAATTTTTGTTTTATGATTTGTATTATATGCAGTGTAAGTTGTACATTTAGGTGTATATATATTTGACGGATATTGACCACGTAAGTTGTGATATCTCATTTCTCATTTGTATATTTGTATATTATATTATATAAGTAGAACCTATTAAATTTAGTTATTAATTTATTTATCAATTATTATTAATTAAATAAGTATTACAAGTGACAACTATTTTAAAACTAAGTGCATTGTTATTTTGGTATCTAAATTTTTAATAAGTGACCACTATTTTTTGGTCTCATTATAAAACTAAGTGATCACTACTATTTTGGTCTCTAAATTATCAATAGTGACCAATATTTTTTGGTCTCTTTATAAAACTAAGTGACCACCGTTATTTTGGTCTCTATATTTCAAATAAGTGACCACAATCTACCATTGGTCACCATGTTTTCAGCATTGACCAAAACGTAGTGACCACTTATTTTATGGTAACTATATTTAGATATTAGTGACTAAATAATAAGTCGTCAATAAAATCTGGTCACTAATGAGCTTTTTTCTTGTAGTGACGCCACCTATTAATATTAGACAAGAAAGCTCCCCTGTTGGAAAATTTGTTGGCAATGAACTCATATGACGAATTCCCCAATCGATCCACCGGAGTGTCTTCATGTTTGCAACAACATGATGATTATAAAGTTGGGATGAATCAAACATATAGGAACCAACTCTTATTGCTTCGATCTTGTCAAGTTCCTGTAGCAGAGGTGTCAGCATTAAGTACGGTACTAAACAGCTAGCTAGTAGTACTCCTTTCTATCGTTCAAATTCAAAAGGTTGCTGACACTACAAGAAAAATAGGCTATAGTGACGAAAAAATAGTGACAACCCATAATTTCATCACTAATTAGTGATGAGAACCAATTTCCGTGACTAATATTTCGTGACCTTTTAAAATAGTGACAAAACTAATAGTTTGTCATTAAATCATCACATAATTGTATAAATGGCATTTTCAGTTTGATTTAGTCACGCAATTAGTGAGGATTATACCTTCGTCACTAAGTTAGTGACGAAATATGTATGTCACTAAATTTATAAACATTAATGACAAATATAAATTGAATATTATTTGTCTTGGTTGCTTCGTAATAAATGATATAAATTGATGCTAATAAGTTTTATTGTGAATAATATGCGATTGATGATGTTGAAGGGTTTTAATTGGTAATTATACATTATAAAATTTAATCTTGATTAAAAGTTAATACGATTATATATGCGGAAGCTTTTTGAGGGTAGACTTCAGTAGATATATACAATGATAAAATAAAACAGTACACAAGAATTGGCAAAGAGAGAGAGAGAGAGGTTCAAACAGAAGATTAAGATTTTATGGAACAATATCATTTAGAAAAATATCCTTTTCCAAAGTGATTATAATAAATCGTCACTATAAAACCTGATTACTTCGGATCTGTTTTTAAAAAAGCACGGATCCTTTCGACCCGACATCACTTGGTTCGACCCGACATCACTTTTAGGGGTGCACTTTTGTTCCTAGCTCATCACTCAATCCATGAACAATATCTGCCCTAAATTCACGAAGCTGAATCTCGAGCCAATTTCGCCTAAATCCTCAATCCATTATCCGTTTCCGATTCCAGTTTCGGCAAATTGTTCGAAACGATCAACTCGATATGCTTAGGGTTTTAGAATAATAGCAGTAGATTCAGTAATCAGTAGGTTTCCGTAATTATTATGGATAAAGAATGCTGGAATGGTGCAGTGGAGTACGTCCTCTTCATGCCGACGGTACACCGGAAAAACGATCGGAAAATATATTCGGTAATTACATGAAGACTCGAGCGAGCGGTTGCTAGGGAAGCTGCGGCGTAGGCGAGTGGTGGAACGGTGTTTGAATCATCTTTTTCGTTGAAACTTCTCTATTCAATGTGAATTCGGTGCAACTCTCTCTCTCTCTCTCTTTCTCTCTCTCTCTCTCTCTCTCTCTCTCTCTATATATATATATATATATATATATATATATATATATATATATATATATATATATATATATATATATATTACGCAATTGGAGCCCTAATCTGAAACTTCGTGATATGATATCAATCATCAATTCTCGATCAAATTTAATAATTTACTGTACAATAATGGTGAACTTACAATTCTAACTTATTTCATACATTTGTTGTTTCTTATTTGCGATTATAATTGCCATTTTGCAGGTAATTGGTTGTATAATGTAGCACTCGATGTAAAATCAAAGTAATAGTGTTTTATTTTCATGTTATATAGTGATAGTGATCTGTTTTGCATTAATATATGTATGAATATGATATGATGATTATATCGATGAATTAACTGTAAGTTGCACCAGCGCCATGGTAATCGAAATAGGAGTCCTGAATCCTACGTATATTTGGTAATAATCTCATGATCTACTACTATTTTATTTCCTCTTTTTATATGTTATTGGAATCAGGTTATGTAATTGTTTTGGAATATATTGAATTGCTCTGAGATTAGGCAATGCACACATAGTGTTAAATTGGTTGCTGAAACAATTTGTTGTAGAACTCATGATTATTTTGATATTAGTAAGTACAGGTGGTATGTGTAGTAAATATGTATGTGAAGAATATTGCTGCAATTGAGATGGCAAATCTAGCACGGCGGTTGAGGCTGATGAGCCCCTTTGGTCCACTCTTTTCCATCTTGCCGTATGTTGCTGCCCATACTGATATAAACCTTGCTGATTACATCTGGACATATGTCATCACCTAAAGGTGAATTATATTCTAACTATTTTCTAGTATGTTCGTGTTAGAGCCTGATTATAGTCTTGGGTCTAGCAGCTATTGATTTTAACAGTTTGCAGCTTCAGGTTTGTACATTTACATTTATATTGTAATGTTTGAATCTAAGACGTAATATTATTAACTATGATCTTATTTTCTTCTTTTTACCTTGCCCAATGACAATGCTTGAATGCTATAGACTTGAAGGTGTTGTGTACTCCCTTGGTGCCTTTGCAGGTATAAGTTACTGAAATTGTTTTGCCTATCTTTGTTTCTAGTAAAATTGATGTTACCAGAGCTTAGGTGTGATCATTAAATCTGCTAGTAACCATTCGTGTTTTTTTCTTAGCTTGCATATGCTCGTCTTGAGGTACTATCCTAAAAGCTTGAGCTGATCCCAACATGATTGAGGAACTTAGGCTTGGAAAAGTTTGCTAGTTTCTTCCTTCCTACCTCTGTTTAGATTTATTAAAGTACTATTCATTTGAACTACATAAATGTCATATTTGTATTGTCTAACAAGTTTATAGTCCCCATTATTACTCTTATTTTCTTGCTGTTTTAGGATGGCCTGAAGCCAATACAAGTTGTAGCAACTAGCGGTAACTAGGGTCTCGAGTTGCTTTTACATGTATCATCCGGTGTAGAACCTGTCCCAGATTGGAGTGTATGTCTATTGTATAATCAAACATACACAAATTGAAGTTACCAAGAAACAGAACAGGTACTTGATCATATTTCTATTTTTGGCATCGACGGTGTCAAACAATATCTTGAGTAGGTTAATTTCTAACGTATTGAAGTGACTTTGTAGCCTTTTAAAGAGTACGTGTAAAAATGAGGGTGTCTCCGATCGTCAATCTTTGGATTCAAGCCTTTTCAAGAAGTATAGTCACGTTATTAGTTTTTAATTTTATTATTTATTTTTTCAGCGGAAACATGTTGGTAGATTGTGGATATATCGACTTTGGTGGTGTTTGTAGTTTGATCCAGTTTACAATATATTAATGATTTCAATATTTTATATATCAATTGTCACAATTCGTTACGTTCTAATATAATTGCAAAAGGTGATTTTGAGCATTTATGCGTAGCACATCATATCAAAGACGTGAAAACTTGTGACAAATATTCAATCAGTGACAGACAAATTTCGTCACAAACTAATGTTAAGGGGTTGTACTTCAACTTGATCAGTAACGACTTCCTATACATAGTGACGGAAGTTAGTGATGCAATGATTCGTCACAAGTATAGTGACGAATTATGTTTTTGTCACAAATTAGTGATGATTTTGACATTCCGTGACTAATTAAAATTTGTGACGGACCTATAGTGACAAAAAGTGACGAATTATTTTTCGTCACTAAAGTACCTTAGTGATGAATTTTCTGCCTTTTGTGACGAAATTTGGCTTGTCACAAAAGCCCTTTTTTCTTGTAGTGTGAATTACATGCGTTGCATTCAAAGCCCATATTGTTTGAACATCTTTTACCTCCCAAACTCTACTGTGTTTTTCAGGATGGTTAAGGTGTTCCCCTCTAACGATGCAGTGTCCCAATTCTTGTACCAAATCATGCATATCAAACCGCCCTCCCGAGATAGTTATGAGAGCCTTTTGTATCAATACTTTTACGCCTATAACAGGGTAAAGACCACAAGCATCAAAGATCTCCATAGCAGGATTTTTATATGCTCCCCTGAAAAAACATGCAATTATCAAGGAAAAGCTTTTTTTCTACCTGTTTAAGTCCATCATAGCTAATTTTTAGCACGGGATAAGTCCCTGCGAATGCACCCAACTTGGACGAAAAGTCTATTGTGTGCATCATACTTACGGGTAGGGTTTTTAATTGTATCAACTTTTGAAAACAGGGGTATTGATGTATTTTGGTATTGATGTATTTTGATGACGTGTCATTCGGTTGAGATGCCACGTGGCTTGCGCATGGTTTGACACGTCGATGACACGTCAGCAAAATACATCAATACCCCTGTTTTCAAAAGTTATACAATTAAAAACCCTACCCGTAAGTATGATGCACACAATAGACTTTTCGTCCAAGTTGGGTGCATTCGCAGGGACTATCCCCTTTTTTAGCACCTTCATAATACCATCATCGGGGAGTGCTTTCAATCTAGCTAACTTAGTTAAACAAACAGAATATGGAGTTCTATACAAATTATGTACGTCTACTACCATGTTGTGTGATCAAATTAACAACATTATCAATAAATAAAAACATTTGTGTTATCATACATGTTTACGATTAGATGATGTATTAGCAAACTAACTCAATTAGGGTGCAGTATAAAAACGACCCAAAGCACACTCAATAAAATTAATCATTCCATGTCTTAACAAATCCACAACGAAACTGATTTGTTATTGTTTCATTTTAATGCTTCAGAACATTTACATTACGGAACAAGTTGCACTATATATTGTATTGGCTTATTCAGGTCTGTGACAATTCGATCAAGCTAGGTTGGGATACCTTAATTTGTTCAGTGATGCGTCAAAGTCACGTAAATTTTTTTATGCATTAGGGTCAAAGTATTAAAAAATCTGTTTGTCTGCATCAGGAACTAGATTCATAATCTCCTGTGTTGCTTGATACTTGCCTACATGAATACAATGTTCATTAAATTAAAGTTTGCCAAAGGTTAACATAACTTTTCACTTGAGATAAACTTGTAAAGAGTTGCATAAATATTTTTAAATAACTTGATATTTGTAGATAATGTGCTACATGATGAAGAACCAACAATATTGTTTTTGGTTTATATATGAGATATAAAATGTATTATTATGTAAATTCTACCAATAAGTATATACTATAAATTTATCGCAAAGTTAACTGGGCATCGCCCGGGTAAAATACTAGTTAGTTATGTTGTCCGAAACATTTTAGTGAGAATGAATCAACCAATAAGAATGTGTCACTTGTCACAAAACTCATTTTCCTCCACGTTTTTAAAAATTAAATATCTCACAAACGATAAGTTAAAAATTCATAAAAATTGCACCAATAAAAAATGAACGTTTTTTACTCTTCGATTAGAGATCTAACAAGACATACTTTTGACGAAATTTTTTTGTTTTGTTTATTTGTTGGGTTTTGTAATCGATTATCACACGTGATACTAATATTGTACAATTTGTAACACCCATAAAAAAAAGTCATCGAAATATATCTTGTGAAATCTCTAATCGAGAGAAATAAATGTTGATTTTATGGTACAATGTTTATACTTTTTCATTGAGCCATTGTTGAGATATTTAATATTTAAAAACGGGGAAAAAGTGAGTATTGTGACACGTGACACATTCTTATTGTTCATCCATTCTCAACAAAATTCTAATTCTCAATTCAACCTCACTTTTTAAATGTAATAAGTAAATGCTATAGTTATGACTTATTTATGACGGAATATGAATTTTCAGTCAATAATAAATAAATAAATGCTAATAGTAGTAAGTCTAAAGGAAGCATCTGATGCTCATACTCTCTTCTGTTTAAGAACCGAATTACAACCACAAACGGGAAACAATGGAGGGAAGACACAAAAATGAAAGGGTTACATAGAGAAATTGATAGATGTTAATTCGTAGTAATCTCATATTCATTCATAAATAGGAAATCATTGCAACCATATAATTTCAACAGAGGACTCTGAAGCATGATTTATTGTAAATGTCTTTTGCTCTTTAATTTCCTCATCCCAAAATTCAGACCAATCTGTTGCACTTTTTGCACTTTCTGTTGAAACACCTTTACTTCTCCTTGGAACAAGTTCAACTTTAAACCTACACAAATACATGTAGAATGAAATCCTACCATTCCACAATGACTTTTGCATCAGTGAATTGAAGGGTAAATAACACATGTCCCTTATAATATAATTTTGCTTGTCATCGTCGTTTGAAAGATGAGACTCATCATAATCCATGTGTATGTCTTTCTTGATAGTTATCATATGATCGTGAATCTCAGAAGCAGCAACACATATTAGAAATCCACTATAGTCAGTATACCAGTTCCATGGAAGCTGCAATGTAAATGTCTCCATTTCAAAGGACCTGTTTGATATTTTAAAACCGAGCTCCAACGAAAAGTATGGCAAAGGTCTTCTGAAACTCATAAAGTGATCTTCAATGGCATTTCCCTGTAAGATAATCATTTAATTATAATGAATATAATCGGGTCTATAAAAAGACTGAAGTTCAAGAACAGGGTATGTAAGATAGAGCCAAACCTGAAGCATCGATTGCAGTACTTTCTCTTCGCCAACCACTTTATACCCAAGTGAGACTTTCCACAACCATTTATAGCTGGTTGGAAAATCTCTGACGATTTCAAGTGAGTTGCAAAGAGATGCATCAAGAACAGATATGCTTGATGGGAGATCCGGCAATTCTAGAAGCATTTTGCAATCTGAAAGGTTGAGAAATTTGAGACGAGGAAGTTGTGACAGGTTGGAAGATAACCTTGAGAAGTTATTCCCACTCAGGTTTAGTACTTGTAAGTTGGATAACTTAAAAATTTCGGACGGGATGTCTCCGTTTACCAAAATGGATGATCTAAGACTCAACCTTGTTAAGAATCGTGGAAGGTGAGGAAACTCGATTCTCAATAAGTCTGGTATAAAACTCGCTTCTGACACTCGACTATTTTTGTACGTGTAGGAATCTACAATAGAAAGCACCTCTAAACCACATTCTACATCAAAGAGTTCATTTGGAGGTGACTTAAGATGTACCAAACGTGTAAGTTGAAGCTCTTTCAAATTTTTTAAGAGACGAAAGTTGAATTCAATACTCTCCAGATTGTAGCAACAACTTAGATCTAGAGAAACAAGGTTGGTACAATATTGTATAATTGATGAAGGTAATACTTCTATCCCACACATTCTCAAACGAAGATCCACCAAGCTATCCACATTTGCTTTAATCTCTGGAAACTTATAAAGTTTAATGCACATAGTGAGTATAAGAGTCTCTAACTTTGGCATGTGAATGATGGGTGGAAAAATTTCAAAGGATGTACATTTCTCCAAGTCTAGAAAAACAAGCCCTGCATGAGATCCTGTTGATGGATGAATCTCTTTTAATCTTTCACACCTACGAAGTATCATTCTTTCAAGGCATGGAAGTCCAGACAAATCTGGTGTCTTGATTAGCTTAAGTGAATTACTGAGGTCGAGCACTTTCAAATTTGGTAGATGCTGTTATACAATTATACATAAAGTCAGATATTCTATGCGTTCAGTAATATCATAGAGCTTACTAAAAAGGTCACCTTATAACCCTCCCAGAGTTGTATTTGCAAGCTTTCTTTCAAGATTAGACAACGAAGCTTTGCGGGTTGGAATTCTTTTGTCAATGGGCTTGGAGGATAACGATACCAGTAAATCAATCTTAGTTTTTCCATGGTTGCGACAACATGAGGAAGATCCTTTGGACAATCAAATGAATCTATCCCACTGATATGCAAACCCACTACGTCAATCATGTTATCTTTCTGTTATCATGTATAAAATGGTGTTAGAGTCGAGTTAAAAGTGATTCTCTATTGATGTGTATAATATAACCCTACAAACATAATATATATATATATATATATATATATATATATATATATTGGAATGATCAAGAGAGAAGTGCATTTTTTGAGGGAAGGGGGGAAGCGTTAGTATGCATCAGGAAGCATATTACCTTCACTTATACAAATCTCGAAAAAAACAAACTGAAATTTAGTAAATGTTAATCAGAATCGATGCTATGAATGTTAAGCTTCCTTGATAAATTCTTTCTTCAAGTTATAGCATCGATTTATGAAAATTAGATCCAAATCCGTTAATATGCATCACGTTGCATATTAGTTAATATGCATTGTGATGCATACTAACAATAAAAATATCTCTCAAATAATGTGAAGTTTTAATATGCATCGCGATGCATATTAGTTAATATGCATCACATTGCATATTAACAATTTGTTAAATAAATATTCATCAATTAATGCTATGACTTAAAAATGAAATTCATTCGTTAAAATATTCTTTATAGCATCGATTTTGATTACTATTTACCAATAAAAATAATTTTTTGTTGACGTTTTGATTGATAATTGTAATATGTTTTTTGATGCATACTAACGCTTCCTCCCTTCCCCCAAAAAGGCACTTCCCTCTTGATCACTACCCTATATATATATATATATAAGTGGGTTCAAATACGAAGACTAATTTTCGTGAGAACGTAGGAACCCCTTCAAAATTACTTTTTAACTATTCAAAACACATTATTCTTCAAGACTTTTTCAATGATTACTATTAAAATAACTTTTGGAAGCTATGATATAAATATAAATAAAACATATTAACTTTTTTTTTTGAACTTTTTTTACCGTCGTTACTATTGTGATTATTTAAGATAATCACAAAATATAACATGATAATCACATGTGATTATTCTCAAATATAATGTGATTTTCATGTGTTCGAGATAATCACAAAATATGATAATCACATATTATTCATGTGATTATCAAGTCGTAAAATGTGATTATTGCGAATAAAAAAATTAATAAAAAAAAATAAAAATGAGTAAAACGTCGAATTTTTTTTATTTGAAAAATAGATTCTAAAAGTTTTTTGAAAAAGAAGCTACGAAGAAAATTTTATAAAATAACTTGGTTTAGATAGCTAAAAAATGATTTTGAATTGTATCCTACGTTCTCACGAAAATTAGCCTTCTTATTTGAACTCACAACTATATATATATATAGGGTAGTGATCAAGAGGGAAGTGACTTTTTTGGGGGAAGGGATGAAGCGTTAGTATGCATCAAAAAACATATTACAATTATCAATCAAAACGTCAACAAAAAATTATTTTTATTAGTAAATAGTAATCAAAATCGATGCTATAAAAAATATTTTAACGAATGAAAGACATGTTAATCAAAATTACAACTTCATAGTTTTAAACATTCATTTACGATGAATATTAACTTATATATGCTATTACACACTATTGAATGTGATAACATAACATTCAATGTATAATTTTGTATATAAGTTAACATTCTTCGTAAATGAATGTTATAATGTTCAATTCATTGTGTATATACCATGTATTAGTTAATGTGCATTGTAAATGAATGTTATAATGTTCATCATTGTCAATAACATATATAAGTTAACATTCATCACAAGTAAATCGTAAAAACTAAAAAAGAGAATAGGATATTAACATTTTATAAGATGAATCTTAACTAATACACATTATTATATACTAATGAATGTTAAGTTATAACATTCATTAATATAAATAACATATATAAGTTAATATTCATGATAATTGAATGTTTAGGTCTATTAAATTGTAATTTGATTAACATACTTTTGAAATGCATGTTAACGTGCTCGGAGGTGATTTTAAGTTATTTACAAGTTTGCCACCGCGTTGACTTTTGAATTGACTAGAATGTGTGGTTGAGAATAGTTTCTCTCCTTCCCCCATTTTTTTACTTCTAAAAATGAGGGAATGAGGGAAGCTATTTTTAGCCACACATTCTAGTCAACGCAAAAGTCAACAAGGTGGTAAACTTGTAAATAACTTGAAATCACCTCTCATACCGTTAACATGCATTTCAAAAGCATGTTAATCAAAATCAAATTTTCAGCACGTTAACATTCATTTGGGATGAATGTTAATCAAAATTACAACTTAAAATTTTTAAACATTTATTTATGATGAATATTAATTTATATATATGATTATATATTAATGAATGTCATAACATAACATTCATCGGTATATAATAATATGTATATTATTTAACATTCATCTTAAATAAATGTCAATATCTCATTTTTTCAGTCTTTAATATTTATTTGTGATGAATATTAACTTATTTGTGTTATTAGACGCTGATGAACATTATAACATTTATTTACAATGCATATTAACTAATATATGATAGAGAAAACTCCATAAACCATACCTGTGGTTTACACACATTTTCACAGATCATACCCGAACTTTTTTTCATGTTTTCGATACAATAAGTTTCAAGTTTTCTCGTAAATGGTACCTCCATCCAACTCCGTATTTCTTTGTCGTTAAGTTTTACCACGTGATTTGCACGGAGGTACCAATTACGAGCAATTTTGAAACTTTTGGGTATCATTTACGAGCAATTTTGAAACTTATTGTATTGAAAATAGACGGAATTGGTAAAACTTAACGACAAAAATAGACGGAGTTAGACGGATGTACCATTTACGAGCAAATTTGAAACTTATTGTATCGAAAACATGAAAAAAGAAGTTCGGGTATGATCTGTGAAAATGTGTATAAACCACAGGTATGGTTTATGGAATTTTCTCTATATGATATTATACACTAATGAACATTATAACATACATATACGATGAATGTTAACTCATATACATTATTATACACTGATGAATGCTATCTTATTACATTCAATATTGTATAATAACATATATAAAATAATAATCATCATAAGTGAATGTGTAAGAGTAATAAGTTGTAATTTTTAATAACATGATTTCTAGATGA
Source organism: Helichrysum umbraculigerum (assembly GCA_949592205.1). Lineage (NCBI taxonomy): Eukaryota > Viridiplantae > Streptophyta > Magnoliopsida > Asterales > Asteraceae > Helichrysum > Helichrysum umbraculigerum. The sequence goes on along the minus strand of CATIUR010000005.1, from coordinate 59,748,636 downwards.
ATGTTAACGGTCTGGGATTTATTAAATTTGCAAAATTCGATGACGAATGAAGACCACAATTCGATTAATTGCTTGTGTATAAGTTTTGTCTAATGAAATTCGTTTAATTTTATTGTTTTTATTGACGAAACAAAATTTTCACAAAAGCCCAAAAGTTACACCCAATATTCATAGTTTTGATGAATCCCAATCATGAAGATTAAAGAATTGTATAAATATATTTGATGGATTTGAAGATCTATAATGGTTTTGATTAATAAATCGTTGAATTACATGTTTTAATTTTGGATTTAGATAAAAATTGATGAAAATGGGTATTGTAGATGAATTATAGAAGATATTAGAAAATGAGTGGTTGATATTTGCTTCCTATCTTCCCTCAAATTTGAAGCTTCCCTCTTGATCCTTCCTATATATATATATATATATATATATATATATATATATATATATATATATGAGAAAATTTCATAAACCATACATGTGGTTTACACACATTTTCAAATATCATACCCGAACTTTTTTTTTCAGGTTTTCGGTACAATAAGTTTCAAGTTTGCTCGTAAATGGTACCTCCTTTCAACTCCGTCTATTTTTGTCGTTAAGTTTTACCAATTCCGTCTATTTTTAATACAATAAGTTTCAAGTTTGCACGTAAATGGTACCCATAAGTTTCAAAATTGCTCGTAAATGATACCTGTGGTTTACACACGTAACGGTGAAAAATAATGGATTGTGACGGAGGTACCATCTATGAGCAAACTTGAAACTTATTGTATCAAAAACATGAAAACAAAAGTTCGGGTATGATTTGTGAAAATCTGTGTAAACCACAAGTATGATTTTTGAAATTTACTATATATATATATATATATATATATATATATATATATATATATATATATACTTGGTATCCAGTGAGAACACGGGGATTACGTGAGAACAGTGAGAACACATCCTCGCCATCCATTTTTTGATCAAAAAACTTGATTTTAGAGGTGGCAATTTTGTAAATATTTTGAAGTTTGAATTTGGGTGGGTTCAAATAATGGTTGCTAGAATGAAGTATAATTTTTTTGTTTCACAAAAGTTTTAACATGGTGAAGTTGTATTTATTTTTGGTTAAAAACATGTTTGAAGTAATATGTATAAATCTTAACCTCTTCAAAAACTAATGTTAACCAAAACAAAATTAACTTCATCTCATTCAAAACTATGTGAAGCTATAAAATAAAATTCATAACTTCAAAACCTTATGTTAAGAAAAAAAAAAAAAAAAAAAAAAAAACTTCACCTCAGCAAATTGATGTGAACCCTAAAAAAAAGCTTCACCTTGATGTGAACCCTTCAAAATCAGACTTCAAAATATTAACAAAATTGCCGCCTCTAAAATCAGGTTTTTTTATCAAAAATTGGATGGTTAGGATGTGTTCTCGCGTAATCATGTATTCTCACTAGAATCCAACCATATAGGGTAGTGATCAAGAGGGAAGTGCCTTTTTGGGGGGGAAGCGTTAGTATTCATCAAGAAGCATATTACAATTATCAATCAAAACATCAACAAAAAATTATTTTTACCGGTAAATTGTAATCCAAATCGATGCTATTTTAACGAATGAATTTCATTTTTAAGTCATAACATTAGTTGATGAATATTTATTTAATAAATTGTTATTATTCACTGTGATGAATATTAACTAATATGTATCACGATGCATATTAAAACTTCACATTATTTGAAAAATATTTTTATTGTTAATATTCATCACAATGCATATTAACTAATATTCACCGCGACGCATATTAACGGATTTGGATCTAATATTCATAAATCGATGTTATAACTTGCAGAAAAAATTTATCAATGAAACTTAACGTTCATAGCATCGATTCTGATTAACATTTACTAAATTTCAGTTTGCTTTTTTCGAGATTTGTATGGGTGAAGACAATATGCTTCCTGATGAATACTAACGCTTCCCCCCTTCCCCAAAAAAATGCACTTCTCTCTTGGATCATTCCACTATATATATATATATATATATATATATATATATATATATATATATATATTGCTTAAACAATTACCGTTGTTGCGTTCAAAGCACAGATGCTTAGAATATCTTCCTTCCGCCATATCCTACTATGTTTTTCAGGATTGTTGGGGTGTTCTCCTTTAACAATGTACTGGCCCATTTCTTGTACCAAATCATGCATATCAAAGTCTGCTGAATTAGGCCATTTTTTAGAAAGAGTTATGAGAGCCTTTTGTATCAACACCTTAATTCCTATAATAGGGTGAAAACCACAAGCATCGAGATTCATCATCACTGCCTCGTCTTTCCTTCTTCCCCTAAGAAAACATGCAATATCTAGGAACAATTCTTTCTCAATTGTTTTCAATCCGTCATAGCTGATTTTTAGCTTTCCTATAATATCAGTTTCGGGGATATCTTTTAGTCTTGTCAAGGCACTCTTCCACTCATCTACGTCTTTATCACATAGAAAAGAACCTAATACTCTAAGGGCTAAAGGGAGCCCACCAGCATAAGAAACAACATCTTTTGACAGCTTATCATATATTTCTATAGGTATGTAATTCTGGGGTGCATGCTTGCAGAAGAGCCTAATCGCCTCGTCATCATCTAACAATCTAATATTGTATATGACATCAACCTTGTGAGCAGACAATAAGTGATTATCTCTAGTTGTGATTATTATCCGACTTCCTTTACCAAACCAATCCTGTGATCCAGCTAACGTGTTTAGTTGGTCAAGGTGATCTACATCATCAAGAACAATCAAGACATTTCGATGGTACAACCTACTCTTTATCATGTTTCGTCCTTCCTCAATTCTCCCTACTTTCACATCTTTTTGTTTCAAAATATCTGAGAGAATTTTTTCTTGCAATGTTTCCAAACCATCCTTGCTTGATTTTTCCCTAATATTGTCTATAAAACAGCAACCATCAAACTGGCTAGAGATTTCATCATAGATAGAAGATGCAAGAGTAGTCTTACCACCACCACCTATCCCCCATATTCCAATCATGCGTACACCACCCGACTCAACTTTTAATTGTGATTTCAAATCTTTTAGACGACTCCTCATCCCAATGAGGTCCTCATTGACATTTGGCAATAAGGAAAACAAGCTATTAGAAACTGCATCAGCAATTTCTTTGACTCCTTTCGATTCATGCCTGCACATTCGATATATAAGAATAATTAGCAGTATGATCTAAAATTTCACAATGGAATAAGACTAGTGCACAAGAGTCAATATCAAAAGTATTTTGATGACCATAAGATAGTCGATTGTTTATCGAGTCTATATACAGTAAAAAGTTCTTTGTATGTTTATCGGTTTATCCGGATCAAAACATTAACAAGTCAAACTTTGAGTGAAATCTGTATACTGATGGCACGATCACCTATAACAACATTAGCAATATATTTATTTATGTCCTTTTATTAATTGGTCTCAAATCAATGAATCATAATCCCCCAACGGCCATTATAAATTTTGCCAACAAAATCTTTACAAAACAATTTTCAATACAAATATAAAAATTTGAAATTTAGTCTTAGCAAAACTGAAATGGGATCTATAATCTTTATTCTTTAATATCGAATATGGAAATATTCAGTTTCTGTTATATGAAAAAACTTCAAGTAGTAATAAAGTTCAAGATGTTGTACTTTTAATATATCTTTTATGGATGAGGTTCAAATGAGACTAAAAATTTGTGTGAGACTAAGAGAACCAATGATATTATGCCACATGTACAAAGAGAATGTTCCATACTACAAAACCCATTTACCTCAAACATTAATTATCTCACAAACGACAAATCGAAAAATCATGAAACTTGCACCATAATTTTCAGCGTTTTATCCTCTCCGATTTACCGTCCCTCAAGGCATACTTCCTACGAATTTTTTTTTCCATTTGTTTGGTGGGTTTCATATGTTACTAACACATGTGTTAGAGTGTTACGTTTAGGGTTTAGGGTTTGGTGTTTAGGGGTTAGGGTTTATGGTTTGGGTTTTGGGGTTTCTCCCCGAAACCCCAAAACCCAAACCCTAAACCCTAACCCCTAAACCCCAAACCTCAAACCCTTTATAAAACTTTAAACCCTAAATCATACTAAACCCTAAACCCTAATAAACCCTAAACCCCCGAAACCCCAAAACCCAAACCATAAACCCTAACCCCCAAACCTCAAACCCTTTATAAAACTTTAAACCCTAAATCATACTAAACCCTAAACCCTAATAAACCCTAAACCCTACTAAAACATAAAATGTAAACCCTAAACCATGAACCCTGCTAAATCCTAACCCTAAACTCTAACCCTAAACCCTAACCATAACCGTAAATAAAATGTACAATCAATCACTAACACATGTGTTACTAATTTATAAAACCCACCAAAAAACCGAATTTTTTTTATCGAAAGTATGCCTTGAGGGACGGCAAATCGAAGAGGATAAAATGCTGAAAAATATGGTGCAAGTTTCATGATTTTTCGATTTGTCGTTTGTGAGATAATTGATGTTTGGGGTAAATAAGTTTTGTAGTATGGAACATTCTCTTTGTACATGTGGCATGATATCATTTGTTCCCTTAGTCTCACTCAAAAATCATGGACTCATTTGAACGTTACTCTATCTTTTATAACAAGAGTAACAAAAAAGAAGGCAATTAATGACAATAGAAGTTTTATGGAACTACCATGATTAACAGGAAGCATTTTAATCTTTTTCAGTTTGCTTGATACAAGTATGATATGATCATCTTTCAATACAAAGTACAAACTAGTTGTTTATACATACATGTCTTTTATCGTTAAATTTTTGGCCTTATGCTTCGATAACTTGTACGAGCATCCCAGTCATAAAGACTTTAATAAATGAATACAAAAATTACCCGTTGGCAATGAGCTTGGGTTCCCATCCAGCAATGTTACCTGCATCAACAAGTGCTTTTCTCCATGATTCAACTTTGTTGTTGTTTTCCGACTCATGTTTGGCAAAGGCTTCACCATACTTCCCTTTTTGTTTTCTTATATCAGATGGATCCACGTGATAGAATACGGGGATCACGATTTGTCCTATCTCATCCCTGCATTTCATAATATATTTCAGCTCATCCAAGCACCAAGAAGAATCAGCATAATTTTCAGAGAATACGATGATTGCAATTCGTGACTTTTCTATAGCCTCAAAGAGCGCTCGACCAATGGACTCCCCCCGAGGAAGTGCTTCATCGTCCTTGTACGTTTGGATTCCTAGTTGTACAAGACTTGTGTACAACTGATCCACAAAATTTTTTCGAGTGTCTTCTCCTCTAAAACTAAGAAAAACATCATATATCCACAATTGATAGGATTCTGAAGTAGAGTAAGATGATGAAGATAAAGAAGCCATATATGTTTTGATTTGTTGGGAGTGTGTATTAGTGTAAAGCCATCTAAAGATTGATGAACAAAGTATATTAATATAATGAGATGCGAAACGATGTGCTTTCCTCTTTCCAAACACCTAAAATAAAATATAATAAAATAAGAAAGAGCTGATGAAATGTCACCCTCAAAATACATATTATTAGCCAAAACCATTGACTTTTTTTAGAAGGAAAAGTTAACGAAGTTTCATGGAAGTGAGCATTCAAAGACCGAGTCACATTTTTTATTTTTTAGAATTACAGATTGATCTTCCTAAAATATTGCATGAAATGATGAGAAATCCAGAAATTATTGGAACGAAACTAGAGTCAACGGCCTCAGCTACTGTTGAGTGTTGATACATCAGCAGAAGCTATCTGTACAAAACAGAAAACTTTTCAGTGTTCTATTTTTCACACGTAAAAGACACAATATAAAGACAATGAAGGCGAAGTTTTAAGTAGTTGGGCTTAATTACAGAAATGCGAGTAGCCACAAAACCAGCTTCCACAAGAGGTTTATTTAATCCTCCTTTTATAAACACCGGATTTACTAGCTTGAAAACGACCAAAAGAGCCTAGCACACAGAAATAATAATTGGAAATTAATTAACTATATCAGCGTAAATATCAATATGTAAAACACATAAGGAACGACAAATTAGCAAAAGATGGCCCAGATGAAGAAGATCCTGACACCATCATCGACTCCCGCAACTGCGATGAAAATGAAACAGTAACAAGACTATATTCATTTATCTTTTCGAAGTCATTTTTACATACAATTGCTGCACGACCCGCACCTCCTGTACGCAGGGGCGGAGGTACTTGGTAGTAAAGAGTAGCAGATGCTACATACGAGTTTTTGATAAAAATGTGCGATTTTTTTTTTACTATTTCATCATAGCCTAATTGGTTCACTTATTAAAGGCCCAATATTACTTTTATTTAAGTTTGATTGACCCAATACTTGATGAAAACCCATGTAAATAAATAAGCCCAATCTTTCATTTGGTAGGGATGTACGTTCTAATGTTTTTGAAGGAAAAAAATTTAAAATGTAAATTGCTAGGTACGATACAATTGTGGTTTGCGGAAGAAGCTTCTATAGTCAACCCCCTTTGGTTTAAATTATTGAAAGGAGTAATAAACAATCAATTAATCTCGAACTAATTAAACAATCAACAATGTATTTGCCTCAACAACATAAAATACACCATGTTAGATTTCGATTTAAACTTTTATGATCAGGTTTTATAAATGATTTTACATTCTTTAATTAGTGAACAATGTTGCGATTATTGAAATCGTATAATTTTAATTTGTTTGTTATACTTTTAATACTTAGATTTTTTGCAACCCCTAAAAATTATTTCTAGCTCCGCCACTGCCTGTACTTAATAATTTCACACATAACCAACCATCATTCAGCAGACAAAATGACAAGAAAGAATAACAATTTAACGGGAATGCGGAGGAGTTAGAGACAAATCATCTTAATTTCTTCAAAATCGACAATTTCCCTTGATACGTGACAAGTAAAAAAAAAAAAATCATTTTTATTTATTTTAATAGCCAAACATAGTATTTAATAAACACAGTTTTCCCCAACGAGGCATCTTCAATAATTTATCTATAGATAGATGAGTATGACCTCAGCTCATATATTATATATGCAACTATCACTGTCAAAATGGCGTGTAATGGATGTCTATGTTTCGTATTCAACTTACGAATTCGTGTTCGATTACTACAACACGCTACGAAAAACAATTGTGAAAATTAGATAAAAAAGATATCAATGTTTGAGATTTGGTTGTAAAAACCAAAACATCTACCAATCCACTCCATAGTCCATACTGCAAGTTCCAATTTTTTACAAAATTTAAATAAAAGGCATACACTTGAAACACAAATATATGGACTCTAAACCATTGTAACAAAAGTTGGATTATATATACAGTATATATATGGTACCATTATGACATTTAATAAGAATGAATCAAATGGAAGAATTGATAGGGAAATCATATGTCGCACCCCCTAATTCGGGTTGCGGAAGCGGGTCGGGGCGCGACTAATCAATATTCAAAGCACACAAGATATATAATGAACGACCACTACATGCGTCGTTTTACAAATTACATTGATTAACGTAAAAGTCTACATATGTTTTTACAAAAGACGAGTTCGCATAGATATTTGAGAGATTCTAATACATATCTAATTTATACAAAATATAGAAATGCAGGGAAATCTCTTGATGTTTATATGATTGCATGCGACTCGAGCTACAGTATCCTGATGGGCAGTCCAACCTACTGCTGAGTACCTGAGATAACATGCTAAAAGGTCAGCTAAAAAGCTGGTGAGCTCACAGGTTTAATATGATAAGATATGATTTGTGAACCGCAAGATTTAATGGGTTGATTTACAAAACATGTAAATAAATGAATAATGAGTATCACTGCCAAGAGCACATAGTCTGAGCTTAACTGAGGGGTCAGGATCCACCTTTAAGGACCTGAGCGAGGTGCCTCTCTATGAGTGCCTAATCTACACTCAATACTGAACAAATGATAATGCGTCCGTTTGACAGGTTAGTGCTTGCTAACTCGGACGGGGATTGTCAATCACATATGGTACCATACACTAACATTCACGCTAAATCATATTAACAGAACTATGCTTCAGAGGACTTTGATTGATTAGATGAAAACAACTCATGCAGCATACGTGATAATTTGATACTTGCGTTCACATGTAAAACAAAACAGAGCATGTATCTCACCCCTAGGTAAAAGCATTTAAAAATAGGGGCTAAGAGACTCACCTGAGTCTAATGAGATGCTACTAAGCACAAATGATGATTCACAAGACAATGATGTCGATCAATCGACTGAAACCTGCAGGGCGTCTTAGAAGCGCAAGGTTTTGATAAATGATTAGATGTCTTAACAGACTATCTTTGCTAGTTGCTCAATCAACTAGTAATGTCCAAATGATTAGTTTTGGATTGTTTGTATTTTGTAATTATGTACGGCCCGTTGGTGAGTAATTGAAATAATAATCTAAAAACATTATTATTAAAATATTGAAATGATATACTTATAAAGTATATTTGAAGTGTTTAATATTCGTATCGTATAAGTATTACAAGTATTATTTCATTTAACACTTAGTGTATAGAGAAGGTATAAATATTTCATATTCGGCGACACTTAATAGTTTTTTGTCAATGTCGAAAACGTGGTCAACGGTCTCGGTTTGACCCGCAACCTTTACCCAACTCCTAAAATGGTCAAATAAGTTTATAAAACTTGTTATTATGTTTCGTGGGTCTCTCGAAGTGTCGTTTCCAAGAAAGTACCAAAACAGTCCTTAGGGTTTCTGTTTTCCAGATTTTGACTCGATAAACCTCTCGATTTGGCCCCTTTCTAGTCCGATTCCGACCTAACCAAAAATCACACATGTTCTCGTAGGTGTCTAGATCATTTCTGAAATTTATCACGATTTTACAAGGTCCTTTACTATTTTAAACAAAAATAAATATGAAGGGTGGTCGGTCTCATCTCAACAGTGAGGTCAGTCCAAAGACTCGTGTTTTTAGCTATGATCCGTGAGGATCTGGTCCGAGGGCCAAACACGAAAGTTGTAGCTGGTATCTTAATGAACATTTTTCGTTTAGATGTCGAGAGTTGGTTCTTCCTAGTTTTCAAGTTATGGTCGATTCCGTGAGGCTATTTTATGAAGGCAGAATCTGTTTTGGTATATGTATATATGTATAATTCATAAAAACGTATTTTGAGCTATGATTTGGACATGATATTGTCATATGAGCAACATAACATGTTATTAAACATTAAGCAAGAAAATATAGAGAGAGAAGTGGTGGATTCTTACAAGAAATCGAGATCTAAAGAAGAAGTGAGATGGATGATGCTAGAACCGAACTCGTTGATGCTTCCTCCTTGGTTTCTTCTTCAAGATGGTGGTGGAGGATGATGGTTGTGGGTGGTGGATGGTGATGGCTGATTGGGAGTAGAAAGGAGAGAGTAATAAGTGTGTGTTTTTAGAGAGATTGTAGAGAGAGAGAGGGAAGGGGTAAGAATGAGGAATTCATGGATCTTGTTTTGGTTTTAGTCAAGTAAACACATTCCCCATTTTAGGGGTGGCTGATTTTCGGCCTGGGGGTCCCACAAGAGGGTGTGGGTGTCTCCAAACTTTGTTCACCAATTTCGTGCTCCGTTCGGTGTTTGTTTACCCGATCGTTTCATCGCTCGATTACTCGTAAAACGTATTATATACAAATTTTCGTATACGATTTAAAACTCGATATTTTTGGATAATAGTTTTAGTCAAATGACATATTTTAGGTTGCCAAAATAATATTTGGGATTTCGTTTGAGTGTCGGTAGCGGATTTTACGTTTGAATAATTTGCGTAACGTTTCAAACGTTATAATTGATTACGTGAGATCGCGTGAATTTTTAATTGAAGTATTTTATCAAAATACTTAGAAATAAGTTATAAAAATATAATTTTTATAAATTTCATTTATCGGGCGCGTTTTGCGTATTTCTGGTCGCGTTTGGGTTATTTGGACGATACGATTCACTTATGAAATATTATTCAAATAATATTTAGAATTAAATGTATTTATCAAATAATTTAATATTATTTAACAAATTGGTTTCACCAACGTCCGTATTAGTATGTATCGGAATCCATTCGAATGAAATGCACGATTTAAACAAATCGCGTATTTGTATACATTTCACAAAATATATATAATGATACAAACAATTAGCCTAACATAGAACTAATTACATGTATTACTAAATGATTAGGCGCAAATTTCTAGCCCTAATTGGTCGGGTGTCACATTCTCCCCTTGTTAAGAGAATTTCGTCCCGAAATTCAGCTCTGAGTCGTAGATGGAGTGGAGTCTGTGAATAGCTGTGGAAATTTAAGTCGCATCTGGTCTTCTCGTTCCCAGGTGAATTCCGGTCCTCGCCGCGAATTCCACCGAACTCTGACTATAGGGATACGACTTTGCTTAAGCTGCTTGACCTCACGGTCCATGATCTCCACTAGTGTCTCGACAAAATGAAGTTTGTCGTCAATCTGAATCTCCTCGAGGGGAATAATCAGTGTCTCATCGGACAGACATTTCTTAAGATTAGAAATGTGGAATACGGGATGCACGCTACTGAGCTGAGGAGGTAGCTGCAATCGATATGCGACTGGACCAATCCTTTCAAGGATTTCAAAAGGTCCGATGTACCTAGGATTTAACTTCCCACGTTTGCCGAATCGGATGACACCTTTCCAAGGTGATACTTTGAGCAATACTCGATCCCCAACATGGAACTCGAGATGCTTGCGTCTCACGTCAGCATAACTCTTCTGACGGTCACGTGCGGCCTTCAGCCGTTGCTGGATACCAACGATCTTTTCGGTGGTTTCATGAATGATTTCAGGACCAGTCAGTTGGCTGTCTCCAACTTCAGTCCAACAGATAGGCGACCGGCACTTACGTCCGTACAGTGCCTCAAAGGGTGCAGCTCCAATACTGGTGTGGTAGCTGTTGTTGTACGAGAATTCACACAATGGCAAGTGATGTTCCCAATTTGCACCGAAGTCAATTACGCAGGCGCGTAACATATCCTCCAGTGTTTGAATAGTCCTTTCACTTTGGCTATCGGTTTGCGGATGATAGGCTGTACTCATATCCAAACGAGTACCCAATGACTTTTGCAATGATTGCCAAAAGTTGGATGTGAAACGGCTGTCTCTGTCAGAGATAATTGAGATTGGAACGCCGTGTCTTGATACGATCTCCTTCATATAGATTCGCGTGAGATGTTCCATTTTGTCAGTTTCCTTCATGGTGAGGAAATGAGCTGATTTAGTGAGCCGATCAATGATCACCCAAATGGTGTCGTAACCACTAGCTGTTTTAGGGAGTTTTGTGATGAAATCCATGGAGATTTGCTCCCATTTCCATTGAGGGATTTCCGGTTGCTGGAGCAAGCCGGATGGTTTCTGATATTCGGCTTTAACCTTGGAACATGTGAGGCATTTGCTGACGTACGTGGCAATCTCTACTTTCATGTTCGGCCACCAGTACAGTCCCTTGATGCCATGATACATCTTGTCCGATCCAGGATGTATAGAGTATTTGGACTTGTGAGCTTCATCCATCACTAAGTTTCGAAGGTTTCCAAACTTAGGTAACCAGATTCGACTTGCGAAGTACTTGACTCCATTGGATTTGGTTTCAAATTGATTCTCCATGTTTCGCAAGGCCTCATCTTTGAGGTTTTCAGGTTTCAAGGCTTCGAGTTGAGCGGTGAGGATTTGAATGATTAGATCATTATGAATGGTAATGCTGAAGGCTCGGACTCGAAGAGGTTTGGTGCGTTCTTTTCGACTTAGGGCATCAGCAACTACATTTGCTTTTCCCGGATGGTACTTGATCTCACAGTCATAATCGGTGAGCAACTCTACCCAACGTCGTTGCCTCATGTTGAGATCCTTCTGATCAAATATATGCTGAAGACTTTTATGATCAGTGAAGATGGTACATTTCGTGCCATACAGATAATGTCTCCAGGTTTTGAGTGCGAACACTACGGCTCCTAATTCGAGATCATGAGTTGTGTAGTTCTTCTCGTGAACTTTGAGTTGTCGGGAGGCGTAAGCTATGACTTTTTCTCGTTGCATCAACACGCAACCAAGACCTTGATGTGAAGCATCGCAGTATACCACGAAGTCTTCATTGCCTTCGGGTAATGATAGGATAGGTGCACTGCAAAGCTTTTGCTTTAATAACTGAAATGCTGACTCTTGCTTATCAGTCCAATTGAACTTCTTCTCTTTCTAAGTCAGTGTTGTGAGAGGTTGAGCTATTTTGGAGAAATTCTCAATGAAACGCCGATAATAACCAGCCAATCCTAAAAATTGGCTTACTTCTGTCGGCGTTGTCGGTGCTTGCCAGCACTTGATAGCCTCAATCTTTGAGGGATCAACATGAATTCCCTGACTGTCAATCACATGACCAAGGAATTGAACGGTCTGAATCCAGAATTCACACTTGGAGAACTTAGCATATAATTCCTCGTGTCTAAGGAGTTCTAGAATGGTTTTGAGATGCTGCTCGTGCTCTTGCTCGTTACGTGAGTAGATAAGAATGTCATCGATGAAAACTATGACAAACTTGTCGAGGTATGGTTTGCACACTCGGTTCATAAGATCCATGAATACTGTCGGTGCGTTAGTCAAACCAAAGGCCATAACCTGAAACTCGTAATGACCATAGCGAGTTCGGAAAGCGGTTTTCGGAATATCTTCATCGCGAACTCGTAACTGATGATAACCTGATCGTAGATCTATTTTTGAATAAACACTTGACCCTTGGAGTTGGTCGAACAGGTCATCAATACGGGGAAGTGGATAACGGTTCTTGATGGTTAATTTGTTCAACTCTCTGTAGTCGATACACATCCTGAATGAACCGTCCTTCTTTTTCACAAACAGGATCGGAGCTCCCCAGGGTGAAGAACTCGGTCTTATGAAACCCTTATCCAGAAGTTCCTGTAACTGAATAGACAACTCTTGAAGTTCTGAAGGGGCTAAACGATATGGTGCTCGTGCCACGGGTGCTGCCCCGGGCACAAGGTCTATTGAGAACTCAACTTGCCTTGTTGGTGGAAGACCAGGCAATTCTTCAGGAAAGACTTCTGGAAAGTCTCTAACGATGGGCACATCCTCAAGTCGCTTCTCTTCTGACTTCTTCTCAATAACATGAGCGAGGATTGCCTGCTACCCTTTCCTAAGGTACTTGCGAGTCTTCATGCAGGATATGATATTCAATCTCGTTCCACCGGTCTCCCCTTGTATGATCAAAGTACTACCAGTGACGAGAGGAATACAAACGATTTTGTCATGACAGACAATTTTAGCTCGATGCTTGGATAGCCAATCCATGCCTACTACTATGTCAAAACTTCCAATCTCGATGGGTATGAGGTTTATGGGAAATAGTTCGTTTGCGAGGTTTAGGGTGCAATTTGGTAACACACTATCGGCCTCAATCAATTTGCCATTAGCTAACTCTACAGTGTACTTAGCTTCTAAGGCAACTGGGGAAATGTCTAATAGTGGGCTAAATTCCTCAGATATATAACTCCTATCAGCACCAGTATCAAACAAAACTGAAGCAGTTAAATTGTTGAGAAGAAACATACCCGTGACCACATTAGGGTCTTCACGGGCCTCTCCAACATTCAGCACAAAAGCTCTGCCCCTAGCATTGTTGTTGTTGTTTCCCTTGTTCTTCAACTTTGGACACGCATTCCTGAAGTGTCCAGTGTTTCCACACTCATAGCAGGCTCGGGGTTGGTTGTTGTTGGTGTTGGTGGTGGGGTTGGTTGCAGGTGTTCGGCAGTCTTTGGTAAGATGTCCATATCTCTTGCAGTTGTTACAGGGTGTACCACAAGGACCATCATGATGACGATTGCACTTTGAACAGTAGGGTTTACTTCCAGTGTACCATTTCCTCTCACCAGAACCTGACGTGTCATTCTTGACAGTCTCGGTCTTTTTGAAGGTCTGCTGGTTCTGATTCCCAGACCATTTTCTCTTGTTGTTGTTCCCAGAAGACGAGACAGGGGTTCCTTGGCTCTCTTGCATAGCCATGAGCTCATGAGCTAATCGAATTGCTCCCTGAATGGTGGTTTTGCCGGAAGAAGCGACGTTCCCCCGGACAGGTTCCGGAAGACCGCGGATGTACCTCTTGACCTTGTCGGCCTCAGTGCTCACTAACGCTGGGCGAAGGGTTGCAAGTTGTTGGAACCTAGTAGTGTATCCAACAATGTCGGTTCCTTGAACCTTGAGATGCCAGAACTCCTCATCTAGCTTCTGGAGTTCTTCAGATGGGCAATACTCCTCTGTGAGCATTTTCTTCAGATCTTCCCATGGAAGTAGATAGGCGATATCTATACCCACAGACTGGGCATAAGAGTTCCACCAGGTGAGGGCACCGTCAGCAAGGGTGCATGTGGAGAACTGAACTCTATCCCCTTCCGCACATTTGCTAATGCGAAAGACGGATTCCATCTTCTCAACCCATCTGATTAGGCCGATGGCTCCTTCAGTTCCTTTAAAGCTTAGGGGTTTGCAGTTTTGGAAGTCCTTGTAGGAACAAGGCTTGGCAGTAGGATGGGTATTGGCAGTATCACTAGTCCTTCTGGAGGTCTCTGATGACTGACGCGCCAAGGCTTCAGTTACTTCCTGGGAAATGAGGGATGCCATCTAGGCATCAGTGTAGTTCCTTGACTTTGGCGGCATGATTTTCCTGAGAATAGAAGGATAGGGTTCGTGAGAGATTGTCCATAAATGATGATTATCATAGATGTACATATACAAATGCGGTAATATACAACATCACAATATGACAATCAACATTATAGAACAATCAAGAGGTGTTGAATAACCATCTCTACTGACTAGCAACTACGTGCTAACTAGCCTGGTTATTTGATTTGTTGTGAGTTGGATAAGGTCTCGCTCGAAGTGACTCAGTGGTCCTCCAAGCTACCTATGAGTTTCGTGATTCCAAGAGAGATAATTGAGAGCGGAATGAAGTAGAAGGTGTTTCGGTGCATGTGTGTTTCCATTTCTTTGAAAAAGTGTTTGGATATGTGAGTGCCTATATATATATAATATATAATAGACTAGCGTACAGTGCTTGAGCGATGACTATCCATGTATACATACATATATCACATAATAGTCTTATGAGTGTCTAGCACAAACAATTATGAGTCCCTGTTTCTCTCGAGGTCAGAGTCAACTAATGTATTCCTATTCATGCATAACCATTTCAAGTCTTACATCATCTTTATTTAATTGTACATAGTTGATCAAGCTATGTTAAATTAAACTTGAATGACGTAACTCTTGAACCAATCACACTTAACAGAAAATACTGCCTAACGGTCATAGTCTAGGCCCACTAATGCAACCTAGTTCACTATAACCTTAGGCTCTAATACCAATCTGTCGCACCCCTTAATTCGGGTTGCGGAAGCGGGTCGGGGCGCGACTAATCAATATTAAAAGCACACAAGATATATAATGAACGACCACTACATGCGTCGTTTTACAAATTACATTGATTAACGTAAAAGTCTACATATGTTTTTACAAAAGACGAGTTCGCATAGATATTTGAGAGATTCAAATACATATCTAATTTATACAAAATATAGAAATGCAGGGAAATCTCTTGATGTTTATATGATTGCATGCGACTCGAGCTACAATATCCTGATGGGTAGTCCAACCTACTGCTGAGTACCTGAGATAACATGCTAAAAGGTCAGCTAAAAAGCTGGTGAGCTCACAGGTTTAATATGATAAGATATGATTTGTGAACCGCAAGATTTAATGGGTTGATTTACAAAACATGTAAATAAATGAATAATGAGTATCACTGCCAAGAGCACATAGTCTGAGCTTAACTGAGGGGTCAGGATCCACCTTTAAGGACCTGAGCGAGGTGCCTCTCTATGAGTGCCTAATCTACACTCAATACTGAACAAATGAAAATGCGTCCGTTTGACAGGTTAGTGCTTGCTAACTCGGACGGGGATTGTCAATCACATATGGTACCATACACTAACATTCACGCTAAATCATATTAACAGAACTATGCTTCAGAGGACTTTGATTGATTAGATGAAAACAACTCATGCAGCATACGTGATAATTTGATACTTGCGTTCACATGTAAAACAAAACAGAGCATGTATCTCACCCCTAGGTAAAAGCATTTAAAAATAGGGGCTATGAGACTCACCTGAGTCTAATGAGATGCTACTAAGCACAAATGATGATTCACAAGACAATGATGTCGATCAATCGACTGAAACCTGCAGGGCGTCTTAGAAGCGCAAGGTTTTGATAAATGATTAGATGTCTTAACAGACTATCTTTGCTAGTTGCTCAATCAACTAGTAATGTCCAAATGATTAGTTTTGGATTGTTTGAATTTTGTAATTATGTACGGCCCGTTGGTGAGTAATTGAAATAATAATCTAAAAACATTATTATTAAAATATTGAAATGATATACTTATAAAGTATATTTGAAGTGTTTAATATTCGTATCGTATAAGTATTACAAGTATTATTTCATTTAACACTTAGTGTATAGAGAAGTTATAAATATTTCATATTCGGCGACACTTAATAGTTTTTGGTCAATGTCGAAAACGTGGTCAACGGTCTCGGTTTGACCCGCAACCTTTACCCAACTCCTAAAATGGTCAAATAAGTTTATAAAACTTGTTATTATGTTTCGTGGGTCTCTCGAAGTGTCGTTTCCAAGAAAGTACCAAAACAGTCCTTAGAGTTTATGTTTTCCAGATTTTGACTCGATAAACCTCTCGATTTGACCCCTTTCTAGTCCGATTCCGACATAACCAAAAATCACACATGTTCTCGTAGGTGTCTAGATCATTTCTGAAATTTATCACGATTTTACAAGGTCCTTTACTATTTTAAACAAAAATAAATATGAAGGGTGGTCGGTCTCGTCTCAACAGTGAGGTCAGTCCAAAGACTCGTGTTTTTAGCTATGATCCGTGAGGATCTGGTCTGAGGGCCAAACATGAAAGTTGTAGCTGGTATCTTAATGAACATTTTTCATTTAGATGTCGAGAGTTGGTTCTTCCTAGTTTTCAAGTTATGGTCGATTCCGTGAGGCGATTTTATGAAGGCAGAATCTGTTTTGGTATATGTATATATGTATAATTCATAAAAACGTATTTTGAGCTATGATTTGGACATGATATTGTCATATGAGCAACATAACATGTTATTAAACATTAAGCAAGAAAATATAGAGAGAGAAGTGGTGGATTCTTACAAGAAATCGAGATCTAAAGAAGAAGTGAGATGGATGATGCTAGAACCGAACTCGTTGATGCTTCCTCCTTGGTTTCTTCTTCAAGATGGTGGTGGAGGATGATGGTTGTGGGTGGTGGATGGTGATGGCTGATTGGGAGTAGAAAGGAGAGAGTAATAAGTGTGTGTTTTTAGAGAGATTGTAGAGAGAGAGAGGGAAGGGGCAAGAATGAGGAATTCATGGATCTTGTTTTGGTTTTAGTCAAGTAAACACATTCCCCATTTTAGGGGTGGCTGATTTTCGGCCTGGGGGTCCCACAAGAGGGTGTGGGTGTCTCCAAACTTTGTTCCCCAATTTCGTGCTCCGTTCGGTGTTCGTTTACCCGATCGTTTCATCGCCCGATTAGTCGTAAAACGTATTATATACAAATTTTCGTATACGATTTAAAACTCGATATTTTTGGATAATAGTTTTAGTCAAATGACATATTTTAGGTTGCCAAAATAATATTTGGGATTTCGTTTGAGTGTCGGTAGCGGATTTTACGTTTGAATAATTTGCGTAACGTTTCAAACGTTATAATTGATTACGTGAGATCGGGTGAATTTTTAATTGAAGTATTTTATCAAAATACTTGAAAATAAGTTATAAAAATATAATTTTTATAAATTTCATTTATCGGGCGCGTTTTGCGCATTTCTGGTCGCGTTTGGGTTATTTGGACGATACGATTCACTTATGAAATATTATTCAAATAATATTTAGAATTAAATGTATTTATCAAATAATTTAATATTATTTAATAAATTGGTTTCACCAACGTCCGTATTAGTATGTATCGGAATCCATTCGAATGAAATGCACGATTTAAACAAATCGCGTATGTGTATACATTTCACAAAATATATATAATGATACAAACAATTAGCCTAACATAGAACTAATTACATGTATTACAAAATAATTAGGCGCAAATTTCTAGCCCTAATTGATCGGGTGTCACATCATACATCCAGCTAGCTGCCGGCACACCTCATTTCACTTTTATTAAAATTAGGAAATAAATAATGTGAAAAATAACAGAACTTAAGTAAAAGAAAGGGGGAATGTTTGACCGACTTTGACGATGCAACGAATTAAGGGGTTTTGAGCTTCGTCTCCATTTTGTGATCAAGTTCGGATTCAGGGTATAAGCATAAGCACATAGGTCACTTGAACCACCTTAGGTTTCAAGTGTTTCTCGAAATTTAGTGGTAAGTTTTGTATGAACTATGTTGTATTAATAGTATGACCTACCTTAAAATAAAAAGAAGTTAAGTTTGGCCTAGTGGTCAATAACAATTGTTTTTGTTCTTACGGAATCAGCATGTCGGCAGTTCAAATCATCTCCTAGTGTAACTTTTTAGTTTCTCTGTATTTAGGTTTGAGCAAATTACAAAGAGCCCCTAAAATCTCATGTAAAGTTGGTAAATAACCACCTTTTCTATTATTAGTATATACGGAGTATATATATTTTTATTTTATAGAAAGTTAATCATCCTCAATTCTTTGCGAATATGATGCAATAAATCTATGCTTCTCTTCTTTATCTGAAAAAATAAATTGTTGTGTCATAACTAATCTGGTTTTGTGTAACGATAGAGTAAGTATAATATTGAATTACGATTTATTTCTAAAGGTCGTCCACGTAGTGTAATATATAATATATATATATATATATATATATATATATATATATATATATATATTGCAACAATATGGTACTAATAAGGTAATAATGATAATAATACACTAACGAAGAATTTCAGTGTATAAAACTTAGTCAGGAATATTTTCGATGTGTGTTTTTATCGAAAACCCGACCCGAACCCGATCCGTCCGCACTCGACCGATTCATCCTACTTGTTTCTTTTGTAATATGAACCACGTGGATGTTAGTTCTGGATCCGCCACTGTTTGTGATTGAGAAAATTACCCAAATAAACGGTCAACGCACCCGTTCTCACTAAATAGACGTTGTCAGCATTTTTTTTCAAAAATAAACGACCATTTCGCCGAAATAGACGAAATGTTAGGCGAGTTCGGCGAAAAATTTTGAACCAATAAATGATCGTCAAGGGAAAAAGGAGATCGGCACGAATCACGAAATTTCAAAAAAAGCGCCGGTTTTTACTTTTAGGCGAAATTTTATTCATACTTTAGGCGAAATGTGATTTAGGCGAATTCCTGAATTTAGGCGAATTCCTGAATTTAGGTGAATGTGATTTGAATTTCGGCGAAAATGGCATGTTTGACCGGCGAATTAGAGGTTGACCGGCGAAATTTTGGGACACTTGGCGATCATTTATTAGTTCAAAATTTTTCCCCGAACTCGCCTAACATTTCGTCTACTTCGGCAAAATGGTCGTTTATTTTTGAAAAAAAATGCTGACAACGTCTATTTAGTGAGAACGGGTGCGTTGACCGTTTATTTTGGTAATTTTCTCTTTGTGATTTCGCTGTCTGATGCTTTTCTTGTTGTCGTCTATTGGTATTGGTTTTCGCAAGTGTTCATCTGAAGTTGATTAGTTGACCAATTTTCGGTATTTTGCCTATTTGGTACTGCTTTTTTTTTTTAACACCGATATAATTAACTAGAAAGATACCGAACAATGGGGTAATATATTTTATATATAAATAAAATATTATAAAATGCAACGCTAGTTAATGGTAATGGCTAATAGTAGCGATTAGACCATCCACAATGGAGGTCCATACAAATGTCCATGTCTATGTGGAATGAGGAGGTGGAGTCCATATATAAAGCTTGCATTATTTAGTGAAGTTTATAGGATGAAGTCCATATACATACAAGTAAAGTCCATGCACATGGACAAGGGAAAGGAGTCCATCACCACCATTTGTTAATTTGAGCTATTTAAATATAACTTACATAATCAAGTATGATCCATTTATGGACTTTATGAAGTTTATAGGAGTAGAGTTATAAGTTTATAGGAAGTGGTGGTTTATAGAAAGCTGATGTGGCATGACGTGGCGATGTTATGTACTTGATAAAGTCCATAGCGTTAGAGATGGTCTTAGACCATCACTAGTGGGAGGTCCATGGTGACATGGACATGTGTGGACTTGTTAATATGGACATTCGCATTATTTTAGAAAGTCCATTGTGAAGAGATGTTTGGATGTCCATGGCTATCGACTTCCATGAACTTGGAAAAAAGAGGGTAAATGACACCAAATTATGGACTTCTAAAGTTTATAGGAGTAGAGTAGTAAGTTCATAGAAATTGGTAGTTTATAAGAAGCTGATGTGGCATGACATGACAATGCTATGGACGTCTTGAAGTCCATAACATTAGGGATGCTCTTATGATGAACCGAAAAAGTAGTGATAATTGGTGTTAAGAATATTTTACATGATGATATGATATAATTTTGTAGCTATAAGTTTGAATATCAAAATAGTATTTAAGTTTAGGATTTTTCTAAACACAGCCCTTAAGGTTATGTTTAACATATTCAGACACGCATTGTATTGTTGTACACAGATGATAACCAACTCAATTACTTATTAATAACTATCCCACTAACTTTAATGTACAATTCTTTATGCATAAAAATGTTTCTTAAACATAGCTCTTAGGGCTATCATTAGAAAAATCCGTAAGTTTATCATCGGCATATAGTATAATGAAACATCTTACGTCCGAAAGTAAAAATATCAAACTCAAAACATTGGTCTTTTGAGTGATAAATGGTGTTGTTGTTATTCAATTTGTGTGCATATTGCATTTTGTAATTAAAAAATATCTTTGCAACTAAAAATGTAATAAGTTTTCTACTGTTTGTAACTATAAATGGTTTTATTATAATCTTTGCAACATGAAATGTAACTGTACCGAGTGCATGTGATGTATTATGAAAGTCGTAATAACATAATCGCTTTTTACATAAATTAATTCATTGAAATATTTTAATTTTTAATTTTGTATGAAGATTATACTATTGTAAAGTATATTTATAGTATGATTGTAAATATATGTAATACGTTAGAACAAAGTCGTTTACACAAAGATGTTATAATTAGCTTTGATGTAGAGTTAGTATGAATATCTCAACTCATCTCATATTATCTAAAATACTATCTACAAAGTATCTTCAAATGTTTAGTCTTGACTCATTATAATAAAATTAAAAATAATAATTTACTCTTATCACACTAATAAATGAAAATCTCTAAATAGGAAAGTATTTCCTCACAATATTACTTCTTTGCATTTTGGTATATGCGTTTTCCATTGATTAATTTTAAGGGGAAATATTTTGTGCAGAAAAATTGCACAGTTACAAATGTGCAATTAGCTTTAACTCAGGGACAGAAAATATATATTTAAGAAAGTTGATGGACTGCAAATGGTCAACGACACAAAGTTTTAGTGTTGTTGATACCACAAATGATTTGCCCTAACTTTAAATTCGGATATTCAGATTACCATTCAAAGATGTCATGTTTTTTTTCTTAAATTTCTTAAACAGAAATAGTATCCATGTACGAAGAAAAATTAATAAAAGGAGAAATAAACAAAAAAAGAGAAATAAACAATAAAATTACCTAACAAAGTAAATAGATACTCCTAACAAAGTATCTGATTTTAGGCCAATAGCATGTTGTAATAGATACTCCTAACAAAGTATCTGATTTTAGGCCAATAGCATGTTGTAATGTGTTGTATAAGTGTATAAGCAAGATCTTGACCAACAGAATAAAAGATGGGTTGCAGAAGATAGTAAATTTTAATCAAAGTGCCTTTATCCCTGATAGGCATATCCAAAATAACATTCTTATTATTCAAGAATTACTAAAAGGTTATAATAGGAAGAGTGGTCCCAAAAGATGTGCTCTAAAAATTGACATACAAAAGGCTTATGACACTGTAAGTTGGGATTTTCTTAGTGAGATACTTAAGAAATTTGGGTTTCATGCTAAGATGGTGCAATGGATCAACACATGTATTACTTCTTTTGCATTCTCAATTTGTAACACCCTCAAATTTACTGTTGAGCGGAAGCATACTTTGGGGTGCTATTAATCAATAAACAAAGCACATAAGATATATAACGAACGACTCTACATGCGTCGTTTACAAATACATTGATATTATAAAAGTCTTACACTGTTATAATAGTTTACAAAAGCTCGTAAGCCAAGTGATAGAGATTCTAGGGCATATCTAATTATACAAAATATAGAAATGCAAGGGAATCTCCTGATGTCTGTATGCGACTCGAGCTAATGGGCATCTTGAGTGAGCAGACCTACTGCTGCTGCGATCCTGAGAATACATGCTAAAAAGGTCAGCTAAAGGCTGGTGAGCTCACAGGTTTAATGATAAATTATAATGTATGAACCGCAAGATTTTAAGTATAAGGATTTGCAATTAAGCAAATAAGTAAATGATAAATGATGTATATAACTGCCATAAGCACATAGTTTGAGCTTAACTGAGGTGTCAGGATCACAATCAAATGCCTGAGCGAGGGTGCCTCTCTGCGAGTGCCTAATCTATACTCGTATGAACAAATGATAATGCGTCCGTTTGACCAGTCAGTGCGTGCTGACCCGGACGGGGAGTGTCAATCCCATATGGTACCATACACTAACATTCATGCTACAAAGTATTACCAAACTATACTTGGAGGACTTAAATGATTAGCTGATAAACTCATGCGGAATATAGTGATATTTGATACTTGCGTTCACATGTAAAACAAAACAAGCATGTATTCTCACCCTAGTGTAAAAACAGTAAAATAGGGGCTATGAGACTCACCTGTGTCTGATGAGATGCTATCAAACAAAAATGATGGTATACAAGGAATGATGTCGTCTCCAACGACTGAAACCTGCTAGGCGTCATAGACCCGCAAGGTTATAATAATGATTAGATGTCTTAATAGATCATCTATGCTAGTTGTTCATCCAACTAGTAATGTCCAATGATTTGATTTGATTAGTAAGATTGGAAAATAAGTACGGCCCGTTGGTGAGTTTGAATAATAATTCAAAGTATTATTGTTATTATGCTGATGTGTTATACTCAGAAAGTATACTTGATGTGTTTAGTATTCATATCGTATAAGTTTTGAAGTGTTGTGTTATTCGATACTTAGTGTGGAAATAAGTTATAAGAATTTCATTTTAGGCGACACTATATGGCGTCACTAGATATAAGTTGTGGCAATCGAATGGTTATGTGACACAAGCTTAGTGTTTTCTAGGTTCGGGTTTGTGGTCAAACGACTTCGGTTTGACCCGAGACTTTTACCCAACCCTTAAAATGGTTAAACGAGTTCATAAAAATTGTCGGTTCGTGTCGGGGTTAACCCAATGTGTCGGTTTTAAAAGTTGTATCAAAACAGTCCTTTGTATTAGGTTTTCGGTTTTGTCGGTTTGTTTCTCCTCTCGTTTTGACGTGTTCTAGTCCGAACCAAGTTCCACAAAAATTTACACATGTTCTACTATGTCTCTAGTATCTTATGTAATTTTTCCAAGAATTATAAAGTCCACTTCGTTAGCTAAATAAAAATTGAGAGACGTCGAGTCCGAAATCCGACCAAAACAGTAACAGTCACACAAATCGAGTTTTGTAGAATAATCGGTGTATTTTTGGAAAAAGTGTTCAACACGAAAGTTGTAGATAACGAAAATACGAAGATTTTGGCATAGGCTTCATGCATTTATCTTATGTGTACGATTTTACGTTTTTCGTTATAATTTTTGGACATCATCAAGTTGTATGAGCAATATAACATCTATATAAACATAGTACAAGTACTTTTCGAAAGTTTCGGAAATCTTACAATGATCGTATGAGGAATCCGAAAAGATGGAAGTGTAGCTCTCGTTAACGTAATCCTTATTGCTTCAAGCCTTCTAGTGATCCAAGGTGGTTTTAGGTGGTGATTTGGTGTGTTCTTGGACTGAATTTAGAGAGAGAGAGTGACGATGGAGAGAGAGATAGAGAGAGAAGTGAGTTGGTGATGAAATGAGGAAAAAGATGATGATGTTTAGGTCTTGAGTCAACAAAGGAGAAAGACAAAATCTAAAATTTTAGGGGGTGTGTTTGTGGTGGCTGAATGTGACACCCGACAAATTAGGGCTAGTAATTAGGTCCTAATCACTTCGTTAATACATGTAATTAGTTATGTTTAGGGCTAATTATGTGTATCATTATGTATATGGGATTATATACACACGTATGCGATTTGTTTAAATCGTGCATTTTACTATCAGATGGAATCCGACACATACGGACGTTGGTAAAACTTTTTAATAAATAACATAAATCTATTTGATATTTAAATAGTAGTTATTTACATCATATTATTATGTATTAATAATATACGAAACAATGTACGTTTTGTTTAAAACGTAACCGACACGAATTAAACGTGCAAAATGCGCCCGGCAGACGAAATAAAACATAGTTATATTTTTATAACTTAAAACTAAGTATTTTGATAAAATACTTCGAGTAAAAGTAGTACGATTACACGTAAACAAAAATAACGTTTAAAAACGTTACACGATTCAAACAAACATACGATTCGCAACCGACGACCAAACGAAAACCCAAACATTATGTTGGGAACTCAAAATATAATATTTTGGATGAAAATATCATTTTAATATATCACAATTTAAAACGTTGACGAAACGAGTTACTTAAAACGTTTAACGTTTAAACGAACGGGTAAACGTACACTGCGCGTAACGTAACTTTAGGGAACAATTTAACACACCCACATGGGATGGGACCCACTTAAAATCTGCTGGAAACCAGCCCCATGCCCACCCCTCTCCTCCTTGATGATTACTTCACACCACCACACCATACCTCATTCACCATCTCCTCACTCTTTGATTTTTCTCCTCCTTCTCTCTATTCTCTCTCTCTAAAACGACTTGGAGGCTGTCACCAGCCACCACCACAATCCCCCATCACCACCATACAACCGCCATAGAGCCACCATCGGTCGCCACTCGGAAAATCAAGAAAACGCAAGGAAAAGAGCTCTCGGTTTAGTTTCTTCGTCTCTTCATCATTTTCTTTGTAACGAACTTCATGACTCATTAGTTTTACTTTCTTAACATATATATACATGTTAGTATGCTCACTCAAGCATAAAATGTCCAAATAATAAACCGAAACGCGATTTAAAACTCGAAAACTGGAGCTTAATCTTCATGTCCAGATTCTGTTCAAATTTCAACGATTTTTATAAAATTCATTTTAACATGAAAATAGATGTTTCTTAAGCCTAAAATGTAGTACAAGAAGTAAGGTTTCTAAAAAAGTTTTTTCGTAACATTTCGACTTTGTTTGCTATTTTAAAATAATTTTCTCCAGTGACATAGAATTAATGTTCCGGCGGACAGAAACTTTCAGTAACTTCTCGAGGCCATATCTCGAGTTCTAGACCTCAAAAACGTGTGATACCACTTGGGAAATCTTTGTAATTTTGTTATATACAAAAAGTTCTTCTTTGGCTCATTCCAGAAATACACCAATTTTTCCAAAAAATTTGATTTGTGAGCAAAGGTCTAAATTCGGATAAAACTGACCCCTGATCCTTTGCGAATTTTTAGAAAATATCAAACTACCTCCAAAAGTCATAAAAAAATTACAGGAAGTACATAACATATGTAGGAACATTTGTAAAAATTTCGGAACGTTTCGTTAAGGTTTGCTATTTTTCATAAAAATCAAAAATTCGGACTGAATTGCACTCCAAACTTTGACTTTCGGATGAATAGTGACTCCGAACTTTGACTTTCGGATGAACAGTAACTGATATCGCGTAAAAAGTCATGTTTTTACTACCGATATCTCTCTCATTCTGGAACGATTCTTGGCATTTTAACTCAAATATAACACAAATCAATAGTATTATGCCAAGATGGTCAAAACAAGGTTGCACGATGAAAATCAAGCAAAACGGATGAAAAACGAAGACTCCACATACGTTTGAAGATTCAAGGCATCAAAACGAGATTTCAAGACAAAAGTGCCTATCACTAACACCCATCTCATCCAAGATGTTCGTTTTCAAATTACGAATCCAACAGAAGAAGAATCAACAAAAACGGACGAAGAATGAGGATTCTACGTATGCCGGAAGATCCAAACGATTCGTACGAAATATCTAAAGATGTGAGACATATTTTTGGGAAATCTTTACATCAAAGTCTTCGTTTTTAAATTACAAATCCAACGCAAAAAGAATCGACGAAAACGGACGTATAACGAAGAAGATACGCGCGAATTAAGAAACGAAGCAAAAGACAATGAACGGGGCGGGCGGCCGCCACCAGCCAGCAGCCACCAGGCGCCGCCCAGCTGCCACCAGGTGCCGGCCAACCCTCCTCTACACTGGTTTCCTCTTTTGGAAAGTTTGCGTACCTGGTGCACCACCTTTCCGCGTTGTACAGTACCCGGTGCGCCTACTTTCCGCATTGTACAGTACCCGGTGCACCTTTTTACCCACATTGCGCTAATGTGCACCTCTTGATGCTAATGTGAGCCAAACCTCTCCTATAAATAGAGGGCATGAGGGTTCATTTCAACTTGCACCATATGCACACACATTAAGCATATTTCTTTCTTTCTTCTCTCTAGTTTCTAGTTTTATTCTTTCTTTTATTTTTCTTTCCACTTTCTCTCTCTAAGTTAATTAATTTAGTGAGAGATAAGTAGAGGATTAATTTTGTAGTAGTTAGTAGTAGCTAGCTTAGCAATGTAACGCTTTGAAATATTCGAAAGTAATATAAGCATCGTTTTGCTCGCAATAATTACGGGTAATATCTATCCTTTTCTTTTATTAATTAATTGTAATGTTCTTGTTTGATGTTTATGATTTATTAATATTAGAAATGTCTATTGCCATGATATGCGAGTAGTTGCTTATATGTTTGCCATGATTTAGATAGTTATAATGGGATGATATTAAATATTGTGAAGTAATGTGACGGCCCCTATTCGACTGTTCTCGGATATAGTGCTGGAAACGCTTTATGCGGAGTACAAATGTACGTAAGTCTGAGAACGACCGAAGGTAGTTGCATTATGGATTAATACTATAAAAGTGCTAAATAAATTTATGTTTATAGTTTAATTATAACATTATGAACGAATGATGGCATGTTTGGCCAACCGCTTATGACCAGACTGCCCCAACTTATTCCGGTAGGGTAAAACCTGTTTATGTGACTATTTATTCAATAGACCATGCCATGATACGGACATCTCTGACGACCGAGATTGGGGAATATGATTCGAGGGTAGTTGTTAGCCGATGTGTTCAGTACATTTGGGAGAACTTCCGGTGTATTGTAATTGTTTGTGTTTACTATCCATGTGACATATCTTCTATCTGATTGCGGACAACTCTACGTTAGTTAGCTGATAGGATCGTAAAAACAACTCATTCCAACATAGTTTAAATTTATAAAAAGAGACTTATATGAATGGGAATTATTATACTTTGTTATTGTTTAAATATATGACACCTGACCTAATTAATGGAGTACCCTTTCCAGTTATCCACGTGACTGCAACCTAGATATTAGGGAGTCAGGAACCTTAATTGTGGTAAGTAGTTATCTGTGCCCATGACATGCAATAAGTAAGACACAGTGAAACTACTTGTTGTATATATTAGATTTACATTTCTGCACTGCTTTACATTTAGTTAGTTTAGAGTGTCACCCTCACTGTCAATTACTCTTGACCGCATGTTAGACGTAAGAACCCGTGATACTACCCTGTAAAGTACACTGTCTATTACTGAAAGGCATGGTCCTCATATGAAACTTTTTTTAAACAACCTGTGAATAATCTGGAGATGTATAACTGTTTGAAAATGAGAGGTCTAGGTCATAAATCAAAAGTAATTGGAGCTTAAGAAAAGTATTAACAAGGTCTAGTAAGGAAAGTCCAAGTGATTTAGATATATCAACCTCCTAGACTTTACATATTTGACTCTTTAAACATAACAAGTAATAATTAGTTACACTATCAGAAGAACGATAGATAAGCTTAGGTGTTAAGAACGGTCGGACCTATGAGACGATATGCTG
The DNA here is from genome assembly GCA_949592205.1 of Helichrysum umbraculigerum. Lineage (NCBI taxonomy): Eukaryota > Viridiplantae > Streptophyta > Magnoliopsida > Asterales > Asteraceae > Helichrysum > Helichrysum umbraculigerum. Next base: position 59,720,126 of record CATIUR010000005.1, on the reverse strand, counting down.
CTTTATTCATGTACCTCGGTTAATCACCAAAATAGGTTGCTTATCTTTCAACTAGGTAAGTATTGGAAGTTTAGCTTATTGCTCCGATCAGAATCACGATAACCTAGTTCCTAGTGACATGCCAATGGGAATTTAATTGGTAGGGTTCTAGTGTTTACACCAAAGTCTGTCAATCTATTAATCTGAAAGTGTCCTCATCATAAACACCATCCCGATATTATACTATCCCAAGTCATGGTAAACCACGTCTTCCTTATCCTTAGTTGTTCCTTATATGCTAGCTAGCTCATTTTAGTTTTATTGCCTTAGTTATTTTAATCAGATAAAAACCAAACAAAACCAACTATCTGAACCCAATCTTGAGGACTGAATTATCCAAACGAGCTCCGTTTCAAATTCGACCGTCTGGAGACGACCCTGATCATCCTTACCACGTACTAGTATCAAGTACTTGTGCCTAATACCAGTAGGTAGTTCGGAGGTTTAGGCCCCGAGCAAAATAAATTTTAAAACACCCTGATCGCACCCTCGGTTTCGTTACAACAACACCAACGACACCGACGGCTGAGGGCGCATCAGTAACCTTGACCTCTTGAACTTCGGATGAACAGTAGTTTTGACTCCGAAAGTCAACTTTTAGAGTTGACTTTCATTGACTTTCGGACTTGTATGCTAAATTCGGATTTTGTAGTTTCGGATCAACACTTTCGGACCAAAAACACACATATACATTCAGATATATATATATATATATATATATATATATATATATATATATATATATATACATTCGGAAATCCATATATATGTATGTATATATATATATATATATATATATATATATATATATATATATATATATATATATAGTAACGGGATCAAAAAAGAAGAAAAATTAGGTGGAGAAGAGGGAGAAAGCAATATGATTCAGTGTTTTTATACTATGATTCATTTTTTTATTATAATAATAAAAAAAATGAATCATAGTATAAAAACACTGAATCATATTGCTTTCTCCCTCTTCTCCACCTAAATTTTCTTCTCCCTTGATCCTAATCCTATATATATATATATATATATATATATACACTTTCAAAAATAATATTGCAAGCAAATGCATACTTTTACACACTTATAAACTTTTAAAAGTATACAAAATAACGAAACACATAATAATAAAACTTTGTAATTATTATTACAAAAACACACCAACGGGCCGTTCATGTTTTCAAAAACACAAACAATTAAACAATCAAATTACTTGGACATAACTAGTTGAATGAGCAACTAGCATAGGTAATCTTTTGAGATACCTACTCATTATCATAACCTTGCGCGTTTAGGACGCCCGGCAGGTTACAGTCGCTTGGACGACCTCACATCTTTGTGTACCATCATTATTTGCTATTTGTAAACGCATCAGACTCAGGTGAGTCTCATAGCCCCGACTTTTACTGTTTTTACTCCCGGGGTGGGAATACATGCTCAGATTTGTTTTACATATGAACACAAGTACAAAACTCAATATATTGACTGCATGAGTTTGTTTTCACTAATCATGAAGTCCTCCACCACATAGTTTGTTAATATGGATTTAGCGTGAATGTTAGTGTATGGTACCATATGGGATTGACAATCCCTGTCCGGGGTAGTCGCGCTACCATGACTGTGATGTCAAATGGGCACATTATCATTTGTTCACACGTGTGTTGATTAGGCACATGCAGGAGGCACCTCGCTCAGGTCCTTGAATGTGGATCCTGACATCCTCAGTTAAGCTCGAACTATGGGCTCATGGCAGTAATATACATATTTATTTGATTGATTTCAAACACGATTAAATCTTGTGGTTCATACAATATTATTTCAATATTACACCTGTGAGCTCACCAGCTTTTAGCTGACCACTTTAGCATGTATTCTCAGGTACTCAGCAGTAGTAGGACTGCTCAGGATATTATGTAGCTCGAGTCGCATACAGACACCAGGAGATTCCCCTGCATTTCTACATTTTGTAAATTAGATATGCCTTAGAATCTCTAAACATTAATTACGAGCTTTTGTAAACATTACAACTTTGTAAAACTTTTACATTATATTAATGTAACTTGTAAACGACGCATATAGAGTCGTTCATTATATATCTTGTGTGCTTTGATTTCCTTGATTAGTCGCACCCGATGTATGCTTCCGCTAATCATGAATTTGGGGGTGCGACAGATTGGTATCAGAGCCTAAGGTTATAGTGAACTAGGTTGCATTTAATGGGCCTAGACTATGACCGTTAGGTAGTATTTTCTCATTAGGTATGACTGGTTTAGGGATTACATCATACTAGTTTAATTTAACATAGCTTGATCAACTATGTACAATTAAATAAAGATGATGTAAGAGCTGAGACGGTTATATTGAACAGGAATACACTAGTTGACTCTGACCACGAGAGAAACCGGGACTTATACTTGGTTATGCTAGACACTCTCTAGGCAATATTATATTATATAATATGATATAAATATAGGCCTCACTTGTTTAGCATTCTTGCCAACAAATGGCATACTTTCCTACCGTTGCACCGACTGATTTAGGAAACGAAACCAAAACCTTATCCACTACGATAAGGACAACCACAATAACCGCTCACACGACTTTTAGCCTTCGTGCTACATTTGGAAGTCACATGAGCTATACTTATTTTAGCCATCTTACTACTATTTTCTACTCTTATCATAGACATGTGAAATTCTCACACACGTACTAATCTCTAGGGTATTGTATATCGAATATCTACGAATAGGCAACACTTACTCATTACTACCCTGTCATCGAGGATGACAACACGTTCCGCTGTACTACCTACCACTCATGGGAAAGATACTACCATGTGTCCTTTCTACCACTCTCATCCTTTGGGATCGCGTTTGAGGCGCACTACTAGAGAAAACTACTAGGTCTCCTCGAGCTAGACCTTAACTCATACACATTGTCGATTGCACTATACATGGAACATGCCAAAGGGCAGCTTCTCATCGATGGGGCTGGCTACCTGTTGCACTTTCTATTTGGAGATTCAAACACAACAGTCAAAACACACTTAACACTCGCAACATATTCTCAAGGACTAAAATCCTTTTTCTATCATTTCCTAAAGAACTCGCTTGCATGGAAATGGAAAATTTCACCGTGGACGACTGCACGTCTGATAACGAACAGATTAACGAGGAACAAATTCAGTACACATACTTCGATGAAGAGATAGCCCCAACGGAAGAAATCATAAACGAGGGAATCGAAAATCTAAACTTCGGGGTAGTTGACATCGAAGAATATGTAAGAGTACGAGATCAGGCCGAGGACTTAGATGGCCGAAATTGGGAACTTAAACTAAAATGCAAGACCTATGAGCTGGAATTGAGAATTCTAAAAAGGTTCATTTCCGAACGAATCCTAGATAGGATCCGCCACTGGGGTGAAGTGACTACTAACTTCAATCAAAGAGCGAAAACATGGGTCAAGTGGATGTACCAACAAGCTACAGAAGATGCTTGGACGTACCCTACGCCCCTACGATACAGGGACATGATTGAAGCTTGTTATTACCCTCACGACCTGAATCTAGAATAGATAGACTGTAACTATAACTCCTTTATATAGCGGATTTATGTATGTAGTAGGTCGCACCGAGAACCACTAATTCGATGGGTATACCGTTACCCCATCACATTTTGTATAATCCTTTTGGTATTCGACCGGATGTAACAATTCCCGGCAACTTTTGTAAACTCTATGTTGATAATCTCTTGAACTCATTACCTTGAATGGTATCGAATCTTATCACCTACTGAACCTAATTGTCACTTATACTGTTGTATACTACTTCCTTGTACATACATTTTAATTAATTATACCTTATGCATGATTGCACTTTAAACCTCGCCAACGAGCTCTTCCCTATCGATCTAGTTTCTATCAAGATCGAAAGTTTCGACATCATTGTTGACTTGGACTGGTTGTCCAGAAAATCATTCAAATTCCTCTTGTCACCGGTACTACTTTGATCATACAAGGGGTGACCGGTGGGACGAGGCTGAACATCATATCTTATATGAAACACCAGAAATATCACCCATCTCCAAATGATAGAGACCAGCGACGAAGTCACAACCTTACGACTAAAACTTGTATACATAATAGAACCCACTTGGAACCAGTAAACTTTCTCTAAGCATGTATAGTAAGTGGGAAAATGGTTTTCAACAAATTTTCATTTAAATTTCTCCACGGACCTCTCGCAAACGTAAACCTTTCAACAGATGCTCACCGAACATCTACTTCAAACTTTCCGCAACTGCTAATTTTCAAACGAATTTTTGTAAACAAAAATTTCTGACGTGTTGCCAATAACAAGGATTTTCAACATATTCGATTGATCTCAAGCTTTTCAACAGATTCTTATCAATTCAAGTTTTCAACAGATTTACGTCAGCGAGGATTTTTAAACAAAAATTTCCCCACAAAATGTTTTATGAAGTTTTCAAAATCCATAAGTTATTAACAAAACCGAAATTACGATGATATTCTTTCTTAGCCAAATGAAAACCATATATATGAACCAACACTTGATTTTCACTAAATTCCTCGCTATGATCTAAACCCTAGTCCCACTTTGAAACTAGGACACGATTAACAGTACGAAATGGCAACACGCAAATCTTACAAAGTCAGATCTAGACGGATTTTATAGGGACTAACCTCTTCTTCATTTGCAATATCACTGTTTTAGTAAATATTATTCCGTAGGAGATGACAAGTCCCACAATAGACAGTTTCGTGTCAGACGATGACCTATTCTATGAGGGACCGACGACATTCCTTGTCTGCTTACTTTGGACAACGATAACAGCTTATACATTTGAACATCTACGGGTCTTCTCTGAAGATACGTTCCAACGGTTTATACTGGATGTAATCCAACGATTCACTCACATTTTCACAACTCATGGTTGTGGTGTTACCCGCCGTACTCATACGAGACTTGTTACTTAATCATGTTTGATCACTATCTTGACACATCCGATAAACGTTTTACTCATAATGTAAAACGCATTATCTAATCGTAACTTAGTCCCCGTTTGACTTGTGTTATCAACAGATTACTCATACACCTTAGTGGATCATGATTGATCACTACGCGATTTGACTACTGTTCGAACAATGGAATAATATTTATTAGACTACTATTTTAACAACAAAATGATCAAGGGTTTATCACGTTCAGAAACGACTTAGACGCTGAGTATATCGTAGAATTTACTAATTGATTCAGGCCGGTTAGCACAATTCAAAATTTCACTTCAAAGTTGAGGATAAAACTTTTCTTTCTAGACATGATAATCAACCAAGATCGAAATACCTCCCCTCTCTTTCTTTTCCAATGTTATCTAAGAATTCCGTCAAAATCATTGTTATGAGAAAAACTTGTTCATAGTTCCTCCAGTTTCTGGTGGAACTCTAATTCTAACAAGGGGAGGAAGGCGAAACGAAATTGAACATCATACAGCGTAGAAAGTACAACAAAAGAACTACACCAACCATGAATCTAGAAATCAGAAATGAGAATATTTCCTCCTAAATTTAGAAAAACTACCTATACGATTACCTAGACGGTACGAGTCATCATAAGGACCTCCAACGCATATTGGATCAGAATGATCTAAATATGAGGCAACATCGATGGGTCGAGTTGCTAACCGATTACAACTGTGAAATTCAATATCACCCAGGCAAGGCTAACGTTGTTGCCGATGCCCTCAGCCGAAAGGAACATCCGAAACCTCTTCAAGTCCGAGCCCTCAGTATTACAATTCACAATGACCTTATCATTCAAATCCTTACTGCTCAACTCGAAGCCTTGAAACTTGAAAATATCAAAAACGAGGCCTTGAGAAACATGGAGAAACAATTTGAAACCAAACCCAATGGGGTTAAATATTTCTCCAACCGAATCTGGTTACCATGTTTCGGGAATCTCCGAGACTTGGTAATGGACGAAGCTCACAAATCCAAATATTCTATACATCCTGGATCTGACAAAATGTATCATGGCATCAGAGAATTTTACTGGTAGCCAAACATGAAAGCTGACATCGCTACATACGTCAGCAAGTGCCTCACGTGTTCAAAAGTCAAGGTCGAATATCAGAAACCTTCCGGTTTACGGCAGCAACCGGACATTCCTCAATGGAAATGGGAGCAGATCACTATGGATTTTATCACCAAACTTCCAAAAACCGCGAGCGGTTGCGATACCATTTGGGTGATCGTTGATCGGCTCACAAAATCTGCTCATTTCCTCGCCATAAAAGAAATCGATAAAATGGAGCGCCTCACACGAATCTATCTGCAAGAAATCGTATCTCGACACGGCGTTCCCATCTCGATTATCTCCTACAGAGATAGTCGCTTCACTTCTCGCTTTTGGCAATCATTACAAAAATCATTGGGTACTCGCCTGGATATGAGTACTGCATGTCATCCTCAAACCGACGGCCAAAGCGAATGAACCATACGGACTTCGGTAATACATGTAATTAGTTATGTTTAGGGCTAATTATGTGTATCATTATGTATATGGGATTATATACACACGTATGCGATTTGTTTAAATCGTGCATTTTACTATCAGATGGAATCCGACACATACGGACTTCTGTAAAACTTTTTAATAAATAACATAAATCTATTTGATATTTAAATAGTAGTTATTTACATCATATTATTATGTATTAATAATATACGAAACAATGTACGTTTTGTTTAAAACGTAACCGACACGAATTAAACGTGCAAAATGCGCCCGACAGACGAAATAAAACAAGGTTATATTTTAATAACTTAAAACTAAGTATTTTGATAAAATACTTCGAGTAAAAGTAGTACGATTACACGTAAACAAAAATAACGTTTAAAAACGTTACACGATTCAAACAAACGTACGATTCGCAACCGACGACCAAACGAAAACCCAAACATTATGTTGGGAACTCAAAATATAATATTTTGGATGAAAATATCATTTTAATATATCACAATTTAAAACGTTGACGAAACGAGTTACATAAAACGTTTAACGTTTAAACGAACGGGTAAACGTACACTGCGCGTAACGTAACTTTGGGGAACAATGTAACACACCCACATGGGATGGGACCCACTTAAAATCTGCTGGAAACCAGCCCCATGCCCACCCCTCTCCTCCTTGATGATTACTTCACACCACCACACCATACCTCATTCACCATCTCCTCACTCTTTGATTTCTCTCCTCCTTCTCTCTATTCTCTCTCTCTAAAATGACTTGGAGGCTGTCACCAGCCACCACCACAATCCCCCATCACCACCAAACATCCACCATACAACCGCCATAGAGCCACCATCGGTCGCCACTCGAAAAATCAAGAAAACGCAAGGAAAAGAGCTCTCGGTTTAGTTTCTTCGTCTCTTCATCATTTTCTTTGTAACGAACTTCATCACTCATTAGTTTTACTTTATTAACATATATATACATGTTAGTATGCTTACTCAACCATAAAATGTCCAAATAATAAACCGAAACGCGATTTAAAACTCGAAAACTGGAGCTTAATCTTCTTGTCCAGATTCTGTTCAAATTTCAACGATTTTTATAAAATTCATTTTAATATGAAAATAGATGTTTCTTAAGCCTAAAATGTAGTACAATAAGTAAGGTTTCTAACAAAGTTTTTTTCGTAACATTTCGACTTCGTTTGCTATTTTAAAATAATTTTCTCCGCTGACATAGAATTACTGTTCCGGCGGACAGAAACTTTCAGTAACTTCTCGAGGCCATATCTTGAGTTCTAGACCTCAAAAACGTGTGAGACCACTTGGGAAATCTTGGTAATTTTGTTATATACAAAAAGTTTTTCTTTGGCTAGTTCCAGAAATACACCAATTTTTCCATAAAATTCGATTTGTGAGCAAAGGTCTAAATTCGGACAAAACTGACCCCTGATCCTTTGCGAATTTTTAAAAAATATCAAACGACCTCCAAAAGTATAAAACAAATTACAGGAAGTACATAACATATGTAGGAACATTTTGTAAAAATTTCGGAACGTTTCGTTAAAGTTTGCTATTTTTCATAAAAATCAAAAATTCGGACTGAATTGCACTCCGAACTTTGACTTTCGGATGAATAGTGACTCCGAACTTTGACTTTTGGATGAACAGTAACCTTGACCTCTTGAACTTCGGATGAACAGTAGTTTTGACTCCGAAAGTCAACTTTCGGAGTTGACTTTCATTGACTTTCGGACTTGTATGCTAAATTCGGATTTTGTAGTTTCGGATCAACACTTTCGGACCAAAAACACACATATATATAATATATATAAATTCGGATCACACTTTCGGACTAAACCATACTTTCGGACAAAATTATATATATAGGTAAAAGTTCGGACATATATACGTATATACATTCAGATATATATATACACATTCGGAAATCCATATATATGTATGTATATATATATATATATATATATATATACACTTTCAAAAAAATATTGCAAGCAAATGCATACTTTTACACACTTATAAACTTTTAAAAGTATACAAAATAACGAAACACAAAATAATAAAACTTTGTAATTATTATTACAAAAACACACCAACGGGCCGTTCATGTTTTCAAAAACACAAACAATTAAACAATCAAATAACTTGGACATAACTAGTTGAATGGGCAACTAGCATAGGTAATCTTTTGAGATACCTACTCATTATCATAACCTTGCGCGTTTAGGACGCCCGGCAGGTTACAGTCGTTTGGACGACCTCACATCTTTGTGCACCATCATTATTTGCTATTTGCAAACGCATCAGACTTAGGTGAGTCTCATAGCCCCGACTTTTACTGTTTTTACTCCCCGGGTGGGAATACATGCTCAGATTTGTTTTACATATGAACACAAGTACAAAACTTAATATATTGACTGCATGAGTTTGTTTTCACTAATCATGAAGTCCTCCACCACATAGTTTGTTAATATGGATTTAGCGTGAATGTTAGTGTATGGTACCATATGGGGTTGACAATCCCTGTCCGGGGTAGTCGCGCTACCATGACTGTGATGTCAAACGGGCACATTATCATTTGTTCACACGTGTGTTGATTAGGCACATGCAGGAGGCACCTCGCTCAGGTCCTTGAATGTGGATCCTGACACCCTCAGTTAAGCTCGAACTATGGGCTCATGGCAGTAATATACATATTTATTTGATTGATTTCAAACACGATTAAATCTTGTGGTTCATACAATATTATTTCAATATTACACCTGTGAGCTCACCAGATTTTAGCTGACCACTTTAGCATGTATTCTCAGGTACTCAGCAGTAGTAGGACTGCTCAGGATATTATGTAGCTCGAGTCGCATACAGACACCAGGAGATTCCCCTGCATTTCTATATTTTGTAAATTAGATATGCCTTAGTATCTCTAAACATTAATTACGAGCTTTTGTAAACATTACAACTTTGTAAAACTTTTACATTATATTAATGTAACTTGTAAACGACGCATATAGAGTCGTTCATTATATATCTTGTGTGCATTGATTTCCTTGATTAGTCGCACCCGATGTATGATTCCGCTAATCATGAATTTAGGGGTGCGACACTGAATTTTGGTCCATGGGCCCCACCAAAGAGTGTGGGTGTCTCAACTTTTGTTTCCCCAAATTCGTGCTCCGTGCGGTGTTCGTTTACCCGGTCGTTTAAACGTTTATTTAGACGCGTATCGCTATTTTATGCGTTTTCGTTTTCGATTTAAATCTCGATATTTTTAGTGGAAGTATTTTATCAAAATACTTTAGTTTGAGTTATAAAAATATACCTTTAGAATATTTGATTTGTCGGATACGTTTTGCGTGTTTTATTCGCGTGCGGTTAACTTTATACGATACGATTAACGTTTTATATATTATCAAAATAATATAATGTAATAATTGAATTTATTAAATAATTTTATATTATTTAATAAAATAGGTTCACCAACGTCCAGTTTTTTTTGGTAGTGTTCATGAGGGAATACAACGTGCTATATTGCAAATTCTGCCGTTTTCTGTTGGTATGTTACCAATGAGATATCTTGGTGTCCCTCTTCTTGCTAAAAGGCTTAGTGTCAATGATTGCAAGTGTTTAGTGGATAAGGTAAAAAGCAGAATTGAGAATTGGAGAAATAAGAAGTTATCATATGCTGGGAGAATACAGCTTATAGCATCAGTTCTATCCTCTATGCAAGTCTACTGGGCGTCTGTATACATGTTGCCTCAAACTACTATCATAGAGATCGAAAGATTGCTGAAGGGTTTTTTATGGTGTCAGGGACCATTAACAAAAGGAAAGGCAAAGATATCTTGGAAGGCTATTTGCATGCCTAAAGAGATTAGGATTTAAATCCTTGAAGCATTGGAATGAAGTGTTGCTTATTAAGCAATTGTGGAAAATTGTTGAACAACAGGATTCGTTGTGGGTCAAATGGGTGAACGTGGTCAAGTTAAAAGGAAAGAACATTTGGGAAATAGAGGAAAGCAACTGTGACACCCGGTCAAAAAGGGCCAAAATTAGGGGCCAATTTAAACTTTTAAATCACGTATTACATACGTGTTAACACTTAAGCATTCAAGTATTATATATATATATATGTATATATATAAACCGAAACGGTTATTTAAATAATCGCGAATACCAAATTTAACAAAACGTAGAAACTCAAAAATGAAAGTGAGCGAAAAACATTTTTAAATCAAGTATTATTATTAAGGATAATAATTACATAATCCGTTTGAAATTTAAATACAGTTTAGATACAGAAAACTATCCGTACATTTTAGGTAAAACAAAGTTACAATTTTATACATCCGTAAAAACATTTTTATAAATTATTTCAATTAAAAACTTATACGAATCTATTTTTAGAAAATTATCATTTTAAAACATTATACTATATTACGATCGGGCACGCAAACACGGGTCGGAAATATCCCAACAACCTCAATAATTGAGGCCGGTATATACAACCGACCTCAATTATTTTACACACACACGCTCATATCTCATCTCTCTCGGCTCTCTCATTTCTTTCTCTCGGTTCTTCTTCAAACAACAACAACAAATAACAATAACAACAACAATCATCAACATCATAATCACCATCTTCTTCTTCATAATCGGATCATCCTCTTCATCGTGGTACTCGACATCATCCTCACCGTCTCGTTTTAAAAATTGTAAGAAAACTTTGATTTACTTTAAGTTTAAGTTTATAAACGTTTATATTATCATGTATGAGTATTGTGATGATTGTTGGTAGAAAAAGTTAGGAGTAAAATTGATTTTTGTAAACTTTCTGCACGAACAGACCCAACCCAGACTCCGGAATCCGGCGGATTCAAGGGAATCCGGCGGATTCCTACCCAAAGACATCGAATACGACGTATTCGGGTGAATACGGCGTATTCCCCATACTTTGAGCCCAATCCGGACGGCTTCATCAGAAGCCGAACGGCTTCCCCTTTTGTCCCACTTCAAAATTCGAACAAATACACCAGAAGCCGACCGGCTTCCTACGAAGCCGCCGGCTTCCCATGAAGCCGGACTGCTTCCCCTGAACCCGAACGGCTTCCTTCTGTTTCCCATTGAATCCGGCGTATTGAATGGAATCCGGCGGATTCCTTTCTTAGCGTGCTTAACCGGCGGGTACCTCGCCTACCCGGCGGGTACCTAGCCCAGACCAGCCATCTGATTTCGAAAATTAATCTGAAGAGAATACAAACATTTATATGGATACGATATATGTTTAATAAACATTTAACATAAATTTAAACTCAATTATATTTTTAGAATATAAACTCCATTGTAGCCAACGGGTACACATTTTACAAACTACAAACTTAATGGATTTCAAACATAATCACGAGTCAAATACTTTGGACACAATTAATCAAACAAATAACTATACGAACGATTAATTAAAGTATTCACTTACACTTATACAATCTCGCGTGTTTAGGACACTAGAAGATTTCGTTGGTTCACGAGCTCACATTAGGATTGATTGCTCATCAGGTGAGTCTCACAGCCCCATTTTTACTGTTTTAAATATTGGGGTGAGATACAATGCTTACATGTTTTCGTGATCATATGTTATTTGATTAGTTAATTTAATTATTAACTCATGGAATTAAATGATTATTTAGTTCGGTTAACTATATTAGTTACATTGTTTGGCTACCATTCTTTGGTCCTGATTAGCATTGTTAAATTTCACATTGTTCGAAGACCTGCGATGGTTTGTTCCATGTTGCGAAACCTGCGTTGGTTTCATCATTGTTTAATTGCACATTGTTCGAAGACCTGCGATGGTTTGTTCAATGTTACGAAACCTGCGTTGGTTTCATCATTGTCTAATTTCATATTGTTCAAAAACCTGCGTTGGTTTGTTCAATGTTCCAAAACCTACGTTGGTTTTATCCTAGTTGATTTCGTTATTGTTTAGGGAACCTGCGTTGGTTTAAAATCATTGTGTGAGTAAATTGCTTAAATTACTATTCATTTATAACTTTTTATTATCGTCGGATAATCATATTGATCACATCAATGTTTATATTAAAACCTGTGAGATTCACCAGCTTTATAGCTGACCTTTTAGTGTTGTATTCTCAGGTACTCATCAACAGTAGGAATGGCCTACAGGATAAGCTAGCTATCACGAGTCGCATGCATCCATTTAGACATGAAGATTTTCTTGCATTATATTTTGTATAATGGTTATGTATTAAAATCTTCTGAAATCATTTTGCGAACTCACTACTATGTTTCAAACTTATGACTTAAACTTTGTACTACTTTTGAAAACTTATGTAATGTAATATATTTTCTACAACGTCTCATTTAGAGTCGTTTGCTTTTAATCTTGGTGGTTGATATTTGATTAGTCATGCCCCAAAACAGTCGCTTCCGCAAAGCATGAAATTGGGGGTGTGACAGATTGGTATCAGAGCCTAAGGTTATAGCGAACTAGGTTGCATTTAGTGGGCCTAGACTATGACCGTTAGGCAGTATTCCTCATTAGATATAACTGGTTCAGGGATTTCGTCATACGAGTTTAATTTAACATAGCCTGATCAACTATGTACAATTAAATGAAGATGATGTAAGATCTGAAAGGGGTTATGTTGAACAGGAATGCATTAGTTGACTCTGATCACGAGAGAACCGGGACTCATAATTGTTTTATGCTAGACACGACTAGGTGGACGATATGTATATATGGTTTATACAATTAGGCTATTATATAGTATGTATAATAATACGCCTCAGATACTTGTTAACATAATCAATAATTAGATACATTTTAGAATTTGCCTATGGTAAGTTGATCGAGTCAGGAAAATAGTACCGGGATGTGCCTACGCTTAGAGGGTCATCTCTTCGAATTAGGCTTACCCTAGGTAGAATTGAACATTTCAATACCTTATTCTACACCAACTGGTCATCAGAGGACCATCCTTCGTTCACCTATCAGTTTTAACATTCGAAATCCAGTATTTCTCTAAGTACATGTGACACTCCTCCAAATTAGGTATATAATTATACTTAATTACATGCATTTCTTACGCTAATTCCCTGCATTTGTTTTAAACTAAACCTATGAATGTGATATGAGTCTAGCGAGCCCAAAACAATAATACAAAAAGTATTACATTATACGTAGTATTTATAAATTACGTATGAACATATCGGAACTAAGCCGATAAAAGTAATTAACCAGATTTGGTAACATGAAATAATTAATAATTCGATTATTAAGTACGAGTATTTATATGTCTATAACATATAAATAAAATGATTCAATTATACGTTTAACCTAAAACGTATTATATAACGAACAGAAACAATTCTAAAACGTACCTAAAAGGTCAAAATATGAAAAATGTTATTTTTCTAGTAAGTTTTCAAGTGTTTAGAACATTACTTCGAAATATGAATTCGAAACTCAACCGAAATCTGGCGCTCAATTGGACGCGCGCAGTAAAATGTACAAAAATGTACAACTACTAAAAATAATGATAACCTCATTATTCTGAAAATATATTACGAACCAGGAGAGCATCTACAAAATAAAAATATAAAATGTTAAATTTTATATTGCTATAATTATACCCGTACACGAAATTAACGGGCTAAAAACTACCAATATTACACAAACTAAAATATCTTGGCGACAGATTTAAGTTCGCTCCATACTCCCGTTTGAAATCTTTGTCACCAATAATACAACTCACCTAAAATTTTGATCTGTAAAATCTCACACACAACATTTCACTGGTTTTATTTCTTCTGGTTTGGTTTGTGCGTACTGGAGAAGAGGAAACAACAAGCAGAAGCAGGAAGACAACAACACCATTTCATCCTCTTCATTCTCTTAACATCATCACCTTCACACCTTCAAACTCATAAACAAAATGATCACATAATCATTCTCATCATCATCGATCGTCATAATTATCATCATCAACATCAGGAATCATCATCATCTTCATCAAGATCATTGTGAGGATAAATTTCTCCATTTTTATCTCATTTATATAATTTCTTAAAATTATGATAATTGTTGAAGATTGTTGATAGAACTTGTTAAAAACATGTTACAAAGTGTTTATATAACATATTAAGGTGTTTGATCATGTTAAAAATCGGTTACATATATAAACCCGTATGATTTTGAAGTAACAGAGTCGAACTAGCTGCTGTAAACACTCGGGATACGGCGTATTCTTTCGAATACGGCGTATTCCCCATTGTTAATCATAAACGATTTTGAAGAACTAGTTGAATCCGGCGTATTCATTTTAATACGGCGGATTCCCAGCTAAAACATTGGTGAATACGGCGTATTCCATCGAATACGGCGTATTCCCCATTTAAAACTCGAACACTTTGAACAACCCAGATGAATCCGGCGTATTCACGGGAATACGGCGGATTCCCAATTTATGAAACTTCGAATACGGCGTATTCAGTTAAATACGGCGTATTCCCACCCTTGACCCGCACACAAACCTTCGGCTAAAACGATGAACGAGTAAAAGACACACTCGATCCGACGGATCATCGGTGGATCCGGTGAATCCTTTTAAACTCGAATGAATACGGCGTATTCGCCAGAATACGGCGTATTCCCCTATTTTCGAATGAATACGGCGTATTCATCAGAATACGGCGTATTCCCCTGATTTGGCCCGAATCCGGCGTATTCACCAGAATACGGCGTATTCACCCTTTTTGGTCCAGTCACTGACTTTTGCATTGTAATATAATGTACAAACAATTAATGGTACAGAATGCTACGACATGGAACTTAGAACTAGACGGACATATTATTGAGACATGATAATTCGGACAATTACAACGACAACTATATTTATATCTATGGACATCAACAACGACGACAACTAATATATATATCAGAATATATATTCAACTATATAAGCATATATGCTTATACATTTCGGACGATTCGACAAACAAACATAACTTGGGAAAAATATTATTTATTTTCCAACAACAAACATCAACGAAATACACAAACTTAAGAAATTGATAATTTCTTCAAACGAATAAACTATTAACATAAGTAAACAAAGTACTTATAGTTAATACATTGTTGTGTATAGGTTGACTACGTTTGGGCTTCGTTATATTATCTCGCTAGCATTCACATCCGAGCACCTACAGTGAGTTCACAAACCCCTTTCCATGTTTTAATGTTTTAAAACTCGGGGTGGAAAACATAGAAATCGTATGTATAACCACATGCGACAACTGCTTTAAATACTGTATGTATTTGCTTGAACTGTTTATGAAGGGGTACTTCATACTTGAACTGTTTGTGAAAGGGTATTTCACACAACTATTTGAACTGTGTTTTATGAAGGGGTACTTCATACTTGAACTATTTGTGAAAGGGTATTTCACACAACTATTTGAACTGTGTTTTATGAAGGGGTACTTCATACTTGAACTATTTGTGAAAGAGTATTTCACACAACTATTTGAACTATGTTTTATGAAATGTTTTTCATAACTATTTTGGGAATTTAGGCAACGAATCTTGGTACGGATCTAGACTGAACGATGTAGTGCATAAAAGACCTTATGGCTACAGACTATAACCATTAGCTAGGTGACTCTAGCCACTGAGTATACGGATAGTACTATCGCCGTGACGACCCTCCTACGGATTTGGGAGCGTATACTTAAATGTCCTACTTGGCACAACAACAACAGATTAGGGTCGTGGTTTGGTTATAGGGTTAGATCGGGTTACCTTACTTGACAGGTTTAGCTCACCTTTCAAGGGATCACCGTCTAAATATTCCCACTAAACTATTGATTAGGAAAGGATTTCCTACGTACACTGATTTGGAAATGTTAATCTTTATTTAGGTTAACTTGTGTTTCCTACTGATAACTGATTTAGAAAAGGTTATTTGTTAATAACTTGTGTTTCCTACTTGACAAACAACACTTATTTGGAAATGTTATTCTTAAATGATTAACTTGTGTTTCCTACATAACAAACAAACTTGTCAATTCACTCAACAATTTTTGTTGACGTTTTACTCTATGTTTTCAGGGAATTAGCAGCGTAAGCAAGATCTGCATGCATTATCAGGACGGACTACCCTGGACTTGTTAGGATGCCACTACTTTTGGGACACCTGGATTTCCTCTGTATAACTGCAACTATTGCAGTCATACCTATGAAATCTACTTTTGATATTATGTATTTTATGAAATACTGATTTCAACTACTATTATTACTGTTACTACTTTCCAAGTGGTAACCTTTTGTAAAACTTTAACTAATGGCATCTTAATCTATTTCGTTCTGCAATAACCATATGCTCTGAGTATGTATGTATCTGTTGGTTGTTGTACTGCTCGCACCCCGTCACGTCTCTAAGCTTCCGCAAACCACTCTACGTAATTGTAATTACCGTTTGGCGGGGTGTGACAGACTTGGTATCAGAGCCATTGGTTATAGCGAACTAGAAGTCTTTAGGTGACTGAAAACCTTAGAGACCTAGACTATAGCCTTGGCTGGAACATTTGTGCATTCATGCATACATACTTTGCATACAACTAACATACGACTGACACGCCACACTCAATTTCTTTTGTCACAGTATGTCTAGTCAATCACATTACCATGTTTACGCTTCGGATGAAGAGCCGACCGAGGCTACTTTTGAGGGTCCCGCGATTACAGTAGGGGATGAGTCATCAGTTCATGTGAGAGCTATGTCTGATGACACTAGTGATGCTTACTTAGTACCACCTCCGACCGCACCTGTGGTCACACCTACCTCTACACCACCTGTTGCGAGTACTTCTCGTGTGCCTGTACCTAGGATGACAGCTAGAATCTGTGTTCGGGATTTTCCCAGGGGACCACTCGCGCCGCACGATAAGGCGCCAGAGACTGAGACTGAGGTTCCAGTTGTCGAGCCGCCACAGAAGAGGCTCCGACCTTCTCATCTGGACTGGATGCCTCGAGTATTGAGAGAGTGGAGATCACTAGAGGGTATTCCCTCGACCTTTGAGATTGGAGAGTCCTCCCACTCACCACCATCTGCATATCTCACAGGTGAGCCTCTGGAGCTCACTGTGCCTACCCTTGTGGCTGTGGTTCACACCATGTTTAGGATATCATCTAGCAGGAGCAGAGATGTGATGGAGTTACTGAGCGATGCCTCCCGTACTGATATGGATATGGCTATGCTCCATCAGAGGATGGATTTTGTGGAGACTCACCGTCTGACAGACTGGCAGAGTCTAGCATCCACCCGTGCACGCGTTGCAGCTTTAGAGAGGCGTGCTAGGGTGTCAGAGATTGTAGCTAGTGTTTGTGTGATGACTGCAGCAGTGATGGTTGCGGTTAGGATGTATTTACCATGGTTCCGTTAGGCCTGTGTATGGCGGTTGTGCCTACACCATATTAGACTATTACTTTTGGGGAAATAGATGTATATATTAATTATGGACTAGCTGTATGTTGGATGGAACTTTGTTAGTAGAATGGGTATATGTATAGGAAACCCATCATCTTTTGTATAACGCTAACCATCGATGGGTATATTAGATATCCCATCTCATTTTGTACTAAACTCATGTAACAGCGTTATGATCTTTAATATATAATGTATGCTTGGTTTACGCCTCGTATTCATTATGCTTATTATCAACCATGTTATTTCCTCTTACAACTGTCGACTTGTGATTAAACCTATACTTTATCGACACTTTGTGACCAACTCTTGTAAACCCTGAAACATTTTACAGCTTGATGATTTATTTATTCTTGAGAACCTCTGAAATTTACAGTGTTAAACGACAATGAAAAGAAATATGTATTGGACATTATATAATGACGCCTGGCCAACGTGATTATATTATGCTAGATACATGTGGGCGTTTCAAAGTTGTAAGGCACTTGTTGTAAAACTCTATTCATTCATCTTTTCATGTCATTCATTTCTATCAAATGTGAATCTTTGATCTATTCACATTCAATATCTCAACATTAACACTCTGCATTTTATTCATCGCAGAGCTGAATCATGCCTCCCAAACGACGAGCTACTAGAAACAGTCAAAAGACGACTACGCCTCCACCACCACCCACTGAAACCACCGAACAAATGATCGCACGAAGAATAGCTGAAGGTATTGCTGAATATGAGGCAAGCCGTAATCGCGAACCCGTGGTTAACAACAGTGGATCTACCCCTGTTAATACTGAGACAACCGTGAATGCTGGCCGAGGGTGTTCATACAAAACATTTCAGGCTTGTAAGCCGATTTCTTTTCGTGGCACCGAGGGTGCAATTGGTATGATTCACTGGATAGAGAAAACTGAGTCGGTATTGGATATTAGTGACTGTTCACCTGACTGTATGGTAAAGTATGCTGCTTGCACTTTGGCTGACAAAGCGCTCACTTGGTGGAACAGTCAGATCCAATCACTTGGTCGACCAGCTGCTTATTCAATGTCATGGGGAACATTTAAGAATCTGATATTGGAGGAATTCTGCCCTCGCAGTGAGATGCAGAAAATAGAAACAGAGTTGTGGAACATCACCATGATTGGTGCTGATATTACTGGGTACACCACTAAGTTTCAGGAACTTGCACGTCTAGTGCCACATATGGTGACTCCCGAGTATAAGCGTATCGAACGCTACATATTCGGTCTGGTACCGCAAATCCGCAGTCTGGTAACATCATCTAAACCGGACTCATTCAGGAGTGCTGTTACTCTAGCACAAAGTTTGACCGAGGAGGCAGTCAGGATGGGAAATCTGACTAAGAAAGCTGTGTCGGGAAAAGGTGAACCGAACAGTACTGATGTTAGTAGTTCTGGTGGTGCAAAGCGAAAGTGGAACGGTAGTGGTACTGATCGTCAGGGTCAACAGAACAAGAAATCTACTGGAAATGCGAAAGCATATGTTGCCACTACCACCGAATCGAAACCATACCTGGGTAACAAACCCAAATGTGGTAAGTGTAACCGACACCACGAAGGTGGGTGTGGGTATTGTGGAAACTGTAGGGCATGGGGACATAGAACCCGAGAATGCAAAACTAACCCTCCCCCACGAGCAAACACTGAGCGTCAAAACCAGGGATGTTTTGAATGTGGTGAGCAAGGACACTATCGTAACCGATGCCCTAAGCTCAACAATAACAACCGCGGTAACAACAATAACCGAGCCAACAACATCAACAATCAACCGGCTCAAGGAAGGGCATTCGTGATCGGGGCACAAGAGGCACTCCAGGACCCTAACACCGTCACTGGTACGTTTCTTGTAAACAATCATTATGCCTCTGTGTTAATTGATTCGGGTGCTGATTTAAGTTTTGTGTCTACTGAATTTAGACCACTATTAGAACTTGAATCCCGTAAGTTAGACAACAAGTATACCATAGAATTAGCCGATGGTGAGTTGATCGAATCAGGAGAAATAGTACCGGGATGTACCTTGGAGTTAGAAGGTCATCTCTTCGAAATAGACTTACTACCGGTTAAGTTGGGAAGTTTTGACATTGTAGTCGGTATGGATTGGTTATCTAAGAACCGCGCCGAGATCATATGTCATGATAAACTGGTACGATTACCACTGTCAACAGGAGAAACACTTGTGGTTCAAGGTGAGAAACGAAAAAGTACCACAAAAATGATTTCGTGCTTGAAGGCCAGTAAGTATCTTCGAAAGGGGTACCAAGTGTTTCTGGCACACGTTGTAGAAAAGAAAACCGAGGAGCGACATATAGACGATGTGCCCATTGTACGCGACTATCCAGGGGTGTTCCCTGATGAGTTGCCGGGATTGCCACCCCCACGACAAGTGGAGTTTCATATTGACCTGGTGCCAGGAGCCGCACCTATCGCACGTGCACCTTATCGTCTAGCTCCCTCGGAAATGCAAGAACTATCCACACAACTGCAGGAACTTCTAGATTTGGGATTCATCCGTCCGAGCTTTTCACCTTGGGGAGCTCCGGTTCTATTTGTCAAGAAAAAGGATGGATCTATGCGGATGTGCATAGATTACCGAGAACTGAACAAGGTAACTATCAAGAACCGATACCCGCTACCACGCATTGACGATCTGTTTGATCAACTGCAAGGGTCAAGTTATTATTCAAAAATTGACCTACGATCTGGTTACCATCAACTTAAGGTACGAGAAGAGGATGTACCGAAAACTGCGTTTAGGACTCGTTACGGTCACTACGAGTTTCTAGTCATGCCTTTTGGGCTGACCAACGCACCAGCAGTATTCATGGATTTGATGAACAGAGTGTGCAAACCCTATTTGGATAAATTCGTCATTGTGTTTATTGACGACATCTTAGTATACTCACGATCGAAAGAGGATCACGAGCAACATCTGAAGCTTGTTCTCGAACTACTACAAAAAGAGAAGCTTTATGCAAAGTTCTCTAAATGCGAATTTTGGATACGAGAGGTCCAATTCCTTGGTCATGTGATAAATGACAAGGGAATTCACGTAGACCCATCCAAAATTGAGGCAATCAACAACTGGGAAGCACCGAAAACCCCAACTGAAGTACGACAATTTCTTGGTCTAGCTGGCTATTACAGGCGATTCATCGCAAACTTTTCAAAGATAGCCCAGCCACTTACCACATTAACTCAAAAAGACAAGAAATTTGAGTGGAATGAGAAGCAAGAGAATGCATTCCAACTACTGAAGCAGAAACTGAGCAGCGCACCCATACTATCTCTACCTGAAGGAGTAGATAACTTTGTTGTTTACTGTGATGCCTCGCATCAGGGATTGGGTTGCGTACTGATGCAAAACGAAAGGGTCATTGCTTATGCATCACGACAACTAAAAGTGCATGAGAAAAACTATACGACTCATGATCTGGAATTGGGAGCCGTTGTTTTTGCACTAAAGATCTGGAGACACTACCTATACGGTACAAAGTGTACGATCTTCACCGATCATAAAAGCCTACAACATATATTCGACCAGAAGGAACTTAACATGAGACAAAGACGTTGGGTCGAATTACTTAACGATTACGACTGTGAAATAAAGTATCACCTGGGTAAAGCTAACGTAGTAGCAGATGCCCTGAGTCGTAAGGAACGAATCAAACCTCGAAGAGTTCGAGCCTTGGGATTAACGATCCACTCGAATCTCATTACTCAAATTCGCGAGGCACAAGAACTTGCTTTCACATCCGAACGCCTTAAGGATGAATCCTTGAAAGGGATGGAAAAACAACTTGAGAAAAAGGACAACGGAGTGTTATACTTCATGAACCGAATTTGGGTACCATGCGTAGAAGAGTTACGCAAGCTGATTTTGGATGAGGCGCACAAGTCCAATTACTCGATACATCCTGGTGCGGACAAGATGTACCAGGACTTGAAAGGTTTCTACTGGTGGCCTGGAATGAAACGTGACATTGCCACTTACGTTAGCAAATGCTTAACTTGCTCGAAGGTAAAGGTGGAATACCAAAAGCCGTCTGGGCTTTTGCAACAGCCTGAGTTGCCCAAATGGAAATGGGAGCAAATAACAATGGACTTCATTACGAAATTACCTAGAACGGCATCGGGAGCAAATGCCATATGGGTGATTGTCGATCGATTGACGAAATCAGCCCACTTCCTCGCTATTAAGGAAACGGATGGAATGGAGAAACTAGCTAAAATCTATATTAAAGAGATTGTTTCTCGGCATGGTGTGCCACTATCCATCATCTCTGATAGAGATGCACGATTCACTTCTCGCTTTTGGCAAACATTACAACAGGCAATGGGTACTCGACTTGATATGAGTACTGCCTATCATCCGCAGACTGACGGCCAAAGTGAGCGAACTATACAGACGCTCGAAGACTTGTTGCGAGCATGTGTGATAGACTTTGGAGGTAACTGGGATACTCACCTACCTCTAGCTGAATTCTCTTACAACAATAGTTATCACACGAGTATACAGATGGCACCATTTGAGGCGTTATATGGACGCAAGTGCCGATCACCACTCTGTTGGGCAGAGTTGGACGACAGACAACTATCTGGACCCGAACTTGTCCAGGAAACTACTGACAAAATAACTCAAGTATTGAGTCGACTGAAAGCGGCACGAGATCGACAAAAGAGTTACGCTGATAACCGCCGTAAACCTCTTGAGTTCCAAGTAGGAGACAAGGTCCTACTCAAAGTATCGCCCTGGAAGGGGGTAGCACGATTTGGTAAACGAGGAAAGCTGAACCCACGATACATCGGACCGTTTGAAATCCTTGCTAGGGTTGGTCCTGTCGCTTATAAGCTCAAACTACCACAAGAGCTTAGTAGCATACACGATACTTTCCACGTTAGCAACCTCAAAAAGTGTCTTTCTGATGAAACACTTATCATTCCTCCTGACGAAGTCTTCATTGACTCAAAACTTAACTTTGTGGAGGAACCTGTTGAAGTTATGGATTCTAGAACTCAGAAACTTCGACACAAACGAATCATACTGGTTAAAGTTCGTTGGAACTTGAAACATGGCCCAGAGTTTACCTGGGAACGAGAGGATGAAATGCGAAAGAAATACCCCAACCTGTTTGAGAGCGTGACCGAGACTCACGATTCGACTTAAATCTCGGGACGAGATTTCACTAACGGGGGGAGAATGTGACACTCCTCCAAATTAGGTATATAATTATACTTAATTACATGCATTTCTTACGCTAATTCCCTGCATTTGTTTTAAACTAAACCTATGAATGTGATATGAGTCTAGCGAGCCCAAAACAATAATACAAAAAGTATTACATTATACGTAGTATTTATAAATTACGTATGAACGTATCGGAACTAAGCCGACAAAAGTAATTAACCAGATTTGGTAACATGAAATAATTAATAATTCGATTATTAAGTACGAGTATTTATATGTCTATAACATATAAATAAAATGATTCAATTATACGTTTAACCTAAAACGTATTATATAACGAACAGAAACAATTCTAAAACGTACCTAAAAGGTCAAAATATGAAAAATGTTATTTTTCTAGTAAGTTTTCAAGTGTTTAGAACATTACTTCGAAATATGAATTCGAAACTCAACCGAAATCTGGCGCTCAATTGGACGCGCGCAGTAAAATGTACAAAAATGTACAACTACTAAAAATAATGATAACCTCATTATTCTGAAAATATATTACGAACCAGGAGAGCATCTACAAAATAAAAATATAAAATGTTAAATTTTATATTGCTATAATTATACCCGTACACGAAATTAACGGGCTAAAAACTACCAATATTACACAAACTAAAATATCTGGGCGACAGATTTAAGTTCGCTCCATACTCCCGTTTGAAATCTTTGTCACCAATAATACAACTCACCTAAAATTTTGATCTGTAAAATCTCACACACAACATTTCACTGGTTTTATTTCTTCTGGTTTGGTTTGTGCGTACTGGAGAAGAGGAAACAACAAGCAGAAGCAGGAAGACAACAACACCATTTCATCCTCTTCATTCTCTTAACATCATCACCTTCACACCTTCAAACTCATAAACAAAATGATCACATAATCATTCTCATCATCATCGATCGTCATAATTATCATCATCAACATCAGGAATCATCATCATCTTCATCAAGATCATTGTGAGGATAAATTTCTCCATTTTTATCTCATTTATATAATTTCTTAAAATTATGATAATTGTTGAAGATTGTTGATAGAACTTGTTAAAAACATGTTACAAAGTGTTTATATAACATATTAAGGTGTTTGATCATGTTAAAAATCGGTTACATATATAAACCCGTATGATTTTGAAGTAACAGAGTCGAACTAGCTGCTGTAAACACTCGGGATACGGCGTATTCTTTCGAATACGGCGTATTCCCCATTGTTAATCATAAACGATTTTGAAGAACTAGTTGAATCCGGCGTATTCATTTTAATACGGCGGATTCCCAGCTAAAACATTGGTGAATACGGCGTATTCCATCGAATACGGCGTATTCCCCATTTAAAACTCGAACACTTTGAACAACCCAGATGAATCCGGCGTATTCACGGGAATACGGCGGATTCCCAATTTATGAAACTTCGAATACGGCGTATTCAGTTAAATACGGCGTATTCCCACCCTTGACCCGCACACAAACCTTCGGCTAAAACGATGAACGAGTAAAAGACACACTCGATCCGACGGATCATCGGTGGATCCGGTGAATCCTTTTAAACTCGAATGAATACGGCGTATTCGCCAGAATACGGCGTATTCCCCTATTTTCGAATGAATACGGCGTATTCATCAGAATACGGCGTATTCCCCTGATTTGGCCCGAATCCGGCGTATTCACCAGAATACGGCGTATTCACCCTTTTTGGTCCAGTCACTGACTTTTGCATTGTAATATAATGTACAAACAATTAATGGTACAGAATGCTACGACATGGAACTTAGAACTAGACGGACATATTATTGAGACATGATAATTCGGACAATTACAACGACAACTATATTTATATCTATGGACATCAACAACGACGACAACTAATATATATATCAGAATATATATTCAACTATATAAGCATATATGCTTATACATTTCGGACGATTCGACAAACAAACATAACTTGGGAAAAATATTATTTATTTTCCAACAACAAACATCAACGAAATACACAAACTTAAGAAATTGATAATTTCTTCAAACGAATAAACTATTAACATAAGTAAACAAAGTACTTATAGTTAATACATTGTTGTGTATAGGTTGACTACGTTTGGGCTTCGTTATATTATCTCGCTAGCATTCACATCCGAGCACCTACAGTGAGTTCACAAACCCCTTTCCATGTTTTAATGTTTTAAAACTCGGGGTGGAAAACATAGAAATCGTATGTATAACCACATGCGACAACTGCTTTAAATACTGTATGTATTTGCTTGAACTGTTTATGAAGGGGTACTTCATACTTGAACTGTTTGTGAAAGGGTATTTCACACAACTATTTGAACTGTGTTTTATGAAGGGGTACTTCATACTTGAACTATTTGTGAAAGGGTATTTCACACAACTATTTGAACTGTGTTTTATGAAGGGGTACTTCATACTTGAACTATTTGTGAAAGAGTATTTCACACAACTATTTGAACTATGTTTTATGAAATGTTTTTCATAACTATTTTGGGAATTTAGGCAACGAATCTTGGTACGGATCTAGACTGAACGATGTAGTGCATAAAAGACCTTATGGCTACAGACTATAACCATTAGCTAGGTGACTCTAGCCACTGAGTATACGGATAGTACTATCGCCGTGACGACCCTCCTACGGATTTGGGAGCGTATACTTAAATGTCCTACTTGGCACAACAACAACAGATTAGGGTCGTGGTTTGGTTATAGGGTTAGATCGGGTTACCTTACTTGACAGGTTTAGCTCACCTTTCAAGGGATCACCGTCTAAATATTCCCACTAAACTATTGATTAGGAAAGGATTTCCTACGTACACTGATTTGGAAATGTTAATCTTTATTTAGGTTAACTTGTGTTTCCTACTGATAACTGATTTAGAAAAGGTTATTTGTTAATAACTTGTGTTTCCTACTTGACAAACAACACTTATTTGGAAATGTTATTCTTAAATGATTAACTTGTGTTTCCTACATAACAAACAAACTTGTGAATTCACTCAACAATTTTTGTTGACGTTTTACTCTATGTTTTCAGGGAATTAGCAGCGTAAGCAAGATCTGCATGCATTATCAGGACGGACTACCCTGGACTTGTTAGGATGCCACTACTTTTGGGACACCTGGATTTCCTCTGTATAACTGCAACTATTGCAGTCATACCTATGAAATCTACTTTTGATATTATGTATTTTATGAAATACTGATTTCAACTACTATT
Source organism: Helichrysum umbraculigerum (assembly GCA_949592205.1). Classification (NCBI taxonomy): domain Eukaryota; kingdom Viridiplantae; phylum Streptophyta; class Magnoliopsida; order Asterales; family Asteraceae; genus Helichrysum; species Helichrysum umbraculigerum. The sequence continues at coordinate 59,693,543 of CATIUR010000005.1, read as the reverse complement.
ATTACTGTTACTACTTTCCAAGTGGTAACCTTTTGTAAAACTTTAACTAATGGCATCTTAATCTATTTCGTTCTGCAATAACCATATGCTCTGAGTATGTATGTATCTGTTGGTTGTTGTACTGCTCGCACCCCGTCACGTCTCTAAGCTTCCGCAAACCACTCTACGTAATTGTAATTACCGTTTGGCGGGGTGTGACAGTACAAATCTTTTCTATTTTCTTATCACGTTCCGCATAACTGCTGATACATGTTCGGATGTAATATCCCTTTTCACTTTTGTAAACCTTAATCCTCGTAATCATTTGAACTCGCATGTTAAATGATTACAATCTTCTTTATTCTACGCCGTTGATTGTCATTTGTGTTGTAATATATTACTGTTATATATGCAACTACGATAATCATATTCTTATACGAAACTCTGACATGTCCCTTATCTTCATTGAAGGAACATGCCTCCACGTCGCCAATTCACTCAAGCTCAGGTCGATCGACTGGTTGCTGACGCAGTAAGTGCTGAGCGACAACGATCCAGCGGCGCTGAAACAACACCAAATGCCCCTGTAGTGAAACCCTGCACCTACAAAGACTTCCTTAACTGCAATCCTTTGAAATTCAACGGCACTGAAGGTGCCATTGGGTTGTTACGATGGCTGGAGAAGACAGAGGCAGTCTTTCGCATCTGCAACTACGCTGAGGACTGTAAGGTCAAATTCGCCACCTACACTTTTATGGATGATGCTCTGACTTGGTGGAACACTTATGCTGACTCCATAGGCCAAGACATTGCTCTGGAAACTCCCTAGGATGAGCTGAAGAAAATGCTCAAGGATGAGTATTGTCCTAGGGATGAAATTCAACAGCTGGAGGCGGAATTCTGGAATCTCACCACTCAAGGCAACGATATTGCTGGTTATTCCTCTCGATTTAATCAGTTGGCGCACCTGTGTCCATCTATGGTGGATACGGAATCCAAGCGAATTGAGCGCTATGTCTGGGGACTTCCTCCACAAATTCAAGGGATGGTTACCTCGTCCAACTCTCCTACATTTCATGGTACTGTACGCATGGCACATAAGCTGATGGCACAGATCGTTCGCCAAGGAACGTCTGTTGTCAAGAGTACTGTAAACCACCCTAGTGATAACAAGAGAAAACTTGAGGGAAATCCTGATAATCAAAGCCCGGCTACCAAAAAGCCTGCAACCATTAAGGCCAACACCTCTGGGTCTGAAAACAAGAAAGAGTACGCTGGAACCAAGCCCTTCTGCTCAAAGTGCAAACGCCATCATGATGGGCCTTGTGGCGACCACTGTGATAAGTGCAAGCGTTTTGGGCATCTTGCTAAAGATTGCCGTGTGAAAGCCTGTTTTGAATGTGGAACTGTAGGTCACTACAGAAATGACTGTCCAAAGCTGAAGGACAAGAACATCGGCCCTGCTCGAGGAAGAGCCTACGTACTCAGAACTAGGGAAGACGACGAGAACCCTAGACTCATTGACTTGCTCAACACTGGTATGGTTACTCATTAATGACCTAATTGCTTTACACTGTTTACATGGATAGATATTACTTGTTGCTTGATATCTTTTATGTTTTCCCTAAATCCTAAGTGCACAATAGAATTAGGGAAAAAGGGATAATTTAGGTTCTATAGTTTCTTTAAGAGACGAGGTTTAGCTTACATAAGTATTGGGATAACAAATCCTACATTGTTTATACCGGAAAACATACCGGTTGATATTTTGTGTAAACAATGGGTCACATCCCATATAGAGCTAATGTAGGTTGAATCAATTAGTTTCTATAGGAGACTGATAGAATCTAGATTAAGCGGAGAATTGTAAATACAAATCATAGTGATACTTGTTAAGACGGACCGACCGTGTCACATGGGTAACGGTCGGGTAAAGAATCGGACTTCTCCAATTTTCATTTGGGATCAGTAGGTTTAAGCCTAACAAGGGGAGAAGGATAAATCGGATGTCTTAGTATTAGACATAACACATAGTCGGCCTTAGAAACACGCGAATCTAGGTTTCACTGGAATTTCGGGACGAAATTCTCCTAACAAGGGGAGAATGTGACACCCGGTCAAAAAGGGCCAAAATTAGGGGCCAATTTAAACTTTTAAATCACGTATTACATACGTGTTAACACTTAAGCATTCAAGTATTATATATATATATATATATATATATATATATATATATATATATATGTATATATATAAACCGAAACGGTTATTTAAATAATCGCGAATACCAAATTTAACAAAACGTAGAAACTCAAAAATGAAAGTGAGCGAAAAACATTTTTAAATCAAGTATTATTATTAAGGATAATAATTACATAATCCGTTTGAAATTTAAATACAGTTTAGATACAGAAAACTATCCGTACATTTTAGGTAAAACAAAGTTACAATTTTATACATCCGTAAAAACATTTTTATAAATTATTTCAATTAAAAACTTATACGAATCTATTTTTAGAAAATTATCATTTTAAAACATTATACTATATTACGATCGGGCACGCAAACACGGGTCGGAAATATCCCAACTACCTCAATAATTGAGGCCGGTATATACAACCGACCTCAATTATTTTACACACACACGCTCATATCTCATCTCTCTCGGCTCTCTCATTTCTTTCTCTCGGTTCTTCTTCAAACAACAACAACAAATAACAATAACAACAACAATCATCAACATCATAATCACCATCTTCTTCTTCATAATCGGATCATCCTCTTCATCGTGGTACTCGACATCATCCTCACCGTCTCGTTTTAAAAATTGTAAGAAAACTTTGATTTACTTTAAGTTTAAGTTTATAAACGTTTATATTATCATGTATGAGTATTGTGATGATTGTTGGTAGAAAAAGTTAGGAGTAAAATTGATTTTTGTAAACTTTCTGCACGAACAGACCCAACCCAGACTCCGGAATCCGGCGGATTCAAGGGAATCCGGCGGATTCCTACCCAAAGACATCGAATACGGCGTATTCGGGTGAATACGGCGTATTCCCCATACTTTGAGCCCAATCCGGACGGCTTCATCAGAAGCCGAACGGCTTCCCCTTTTGTCCCACTTCAAAATTCGAACAAATACACCAGAAGCCGACCGGCTTCCTACGAAGCCGCCGGCTTCCCATGAAGCCGGACTGCTTCCCCTGAACCCGAACGGCTTCCTTCTGTTTCCCATTGAATCCGGCGTATTGAATGGAATCCGGCGGATTCCTTTCTTAGCGTGCTTAACCGGCGGGTACCTCGCCTACCCGGCGGGTACCTAGCCCAGACCAGCCATCTGATTTCGAAAATTAATCTGAAGAGAATACAAACATTTATATGGATACGATATATGTTTAATAAACATTTAACATAAATTTAAACTCAATTATATTTTTAGAATATAAACTCCATTGTAGCCAACGGGTACACATTTTACAAACTACAAACTTAATGGATTTCAAACATAATCACGAGTCAAATACTTTGGACACAATTAATCAAACAAATAACTATACGAACGATTAATTAAAGTATTCACTTACACTTATACAATCTCGCGTGTTTAGGACACTAGAAGACTTCGTTGGTTCACGAGCTCACATTAGGATTGATTGCTCATCAGGTGAGTCTCACAGCCCCATTTTTACTGTTTTAAATATTGGGGTGAGATACAATGCTTACATGTTTTCGTGATCATATGTTATTTGATTAGTTAATTTAATTATTAACTCATGGAATTAAATGATTATTTAGTTCGGTTAACTATATTAGTTACATTGTTTGGCTACCATTCTTTGGTCCTGATTAGCATTGTTAAATTTCACATTGTTCGAAGACCTGCGATGGTTTGTTCCATGTTGCGAAACCTGCGTTGGTTTCATCATTGTTTAATTGCACATTGTTCGAAGACCTGCGATGGTTTGTTCAATGTTACGAAACCTGCGTTGGTTTCATCATTGTCTAATTTCATATTGTTCAAAAACCTGCGTTGGTTTGTTCAATGTTCCAAAACCTGCGTTGGTTTTATCCTAGTTGATTTCGTTATTGTTTAGGGAACCTGCGTTGGTTTAAAATCATTGTGTGAGTAAATTGCTTAAATCACTATTCATTTATAACTTTTTATTATCGTCGGATAATCATATTGATCACATCAATGTTTATATTAAAACCTGTGAGATTCACCAGCTTTATAGCTGACCTTTTAGTGTTGTATTCTCAGGTACTCATCAACAGTAGGAATGGCCTACAGGATAAGCTAGCTATCACGAGTCGCATGCATCCATTTAGACATGAAGATTTTCTTGCATTATATTTTGTATAATGGTTATGTATTAAAATCTTCTGAAATCATTTTGCGAACTCACTACTATGTTTCAAACTTATGACTTAAACTTTGTACTACTTTTGAAAACTTATGTAATGTAATATATTTTCTACAACGTCTCATTTAGAGTCGTTTGCTTTTAATCTTGGTGGTTGATATTTGATTAGTCATGCCCCAAAACAGTCGCTTCCGCAAAGCATGAAATTGGGGGTGTGACAGCAACTCTGATAGCTGGGGTTGGAAGCAATTAATTAGTTTAAGAGATAAGGTAAAACATCATGTATTTCATGTTTTAGGTAATGGAAAGTTAACTTCTATTTGGTATGATAAGTGGCATGAAATAGGGCCATTGGTTAAGATTGTCTCACAAAGAGCATTGTATGATGCTAGGTTAGCTGATAATAAGTTAATGAGATGATCCATGATGGTCAATGGAAGTGGCCTGCAGAGTGGTTAACAAAGTACCAGAGTATCCAGAATATTGAAGTTCCAAACCTAATCGAAAACAGAAGTGATGTGGTGGTCTGGATCACTAATGATAATAAGCAGGTGCAATTCTAAACTAAACAGGCCTGGGTAGATTTGCGAGAAAACTGGCCTATTGTGTATTGGCATCATGTTGTATGGTTTCCACAGTTTATACCTAAACATGCATTTGTACTATGGATGGCCATAAAAGGGAGGTTGACAACTCAAGACAGGATGCAAATTTGGAATCCAAATGGTACTTATGACTGTGTCCTGTGCAAGAGTTGTGTTGATTCTCATTCACATTTGTTTTTTCGGTGTGAATACTCAAAGGAAATTTGGAAGTGTCTGAAGGCTAAACTAGAATTTAGAGGTTTGCAGAATGAGCTTCGGTTGATAATTGGCAGCCTGTCCTAATATCCTTTTAAAAATACTATTGGGAATGTGATAAATCGATTAGTGATTGCATCAGTAGTGTACTATGTATGGCAGGAAAGAAATAAAAGAGTCTTCCAATTGGGTGCAAGGAATGCAGAAGAGCTGATTAAAACCATTCAGAAAAATATCAAAGTTAAATTGATGAGCTTGAAAGTCAAGGATTCTTTAGCTGTGAGAATAAATGCAGCTTTATGGGGATTGAAATGGAATAATCAGAGGCTAATTCATGATGCAATGCAATGATGGAAGGCAGAATCCTTATGGTTAAGTGAGTCGTGAAAGATGAGACTACTTCCTTTGGGATGGTATGGAGATAGGTTGTGTGAATTCTGGTAGTATCATTTCTGTAAATGAATGTGTGGATGTTTAGTGGTTGTAGGTGTTTCTCATTGCTGTAGTTTGAGCAAGTATAGATAGTTCTTTTTCATGTATAGTGGTTTTGTTTTGTTGGATAGGGTATGTCCTATTGCAACTTGGAGAGTTCATTGTATTCTTTAATTTGTGAAGTAATATAAATTGTTTTTTGTTTGCCAAAAAAAAAACACAATAAAATTACCTCTCATTCATCGTCTTAGTTCCCAACCGGAAACTTACTAGCAACCACCGATGCTTTTTTCCATGATTCAACTTTGTTGGATTTTTTCGAATGAATTTGTTTAGTGAATGTTTCTCTGAATTCCCCAAACAGTTCTTTGACATCCATGGGAACCACATCAAAGAATATGGGCATGACGATTAACTCTCTCTTACCTGCATTTCATAATATGTGCAAGTTCTCGCAAACAAAAGGAAGAATTACCGTAGTTTGTGGATAAAATAGTGACAACAATCTGAGATTCATCAATGGCTGTGTCCCTTGTGAAATGGTATATCGTCTCTGTAAGTGTGGGTTCCTTGTCGTACGAGAGCGATGTTGGAAATGTTGAGTGAAAATTTGCATTTTTCATCAACTTTGGACATAAATAACTATAATTATATTTCATATATATAGTTAATACTTTATGGGTTTGTGTTCTCCTTGAAGAGAGCTTCGTAACGATATAAGATATGTCCAAAAGGAAGTTAAGGTGAATGAGATATCGAATCTTAAAGTGTGTTACTTGAAATATAGTTGGAAGCAAAATTTGGGAAGGGGATTTCATCCCACATCGAACCAAGACCCAAATTTGGGGCAATATATAAGCTCTTTGGTGTAGAACATGTTGTGATCTCTTTGGGTATGTTTTACTCCAAACCCTATGCGTAGGGGAGCTCAAAAATTCCCGAGCTAGCGTAGGTTAGTTTTTGCACTCGCTCGCAATATTTTTAAGCTTCCAGAATTTTATTTATGGAATAGATTGGTTTCATAAATTTCCTATAATTTCAAGTTTTAAGACGACTTTCAAATCGTTTCAAAACGTAATTCCTTACTCTAATTTTCCATCGTTCGCATATGTAATTCACCGAGTTTCAGGCAAGTCGTCATCTCCGGCTGTACAACACAGCTTTCACGGTTGTACCCTGGAAAACAGACTCGAATCCGTTTTAAGGGAACTGCGTCTAACGCAGACCTCCATTTCGTTATTTATTTAACGATCCTGTTAACGTTTCGGTTCTTCTGTTTACTGTAATCATTTTATCTTATTAATAAAACTACAGGTTTTCCTACAAGCGATATAGAGATGATCCACAAAAATATGACGGGTGAATAGAAGGGGTAATCGTGGAGCTGGAAAGATGTGGAGATCTCGATGGAGTTGCTATCAGAGCTACCATTAATCTCTTGATTTGTATCTAATTGACATATATGTAGATATACTCAACACTTCAAACCAGAACCACTAAAGGATATAGAACTGTAATAACTTTTTAATTATAAGGATTTTCACTATGTGAATATTGATGTAGATTAAAGATTAAAAACAATATATTTGAAAAAAATATCAAGGTTACCTTAAATTACATTTAATTTATTTTGCTCACATAATACACATTTGGTATATGAACATGTAAACATTTCATATAATGTATAAATTAACATACATTTAGTGATTATTATTTTTTATTTGTCAATAATATGAACATTAAAAATATTTTTATGCGATTTGTTGCGTTTACATATATAAAAACTATCTAATTTAAAAGTTCTCACAGTTATTACCTTTTGTGATTTTCGTTTAAACCTTGGTGGATTGGGTCAAAAATTTAAACGAGAACCACTAAAAGTTACAGAACTGCGAGAACCGATTAGGATAAAACATATTCTATATTAAAGTAAAATCAATTAAGTCAACTAGGATAAAACATAGGGGAAATCATTTGTGCTGTGAACAACACCACCGTACATTTATGCTGTTGACAAATAGGAAGCAAAGAAAAAATTTATATTTTACATAATTTACGTTCCAATTTTACTAAATTTACATAATCAGTCCCTAAATTAATACTAGTAGCATATTTGAATCCGTACAGTTTGCTGCACGGAATATTTTTCAAGAAAACATATACGGTTGTTACAGCATTAATTAATGAGAATGAAATGAAATAATTATGTTAGTGCTGCATTGGTTAAGGTAGCTTTCTTGTTATTTTCTTTTATCAGAATGTGTATACGAAACTAGTCCCTGTCATTGATGTAATTATTTTTTTATTTTATGTTTTTTCAAGGAAGTAGAAGTAATAACCATCACACATATACGTTAGACTAGATAAAGTAAAAAAAAGGTAGTTGGAGGGTACCCTGACCCCGGATCTCTATGAGATCCACAGCGTCCCACCCGCAAGAGACATCTGCCCGGCAAAGCACTTGGCAACAGTTAGCCCACGAAATTATACCGGCAGTCCTTTATCGGACTCGAACCCGGGTGTGCCCTGTGAATTTGCGGTGGCGGTACCTAAAATGCTAAATGTTTACCCAGGGTAGCATAACACTAATATCATATAGGTGGCATTTGGTTCGTATATGGGTTTAGAAATGAATATAAATTTGAAAAATAGAATGATGAGAAAGGAAGTTCCAAATAATTAAATAATATGTTTATCTTTCTTCTTCTTTTTCCGGTGAAAAACAAGGAATTATATTAAACGACTTCTTCAACAATGTTGAAGAAGACAATTACAATACATAGAAAAAGAACTTATCGACAAAGCCCACAAACAATACTTTGGACTAGCAATTAATAGACTACGAGAAACATAGAAAGAGTCAACAAGAGAGTTTTGAAAAATTGCATCGACAATCTTCATTAAGCACCTTGAATAAGAACCTATGGATGATGGATGGTTGAGCCACACATGAATTTGATGGGTGTAGCATAACTTGGAAGTAGAAGTCCATAAGAAAACCTTCACTTTAATGTTATGAACGATTGATTCCAAACATGAGTAATTTCCATTGAAAACCGCCTCATTTCTAGCTAGCCAAATTGACCATATAGTACACGGCCCAATAAGACACCAAAATTTTCTAGCCTTTAAACGCATCCCTTGGTTCCAATCTTCATAGAATTCGGCCAGAGAAGATGGAATAATCCATTGTAAGCCCGACCATCGAAATAGACTTGCACATATTTGAAAGGACCATTCACAATGCACAAATAGCAAGTTACATGGGTTTATCTATCTAGTGCTTCAAGATCACAATAAATGCACTAAAACTTTTCGTATGAATAATATCTATCTATCTATCTATCCAAACAATTAAAAAAGGATATTAGGCTCCTACTTTTTCCGCCAAATTTTCATACCCCTCTGTACCGTCGTAACCTACAATTCCCCTAATTTCATCAAATAAAATCTCATCCCGAGTAACTGTCATCCTAAATCTTAGGCACTAAACCATTTACTTCCATTTTATATTATATTAATTTTTAATTTTATAATTACATTCAACCTTGCCCTTATCCTTTGGGCACACCAAGATCTGTGAATAAAAACACCCCAATTATCGTCTACCACAACATACCAATTTTATGGTTAATTTGATTCATATTTTTATGATTATTACGAAAGAATTTATGAATTAACCATGGCTTCTTCTCCTTTTTCTGGAAGAACGAAATATGAAATTGACGTCACTATATGTAATGTCACTAACTTATTTTAGATAAGTATATACGCATCAATAATTTATTGTCGTTTGATTATTTCATTTAATAATCAATATAAACTTGATTTTTAGTCCATTGTCCATGTTTCTTTTATCATGAATTCAATTGACAAAATCACTAATTTATATTCGTATATTGATAAAAGTTATAGTGTAGAGATAACTTATGTTATTGTAACAATTTTGATAGAAGGTATGAACATGTTTGCATGGATAAATATGAACCACTTTCCGGTTGGTATTTATCAAGTAATTTTTTTATTTTATTTTTAAATATGCAAAATACTTTATATTATGAGAAATACTTTGTTCACAAAAAACTTTATAAAAAATTTCTTTACAAAATGATGTGTCACAATACTAATACTAAGACAAAGAAAGATGAAAGATAAAAGATAAAAAAAAAAAAAAAACAATGAATTTGATTCAATGATTTTGCTTGCCACATCATTTTGTAGAATTTTATTTGTAAACTTTTTGTGAGTGTAAAATTATAAAAAAAGAGTACAAATACATTGAACAGGAAATATTAATCAATTATTACTTTCTCATATTAGTTCTGAGGTATTACTTTCAAGCCAGAGAATTTATTTTCTAGAGATTGGTAATGTGTGTATTATTTATTTTGATTTTTTTTATATGGGACATATTTTATGTCTATTGTCTTTCTATGCTGCAAATAGTCTTCAATCTCAAGTAAATATGAAAAGAAAAGAAAAAAAAAAAAAATACTATCTATGATTAGGGAAAATATACTAGGCAGTTAAATGCATGGATGAAACCGTGCAGTTAACTATAATAGAGGGACTGTTTTTGTAAATAACATAAAGTTAAAGGACTAAAAATATAAAATATCAAATTTTTCTTAAATTATACGGAGTAATTGGTCAACAGCATCTTTGAAGTATGCTGTCAGCTGCACCATTGCTTTGCCCCTATGATTAATATTAGTTTCACCGTGCGATCGGGTAATAAACTAGTAATCCAATAAATGAAGTATTCAATTTTCCTTTTATACATGCATATTTATCACCCTTTTTAGTATTTATAGCAAGTGTTACTTTAATAAGTGTTCCTTATCTTGTGCCCTTATCCAAACTCTTAAATAATATGTCAAATCTATAATATAATCTGGAATTAAATTTGATTGAGTTCCGATACACAAGGTGTTCTTATGTATTATTTCAAGCTTTATCAATAGGTTTATGTCTACGGTTTTTCATTATTAAACTGTTTTTTGGTCAATTAGGTTCTAGAGGATGTGAACTGTGAAGACTGAAGAGGACATGAGAAATGAAGTTGGGCTAAGAAAGTATTTGGTAGGGCCCACTCTCAATGTATTGGGCCAAGAGAAATGTTACTGCATTGGTCTATCTTTCATTAGTAGCCCATTCCTCTGATGTTAAGGCCTTAAGGGTAAAAGCTGTACTTAGATACTTCTATGCAAATAGTGTGTTACAAGAAGGTTCAAGTATTTTCATTTCTCAGCTTCGATTTCCATAAACAACATGAGATGATGCGTACATGAAATGTCAACTGGTGCAAAAATGAAATACCAAGGGTGCAACATTGTGTTAGGAACGGATCATAATGCCAGAAAGATAATAATAGTATCACTCATTGATTTTTGCATATGTGATCCATTTAAAATTTTTAAATATAATACAGGAAGCGGGATTATTACATCATCAATTAGAATTAGATTCAATTGATCAATTAGATCACTCTATATAATTTAATAAAACAATCAACACCACGTGTTTATATACGGGTTTGAAATCTAGTAATAACAGCGAATATTGAGAAAATGAAATGTCGTCTATGTTGCTTACTGTTTAAATACTATAGCTCTGTGAGACTGATTCTCAGCGAAGCAGATCACATAAAAATTGATAGTTACAAGACCTGTGTGAATGGGTTTGTCGACTAGTACCAGTAGCAAGGACGCCATGAAATTTTGATTGAAGACCCTGAATGACGTTGGATCGTAAATGTCTTTCCATATTCACGTTCCTCGTCATAAAATACTGAGCAATCTGCTGCCGCTTTTGTTGTTTTCCCCTGATCATCTATACTTTTTTTAGGAACAAGTTCAGCTACAAACCTACTCTCACCTTCATATGAAGTCTTGTACTCAGCATCTATGGAAAAGGTTATTATATTGTACGCTGAATTCAATCGTGCGCCATGCCTTACTAATGTACTAAAGGAAACATATCCTACATATGTTGAATGAAAATAGGACTCGGGTGGTTCAATATTAGACTCTGGCCAAATCTCACACTCTGCATCTTTGTCTATTAGCTCTTGATTGATACTTATCGTAAAAGATAGAGCGTAGTAGTTGTTAATGTTGCATACTAAGAATCCAGAATAGTCATTGTACCAATTACTTGGAAGCAACAATTTAAATGTCTTTCCACTAATCAACCTATTTACAAACCTTTTCGGAATGTGATGCCTTGCAGAATGGGTGAAATTGATGAAATGATCTTCAATGGCATTTCCCTGCAGCCACCAAAATTAAGCACAATTAAGTAATTATGTTAGGGTGGATTTAGATGATTAAGTGAAAAATTTTGATATTTAAAAGGTAGAGCGTAACCTGGAGTATGGATTCAAGTATTATGTCGCCACCAAGTGGACATAGTCCACTTGTCCTGCCAAAAAATGATACATTCCACAGCCATTTACAGTTGGATACATCTCCAAGAATTTCAAGTGACTCACACCAATCTGCTCTTAGAGTGGCTATACTTGATGGGAGCCCTGACAATTCTATGAGGCTTTTGCAGTGTGTTACGTCCAGCCATTTGAGTCGTGGAAGTTTCAAGACGCTAAAATTTAATCGAGAAAACATGTTTGTTGATAGATCAAGTTCTTGCAAGTTGGGTAAGTCCCAAACCTCAGAATTGATGCTATCATCTCCCAGCTGGCATTGTCTGAGATTCAACTTTCTTAAGCCACGGCTAATAAACTTTAACCCTGTATTGTTCATGCCGTTGTGAAGTAGAAAAGGTTCTGATTGTTGATCGTCATAAACATTGCCGCAACAAGGCAAACATGTAACAAAAGTACAACATTGTTCAATGGAAGCAACTTTTTTCCCACTCTTGGAAAGTTTCTTGCAGCTTGTGATTATAAGAGTCTCGAGTTTTTCTATCACGTTCATGGGTGGAAACATTTTAAAATTGAAACAAGTTTCTACACTCAAGTAAACAAACCTTTCCAAGCGTCCAATCGATGGATGAATCTCTTCAAAAAGCCGACAATCATTGATCATGAATATTTCAAGATTTGGAAGTCCACCAAGATCTGGTGTTGTGATTAGGTTGTCGAAAAACCGAAGCTTGATCATTTTCAAATTCGGTAGATACTGTTGCAAACAAGTGCTAACGAGTCAGAAGTCTACCAACATATTCATTAAAATGGTTATGGTAAAAATAAGTAGAAGTTATAGTTGAATAAATAGATTTGATTGGTTAATAGGCTTAAAACTTTGGACTAGAAAATTTTATTTTATTAGTAAAGAGATGGTACATTATGCATTCAATCTGTTATAGCTAGTCATAGAAATTTAATTGCTCCTTCCATTTTTACATGTTAATTTAGTATGGTTTATATATAGTTCATCATCTTTTCGCGTTCATCTATTTCATACTAAGTAATTCTAATTACCTTATAACCTTTCCAAAGTTGTCTTTGCACGCCGCCTATTAATATTAGACAAGAAAGCTCCCCTGTTGGAAAATTTGTTGGCAATGAACTCATATGACGAATTCCCCAATCGATCCACCGGAGTGTCTTCATGTTTGCAACAACATGATGATTATAACGTTGTGATGAATCAAACATATAGGAACCAACTCTTATTGCTTCGATCTTGTCAAGTTCCTGTAGCAGAGGAACAAAATGGTGTCAGCATTAAGTACAGCACTAAACAGCTAGTAGTACTCCTTTCTATCGGTTCAAATTCAAAAGGTTGCTGAATTACCTGCGTTGCATTCATAGCCCATATTGTTTGAACATCTTTTACCTCCCAAACTCTACTGTGTTTTTCAGGATGGTTAAGGTGTTCCCCTCTAACGATGCAGTGTCCCAATTCTTGTACCAAATCATGCATATGAAACCGCCCTCCCGAGATAGTTATGAGAGCCTTTTGTATCAACACTTTTACGCCTATAACAGGGTAAAGACCACAAGCATCAAAGATCTCCATAGCAGGATTTTTATATGCTCCCCTGAAAAAACATGCAATATCAAGGAACAGCTTTTTTTCTACCTGTTTAAGTCCATCATAGCTAATTTTTAGCACCTTCATAATACCATCATCGGGGAGTGCTTTCAATCTAGCCAATGCGTCGCTCCACTCATTCATATCTTTATCGCATAGAAAAGAACCTAGAACTATAAGCGCTAACGGGAGGCCACGAGCATAAGAAACCACACCGCGTGAAAGCATCTCATAATCTTCTACTGGTCTATAACCTCGAGGTGCACGCTTGCAAAAGAGCTCAATAGCCTCATCATTATCTAACAAGCTAATATGGTGTATCACATTTACTTTATGAGCATTTAATAAATTCTCATCTCTAGTTGTGATCATTATCCTGCTTCCTTGACCAAACCAGTCATGTGATCCAATTAACGCCTCTAGTTGCTTCCGGTCATCGACATCATCAAGAACAATCAAGACCTTTCTATGGTACAAGTTACTCTTTATCATGCGTTTTCCTTGCTCAACTCTCTCGATACTCACTTTTTTACGATTCAACACTCCATATATTATTTTTTCTTGCAATTTTTCTAAACCATCCTTACTCGACTTCTCCCGGGTATTTTCTATAAAGCAACAACCTTCAAACTTTTCTGAGATGTCATCGTAAATGGAAGATGCAAGAGTAGTCTTACCTCCACCCCCAAGCCCCCATATTCCAACCATGAGGACACCACCTGATCCAATTTCTAACTTCGATTTCAAATCTTGCACGCGAGTCTCCATTCCAATGAGGTCTTCATCATTAGCACTTGTAATCAATGAATACAACCTATGTGAAATATCTTTAATAATTTCTTTTATCAACTTTGACTCATGCCTGCACATTACATACACAAACATAACTAACATAAGATATCTTACATTTACAAAACAGATGACGTATTCCATATTCCGTAAAATACGGTAAATGAATCTTAATTACATTATACTGTACATTTCTTAAAGGCAATACCGCAAGCAACTTGTAACTATCGCGAAATTTCCGAAATACTTTTCCATCAATTGTAGAGGAAAGCATCAGTGAACTATATTTGGATTTTGCAGGGTATACATATGTGTATTATGATCAAAGTTGTGGTTTTATGTTCTTAAAGTTGGTCTAATGTAGTTTAAATATACAAACACAAAAGCTTAAAAATCACGAAAAAGAAAATTAATAATACCCATTAGCAGTATCCTCAGGTACCCATCCAGAAAGACTACCAGCATCTAAAAGTGCTTTTCTCCAAGATGCAACATTCTTATGGTTCTCCAACTCATATTTCACAAATGCTTCACCATACTTCCCTTTTTGTTTTCGTATATCAGATGGATCAACATGATAAAATACCGGGATCACGATTTGTCCTTTTTCATCCCTGCATTTCAAAATATATTCTAGTTCATCCAAACACCAAGAAGAATTGGCATAGTTTTCCGAGAATATGATGACAGCAATCCGTGATTCTTGGATCGCTTTCAAGAGGGCTGGACCGATAGACTCGCCTCGAGGAAGTGCTTCATCATCCTTGTAAGTGTTGATTCCTTGCAGTACTAGATTTGTGTACAAGTGATCCACAAAGTTCTTGCGAGTGTCTTCGCCTCGAAAACTAAGGAAAACATCATAAGTCCATAACTGAGATGAAGATGCCTTTGATCGATTTGCAATTATTCAAAAGTCAAAATATGTGTTTGTAAATCAAGTTATATATTGAGAAGATTTTGTGTGGTTGGAGACTGGTGTACATGCTGAATGAGATGAGGAGAGATGTTTTAGTGTTTTACTATCACCATCACAATTATATAAACAGAAATAATTTAATAAATAACCTTCTAATAATATAACGATTAGTCGGTTTTACATCCATCGGTCCCACAGTCAATATTGAGGGAGGTAAATCACGTAACTCGCGGTTAAAGAAACGTGCAGACGAGAAATGAACTCGTGATCAATCTTCACCTTTATGTTGCGTACCCCACTACTAGGCTATATAATCCTGATAAACTATATTGTAATATTGCTCAACAATATTAACAAATGAGTGATTAGACATAACTTTGTTAGATTATGTATGTATTTCTAATTTTTATCAAGTATTCATTAAAAAACTTATTTTAAAGTTTATTTTTATAAAAATATAGCATTGTTGGTGTTAAAACCACCTCCTTGTTTTCTCTTGTATGGATTAAAATAAAGGATCGTGTCACGCATCGATTGTGTATGAATTATCGTGTGCACAGTACTAAACTGGAGTAATAAATTAAAGAGGTTGGACGAATAAATAAAAGAGGTTGGACGTTTCGTACTTCTTGTTACTCGTAATTAATAATCGCTACTAATTGCACTGGTTTTGATTTTTCAGACGATATACCTGGAGCTTATATTTCTTAAATTGTAAGTATTTGACAAATTAACTAGAGACGAAAACTTATAGTTGTGAATTTAGGGTACGGTTCTGAGAGGAACCCTTCCTTTTGAGAGGAACAGAGCACACTTACAATATTACCCCCTTCACCTTTCCAAATTTACATTTATCTCCCTCTTCATTACAAAACACTCATTTTCTTTCTTCATTTCACAAAACACACACACAAAACACTCTCTTCTCTCTTTTTTCACCAAACAAACACTCACCACCACCGGCAACCACCACCGGCAACCACCACCGACAACCACCACCGGCCACCATCGCAGATCCACCGTAGCTCAACCGCCACCGCCACCACCACCGTTACCATCGCCGTGACCGGAAAACAAACGGATAAAACGATGACGATTTTTTGTGGCCGGAGAGTTAATATGAAAACCACCACCGTTGGTGAACCGACCTCCACCGGATGTAACCAACCGTGGTCGTTTCTCCATCTCCTCCCACCGCCACCGTCGCCGCCGCCGACACTCCGCCGCCACTCCACCGCCACCAATCGCCGATCAAACATCACCACCATTTACCACCACCAACGCCGCTCCTCTACCACCAATATGTAGATCTAGATCTGGAAATTCGTAGATCTATATCTAGATCTACTTTTTAGATCTAGATCTACTTTTTAGATCTGACTGCATCGTACATTTTTTCACTGCATCCTATGTTCTTTCTACTGCATCGTACATTTTCAATTGCATTGTTCCCTTTTTAGTTCCGAAAAAAACTACTATGAAAGTAGTACATATTTGCTGCATCTTTTTTAATATGTAGTGATGTTAAGATGAAATGCTTTTAAGATGCAGTGATTTTGTTAGTGCGTCATGAATATTTTTACACAAATTATATGTTAAGATGAAATGTTTTTACTGCATCATCTTAAGTACTCATAGTACTATTGATCTAAATTTACCTTTTTATATCTGAAAAAAACTAAGCATCATATATTTCTTTTACTGCATCTTACATTTTTTACTGCATCTTACTTTTTAGATATATAAACATGTGTGTTTAATTTAAAGTATGATGCAATGTATTTAAATGATGCAATGTTGCTAATTAAAAAACATGATGCAGTGGTTTTGATTTGATGCAATGTATTAATTTAAAATCAAGATGCATGGTTTTAAATTAAACACAAGATGCAGTGGTTTTAAAAGTATGATTCAGTGGTTTTACATTGTCATGAAACATGATGCAGTGATTCTAATTAAACACAAGTTTTAAAAGTATGATTCAGTGGTTTTACATTGTCATTAAAACATGATGCATTGATTCTAATTAAACATGATGCAGTGTATTTTATTAAAAAAGAATGATGCAGTGTTTCTAATTAAAAAATATGATGCTGTGATTTAAAAGTAAACACGTGATGCAGTGACTTTAAAAAGTGTGATTTAAAAAAAAATTAAAAAAAAATTTCTTAAAAAAAACAATTTAAAAAAAAAAATTGTCATCGGAATCTGACGGCAGCGCCCGGAATCCGGCGGCGGCGCCCGGAATCCGGCGGCGGCGCCCGAAATCCGGCGGCGGCTAGGTAGGGGTGGTGGGGTAGGGTGGGGAATAAGATGGAAGGATGAGAGAGAAGAAAGTGAAGGGGTAAAAAATAAATTGGATGAAATGTGGAAGGGGTGTAAATGTAAAATAAATGTTATGTTTTTTTTTCTTAACATATGACCTCACTTTTCATCCTAATTACAAAAATGCCACTCCACCCCTTTTTTTTGTTGGTGCCCTTTGGTTCCATCCAAAAAGAGGGTTCCCATCTGATCCCAAACCGTGAATTTAAAAGGATAATAAAATTACATAATACATAATTATGACAAAAAAATATGTTAATACTTCACACTTTTTTCTCCACGTACATTCTTACGGTATATACGTGTACTTTTTTTTTATCACAATATTCGTGTAAAACGATATCCACTCTATTAGGTGTGGAAATTTATTATAATGCAACTATTAAGAGCTTTCCCAACCGTGGTTTAACCACTTCCCAACCAGTTGTGCCACATCAGCGCCACATCAGCTTTCCACCAACTGATTCAAAACTGATTCGTCCCTACCAACAGTTTAACCACTCCAAACCACTTTATTTTCATTATAATTATTTAATACAAAACAAATAAAAACAAAACACATTTCATTAAATTAAAATTAAACATTACATAAGATTAAAATAAAACATTACTTTTCCTAAAAAAAAAATACAATAATTAAAACAAACATTACTTTTCCTAAAAAAAAAAATACAATAATTAAAACACACATTACTTTTCCTAAAAAAAAAATACAATAATTAAAACACACTAAAATAATTTATTCGGATCCAGATTCTTCGTCGTCGTCGGCTTCGTCTTAGTCGTTCGGATCGGTTGCACGTGGCGGAAACATTTTTTCGTACTCTTCCACCACATTCTTGCGAGCGTTTCGAAGCAAATCTTTTTCTTTTTTAGTTTTATTTGTTTGAAATGTTAAAAATTTCAAGGCTTTGAAGGCTAACTTTTTTGTCGAATTTTCCTTGATGGTGTGAATTGCTTCGGTTTGCGCGAGCGCGCTCCTTTTAACCTCTACATACGCTTCGGATTTTTCGGTTGATGCGTGGGATGAAGTAGTAGCCGCGTCCGATGAAGATGATTTTTTTTAGCTTTTCTACCTGGTGGACAACGAATCAGGTCCGGCCGAAATAAGTGTTGCATATTAAGCTCAAGAGTGGAGGTTCCGGGTTGCACGGTTTTACCCGTTTCGGGTTCAAGATCGATGGGTTGCGAGTCATGCTCGAACGTACGTTTGTTGCCCATTACTCCTTTTTCTTGAAAAAACTTCGGATAATGTTTCAAAATATTCCAACACGCCTCGTAAATAAATGCACGGCCATTCTCTTGTTGTGCAAAGTGGTTTCGGGTGGCGATTAAAACTTCGGTGTAGTGTTTGTGAAGGGCGTTGAACTTTTTCACGTCGGGTGCAATCTTGTTCCACTTCCCGTTTAGTTGACTATAATTACGTTTTTCGGTCATGCATGCATTATAGTCACGAACGACTTTTTTCCAAAAGATTTCGTGAGATTGGTTTCGGCCGATGACACCATTTTCGGAACAATGTATCCACCGTTCGTACAAAATGCGCGTTTCTTCGACGGTCCACCGAACTTGCTTTCTTTTTCCTTTATTGTCGGTTTGGGTTTCGCCTTCAACTTCGGCTTCGGGTTGGGTTTCGGGTACGGACTCATCAACGTGGGTATTTTCGTTGGCCTCGTCGGAGGAGTCTTGGATTTCGGTTTGCATTTGTTGATATGGGTTAGAAGAGTGTTGATGCAAAAGGTTTGTGTAGTATGGTTGTGGTTGTGGATATTGTTGTGGTTGTGGATATTGTTGTTGTTGTGGGATAGGGTAGAATGCTTTTTGCGGGTGTTGTTGATAAAATGATTGTGAATACGGGTTTGTCGAAAAAAAATCTACGAGATGTTCGAAGCCGGTTGGTTGAGATAGAGATTGAGAGTTTGATTGCGCGGAAGAAGAACCGCAGGGTGAATGCGTGTTCGGATTTGGTGTGGGAAAATTAGCGTTGATCAAATTGTTCATCATATCTTGGGATATTTGGTGGGATGAAGATGTATTTTTGTTTTTGTTTTTAGGCATTATTGATGTTTTTTAGTGAAAATTAATGTGTAAAAGTTGTATGTAGAATGGGTGTAATTTTTTGGGTGTAAAAAGGGTAAATGACAAAAATCGGCAACGAACTGCCAAAATTTATTCCAAGTATGCAACCTACCAATTTAATTGCTCAAGTATGCAACAAACCGGATAAATATGTGTTGGGATTTTGATAAAGCGCATTTTTACCTTTTGAAGTTTGGAATAGCTGACTAAGCTTACACATAAGCTGCCACATCGATTTTTTTGCCATGTCGAACGAACATGTGGCATCCACATCATATATTTGATTTTTGATCTGAATAATCTTGATCGTTTTTCTATTTACTTGTAACTTTGTAATCAATTTCATATTTAATAAAACACTTTTTTATCTTTATATTATCCTTTTTACAAATTTCTATTATCAACAACAACAACATCAACATCACACATAGATCTGGATTCCAAATTTCTTTTATCATCAACATCAACACCACATCGATTTCTTTTATCCTATTTAATAAATCTATTTTTGATTTCTGATCAAACAAATACACCAACCTATCTATCATGGTATCGGGTCGGATATCACCTGATCCATTTTCGGCTACAACTCGAAAAACAAATTCCCCTTTTATTTTAATCTGTAATAAAAACCTGTAACTCCCCAATATCATCGATTCTCATCAGTTGCGCATATCATCAGTTTGTATCTCATCCACCGTCGTCACGCGAGAACACAACAGAGCAGAGAGAGATGACAACAATCCGAAGATTTTGCTACGATGATCTCCTACGATTCTCTTCTGTTAATCTCGATCATCTCACGGAAACTGCAAGTCCTTTTCACGACACCTCGCCGAAAAATTGAATCGGAGCCGGAGGGTACCGGATTAGGTTTAGAATTAAAGCGGATAACTCGTAGAAGATTTTAGATTGTTGATCTTGATGTTGAGATTGTCTTGTCATCATGTCTTTAGTGTTGAATCGGAGCCGTCATCCCCATTCTTTAGATTTGTTTGTATGTATCGTCACCATCGGAGTTTCGATTTACGGTGGTGCCCAAGATCTAGATCCGGTGGTTTCCACCACCAACTCCGCAGATACTAACGAGTAACGAGATATCATCAGATTAGATGGGTGATGTACTCCGGCCATCTAGCTCCGTATTTGACAATCTGCTGCTGTTAGTGGATGATGAAATTGTTATTTAGTTTTTTGTACGGATTTTCAAGTTTGTGTTTGGATCTTCATTTTGTTTGTATCAAGATTTGTTTATGTATGAAGAGATGGGATCATTGAATTGGAGGATATATCTGTTCATGTGTTGCATTTTTACCCAGATAATTAACCCAATATATTGCATTTTTAATTTGAAAGCCACGTCACACTCACACTTATTTCCATGTCACATTTGATAAAAAAAAATAATAAAGGTATGAAATTTATGTTGACCGGTCAAACAGGTAACCGGTTACCATATTACTCACATAAGTACAGATTTATCCGGTTTGTTGCATACTTGAGCAATTAAATTGGTAGGTTGCATACTTGGAACAAATTTTGGCAGTTCGTTGCCAATTTTTGTTATTTACCCAACTAATTACATGTATTACACTTGATTAGGCACTAATTACTAGTCATAATTTGACGGGTGTCACATTCTCCCCCTGTTAGAAGAATTTTGTCCCGAAATTTAGTTCGATGTCGGATTTGATGTGGAGCCAGTGAATAATTGAGGATACTTGGGTCGCATTTGGTCCTCCCGTTCCCAGGTGAATTCCGGACCACGCCACGAATTCCACCTGACCTTGACGATAGGAATACGACTTTGTTTGAGTTGTTTGACCTCACGGTCCATGATTTCGGCGGGTTCTTCAACAAAATGAAGCTTGTCGTCAATACGAATTTCGTCGAGTGGAATAATAAGTGACTCATCAGATAGGCATTTCTTCAAGTTAGAAATGTGAAAAGTGGGGTGCACGTTGCTGAGCTCGGATGGCAGCTGCAATCGATATGCCACTGGACCTATCCTCTCGAGGATCTCGAATGGTCCAATATACCTGGGATTTAACTTCCCGCGTTTGCCGAATCGGGTTACGCCTTTCCAAGGCGATTCTTTTAAGAGTACTCGATCCCCAACCTGGAACTCGAGTGGTTTGCGTCTCACGTCAGCATAACTTTTCTGACGATCACGTGCGGCTTTGAGTTTGTTTTGGATACCAACGATTTTCTCGGTGGTTTCATGAATGATTTCCGGACCAGTGAGTTGGCTATCTCCCACTTCAGTCCAACAGATAGGTGACCGGCACTTACGACCGTACAGTGCCTGTCGTCACCCCTATCGGTCGGTCGGATTTGACTCCGGTCGTTGTTCCAACAGCAACAGAAGCGGCGGACAGTGAGTTTTAAATTTATATGAGTTGGGGCTCAAACTATAAGTACTACCTACCTTGGGAGCAAGCAGTAAGTATAACTCGAGGTCGTTCTTAAATCGGAGCGAATTGAAATGAAGCGGGTCACCAAAGATAATGGTCGAAATTAGGATGGGGGTAGGTAGATAGATCTTGGATTGATTTGGTTTTATAATTATCCTAAATGCAGAAAAGTAAATAACGAGAAATGAAATTAGGGTTTAAGCAGACAGGTAGAGATGTGATTGCTGAAACTTGAATACTAGGGTTTCGGGATGATGTTCATTATAAAATTGATTGGAGATTCACCAAATAAAGAGTAGACATACTTTCGGTGTAAACACTAGGACCCTACGTTCAGGTGAAACCCTAGAAACATATGTCACTGGAATCCTAGGTTATCATGATTCTGATCAGATCAGGCTGTTTTCAAACCCTCCTGAGCCTTTGCTTAACTAAGACAAAGTCACCCTAAATGTTCTAGGGATCAGGCATAAGGCAACAGACCGCAATTGTATTTACTGACCTTTTTTAACACCTAATCGTCTATTTACTTTCATTATAGCAAATACTGATTGTATCCTGTGTATGTTAAACTATTGGTGTGATTAGGGTTTTGCATGTCTAGGTATATGATTGACACTACCCTGTATTGTTTCTATTGAAGCACATACTTAACCATCATAAATATAGACCCTCCTTTACAGTCAGGCGTTCATCCCTAGGAATAATCACGGTGTATAGGGCAATTAGGCATTTCCACAGTGTTCCAAACCCTAGATGTACTGACGGTGTACTGGGCATTTAAGCATTTCCACAGTGTTCCAGATCTTAGGTGTACTAACGGTGTACAGTGCAACAAGCATTTCCACAGCTTTGATTCCTAGACCACAGTTCTAGAAGGATCACTTCTAGGTAATTCACGATGAAACAATCCATGGCATTTCCTTAGCTTCCACTATTTGTACTCCACACGAGGTGTTTCCAACGCTATACGAAGTACCGTGCCTTTTTAAAGGAAAGTTCATAGTTTCATACTGCAACTGGAGATAAATGTATATTTATAGTATTAGGGTTGATCAGATCCTATCCTAGGGCAACAGTCACGTGAAAGTCTGGAAAGGGTGATGAGAGACTAGATCTATATTCAGGATAAGCTTAACCAGATACACAGCATAACAATTTCCAATCGTATAAATGAAACATTAATTTAACATCATCCCTACTCCTAATATCTACATTTCAACAATCACAATATTAAACTACTCTATAAACATGACAATATGCAGAATACAAACTGAAATAACATAAAGCACAAGCATTATAACAGTAAGTAATGTTTAGATATCACCGGGAATACAGCAGCGTAATACTGAGGATTACAAATAGTCTGAACTTGAAAAACTCGTTACAACAAGATTACCAAGCTAAAACTTCCTCTAGACTCGAACCGTAAGCTCAACCCTAACCTTTCTCCTCTAACTCCTAAGAGTAGTGCTAGAGAGAGAAAGTTAGAGAGAGAAAGTGAAAGAAAAGAGAGAAATAAGAAAAGTGAGAGAATGAGAAATGTGTGAATGTGTTGAGGTGTGTAAAATGAGGAGGAGTGATCCCCTATTTATAGGCAAAGCTCAAAAATCAGCCGTACAACTCGCGAAACAGCACGTACAAGCAAACGATGCACGATACAGGGTACAGGGGGCCGTATACGGCCTTGGTAGGGCCGTATACGGTGTTAGGTAGGCCATATACGGTCTCTGTGGGGCCGTATACGGTTCCCAGGGCCGTATACGGTGTTCGTCTGATTTCGTTCATTGCTTAAAACGCGCGTATCTCCTTCGTTATGCGTCCGTTTGACCTGATTCTTTCGCCTGTGGTTTCGTAATTCCATTACGCTTCTAATGATGCCAATTTCACTGAAATTGGATGTGTATAGCTCAAGCATAGCCTAAATGACTTTATAGGGTCTGATACTGCTCAGTCTTCTCCGTTCTTTATCCGATTTGCATGATTCTTGATTTTCCCGTCTCGATTTTACCTGTTTTATCATATGATGAAGTTAGAATGTGATATATATAAGGTAAATGAGGCCGGGTGATTTTGTGCACGTTTATTCGTCCTGATTTGCTTGTTATTTGGACGTTTTAGGTGATTTTTGCAGCAACGCCTATATTTAGACCACTTTAGTGAAGTTTAGTAAATAATGATCATTTTGAAATGTTTTCACTAAAGTTACGTCCAAAAAGTGCGGAATATTACCCTTAAAAACATGACTATTTGAGTCACATCAAGTTATCCCACACTTGGGCGTTGCTTGTCCTCAAGCAACACTCAGTTAGAAAAACATTAAAAATGAGGTTTTTTAGGGGTGAGTCAAAATAATTTCAAAATGATACCACTTCTAATATGACTAAGACGGTTTAAGAATAAGGGAAAGGATAAGATGATCCTTTCAGAAGCAAGAAGCAATTATCATCAAGCATACTACCAATTCTCGTGATCTTGGAGTACACATGACTAGGCGATCTCACTATAGGTGGTCACTCAATTCACTCAAAGTGTATCGGGTTTCCTAACAATCTAGAACAATTGAAATCGCTCAAATAAGCCAGTCATGCAGCACTCATCATCATAAGCTTGGTCGAGAATCGGATCTCCACCACTTAGGTGAGGACGGTGCTAACTATCCCAAGACATTCAAAAAGTGGTAGTGTTTGGTGAGGTTTAAGGGTATGGGTAGTTGTATATGTTTGGTTGTAAGGGTTTGACTTATCTTAAAACTCAAAGATAGTGAAAAACTTTATTTCAGAACGGAACGGAGGATTTTGTAGCTGCTCGTCTTCTATCAAATTTTTCTTGAGAAGGTGATACTTGAAGCACTCAGCTTTATTTGATGGAATTGTTTCTTTTTCTTTTCTTGATTTTTCTACTTTTTATTTTTCTTTTCTTCTTCAGAACTTCTTTGCCAGAGAATTTCTAAGGATATTTTACGTTGATCCTTTCAGAAATCCTTTTCGGAACTATGATCTTTGATCTTGAACCTCAATTTCTTTTGTCGTGCCAATTTTTCGCACTTTGACTTTTTAGAGTACACAGAAGAGGGAGACTTTAGAGCATAATTGAAGAGGATGTTCTAAAAGATGTTTTTCACGACCTTAGAAATTCTAAGATAAGGTTTTGGGAATTTTGGGTGAGTAGGGGTTTTGTACGAGGGTTTTTAAGAAATGAAAGGTTTAGGCTCAACAGGGTTTACTAGGCGGATCATCGATACTGAAAGTAAGTATCGGAAGGGTTTTGGGCTTGAAGAGATATGTAAGAATTGGGTTTAAATCCTAAGGAATGTCAAGGTCATCTAGCTGCACCTATACCGCGTACGGTACACACCAATGTGGTCTTGAAACGTATGTCTGGAGCAAGTTCTAATTCAGAGATGCAAGCATCGGCACACACAAGAAATGAAAGTGAAGCATTAAAGATGAATGCTTTTAGGCTCAAGATACCTCACTACAAAATAGGGTTGTATGTGCCTAGCCATGCTCCTTTCAGATTATTGTTTCTTGCTCGAGAAATTTCTACCTTATTTTCCCTATATTCCAAAATACCTTACTCATATTTCGAGAATGATTCTTTTCGAAAGTATTTAACTCAAAAACTTAGAGTTTAGTTTCATAATTTAACTCATAATTTTAAATTTTTGAAAAAATTTGTTTGAAAAATTTGTTATTTGGGAAAACATTTTCTGAGTAATGCTATTTTGGACATAAAAATTGCCTAAAATTATCCAAGGTATTCTATACCTTTCTATCCCACACTTAGAGGAACATTGTCCCTAATGTTCTCTTGAGTTGAGTTTTTACTCGAGGTAAAATCCCACACTTAGAGTTTGAACATGTAAGAAAATGTTTCTTAAGTGTTAAATTTGGGTTTGAATCCCACACTTAGTGATAAGCTCAGGATTGGGTATAGAATATAACAAGCTAACAAGACAGAATATATGTGATCATGAAATGGATAGAAGGTTAAGAAACTCCCCAGATAACGTTTTGAAGCATGTGAAATTTTGCAGGAGAGAGAGTCGAAGTGAGCTTTCTTCTGCATTCTTCTTGAAGGACATCAAGCTTCATACGGGGTTATCCGGTGTCATGTATCCAACGTTATCAGAAATCAACTTCAATTCTTTTAAGTGGGGATCCTTATGGTGTGGAATCCCATACTTTAGGTTTTGAAGAAGTTGGAGTGATTTTGATAAGTGTTTGCGGTGTGGGGAGTGATCCCACACTTAGTTCTTTGAAGTGCTTGGATACAAGGAAGTTTTGAGAAGAACGAGGCCCCTCCATGAGATGTTTGAATGTTCCGCAGTCTGCAAATATTGAAAACTGGTTCGGGTTGCCTTTTGACTTCACGGATTTTCTTCTTGAAAGTGCGTCATCTCGCTTTTTTCCACGTTCATACATCACAACATTTCTACTTATTAAACAGAAAGAAAATGAAACATAATAAGTAATAGCATAATGTAAATACGGATAGAGTGATCAACCAACTAGTGGCTGATACAAATAAGTTCCAAAAGTAAGGTTTAACAGTAGCCAAACAAACACAAGATAATAATAATGATAATGTCTGAAAACAAAGTCAGATGATGCAAATGGGGTAGAACTATGAGGCTGGGGATCCCTGGTCAGGTGCATCAATATGCTGAGTAGGAGCTGGTGCTGTGGAAGGTCCTACGACTGACTGCTGGCCACTAGATACTCTCTGTCCCTGTTCTTCAGCATTAATCAGTTTGAGCTGAATCAATATGTCTCTGAGGGTAGCTGCTGGCAGTCTCATCGGATCAGTGTAGCCCCACTCTAACAAAATAGCCGAAGTAACCCCTGCCTGCTCTAGTAAGGTCATGTAAGCCTGGCGTAGCATAGTCTCTGTCGTTACAGCTGAGGAAGAGATCGGTCTCAAGTTTAATAGCATCCCGGAAGTGTCAAAAGATACAGCATCAGTGCCCAAGTAGACTGTGTCAGCACGGTAAGATCCACTGGCGACTGGCTGGGCAGGATGAGGAATCACAGGTGCAGAAATCACTGGCTGAACTACCGGTATCTCGGTCTCAACTGACTGGACCTGCTCAGGTACTGGTGTGGTCCGAATAGCGGGTGATGGTGTATGGGTGGTATGTGCTGGGATGGATGTATGTGGTGGTGCTATGGCTGGTGGTGGTGGACCGCATTGGTACAAGTAAGGCTTTGGGTCAGGAATACCAAGTTTCCTGGAAATCAACAGCTGATGGGAACGGCTAACCTGAAGAGCATGCAAAAGATAATACTGTGTCAGCGAGGTCACTGGATCTGTGTAGTGAACAGTAGCCTGAGCTGGTGGCTCGGCTGTCTCAGCTCCTCTATGCGGGACACTAGCATGAGTGGTAGGTGCTCGGGCTCTATCAGATGGGCCATCCTCAGTATCTGCAAAAGGTGAGGATCCTCTAACACGCTTTCCAAGGAGACGACATCCTGGAATGATCTGTTTGGTGTTCTTCCATAAGCACTGTCTCTGCTCATCTACCTCAATAAGATGGATCAACTTGCAGTAGTCCAAGTTGAATGGCAAAGAACGAGAACAAACAGTAAACTCCTCAGTGTGGGCCTCAGTCAACAATCCCATACTATACAGCAATCTAGTAATGATCGACCCCATGAACATGTGCCTATCCATGTCTGTCTCAGCTCCAAGTCTCTCAGCGATCAAAAAAGCAACATTCAGATTCTTTCCTCCTATGATTGCTTCCATGAACTTCAACTCTTCGGCACTCACAGCACCACCCTCCTTCTTTCCAAATATAGAACATGCTAGCAACTTGTGAAGGATGTGATGAACCGGCTTGATGAAAGTGGACGACTTAACACGGCTCCTAAAGTTTGATCCTGCTAAATCCATCCAAATATCCTTATGGTTCCTGTTTGGTAGCTGGAGATGTCTTGAACACTGTTTCTGAACCATGCAGAGTTGACCTAAGACTCTGTATATAAACCAAGATACACTCCCAAGTCGGCAACTGAGATATGATGAATCTGTTCCTGAAACCTGAATGAAATCTTTCTTTTGTCGGATACGCTCATCTTTGGGTTCAGCTGGTAAGTCATCATGAACTCTGTCACTACTTCTCGGTATGCATACTTGTCACACCCCCAAAATCGGTAATTGTGTTTATTTAATGTTTAGCGGAAGCAAGTTATAATTAGCGGAAGCATCATGTGTAAACAGTTTAACAGCGGGGGTGATGACTTTACAATTGTGCATTCATCGTATCAGAGCATATGATCATACAGAACATAATATATAAAGGATGCCAGTTTAAACGGTTGTTACAAAAGTAGTACGACTATGTAAGTCGTACAGTAATAATAGAGTTTAAAACATTTAAGTTTTACAATACATATGTTAAGATAAGATTTCATGAGTATAACTGCAATGTCTGCAGTAATACAGAGGAAATCCTCAAAAGCTGTCCCAAAATAATGGCATCCTAAGTAGTCCAGGGTTGTCCATCCTGAATGCATGCGATCCTTACTTACATGGCTAATTTCCTGTAAAACATAGAAAGAAAGTCGTCAACAAATATGTTGAGTGAATTCACAGGTTTTGTATAAATATGTGGTATGTTAAACCATTTATGTTTAAATTATTGAAATGTTATTCAATAAATAAAGGTTTGCAGGTTTTGCAAATTATAGGATGATAGGGATAGTTACCCTAAAATATAGTTTTATGTGGGTTGTTACCCAAATCATATGTCTGGTTGTTTACCAGAATATAAATATAATCAGTACGTATACTGAAATAAAGCAGTTGTAGGATATGTTCATCCTAAATAATAAGTGTGGGAATGCTTAGACTATAATCCCCTGAAAGGTGAGCTAAACCTCGCAGGTTAAAGTAACGCGACCTAACCCTATAACCAAACCACAACCAAAACTTATGTTTCTTGCCTGAAGGACAGTTAAGTATACGCTCCATCCACAGGAGGGTCGTCACGGCAATAGTACTATTCGTATACTCAGTGGCTAGAGTCACCTAGCTAATGGTTATAGTCTGCATGACATAAGGTCTTTCATGCACACATCACAAGTCTGGTCCGTACTAGGATACAGTGTCTAATTCCCAAAACAGTTGTGAAAATGTTATTTCATATCAAACAGTTGTATAAAGCAATAAAGCATTTATATAATTTGCTGCATGTGTTTGCATGCAGTTTCTATGTTTACACCCCTATGTTTAAAAGCATAAAACATTTGCAAAGTAGGGGCTGTGAACTCACTGTAGTTTGCTCGGTATGAAAGCTAGCTGCCAAACAGATAATAGCCCAAGGTATGTTAACCTATATAAAATAAATATATTAACATAAGTACGTTTGATTTGTTTTAATCACTTATGTTAACAGTTTGTTTTGTTTGAAGAAATGGTTGATTTCTTATTAATGTAAGTTATTAACTTTGCTAGTGACATGGTGTGGAAATAACGTTATTATTTCTCAGTCGTACACTTGTAAGTGTACAAACCAATATGTAATTGTTTATTTATCGGAAGGTCGTTTTGTTTCATTTGTACATATACTTTGTTTACAGTTGTTCATATAATTCGAATATCATTACAATATCGTTGTGCGTACATATATTTGTTCTATATATGTATACTTAAGTAATATACTTGCTGTATATTATTAGGTCATACGTTTGTTAAACGTGAAATTCATTGTGTATATATATTTGTGAATATATATTCCTAAGTGTCGTATGTATATATATATATTTAATAAATACATTGTTTACGTATCCCAAAATATATATAAGTTTTCATTTGTTTAAGAAAACGTATACGTTTGTGTCAATATATAACATGTGTTCTCGTATATATTTATATATATTGTAATACGTTGTTTCGTATTTAACACGTGTCGAGTTTTATTTGTTATAAAACTTGATAATTATATTTATTCCGTTTATAAATAAATATCATTGGTTTTTAATATCGTTACGTTTGTTTAATAAGTCTTAAATATCCCGATAATGTAATTGTATTCAAATCGTATAGTTCATAAAGTTCGTACATATATGTGTTATATATACATATGCTCATATATCGTTTGTTCGCACTAATTTAAATTGTCCAATGTCCGTGTCTCGGTTAAGTTTTACTAACAAGTTTAATAGATGTCGATAACGCCTCGTATACGTAACATTGTTAACGGAATCGTTTGTTGTTTAGAAATTAAAGTCAATGTGTTGACCAGACACGGGAATCCGCCGGATTCTATTTGAATCCGCCGGATTCTCGTTAAATGAAAAGGTGTTGCCGGATCTTCGGGTCAAGCCGCCGGGTCGGGTCAAAATAGGTGAATCCGCCGGATTAAATTGAATCCGCCGGATTCTTTTGCGTTCACAAGACGTTTTGTGTGAAGCTTAGGTGAATCCACCGGATTCTTTTGTGTTCACAGGGCATTTTCGTGTGAAGGTTTGGGATCACCGGATCGTTGTTGTCTTTTACTCGTTCACAATGTTTAAACGATTATGGTGTGCGAGTTTAATCCGGGAATCCGCCGGATTCAGCATGAATCCGCCGGATTCATTCTGTTCTCAGAACCTGTTCGTACAGGGCAAAATACATACACATGATTGCTTGGTTCCAATCCATATTACATAAGTTCCAAATGTTTATACAAGTGTTATGTGTCGTTTTTACACGTTATTACACCATTTAAACTAGTTTTAATGTATCGATTTTGATTTTGTAGTTTTGGTTTCTCAAACCCATTTTCAAGAACAATCCATCAATCTTTCAATTTATGTGTTATATGTTTAGATTATGATGTATAAACATGTTAGATGACGAAATTAAAGTAAAGAAATCAAAGGTTTGTAGTTTTTCTTACAAAGTGAAAATGGTGAGAATGATGAACGATGAAGATGATGATGATGTTGTTGCCTCTGCTTCTTGCTCCTGATGTTGTTGTTATGAAGATCAAAGAAGAAGAAGATTGGAGATGATAGATGAATTATTGTGTGTGTGTGTATTATCCTCTGGAGGAAAGAAATGAGAGGGAAACAAAATGATCGGAAGAGTATGGTTTAAACATTGATATGTCTCCTGCATTATTGATGTTAGGTGACCAGTTTGGTACCACAATTTCGAGTACGGGTATAATTATAGCAATATAAAAATAAACAAATTACATTTTTATTTTGTAGGTGTTCTCCTGGTTCGTTATTTATAATCAGTATAATGATGTTATCATTATTTTAAATAGATGTACAATTTTGTACATTTTACTGCGCGCAGTTAATTGAGCGCCAAATTTCAGTTAATTTAGGATTTCATATTTTGAGGTAATGTTCTAACTTCCTCCAAACGAATGAGAAAATTTGTATTTTTATGATTTGACATCGTATGCGCGTTTTAGAATTATTTCTGTTCGTGTTATAATACGTTTTATGTTAAACGTATATTTAGACCACTTTATCTATTTGTTATAGATATATAAATACTCGTAATTAATAATTAAGTTATTAATTATTTTTCTGTCACGAAACTTTTGTTATTTATTTTTATCGGGTTCGTTCCGATATATTTGTACGTAACTTTTAATACCTACGTATTACGTATTACTTTTTGTTTAAAAGTACCGGGCTTGCTAGGCTTACATCACAACAAAAAGTTTTGTTAAAACTTAACCAGGAAATTAGCGTAAGAATGCACATGCTTAAATGTTAATTAATACCTAATTTAGAGAGTTGTCACATTCTCCCCTCGTTAGGGAAATCTCGTCCCGAGATTTAATTTGTGTCGTGAGTCGTGGTCACGGGTTCAAATAGGTGTGGGTACTTCTTGCGCATTTCATCCTCACGTTCCCAGGTGAACTCTGGGCCTCTTTTCGAGTTCCATCGAATTTTGACAAGTTTGATCCGACTGTTTCGGAGTTTCTGTGTTTTCGGGTCCATTACTTCAAGCGGTTCCTCCACGAAATTGAGTTTTGAGTCGACATAAATTTCGTCGGGAGGTATGATTAACGCTTCGTCGGATAGACACTTCTTAAGATTACTCACGTGAAACGTGTCGTGAATATTACTAAGCTCTTGCGGAAGTTTAAGCTTATAAGCTACAGGACCAATCCTTGCTAGGATCTCAAAAGGTCCAATGTAACGTGGATTCAATTTACCGCGTTTTCCAAATCGCACAACTCCTTTCCAAGGAGATACTTTAAGTAGGACTTTGTCACCTACTTGAAATTCCAAAGGTTTTCGTCTATTGTCTGCATAACTCTTTTGTCGGTCTCGTGCCGTTTTTAATCGATTAAGCACTTGAGATATCTTGTCCGTTGTCTCTTGGACTATCTCAGGACCTGATAATTGTCTGTCGTCCATTTCTGCCCAACAAAGTGGGGATCGGCACTTGCGTCCGTACAACGCCTCAAAAGGTGCCATTTGTATACTCGTATGATAACTATTGTTGTACGAGAATTCGGCTAAAGGGAGATGAACATCCCAGTTTCCTCCAAAATCAATCACGCAAGCTCGTAGCAAGTCCTCAAGCGTTTGTATCGTTCGCTCGCTTTGACCATCGGTTTGTGGATGGTAGGCGGTACTCATGTCAAGTCTAGTACCCAATGCTTGCTGCAGTGTTTGCCAGAAGCGAGAGGTGAAACGTGCATCTCTATCAGAGATGATAGATAATGGAACTCCATGTCTAGAAACAACTTCTTTTATGTAAATTCTAGACAGCTTTTCCATCTTATCTGTTTCCTTAATGGCAAGAAAGTGAGCTGACTTTGTCAGTCGGTCGACAATCACCCATATGGAGTCCATCCCAGATGATGTTTTCGGTAACTTCGTAATGAAATCCATCGTGATGTGTTCCCATTTCCATTTGGGCAGCTCAGGTTGTTGCAAAAGTCCGGACGGCTTTTGGTACTCAGTCTTAACTTTTGCACAAGTCAGACATCTACTAACATAGGTGGCAATGTCTCTTTTCATGCCAGGCCACCAATAAAATCCTTTCAGATCGTGGTACATCTTATCCGCACCAGGATGTATCGAGTAATTGGACTTATGAGCTTCGTCTAATACTAGGCTACGTAGCTTATCAACACAAGGAATCCAAATTCGATTCATGACGTACAATACTTCATTTTCCTTAGACTCCAGTTGCTTCTCCATCCCTTTGAGAGATTCGTCCTTCATACGTTCTGGAGTAGAGGCTGCTTGTTGAGCTTCACGAATTTGGGTAATAAGATCCAAGTGGATTGTCAGTCCTAAAGCTCGAACTCTTCGAGGCTTTACTCGTTCCTTACGACTCAAGGCATCCGCTACTACATTAGCTTTTCCTGGATGGTACTTGATTTCACAGTCGTAATCATTCAGCAATTCAACCCAACGTCTCTGTCTCATGTTGAGTTCTTTCTGATCAAATATATGTTGGAGACTTTTGTGATCTGTAAAGATCGTACACTTCGTACCGTATAGGTAGTGCCTCCAAATCTTAAGTGCAAAAACGACTGCTCCCAGCTCTAAGTCATGCGTCGTATAGTTCTTCTCGTGAATCTTCAATTGACGAGACGCATATGCAATGACTTTGTCGTTTTGCATCAATACGCAACCTAATCCTTGATGTGAAGCATCACATTAGACAACAAAGTTTTCTACTCCTTCTGGTAAGGATAGGATAGGTGCGGTGCTCAATTTCTCTTTCAGTAGTTGAAAAGCATTCTCTTGCTTCTCGCCCCAATCAAACTTCTTATCTTTTTGCGTTAGGGCGGTAAGTGGCTGAGCTATTTTTGAGAAATTCCCGATGAATCTTCGGTAGTAACCGGCTAGCCCAAGGAATTGTCGTATCTCAGTTGGGGTTTTTGGGGCCTCCCAATTCTTAATCGCCTCAATTTTGGATGGGTCCACGTGAATTCCTTTGTTATTGATCACATGACCAAGGAAATGGACCTCACGCATCCAAAACTCGCATTTAGAGAACTTTGCATAAAGCTTCTCTTTCTTCAGTAATTCAAGAATCAGCCTCAGATGTCGTTCATGGTCTTCCTTCGTTCGCGAGTATATCAAAATATCGTCAATGAACACTATGACGAACTTATCCAAGTAAGGTTTACATACTCTATTCATTAGATCCATGAATACTGCTGGCGCATTCGTTAGCCCAAATGGCATAACTAGGAACTCGTAATGACCATATCGAGTCCTAAACGCAGTCTTAGGGATATCTTCATCCCGTACCTTCAGTTGATGGTAGCCCGATCTCAAGTCGATCTTTGAGTAATAACTTGACCCTTGCAGCTGGTCAAACAAATCATCAATGCGTGGCAGTGGGTATCGGTTCTTAATCGTCACTTTGTTCAGTTCTCGATAATCGATACACATCCGCATTGATCCATCCTTCTTTTTGACGAATAAAACCGGAGCTCCCCACGGTGAAAAGCTCGGTCGGATGAATCCTAAATCCAACAGTTCTTGCAATTGTGCAGACAGTTCCTGCATTTCTGATGGAGCTAGATGATAAGGCGCACGAGCAATCGGTGCAGCTCCCGGCACTAGGTCGATATGAAATTCAACCTGCCGCGGAGGTGGTAACCCTGGTAGCTCGTCAGGAAATACTCCTGGGTAGTCGCGTACTACGGCCACGTCGTCTATGCGTCGCTCCTCGGGTTTCTTGTCCACAACATGTACCAAAAATGCTTGGTACCCTTTTCGTAGATACTTATTTGCCTTCATGCATGTAATCGTCTTCACCACACGGTTACTCTTTTCTCCTTGAATCATCAATATTTCTCCTGACGGTAAAGGTAACCGTACGATCTTCTCATGACAAATGATTTCCGCGCGGTTCAGTGACAACCAATCCATGCCAACCACTATATCGAAGCTCCCTAGTTCTACCGGTAGTAAGTCTATCTTGAAAGAATGACCTTCTAACGTTAAGGAACATTCTGGTACTATTTCTCCTGATTCAATCAACTTACCATCGGCTAGCTCTACAGTGTATTTGTTATCTAGCTTAAGGGATTCGATTTCTAACAGTGGTCTAAACTCAGTGGACACAAAACTTAAATCAGCACCGGAATCAAATAACACAGAAGCAAAATGGTTGTTTACAAGAAACGTACCAGTGACTGTGTTAGGATCCTGACGTGCCTCTGGTGCTCCTAACATGAACACGCGTCCACGAGCTGGTTGATTGTTGTTGTTGTTTGTACGGTTGTTGTTGTTGGCTCGGTTGTTGTTGTTTCCACGGTTGTTTCCATTGTTGTTGCGGTTACGAGCGTTGTTGGCGTTACTATTTTGATTATTGAGTCGAGGGCAACGGTTCCGATAATGCCTCGTGTCGCCACACTCAAAACATCCTTGGTTTTGACGAGTAGTGTTTCCCTTAGGGGTAGGGTTTACCTTACAGTTTTGGGCTTTGTGACCCCATCCCTTACAGCTGTCGCAAAACCAACATTCACCCTCATGGTGTTTGCTACACTTATCACACTTAGGTTTGTTACCCAAGTATGGCTTTGGTTCTACAATGGTGGCAGCGTAAGACTTTGGATTTCCAAATCCCTTCTTGTTGGATTGACCCTGGCGGTCATTCCATTTACGCTTCTTACCTCCAGAACTACCAGCTTCAGTACTGATCGGCTCAACCTTGGCCGGCACAGTTTTCTATGTCAGTGTCCCCATTCTAACTGCTTCATCAGTCAAACTCTGCGCTAGGGTAACAGCGCTCCTGAAGGTGTCAGGTTTGGAGGACGTAACTAAACTCCTGATCTGTGGTGCCAGTCCATACACATAGCGTTCAATACGCTTATACTCAGGTGTTACCATATGTGGCACAAGACGAGCTAGTTCTTGGAACCTGGTTGTATAACCAGTGATATCAGCACCAATCATTGCAATGTTCCATAGCTCAGTCTCAATTTTCTGCATCTCACTTCGAGGGCAGAATTCTTCCATCATCATATGCTTCAATGTTTCCCATGTCATGGAATAAGCAGCTGGTCGTCCCATCGACTGGACTTGACTGTTCCACCAAGTCAAAGCTTTATCAGCTAGTGTGCAGGCGACATATTTTACCGCAGTGTCTGGTAGACAATCACTGATGTCCAACACAGAATCCATCTTTTCTATCCAGTGTATAATACCAATAGCACCTTCAGTGCCACAGAAGGGAGGTGGTTTACAAGCCTGAAATGTCTTATATGAACACCCTCGGCGAGTATTCACAACAGTCTCAGCATTAACAGGGGTCGATCCACTGTTATTAATCCCATTCTCACGGTTTCGACTTGCCTCATACTCGGCAATACCTTCAGCTATGCGTCTAGCTATCAACTGCTCAGTAGTTTCCTCAGTGTTAGGGGGTGGAATGGTTTCAGATGTAGGGGGTACAGTTGTCTTCTGACTGTTCCTAGTAATTCGTCGTTTTGGCGGCATGATTCAGTTCTGCGATGAATAAAATGCAGAAGTCAATGCCAAAATAATGAATGTGATGAACAAGATTTCATATTGTCTATCAAATGAATAGTATGGAGAATTTGAAAGAATAAGGTTTCACATTGAATATCGCACGACTTTGAAACACCCATATGTACTTTGTACAATATAATCACGTTGGCCAGGCGTCATTATATAATGCCAATTACATATTTCTTTTCATCATCGATCAAGCGCAAACAATGTTTTAGGGAATTCAAGATAAAATCAATAATTCAAGGCGTAGTAGGTTTTCAAAGTTTGCAAGAAATGGTTTCAACAATTATTACGTGGTAACTTTTCTATCACATGTATATAGAGATGAATATCATTCGCACGAAATTTCGAATCGAACCTAGTTTATAATATACATTAACTAGAACGTTCTTATATTGTTTCATACAAAACTTGATGATATCTTCTATATCCATCAAGAGTGGTTTCCAATACAACACGAGTTGCTACAGTACTAATTAGACTAAACTTAGCTATACCAAGATCTTAACAAAATAGTTATATTCCTACGACAGTTCTTCATCAGTTCATTATTAAGCTATCTTTAGCTATGTTCTCTGTCGTAGTGTATATCTTCCACTTTTACTCCTGATTCAGATTGGGAGAGAAGTAGCGTGTTTCCAGTATAGTTTTGTATCGCAGAGTCGGATAATAGTCCAGATCATTCTCAGTTGAGCATTTGCACAAACGTTTGATCCAAGACTTAACTCTTTTCTTGCGATTACTAGCCACTTTCTTCCAGAAGCGTATTTTATCCTTAACTCGGACAATCATAGGCCTCTTTAGGATTCTCAATTCTAGCTCATGGTTCCTACATTTGAACACAAGCTCCCAATTTTGACCATCAAATCTTTCAGCCTGATCTTGTACTCTTTCGTACTCCTCTATGTTGACCATGCCGAATTGGTGGTTTTCAATTTCTTCTTCCACAAGTTCCACTATCGGAACTGTTTCGGTATCGACATATACATATTGTATCTGCTCGTCGATGGTTATGTCATCATCTGATGAGTACTCACTTATGACAGGTTCTGTCATTTTTCCAGTTTCAAGGAATCTATAGGTATGTAGTTTCGATTATCAATCCTCAATCAAATTCCAATACACAGTAACATAAACAATAATGATAAACCAGACTCATAAGTCATATCATATAACTAATCATAATTAGTTCACGAGTTCTTATACAGAACAGGATGGTTCTTTTCCTAGATACCCATCGATCCAAAGACTAATCAAAGCATGACGGGTCTGTCTACACACCGTCGATCCCAAGTGATATAATAAAACATGACAGGTCTGTCTATACCCGTCGAGCCAAAGTTCCAAGTCTAATACATATTGTGACAAAGGAAATTGTGTGTGACGTGTCAGTCGTATGTTAGATATATGCAAACGTATGTATGTATGAATGCATGAATGTTCTAGCCAAGGCTATAGTCTAGGTCTCTAAGGTTTTCAGTCACCTAAAGACTTCTAGTTCGCTATAACCAATGGCTCTGATACCAAGTCTGTCACACCCCCAAAATCGGTAATTGTGTTTATTTAATGTTTAGCGGAAGCAAGTTATAATTAGCGGAAGCATCATGTGTAAACAGTTTAACAGCGGGGGTGATGACTTTACAATTGTGCATTCATCGTATCAGAGCATATGATCATACAGAACATAATATATAAAGGATGCCAGTTTAAACGGTTGTTACAAAAGTAGTACGACTATGTAAGTCGTACAGTAATAATAGAGTTTAAAACATTTAAGTTTTACAATACATATGTTAAGATAAGATTTCATGAGTATAACTGCAATGTCTGCAGTAATACAGAGGAAATCCTCAAAAGCTGTCCCAAAATAATGGCATCCTAAGTAGTCCAGGGTTGTCCATCCTGAATGCATGCGATCCTTACTTACATGGCTAATTTCCTGTAAAACATAGAAAGAAAGTCGTCAACAAATATGTTGAGTGAATTCACAGGTTTTGTATAAATATGTGGTATGTTAAACCATTTATGTTTAAATTATTGAAATGTTATTCAATAAATAAAGGTTTGCAGGTTTTGCAAATTATAGGATGATAGGGATAGTTACCCTAAAATATAGTTTTATGTGGGTTGTTACCCAAATCATATGTCTGGTTGTTTACCAGAATATAAATATAATCAGTACGTATACTGAAATAAAGCAGTTGTAGGATATGTTCATCCTAAATAATAAGTGTGGGAATGCTTAGACTATAATCCCCTGAAAGGTGAGCTAAACCTCGCAGGTTAAAGTAACGCGACCTAACCCTATAACCAAACCACAACCAAAACTTATGTTTCTTGCCTGAAGGACAGTTAAGTATACGCTCCATCCACAGGAGGGTCGTCACGGCAATAGTACTATTCGTATACTCAGTGGCTAGAGTCACCTAGCTAATGGTTATAGTCTGCATGACATAAGGTCTTTCATGCACACATCACAAGTCTGGTCCGTACTAGGATACAGTGTCTAATTCCCAAAACAGTTGTGAAAATGTTATTTCATATCAAACAGTTGTATAAAGCAATAAAGCATTTATATAATTTGCTGCATGTGTTTGCATGCAGTTTCTATGTTTACACCCCTATGTTTAAGAGCATAAAACATTTGCAAAGTAGGGGCTGTGAACTCACTGTAGTTTGCTCGGTATGAAAGCTAGCTGCCAAACAGATAATAGCCCAAGGTATGTTAACCTATATAAAATAAATATATTAACATAAGTACGTTTGATTTGTTTTAATCACTTATGTTAACAGTTTGTTTTGTTTGAAGAAATGGTTGATTTCTTATTAATGTAAGTTATTAACTTTGCTAGTGACATGGTGTGGAAATAACGTTATTATTTCTCAGTCGTACACTTGTAAGTGTACAAACCAATATGTAATTGTTTATTTATCGGAAGGTCGTTTTGTTTCATTTGTACATATACTTTGTTTACAGTTGTTCATATAATTCGAATATCATTACAATATCGTTGTGCGTACATATATTTGTTCTATATATGTATACTTAAGTAATATACTTGCTGTATATTATTAGGTCATACGTTTGTTAAACGTGAAATTCATTGTGTATATATATTTGTGAATATATATTCCTAAGTGTCGTATGTATATATATATATTTAATAAATACATTGTTTACGTATCCCAAAATATATATAAGTTTTCATTTGTTTAAGAAAACGTATACGTTTGTGTCAATATATAACATGTGTTCTCGTATATATTTATATATATTGTAATACGTTGTTTCGTATTTAACACGTGTCGAGTTTTATTTGTTATAAAACTTGATAATTATATTTATTCCGTTTATAAATAAATATCATTGGTTTTTAATATCGTTACGTTTGTTTAATAAGTCTTAAATATCCCGATAATGTAATTGTATTCAAATCGTATAGTTCATAAAGTTCGTACATATATGTGTTATATATACATATGCTCATATATCGTTTGTTCGCACTAATTTAAATTGTCCAATGTCCGTGTCTCGGTTAAGTTTTACTAACAAGTTTAATAGATGTCGATAACGCCTCGTATACGTAACATTGTTAACGGAATCGTTTGTTGTTTAGAAATTAAAGTCAATGTGTTGACCAGACACGGGAATCCGCCGGATTCTATTTGAATCCGCCGGATTCTCGTTAAATGAAAAGGTGTTGCCGGATCTTCGGGTCAAGCCGCCGGGTCGGGTCAAAATAGGTGAATCCGCCGGATTAAATTGAATCCGCCGGATTCTTTTGCGTTCACAAGACGTTTTGTGTGAAGCTTAGGTGAATCCACCGGATTCTTTTGTGTTCACAGGGCATTTTCGTGTGAAGGTTTGGGATCACCGGATCGTTGTTGTCTTTTACTCGTTCACAATGTTTAAACGATTATGGTGTGCGAGTTTAATCCGGGAAT
Organism: Helichrysum umbraculigerum; assembly: GCA_949592205.1. Classification (NCBI taxonomy): domain Eukaryota; kingdom Viridiplantae; phylum Streptophyta; class Magnoliopsida; order Asterales; family Asteraceae; genus Helichrysum; species Helichrysum umbraculigerum. The sequence goes on along the minus strand of CATIUR010000005.1, from coordinate 59,653,029 downwards.
CCGCCGGATTCAGCATGAATCCGCCGGATTCATTCTGTTCTCAGAACCTGTTCGTACAGGGCAAAATACATACACATGATTGCTTGGTTCCAATCCATATTACATAAGTTCCAAATGTTTATACAAGTGTTATGTGTCGTTTTTACACGTTATTACACCATTTAAACTAGTTTTAATGTATCGATTTTGATTTTGTAGTTTTGGTTTCTCAAACCCATTTTCAAGAACAATCCATCAATCTTTCAATTTATGTGTTATATGTTTAGATTATGATGTATAAACATGTTAGATGACGAAATTAAAGTAAAGAAATCAAAGGTTTGTAGTTTTTCTTACAAAGTGAAAATGGTGAGAATGATGAACGATGAAGATGATGATGATGTTGTTGCCTCTGCTTCTTGCTCCTGATGTTGTTGTTATGAAGATCAAAGAAGAAGAAGATTGGAGATGATAGATGAATTATTGTGTGTGTGTGTATTATCCTCTGGAGGAAAGAAATGAGAGGGAAACAAAATGATCGGAAGAGTATGGTTTAAACATTGATATGTCTCCTGCATTATTGATGTTAGGTGACCAGTTTGGTACCACAATTTCGAGTACGGGTATAATTATAGCAATATAAAAATAAACAAATTACATTTTTATTTTGTAGGTGTTCTCCTGGTTCGTTATTTATAATCAGTATAATGATGTTATCATTATTTTAAATAGATGTACAATTTTGTACATTTTACTGCGCGCAGTTAATTGAGCGCCAAATTTCAGTTAATTTAGGATTTCATATTTTGAGGTAATGTTCTAACTTCCTCCAAACGAATGAGAAAATTTGTATTTTTATGATTTGACATCGTATGCGCGTTTTAGAATTATTTCTGTTCGTGTTATAATACGTTTTATGTTAAACGTATATTTAGACCACTTTATCTATTTGTTATAGATATATAAATACTCGTAATTAATAATTAAGTTATTAATTATTTTTCTGTCACGAAACTTTTGTTATTTATTTTTGTCGGGTTCGTTCCGATATATTTGTACGTAACTTTTAATACCTACGTATTACGTATTACTTTTTGTTTAAAAGTACCGGGCTTGCTAGGCTTACATCACAACAAAAAGTTTTGTTAAAACTTAACCAGGAAATTAGCGTAAGAATGCACATGCTTAAATGTTAATTAATACCTAATTTGGAGAGTTGTCACAATACTCATCTATATCGAAGAGACGGAGAAAGGCATTGTTCACTTGACCATCGGTCTCATACATCAACAAACTCTTCAACTCATCCCTGATCCCTAGCTTAATCATGTCTTTCCATACCACATATCGATTACTGCCTATCGGTCGCTGCAACCACTGGCGAATGAGTGACCTATTCTTTGAAGATTTGGCCAAGTAGCTGAGTGAAGGTGGGCAATTTTCCATCTGTGATAAAAGACAAGAAAAGATTAGGCCATAATAGTGATATATTAATGGATATGCTAAAGTACTTCCAAATTTTCAGAAAAAATTGGAAATGTAGGCTTTAGAAATGGGCATATCCAAAAATTTTAAAATTGCTAAACCAAACCGCAATCAATCACAAATCCAAAAACTTTTATCAACTTATGTGTAACAACCGGCAAATTAGGACTAGAATTAGTGCCTAATTCTTTGTTAATACATGTAATTAGTTCTGTGTTAGGCTAATTTATGTATCGAATTATATATTGCTGAATATATACGAAAATGCGATTTAGTTAAATCGTACGCAATTTAAATCGAATGTATTTCGATTCAAATTAATACGGACGTTGGTGACAAATTTTAATAACGCTTTTATGTCAAAAATATCATTATGATAATATTTCGTATTCATTCGTATCGTACAAACAAAACGTACACAAATCTAGATATTAAAAACGCGCAAACCAAATAAAATAACTTACCATTTTATAATTCAAATATAAAGTGATTTGTAAAATATTTAAATAAAATATCGCGTAATAATTTGTATTTTAAAATGTACCAATTAATCTGTAAAATAATTTTTTTTACGTTTAAATGACGGCGCAAACGAACACCACACGGAGCGGAAACACGGGCGAAATTGGGGGACTTAACCTCCCAATCTCACCTCCTTTCTTTCATTTCTTTCTTTTCTCTTTCTCTTTCTTCTCTCTTTTCTTTCAACTTCATCATCACCACCACCTCCACCATTCTCACTAATTCACCAAATACTACCACTAAACGCACTTGGATTTCATCGACCCTTTGGAATAAAAGAACCACGGCATCCCGATCTACCTTTCCATCTTTTCGGATTTTCGATCCGACATTTTGTAAGTTTCCGACAAAACCCGAAACTCTCCGTTTTTGCTCATTTTTACGTTTTTATGGTTTATATATGCTTAAAATGTCCAAAAATGGGTTGGGTAAAAGATTTGGACCTAACGGAAGTTTTTCGACCGATTTTCCGGCCACCAATTTCCGATCAGACCGCTACGTCGCAGAGACGCTGGGCTATCTGCGACGTAGCTCAAAACGTCGCATACACCTCACAACGTCGCACTTAGCGACGTCGAGGCCTACGTCGCACAACCCTTCGTGACGTCGCAATGTGCGACGTCTGTCACTACGTCGCATTAAGTTGCGACGTCGCGCCTAGCGACGCCAGCCCCTACGTCGCATTGATTTGCGAAGGTCGCATCATGCGACGTACATGCCTACGTCGCACCCTACGTCGCATGCTACGTCGCATGCTACGTCGCACAAACCAGAACCTTGAAAAGTCAGATTTTACTAAGTGTCGAACTTACACAACTTCAAATACTTATGTCATACGACTTAACAAACGTCATAGAACATACTTTCTATTACAATTACACTAAATTGCGTTATAAATGATAACACTTTGAATCATTATTACAAACCGTCACCAACGGGCCATATTTGTTTTCAAACTACAAACGGATTACTAGACAAACACTTGGACATAATGAGTTGTGTAAACAACTAGCCTAGATGGTCTTGCGAGGCATCTACTTACTTAACTTTATATGTTTAGGCATTGAAGGTTACGGGTTTGGAGAACCTACGGTTGATATTACTTACTCGTTTATTGATATAAACGTACTTGCAAAGACTCAGGTGAGTCTTACGGCCCCACTTCTACTGTTTTAACTTATTGGGGGAGATACATGCTACTGATTTTTCTTGAACACAAGTACTAAACTGTTTACTATACCAAACGGAATTGCATGAGTTACTTACTATTTACTGAAGTCTCTCCATCATATATCGTTAGTTATGTACTTAAGCGCGAACAGTAGTTAATGGATCCATTAGGGAAATGACCCTCCCTGCCCGGGGTAGTAGCGCTACCACGTACCGATTTACACGTATAAACGGGTGACTATTAATTCGTTTACTTATGCTTGCTCAATTACGAGCATGTCACGGGAGCAACTGATTATTTACGGGTTAAGCTTCGATTATGAGCCTCATGGCAACGGTATAACTTGATTTCTTTACTTTTGCGAGATTTGCAAATACTTGATATGCGCCTACGGGCACTACTGATGAAATCTTGTGTTCAAACTGAATTATTTACTGATAAAACCTGTGAGATTCACCAACCTTTTGGTTGACCCTTTTTAGCATGTATTCTCAGGTACACTTACGGAGTAGGATCACTCCAGGATTACTAGCTAGAGTCGCATGATTTCCAAACTGCATATAACGGAGATTCTTTGGCATTATCTTTTGTAGTTATGGTTATGTAATAGAATCTCCCGCCACATACGCGGACTCTAGGCTTATATATTTTGTAAAGAAAACTATATGTTTTCAAACAATTTAATTATGAAATGTAATTATTTTACAAAACGTCTCATTTAGAGGTCGTTTGCTGTATATCTTGTGCTTTGTATATTGATTAGTAACACCCAAAGTATGCTTCCGCAATTCATTAAATTTGGGGGTGTTACAGATTGGTATCAGAGCCTAAGGTTATAGTGAACTAGGTTGCATTTAGTGGGCCTAGACTATGACCATTAGGCAGTAGTTCCTTACTAGGCATGATTGGTTCAGGAATTACATCATACGACTTTAATTTAACATAGCCTGATCAACTATGTACAATTAAGGAAAGATGATGTGAGGTCTGAAATAGTTGTGTTAAACGGGAATGCGTTAGTTGACTCTGACCACGAGAGAACCGGACCATTACTTGATACGTGCTAGACACTAGGCTGAATATTATATATGTATATATATTAGCCTTGTCTTACTTACACTCTGTCACAGGAATGGCAAACACACCACCTAATCCGACACACTCTCACTCACATGGGTCACGGAACCCACGAGTAGCCAGGAGGAACGCAAGGTCGCCTCGAAACAGCCCCTATCCTGTTCATAACTCTCATGAATCGGCACATCTCACGTTGCCAGTGTTGGCTACCCAATTCCACCGTCAAGAGCAAAGGCTCGAAAGTCTCGAACGGGAACAACACCGAATGACCTACCTGTTTCGCCAAGCACTTGATCACATATCCCAACTCCAGCGAGAACAAGAGGATACCAACCTCTCTGTAAGCATAATTCAGGATTCAATGACCGCCGAATTAGGTGCGGATGAACTTGTAAGAAACCGACTAGAGGAATGTGAACAGCGTTCACAGGAGACCGAGGATCACTCTCGAACACTAGCACAACGACTGGCCTTGGTGGAAGACAACGCCAGGCAAACCAACAGACTAGCAGAAACCGTGGACCGCCTTATCACGCTGATGGAGCAAATTAATCTACAGGAAGACTAGTGTAGTCTTTGCCTTGTAATCTATCTCGTAATCTTTTGACTATCTAGCACTACTCTATAAACTAGTCGGACGCAACAATTCCCGACACCTTTTGTAATATCTCTGTAGGATGTAACCTTTGAACTCGCATTATCCATCAAACATTCCTTGTTATCTCAACTCACATAAATTGTCATTTTTCATGTTGATGTTATGTATTACTGCTTTTATACATGTACATCTGTGACAATTACAAGTTCATACAAAATCTCATGTATCTTCATTTCTTTTATTGAAGAATCATGCCGCCAAAGACTCGAACATACACCGATGCCCAGATTACCTCCCTTATAACCCAGGCTGTTACTGAAGCCTTGGCTCGGAATACTCCACCAAATTCCTCGAGAAACAGCGATGCCGCTGAAACCACTGCTGCTAAACCTTGTTCTTACAAGGACTTCCAGAACTGCAAACCTCTAAACTTTGCAGGTACCGAGGGAGCTATCGGTCTAATACGCTGGATCGAGAAAGTTGAATCGGTATTTCTTATCTGCAACTGTGCGGAGGGGGACAAAGTTAAGTTCTCTGTTAGTACTTTTACCGACACCGCACTCACGTGGTGGAACACCTATGCCCAAACTGTGGGCGTTGCCGATGCTTACAAACTCCCGTGGGAGGAGTTGAAGGAGATGTTAAGGGGTGAGTATTGCCCCAGGGATGAACTGAAACAACTGGAGCTGGAATTCTGGAACCATAAGATGCAAGGTAATGATATCACCGGCTACACCAACCGTTTCCACCAGCTGGCACTTCTGTGCCCAACCATGGTCGATCCTGAGTACAAGAGGATCGAGAAATATATTGATGGATTGCCCGAAAAACTCCAGGATCTGGTGACTTCATCCAAACCAGGTACTATCCAGAACGCCATCTGTATGGCCCATGAACTTACGGCAAATGCTGTCCGCCGTAACACAACCTCAGCCCCACCTACAAACAACAAACGAAAGTGGGAAGGAAACCCCAACTCATCCAACCAAATCACCAACCGAAAGCCTGAGCCCCTTAGGGCTTACTCATCTGGCACTTCTGAAAGGAAAGGGTACGTTGGAAGCAGGCCCTACTGTCCCAAATGCAACCGTCACCACGACGGTTCCTGCCCTTGCACGAACTGCAAACGTTTTGGGCATCTGGCCAAGGATTGTCGGAATACCAGTGCCCCGAAGACTTGTTATGGGTGCGGAAGTCCTGGGCATTTTCAGAATAATTGCCCTAAGCAGAGAAACAACAACAACAACAACAACAACAGCAACAGCAATAAACGGAACAACAACCCTGCTCGTAGCAGAGCATTTGTCATCAAAGCTGGGGAAGCTAGGGAAGACCCGAATGTTGTAACGGGTACGTTCCTTCTCAACGATCTTACTGCTTCGGTATTATTTGACACCGGTGCTGATAAAAGTTTCATATCTGATGAGTTTTGCCCACTACTTAATATCACCCCTTCGGCCTTAGATGTTAAGTACACGGTAGAGCTCGCAAATGGTAAACTCATAGAAACCAGTAGTGTGATACCTAATTGCACTTTAAACCTCGCAAACGAAACCTTCTCAATTGATCTAATGCCTGTTGAACTAGGAAGTTTTGATGTCATCGTGGGTATGGACTGGTTGTCCAAGCACCGGGCCGAAATTGTGTGCCATGATAAAATCGTCCGAATTCCTCTCGCCGCCGGTAGTACCTTGGTCATACAGGGGGAGACCGGTGGGTCGAGACTAAACTTAATCTCCTGTTTAAAAACCCGAAAATTTCTGAGAAAGGGTTACCCAGCAATACTCGCGCACATCACGGAGAAAAAGTCGGAGGAGAAGCGACTTGAAGATGTGCCAATCGTTAGAGACTTTCCCGAAGTCTTTCCAGAAGAACTACCTGGTTTACCTCCACCTAGACAGGTTGAGTTCTCGATTGATCTAGTGCCGGGTGCCGCACCGGTGGCCCGAGCACCGTATCGCCTAGCCCCATCCGAACTTCAGGAGTTGTCCACTCAGTTACAGGAACTCCTGGATAGAGGATTCATTAGACCGAGTTCTTCACCTTGGGGAGCTCCGATCTTATTTGTCAAAAAGAAAGACGGTTCGTTCAGAATGTGCATTGACTACCGAGAGTTGAACAAACTAACCGTCAAGAACCGATACCCACTCCCCCGAATCGATGATCTGTTCGATCAACTTCAAGGATCAAGCTGTTATTCAAAGATTGATCTCCGATCAGGTTATCATCAGTTACGTGTTCGCGATGCTGACATCCCAAAAACCGCATTCAGAACCCGTTATGGGCACTACGAATTCCAAGTAATGCCCTTTGGCCTAACCAACGCACCGGCTGTATTCATGGACCTTATGAATCGGGTGTGCAAACCGTACCTCGACAAGTTCGTCATTGTTTTTATTGATGACATTCTTATATATTCGCGAAACGAACAAGAGCACGCACAACATCTCAGAACCATCCTAGAACTACTTAAACATGAGGAGCTTTACGCCAAATTCTCTAAGTGTGAGTTCTGGATAAACACCGTTCAATTCCTTGGACACGTTATCGACAGTCAGGGAATTCATGTAGACCCGTCAAAAATCGAGGCAATCAAGAATTGGCAAGCACCAACCACTCCCACCGAAGTACGACAATTTTTGGGATTGGCCGGTTACTACCGCCGTTTCATCGAAAACTTTTCAACAATTGCCAAACCCCTCACCGTACTGACTCAAAAGGAAAAGAAATTCGATTGGACCGATAAACAAGAGTCGGCATTTCAACTGTTGAAATCCAAGCTTTGCAGTGCCCCCATTCTATCTCTACCCGAAGGCACCGATGACTTCGTGGTATACTGCGATGCTTCTCACCAAGGTCTCGGTTGCGTGCTGATGCAACGAGACAAGGTCATTGCTTACGCCTCCAGACAACTTAAAGTTCACGAGAAAAACTACACAACTCACGACCTCGAGCTAGGGGCCGTGGTGTTCGCCTTAAAAATCTGGAGACATTATCTTTATGGTACCCGCAGTACTATATTCACCGACCACAAAAGCCTCCAACACATTTTCAACCAGAAAGATCTTAACATGAGGCAACGTAGATGGGTTGAATTACTCACCGATTACGACTGTGATATCAAATATCATCCGGGCAAAGCAAACGTGGTTGCTGATGCTCTCAGCCGTAAGGAACGAACAAAACCACTCCGAGTCCGGGCACTCAGTATTACCATTCATAACGATCTCACCACCCAAATACATCTTGCCCAACTCGAAGCCCTGAAACCCGATAACTTCAAGAACGAGGCCTTGCGAGGCATGGATAAACAATTCGAGATCAGACCCAACGGAGTTAGGTATTTCTCTAACCGAATCTGGTTGCCTAATTTCGGGAACCTTCGGGACTTGGTGATGGATGAAGCTCACAAGTCCAAATATTCTATCCACCCGGGATCTGACAAAATGTATCACGGCATCAAGGAATTTTACTGGTGGCCGAATATGAAAGCTGACATTGCTTTGTACGTCAGCAAATGCTTAACTTGTTCCAAGGTCAAGGCCGAGCACCAAAGACCTTCCGGATTGCTCCAACAACCTGAAATTCCTCAATGGAAATGGGAGCAAATTACCATGGATTTCATAACCAAACTACCTAAATCGGCGAGCGGTTGCGATACCATTTGGGTGATCGTCGATCGTCTCACCAAATCGGCTCATTTCTTGGCAATCAGAGAAACCGACAAAATGGAACGCCTTACACAAATTTACATCAAGGAAATCGTTTGCCAACATGGTGTCCCTATCTCGATTATCTCTGACAGGGATGCTCGATTTACATCTCGCTTCTGGCAGTCACTCCAAAAATCACTGGGTACCCGTCTCGATATGAGTACCGCGTACCATCCTCAGACCGATGGCCAGAGCGAACGAACTATTCAAACACTGGAAGACATGCTACGAGCCTGCGTAGTTGATTCTGGTACAAATTGGGAAAGACATCTACCGTTGTGCGAGTTCTCGTACAACAACAGCTATCACGCCAGCATTAAAGCTGCACCTTTTGAGGCACTGTACGGTCGTAAGTGCCGATCACCGATCTGTTGGACTGAAGTGGGAGAGAGTCAACTCACTGGTCCTGAACTCATACATGAAACCACAGAGAAAATCGTTGAAATCCAAAACCGACTCAAAGCCGCGCGTGATCGTCAGAAAAGCTATGCTGACGTGAGACGCAAGCCACTCGAGTTCCAAGTTGGGGATCGAGTACTCTTAAAGGTATCGCCTTGGAAAGGCGTAATCCGATTCGGCAAACGCGGAAAATTAAACCCCAGGTACATTGGACCTTTTGAGATCCTCGAGAAGATAGGTCCAGTGGCATATCGATTGCAGCTGCCCTCTGAACTCAGCAGCGTGCACCCTACTTTTCACATTTCTAACTTAAAGAAATGTTTATCTGACGGGACACTTATTATACCCCTTGACGAGATTCGCATCGATGACAAACTACATTTCGTCGAGGAACCCGTCGAAATTATGGACCGTGAGGTCAAACAACTGAAACAAAGTCGTATTCCCATCGTAAAAGTCAGGTGGAATTCGCGGCGCGGTCCGGAATTCACTTGGGAACGGGAAGACCAACTACGACTCAAGTATCCTCACTTATTCACCGATTCTGCCCCTAACGTGACTTCGACTTAAATTTCGGGACGAAATTCTTTTAACAGGGGGAGAATGTAACAACCGGCAAATTAGGACTAGAATTAGTGCCTAATTCTTTGTTAATACATGTAATTAGTTCTGTGTTAGGCTAATTTATGTATCGAATTATATATTGCTGAATATATACGAAAATGCGATTTAGTTAAATCGTACGCAATTTAAATCGAATGTATTTCGATTCAAATTAATACGGACGTTGGTGACAAATTTTAATAACGCTTTTATGTCAAAAATATCATTATGATAATATTTCGTATTCATTCGTATCGTACAAACAAAACGTACACAAATCTAGATATTAAAAACGCGCAAACCAAATAAAATAACTTACCATTTTATAATTCAAATATAAAGTGATTTGTAAAATATTTAAATAAAATATCGCGTAATAATTTGTATTTTAAAATGTACCAATTAATCTGTAAAATAATTTTTTTTACGTTTAAATGACGGCGCAAACGAACACCACACGGAGCGGAAACACGGGCGAAATTGGGGGACTTAACCTCCCAATCTCACCTCCTTTCTTTCATTTCTTTCTTTTCTCTTTCTCTTTCTTCTCTCTTTTCTTTCAACTTCATCATCACCACCACCTCCACCATTCTCACTAATTCACCAAATACTACCACTAAACGCACTTGGATTTCATCGACCCTTTGGAATAAAAGAACCACGGCATCCCGATCTACCTTTCCATCTTTTCGGATTTTCGATCCGACATTTTGTAAGTTTCCGACAAAACCCGAAACTCTCCGTTTTTGCTCATTTTTACGTTTTTATGGTTTATATATGCTTAAAATGTCCAAAAATGGGTTGGGTAAAAGATTTGGACCTAACGGAAGTTTTTCGACCGATTTTCCGGCCACCAATTTCCGATCAGACCGCTACGTCGCAGAGACGCTGGGCTATCTGCGACGTAGCTCAAAACGTCGCATACACCTCACAACGTCGCACTTAGCGACGTCGAGGCCTACGTCGCACAACCCTTCGTGACGTCGCAATGTGCGACGTCCGTCACTACGTCGCATTAAGTTGCGACGTCGCGCCTAGCGACGCCAGCCCCTACGTCGCATTGATTTGCGAAGGTCGCATCATGCGACGTACATGCCTACGTCGCACCCTACGTCGCATGCTACGTCGCATGCTACGTCGCACAAACCAGAACCTTGAAAAGTCAGATTTTACTAAGTGTCGAACTTACACAACTTCAAATACTTATGTCATACGACTTAACAAACGTCATAGAACATACTTTCTATTACAATTACACTAAATTGCGTTATAAATGATAACACTTTGAATCATTATTACAAACCGTCACCAACGGGCCATATTTGTTTTCAAACTACAAACGGATTACTAGACAAACACTTGGACATAATGAGTTGTGTAAACAACTAGCCTAGATGGTCTTGCGAGGCATCTACTTACTTAACTTTATATGTTTAGGCATTGAAGGTTACGGGTTCGGAGAACCTACGGTTGATATTACTTACTCGTTTATTGATATAAACGTACTTGCAAAGACTCAGGTGAGTCTTACGGCCCCACTTCTACTGTTTTAACTTATTGGGGGAGATACATGCTACTGATTTTTCTTGAACACAAGTACTAAACTGTTTACTATACCAAACGGAATTGCATGAGTTACTTACTATTTACTGAAGTCTCTCCATCATATATCGTTAGTTATGTACTTAAGCGCGAACAGTAGTTAATGGATCCATTAGGGAAATGACCCTCCCTGCCCGGGGTAGTAGCGCTACCACGTACCGATTTACACGTATAAACGGGTGACTATTAATTCGTTTACTTATGCTTGCTCAATTACGAGCATGTCACGGGAGCAACTGATTATTTACGGGTTAAGCTTCGATTATGAGCCTCATGGCAACGGTATAACTTGATTTCTTTACTTTTGCGAGATTTGCAAATACTTGATATGCGCCTACGGGCACTACTGATGAAATCTTGTGTTCAAACTGAATTATTTACTGATAAAACCTGTGAGATTCACCAACCTTTTGGTTGACCCTTTTTAGCATGTATTCTCAGGTACACTTACGGAGTAGGATCACTCCAGGATTACTAGCTAGAGTCGCATGATTTCCAAACTGCATATAACGGAGATTCTTTGGCATTATCTTTTGTAGTTATGGTTATGTAATAGAATCTCCCGCCACATACGCGGACTCTAGGCTTATATATTTTGTAAAGAAAACTATATGTTTTCAAACAATTTAATTATGAAATGTAATTATTTTACAAAACGTCTCATTTAGAGGTCGTTTGCTGTATATCTTGTGCTTTGTATATTGATTAGTAACACCCAAAGTATGCTTCCGCAATTCATTAAATTTGGGGGTGTTACATTATGTCTAACTAAGGCGAAGTGGCACAAAGCTTCAAGTTTCTAGCATAATCAAAGCAAGTCAACAAGTTACCTAACTTAATTATCCCAAACACTAAAAACTTAAATACTTCATGTTTATGGTTAATCAATCTAAATGAGATTAAATCCAAGGTCGTATAATTACCTCAAGTAGATCAATTAATCGTAAAAGGGCATTTTACCAATTAAATATGCAATCCAATATTCCGCAATTTCCAAAAGACATAAAGCTTTATTCACATGATTTCAAGCAAATGACGGAAGTAAACTTATTTGACAAGATGGTAGTTATTAGAAAATGGCGTTTCTGTGGGTATCATTTCAAAGTCATACACTTTATTAATTAAAGTGATAAACTTAAAAAATAATTGAATGAACCGAAGCTTGTTTTGATAATCTTGTAAGCTTTTTAAGTTTAGAAAAGTCATAAACATGGTTTTAAAAATAAAAGTTTTAAGTAAAAATAATGTTTATGATTATTTTATTAAAAATGAGCTTACTTTAATTACCAAAAACTAGCTTAACCCTTTTCTAATCGCAAATGATCAATCAAAACATGTTAACCTAGCATAACTCAATCAACAAAAGTCAACATAAGCAATTAATCAACCAAAAAGTCAAACTAGCCATAGTTCATCAAAAAGTCAACACTTTAATTCCCAATCTTGCAATCAAGCCAACAAATCACTAGATTAAGCTTGTAATCATGTTAAGCATCAAGATAAGCATGAAATAACACTAAAGATTGCAACTTTTAACCATGAAATCTATGAAAATGAGTTACAAGCCCTAATTTTTAAAGTTTCATGAAAATCACAAAAGTAGGTCAAGAATTATCTTAAACTTGATGTAATGATGTTGTGGATGCAAGAAAGATCATAAAATGATGAATTTTGAGCTTGGAATCATGCAAAATGGTTGAGTAATGAAGGTTTGGTGGTGATGGAGGTGGTGGCCGACGGTTTGGGTGTGGGGAGGAGGAAGAAGATGAAGTTTTTAATGTTTTGTCTTATGTGTGTGGCTAAAATCCCTTTTTATTCCCTTTTAAACGTACGCGATTTAAAATTCACGAAAGATACGAAACATACAAGTAAAATTTCAAAGTTTAAAAATTTTTTTAATAAAACAATTTTAAAAAGTATGTTCGTAATTTTCTGAATCTTTACGCGCAGTCTGAAAAGATATTGCGAATCGTATGCGAAATCGTATACGTTTTTATTTAAAACAAGACAATCTTTTTGTGTTCTTTAAAATTCAAGAAAAATTCAAAATTAATTTTTCAAAATATAAAAATAAACTTTTTCGAACTTTCTGAAAATGTCTGAAATTCGTTACCGTGTCGCGCGAATTTGAATTTTAAAAGAACGTTTTCTTGTGTTTTTAAAATGTAAGCTTTTTAATTTAAAAATAAACTACTAATATTACTTAGCCTAAATACTTAAAATAAAACTAAATTAACTAAAGTTTGGGTTGCCTCCCAAAAAGCGCTTGGTTAAAGTCGATAGCTCGACTTTTGGACAAATTTATTGATTATTGCCCAAGAGCAATTGTTTAAGTGAATTTGGTGCTCTTGGTTGAGGGAAAGTGTAGCGAGGATTAAAGTCACAAGTGAGAATCTTAATGACAGAATCAACTAGGTCTGCGGGATGTAACGAGAATCGTTCGTGCTCAGTGAGAAAAATACGTTCCTTTTTGCCTAAATCTAGAAGATTGTCAATAAACTTGTTAAATTCCTTTCTAACTTTCTTAGGGTTTGAAATTCCGTTTCGTGATCCGTCATCTATATGGTTTAAGTCATGAAGAAGCATTCCTAGGGTTTGTTGAAATTTCCATTCTTCTCTTGAATCGGGATCTCCGGTGGTAGTGTGAACTGACTCCGTGATTTCTTCGATTAAAGATGTAACACCCCCGAAATTCACTGTTTTGCGGAAGCATAGTTTGGGGTGTTACTAATCAAATATCACAGCACAAAGATAAGGTAAACGACATCTATATGCAACGTTTGTAAATTAGTTACATTCCATAGATATATTGTTTGAAAACTTAGTGTTTTCGTATACAAAAATGTAGTTTCCCTAGAGTCCGCGCGTGTAGCGGGAGATTCTATTACATAATCAAAATATACAAAAGATAATGCTAAGAATCTCCGTTAATGCAGTTATGTTGAAATCATGCGACTCTAGCTAAAATCCTGGAGTAATCCTACTCCATCCGAGTACCTGAGAAAACATGCTAAAAAGTGTCAACCAAAAGGTTGGTGAATCTCACAGGTTTGTAAGTAATATCAGTTTTGAACACGAGATTTCATCAGTAATGCCCGCAGGCGTAAAATCAGCAATTTCAATCTAGAAATCGTAAACCAGTATTTGCAATCCCGCAAATGTAAGTAAGTAAGTTTATACCGTTGCCATGAGGCTCATAATCGAAGCTTAACCCGTAAGTAATAAGTTTGCTCCCGTGACATGCTCGTAAATGAGCAAGCATCAGTAACGAATATTTAGTCACCCGTTTCTACGTGTAAATCGGTACGTGGTAGCGCTACTGCCCCGGGCGGGGAGGGTCATTTCCCTAATGGATCCATTAACTAGTGTTCGCGCTTAAGTCCATAACTAACGATATATGATGGAGAGACTTCTGTAAATAGTAAACAACTCATGCAATTCCGTTTGGTATAGTAAGCAGTTTAGTACTTGTGTTCAAGAAAAATCAGTAGCATGTATCTCCCCCAATAAGATAAAACAGTAAAAGTGGGGCCGTAAGACTCACCTGAGTCTTGTAGTAATCAGTTGCAATTAGCAAGTAGTAAGTAAAGCAAGTAGGTTCTCTGAACCCGTAACCTTCAAATGCCTAATCATATGAAGTTATGTAAGTATGCGTCTCACGAGACGTTTCGTTTAGTTGTACACAACTAGTATATCCAGTGTTTGTCCGTATGTTTGTAATTGTTTGTTTGTTGGAAAACATGTTTGGCCCGTTGGTGACGGTTTGTAGCAAAATTTCTAAAATGTTGACTTTGCTACAGTAAATGTGCTACAGTGAATTGCTACAGTAAAATTTGACTTTTGGCTACAGTAACTTTGACTTTTCTATAGTGAAAATCCTTTAAAATTTCCAAGTTTTCTGTTTTCTGCGACATAAGCTGCGACACAAGGATTTGTATGCGACACAAGGGTTGTGTCGCATGAAGGATGCGACACAATAGCTCTGCGACACAGTGGTTGTGTCGCAAAAAGCTTGCGATGCTAATTCAATAGCGACATAACGGTTGTGTCATATTAAATACGACATAGTATGCGACATAGAGTGCGACACAATATTGTGTCGCAAAGGTTACGACACTAAAGGATTGGTACGACACAAGGTGCGACACAAACGGGTTTATGCGACACAGCATGCATGTAACACCTGCATAATTAGGATAATTAATTATGCCTAATTGTTTGTAACTAGTGGTAATTAGTATGTAATATGACTAATTACAGATTCTATTTGTATATATATATATAAGGTGATTTATATATATATGTGTGTACTTACGCGATTTGGATGAATCGTACGAATTAACAGGACGGAGTCCGACACAGTTTATTTGGACGTTGGTGACAGAAATTTACTTAAATAATGAGAACGTATTTTGTTATATAAAATACACAACCGAACGAGCATTATTTATATATTATCGCGACGACATTTTAACTAACGCAACAAAACGTAATAAACGCGACTTAATAATTTAAATATTGCGACAAATGTTTTACTATTAATTTCAAAGTATTTTTACTTAAATACTCCAGTTACGTTTTAAAAATATAAACGTTTGGTTAAATATGAAAAACTAGTGAATAAACGATTAGGACACGGAGTCAACACTGTGTTTTGGGGAGTATTTTCCCCCTCCTTCCTTTTGGATCAGCCACCAACCCAAACCCCCACCCCAATTTCCCTTTCCATTTTCATTCTAACTAAACACACACAAACCACAAACTCTCTCAACCTCAATTCACACCAAATTTTCAACATAAAATCTCGACCACGAAAATTACATATTCGGAATCACCATCACGAGTGGAGCAAGAATATCAAGACCGTCTTCATCAATTCATCCTCCATTTAGCTCGATTTGCAAAAGTAAGAAATTCCTACAATCTTAGATCTATTCAATTTGGTGTAATGTTTTGATGTTTTGATGTGTACACAACTTAGATATAACCTAATACATGAAGAATACACGATTTTATAGCTCAAAAATGGGTTAGATTTGCGTTTTTGGTCGAAAATTCTTGAAACCCGAAAGTTTTTGGGCTGGTGTTCATACATGCGACACAAGCCTTGTGTCGCATGCTGTGTCGCATAAACCCGTTTGTGTCGCACCTTGTGTCGTACCAATCCTTTAGTGTCGTAACCTTTGCGACACAATATTGTGTCGCACTCTATGTCGCATACTATGTCGTATTTAATATGACACAACCGTTCTGTCGCTATTGAATTAGCATCGCAAGCTTTTTGCGACACAACCACTGTGTCGCAGAGCTATTGTGTCGCATCCTTCATGCGACACAACCCTTGTGTCGCATACAAATCCTTGTGTCGCAGCTTATGTCGCAGAAAACAGAAAACTTGGAAATTTTAAAGGATTTTCACTATAGAAAAGTCAAAGTTACTGTAGCCAAAAGTCAAATTTTACTGTAGCAATTCACTGTAGCACATTTACTGTAGCAAAGTCAACATTTTAGAAATTTTGCTACAAACCGTCACCAACGGGCCAAACATGTTTTCCAACAAACAAACAATTACAAACATACGGACAAACACTGGATATACTAGTTGTGTACAACTAAACGAAACGTCTCGTGAGACGCATACTTACATAACTTCATATGATTAGGCATTTGAAGGTTACGGGTTCAGAGAACCTACTTGCTTTACTTACTACTTGCTAATTGCAACTGATTACTACAAGACTCAGGTGAGTCTTACGGCCCCACTTTTACTGTTTTATCTTATTGGGGGAGAAACATGCAACTGTTTTTCTTTGAACACAAGTACTAGAACTGTTTACTATACCAAACGAAATTGCATGAGTTTACTTACAAACAGAAGTCTCTCCATCATATATCGTTAGTTATGGACTTAAGCGCGAACACTAGTTAATGGATCCATTAGGGAAATGACCCTCCCCACCCGGGGCAGTAGCGCTGCCACGTACTGATTTACACGTAGAAACGGGTGACTACTTATTCGTTACTGATGCTTGCTCAACTACGAGCATGTCACGGGAGCAAACTTATTACTTACGGGTTAAGCTTCGATTATGAGCCTCATGGCAACGGTATAAACTTACTTACTTACATTTGCGGGATTGCAAATACTGGTTTACGATTTCTAGATTGAAATTGCTGATTTTACGCCTGCGGGCATTACTGATGAAATCTCGTGTTCAAAGCTGATATTACTTACAAACCTGTGAGATTCACCAACCTTTTGGTTGACACTTTTTAGCATGTTTTCTCAGGTACTCGGATGGAGTAGGATTACTCCAGGATTTTTAGCTAGAGTCGCATGATTTCAACACAACTGCATTAGCGGAGATTCTTAGCATGATCTTTTGTATATTTTGATTATGTAATAGAAACTCCCGCTACACGCGCGGACTCTAGGGAAACTACATTTTTGTATACAAAAACACTAAGTTTTCAAACAATATATCTATGGAATGTAACTAATTTACAAACGTTGCATATAGATGTCGTTTACTTTATCTTTGTGCTGTGATATTTGATTAGTAACACCCCAAATTATGCTTCCGCAAAACAGTGAATTTCGGGGGTGTTACACATTGGTATCAGAGCCTAAGGTTATAGTGAACTAGGTTGCATTTAGTGGGCCTAGACTATGACCGTTAGGCAGTATTCTCTTATTAGACATGACTGGTTCAGGAATTACAGCATACGACTTTAATTTAAAATAGCCTGATCAACTATGTACAATTAAGGAAAGATGATGTAAGGTCTGAAATGAATATGTTGAACGGGGATACGTTAGTTGACTCTGACCACGAGAGAACGGGACCATTACTTGATACGTGCTAGACACTAGGCTAGATATGATATATGTATATATATATTAGCCTCGTCTTACTTACACTCTGCCATTGGAATGGCAAACATACCACCTAATCCGTCACACTCTCACTCACATGGGTCACGGAACCCACGAGAAGCCAGGAGGAACACAAGGTCACCTCGAACCAGCCCCTATCCTGTTCATAACTCTCAGAACTCGGTACACCTCACGATGCCAGTGTTGGCTACCCAACTTCACCGTCAGGAGCAAAGGCTTGAACATCTCGAACGGGAACAACTCCGAATGACCTACCTGCTTCGCCAGGCACTTGATCACATATCCCAACTCCAGCGAGAACAAGAGGATACCAACCTCTCTGTAAGCATAATTCAGGACTCAATGACCGCCGAATTAGGTGCGGATGAACTTGTAAGAAACCGACTAGAGGAATGTGAACAACGTTCACAGGAGACTGAGGATCACTCTCGTGTACTAGCACAACGACTGGCCTTAGTTGAAGACAATGCCAGGCAAACCAACAGGCTGGCAGAAACCGTGGACCGCCTTGTCGCGCTGATGGAACAGATTAATCTACATTAAGACTAGTGTAGTCTTTGTCTCGTAATCTAATGACTATCTAGCGCTATTCTATAAACTAGTCGGATGTAACAATTCCCGACACCTTTTGTAATATCTCTGTAGGATGTAACCTTTGAACTCGCATTACCCATCAAATACTCCTTGATATTTCAACTCATAATAATTGTCATTTTTCCATGTTGATGTTATGTATTACTGCTTTTATACATGTACATCTGTGACAATTACAAGTTCCTACAAAATCTCATGTATCGTCATTTCTTTTATTGAAGAATCATGCCGCCAAAGACAAGATCATACACCGATGCCCAGATTACCTCCCTTATAACCCAGGCTGTTACTGAAGCCTTGGCTCGGAATACTCCACCAAAATCCACGATGAACAGCGATGCCGCTGAAACCCCGCTAAACCCTGTTCATACAAAGACTTTCAGAACTGCAAACCTCTAAACTTTGCAGGTACTGAGGGAGCTATCGGTCTAGTACGCTGGATCGAGAAAGTCGAATCCATATTTCTGATCTGCAACTGTGCGGAAGGAGACAAAGTTAAGTTCTCCGTTAGTACTTTTACTGACACCGCACTCACCTGGTGGAACACCTATGCCCAGACTGTGGGTGTTGCTAATGCTTACAAACTCCCGTGGGAGGAGTTAAAAGAGATGTTGAGAGGCGAGTACTGCCCCAGGGATGAATTGAAACAGCTGGAAATGGAATTCTGGAACCACAAGATGCAGGGTGATGACATCACCGGTTATACCAACCGTTTCCACCAACTGGCACTTCTATGCCCAACCATGGTCGATCCTGAGTACAAGAGGATCAAGAAATTCGTTGATGGACTTCCCGAGAGACTACAGGACCTGGTGACTTCATCCAAACCGGGTACTATTCAGAGCGCCATCCGTATGGCCCATGAACTAACGGCAAATTCTGTCCGCCGTGGCACAACTTCAACCCCATCTGCAAACAACAAACGCAAGTGGGAAGGTAACCCCAACTCATCCAACCAAACCTCCAACAAAAAGCCTGAGTACATTAAGGCTTATTCATCGGGGACTTCGGAAAAGAAAGGGTACAGCGAGAACAAGCCTTACTGTTCCAAATGCAGCCGCCATCATGATGGTTCTTGCCCTTGCTCCAACTGCAAACGGTTCTGGCATCTAGCCAAGGATTGCCGAACCAACATTTCTACCCCCAACACCAATGCACCAAAGGCCTGCTTTGGGTGCGGAAATTCAGGGCACTTCAAGAAAGATTGCCCAAAGCTGAAAAACAACAACAACCCTGCTCGTGGTAGAGCATTCGTTATCAAGGCTGGGGAAGCCAGACAAGACCCGAATGTCGTGACGGATACGTTCCTTCTCAACGACCTTACTGCTTATGTATTATTTGATACTGGTGCCGATAGAAGCTTCATTTCTGAAAAGTTTAGCCCTTTACTTGATATAACTCCCACTGCCTTAGATGCTAAATACATTGTAGAATTAGCTAACGGCAAACTGATTGAGACTGATAGCATCATACGCAACTGTACACTTAACCTTACGAACGAAACGTTTCCCATTGATTTAATCCCTGTCGAGATCGGCAGCTTCGATATTATTGTCGGTATGGATTGGCTATCCGAGCACCGAGCTGAAATCATCTGTCATGACAAACTCGTTCGCATACCTCTTGTCTCCGGTGGAACCTTAGTCCTACAAGGGGAGACCGGCAGACGAAATCTGAATATTGTCTCCTGTCTGAAAACTAGAAAATATCTACGAAAAGGGTATCAAGCCATCCTTGCACATGTAACGGAGAAGAAGTCGGAGGAGAAGCGACTTGAGGATGTTCCAATCGTGCGGGAGTTCCCGGAAGTCTTTCCTGAAGACTTGCCCGGACTTCCGCCACCTAGACAAGTTGAATTTCAAATCGAACTTGTGCCCGGAGCTGCACCCGTGGCACGAGCCCCTTACCGTTTAGCACCATCCGAAATGCAGGAGTTGTCTAACCAACTACAGGAACTCCTGGACAGAGGATTCCTTTGACCAAGTTCCTCGCCTTGGGGGGCTCCGGTCTTATTCGTGAAAAAGAAAGATGGATCTTTCCGCATGTGTATCGACTACCGAGAGCTGAATAAGCTAACCATAAAGAATCGGTACCCACTTCCTAGAATCGATGACCTTTTTGACCAACTCCAGGGATCGAGTGTTTACTCAAAGATTGATCTACGGTCGGGTTATCATCAACTCCGAGTCCGTGACAATGATATCCCAAAGACAGCTTTCCGAACTCGTTATGGGCATTACGAATTCCAAGTGATGCCATTCGGGTTGACCAACGCACCGGCCGTATTCATGGACCTTATGAATCGGGTGTGCAAACCATATCTTGACAAATTCGTCATTGTGTTCATCGATGATATCCTGATTTACTCTCGCAACGAGCAGGAACATGCTCAACATCTGAAAACCATTCTAGGACTTCTTAAACACGAAGAGTTATATGCCAAATTCTCTAAGTGTGAGTTCTGGATTCGAACCGTTCAATTCCTCGGGCACGTGATTGACAGCCAAGGAATTCATGTTGATCCCGCCAAGATTGAAGCAATCAAGGGCTGGGAGTCACCGAACACTCCAACCGAAGTGAGACAATTCTTAGGTCTTGCTGGTTATTACCGCCGATTCATCGAAAACTTTTCAAGAATAGCTGTTCCCCTAACCACACTGACTCAGAAAGATAAGAAGTTCGATTGGACTGATAAACAAGAGTCAGCTTTCCAACTATTGAAAAACAAACTTTGCAGTGCACCGATCTTGTCCTTACCCGAGGGCACTGACGATTTCGTAGTTTACTGCGACGCCTCACACCAAGGACTTGGTTGTGTGTTGATGCAACGGGAAAAAGTCATTGCCTATGCCTCACGACAACTAAAAATCCACGAGAAAAACTATACGACCCACGACCTCGAGTTAGGTGCTGTGGTCTTCGCATTGAAAATCTGGAGACATTATCTCTACGGTACGAAAAGCACTATCTTCACTGATCACAAAAGTCTCCAACACATATTCGATCAGAAGGATCTAAACATGAGGCAACGTCGCTGGGTTGAGTTACTTAGTGACTACGACTGCGAGATCAAATACCATCCGGGCAAGGCTAACGTAGTTGCCGATGCCTTAAGCCGAAAAGAACGAGTGAAACCCCTTCGAGTCCGAGCACTTTCTATGACAATTCATAACGAGCTTCCTGCTCAAATCCTTACCGCTCAACTTGAAGCACTCAACGATGAAAACTTGAAAAATGAAGCCTTGCAAGGCTTGGATAAACAATTCGAAATCAAACCCGATGGAACTCGATACTTCTCTAACCGGGTGTGGTTACCCAAATTCGGAAACTTGCGAGATTTGGTGATGGCTGAAGCTCACAAATCTCGATACTCTATACATCCTGGTTCTGATGAGATGTATCATGACGTCAAAGGGTTGTATTGGTGGCCTAACATGAAAGCTGACATTGCCTTGTACGTCAGTAAATGCCTAACCTGTTCCAAAGTCAAGGCCGAACACCAAAGACCCTCGGGGTTGCTCCAACAACCTGAAATTCCTCAATGGAAATGGGAACAGATTTCCATGGACTTCATCACCAAACTACCGAAAACTTCGAGTGGTTGCGATACCATTTGGGTGATCGTGGACCGTCTCACGAAATCTGCTCATTTTCTGGCCATCAAGGAAACCGACAAGATGGAGCGTCTGACTCGCATCTATGTCAAAGAAATCATCTCGCGACACGGTGTACCTATCTCGATCATCTCGGATAGGGACAGCCGTTTTACTTCTAACTTTTGGCAATCGCTACAAAAATCTCTTGGTACTCGTCTGGATATGAGTACTGCTTATCACCCACAAACCGATGGCCAAAGCGAGCGAACTATTCAAACACTGGAGGATATGCTACGAGCCTGCGTAGTTGACGTCGGTACTTCTTGGGAAAATCACTTACCGTTGTGCGAGTTTTCGTACAACAACAGTTACCATACCAGCATAAAGGCTGCACCCTTCGAGGCACTTTACGGGCGTAAATGCCGATCACCTATCTGTTGGACTGAGTTAGGAGATTCCCAACTCACGGGTCCAGATATCATTCAAGAAACTACTGAAAAAATCGTTGGTATTCAAAACCGGTTGAAAGCCGCACGTGATCGTCAGAAAAGCTATGCTGACGTGAGACGCAAACACCTTGAGTTCCAGGTAGGGGACAAGGTACTTCTCAAAGTGGCACCGTGGAAGGGTGTCATTCGATTCGGAAAGCGAGGCAAACTAAATCCTAGATACATCGGACCATTCGAAATCCTGGAAAGGATTGGTCCAGTGGCATACCGCCTACAACTTCCTGCTGAACTTAGCAGCGTACACAACACATTCCACATTTCTAACTTGAAGAAATGTCTGTCTGACGAGACACTGATTATACCGCTCGACGAAATTCAAATCGATGATAAACTTCATTTTGTCGAGGAACCTATGGAAATCATGGACCGTGAGGTCAAACGATTGAAACAGAGTCGTATTCCCATCGTAAAGGTCAGGTGGAATTCTAGGCGCGGCCCTGAGTTCACCTGGGAACGGGAAGACCAAATACGACAGAAATACCCACATCTTTTCCCAGATAAAGCACCGTCTGTGCACTCAAGCTAATTTCGGGACGAAATTTCTTTAACAAGTGGAGAATGTAACACCTGCATAATTAGGATAATTAATTATGCCTAATTGTTTGTAACTAGTGGTAATTAGTATGTAATAGGACTAATTACAGATTCTATTTGTATATATATATATAAGGTGATTTATATATATATGTGTGTACTTACGCGATTTGGATGAATCGTACGAATTAACAGGACGGAGTCCGACACAGTTTATTTGGACGTTGGTGACAGAAATTTACTTAAATAATGAGAACGTATTTTGTTATATAAAATACTCAACCGAACGAGCATTATTTATATATTATCGCGACGACATTTTAACTAACGCAACAAAACGTAATAAACGCGACTTAATAATTTAAATATTGCGACAAATGTTTTACTATTAATTTCAAAGTATTTTTACTTAAATACTCCAGTTACGTTTTAAAAATATAAACGTTTGGTTAAATATGAAAAACTAGTGAATAAACGATTAGGACACGGAGTCAACACTGTGTTTTGGGGAGTATTTTCCCCCTCCTTCCTTTTGGATCAGCCACCAACCCAAACCCCCACCCCAATTTCCCTTTCCATTTTCATTCTAACTAAACACACACAAACCACAAACTCTCTCAACCTCAATTCACACCAAATTTTCAACATAAAATCTCGACCACGAAAATTACATATTCGGAATCACCATCACGAGTGGAGCAAGAATATCAAGACCGTCTTCATCAATTCATCCTCCATTTAGCTCGATTTGCAAAAGTAAGAAATTCCTACAATCTTAGATCTATTCAATTTGGTGTAATGTTTTGATGTTTTGATGTGTACACAACTTAGATATAACCTAATACATGAAGAATACACGATTTTATAGCTCAAAAATGGGTTAGATTTGCGTTTTTGGTCGAAAATTCTTGAAACCCGAAAGTTTTTGGGCTGGTGTTCATACATGCGACACAAGCCTTGTGTCGCATGCTGTGTCGCATAAACCCGTTTGTGTCGCACCTTGTGTCGTACCAATCCTTTAGTGTCGTAACCTTTGCGACACAATATTGTGTCGCACTCTATGTCGCATACTATGTCGTATTTAATATGACACAACCGTTCTGTCGCTATTGAATTAGCATCGCAAGCTTTTTGCGACACAACCACTGTGTCGCAGAGCTATTGTGTCGCATCCTTCATGCGACACAACCCTTGTGTCGCATACAAATCCTTGTGTCGCAGCTTATGTCGCAGAAAACAGAAAACTTGGAAATTTTAAAGGATTTTCACTATAGAAAAGTCAAAGTTACTGTAGCCAAAAGTCAAATTTTACTGTAGCAATTCACTGTAGCACATTTACTGTAGCAAAGTCAACATTTTAGAAATTTTGCTACAAACCGTCACCAACGGGCCAAACATGTTTTCCAACAAACAAACAATTACAAACATACGGACAAACACTGGATATACTAGTTGTGTACAACTAAACGAAACGTCTCGTGAGACGCATACTTACATAACTTCATATGATTAGGCATTTGAAGGTTACGGGTTCAGAGAACCTACTTGCTTTACTTACTACTTGCTAATTGCAACTGATTACTACAAGACTCAGGTGAGTCTTACGGCCCCACTTTTACTGTTTTATCTTATTTGGGGAGAAACATGCAACTGCTTTTCTTTGAACACAAGTACTAGAACTGTTTACTATACCAAACGAAATTGCATGAGTTTACTTACAAACAGAAGTCTCTCCATCATATATCGTTAGTTATGGACTTAAGCGCGAACACTAGTTAATGGATCCATTAGGGAAATGACCCTCCCCACCCGGGGCAGTAGCGCTGCCACGTACTGATTTACACGTAGAAACGGGTGACTACTTATTCGTTACTGATGCTTGCTCAACTACGAGCATGTCACGGGAGCAAACTTATTACTTACGGGTTAAGCTTCGATTATGAGCCTCATGGCAACGGTATAAACTTACTTACTTACATTTGCGGGATTGCAAATACTGGTTTACGATTTCTAGATTGAAATTGCTGATTTTACGCCTGCGGGCATTACTGATGAAATCTCGTGTTCAAAGCTGATATTACTTACAAACCTGTGAGATTCACCAACCTTTTGGTTGACACTTTTTAGCATGTTTTCTCAGGTACTCGGATGGAGTAGGATTACTCCAGGATTTTTAGCTAGAGTCGCATGATTTCAACACAACTGCATTAGCGGAGATTCTTAGCATGATCTTTTGTATATTTTGATTATGTAATAGAATCTCCCGCTACACGCGCGGACTCTAGGGAAACTACATTTTTGTATACAAAAACACTAAGTTTTCAAACAATATATCTATGGAATGTAACTAATTTACAAACGTTGCATATAGATGTCGTTTACTTTATCTTTGTGCTGTGATATTTGATTAGTAACACCCCAAATTATGCTTCCGCAAAACAGTGAATTTCAGGGGTGTTACAATGCGACACAAGGCTTGTGTCGCATGTATGAACACCAGCCCAGAAACTTTCGGGTTTCAAGAATTTCCGACCAAAAACGCAAATCTAACCCATTTTCGAGATATAAAATCGTGTATTCTTCATGTATTAGGTTATATCTAAGTTGTGTACACATCAAAACATCAAAACATTACACCAAATTGAATAGATCTAAGATTTTAGAAATTTCTTACTTTTGCAAATCGAGCTAAATGGAGGATGAATTGATGAAAACGGTCTTGATATTCTTGCTCCACTCGTGATGGTGATTCCGAATATGTAATTTTCGTGGTCGAGATTTGATGTCGAAAATTTGGTGTGAATTGAGTTGAGAGAGTTTATGGTTTGTGTGTGTGTTAGTGATAATGAAAATGAAAGAAAAGAAGTGGGTATGGGGGGTGGGGTTGGCTGATTCATCAAGGAAGGAGGGGGAAAATACTCCCCAAAACACAGTGTTGACTCCGTGTCCTAATTGTTTAATTACTCGTTTTTAATATTTAACCAAACGTTTACATTTTTAAAATGTAACTAGAGTATTTAAATAAAAATACCTTGAAATTAATAATAGAAACATTTGTCGCAGTATCTAAATTACTAACTCGTGTTTATTACGTTTTGTTGCATTATTTAAATGTCGTCGCAATAATATGTAAATAATGTTCGTTCAGTTGCGTATTTTATATAACAAAATACGTTCTTATTATTTAAGTAAATTTCTGTCACCAACGTTCAAATAAACTGTGTCGGACTCGGTCCGGTTAATTCGTACGATTTATCCAAATAGCGTAAGTACACACACATATATATAATCACCTTATATATATATATACAAATAGAGCCTGTAATTAGTCCTATTACATACTAATTACAATTAGTTACAAACCATTAGGCATAATTAATTATCCTAATTATGCAGGTGTTACATTCTCCCTTTGTTAAAGAAATTTCGTCCCGAAATTAGCTTGGGTGCACGGACGGTGCGTTATCTGGGAAGAGATGTGGGTATTTCTGTCGTATTTGGTCTTCCCGTTCCCTGGTGAACTCAGGGCCGCGCCTAGAATTCCACCTGACCTTTACGATGGGAATACGACTCTGTTTCAATCGTTTGACCTCACGGTCCATGATTTCCATAGGTTCCTCGACAAAATGAAGTTTTTCATCGATTTGAATCTCGTCGAGCGGTATAATCAGTGTCTCATCAGACAGACATTTCTTCAAGTTAGAAATGTGGAATGTGTTGTGTACGCTGCTAAGTGCAGCAGGAAGTTACAGGCGGTATGCCACTGGACCAATCATTTCAAGGATTTCGAATGGTCCGATGTATCGAGGATTTAGTTTGCCTCGTTTTCCGAATCGAATAACACCTTTCCACGGTGCCACTTTGAGAAGTACCTTGTCCCCTACCTGGAACTCAAGGTGTTTGCGTCTCACGTCAGCATAGCTTTTCTGACGATCACGTGCGGCTTTCAGCCGGTTTTGAATACCGATGATTTTCTCAGTAGTTTCTTGAATGATATCTGGACCCGTGAGTTGGGAATCTCCTAACTCTGTCCAACAGATAGGTGATCGGCACTTACGCCCGTAAAGTGCCTCGAAGGGTGCAGCCTTTATGCTGGTATGGTAACTGTTGTTGTGCGAGAACTCGCACAACGGTAAGTGATTTTCCCAAGAAGTACCGAAGTCAACTACGCAGGCTCGTAGCATATCCTCCAGTGTTTGAATAGTTCGCTCGCTTTGGCCATCGGTTTGCGGGTGATAAGCAGTACTCATATCCAGACGAGTACCAAGAGATTTTTGTAGCGATTGCCAAAAGTTAGAAGTAAAACGGCTGTCCCTATCCGAGATGATCGAGATAGGTACACCGTGTGGCGAGATGATTTCTTTGACATAGATGCGAGTCAGACGCTCCATCTTGTCGGTTTCCTTGATGGCCAGAAAATGAGCAGATTTCGTGAGACGGTCCACGATCACCCAAATGGTATCGCAACCACTCGAAGTTTTTGGTAGTTTGGTAACGAAGTCCATGGAAATCTGTTCCCATTTCCATTGAGGAATTTCAGGCTGTTGGAGCAACCCCGAGGGTCTTTGGTGTTCGGCCTTGACTTTGGAACAGGTTAGGCATTTACTGACGTACAAGGCAATGTCAGCTTTCATGTTAGGCCACCAATACAACCCTTTGACGTCGTGATACATCTTGTCAGAACCAGGATGTATAGAGTAACGAGATTTGTGAGCTTCAGCCATCACCAAATCTCGCAAGTTTCCGAATTTGGGTAACCACACCCGGTTAGAGAAGTATCGAGTTCCATCGGGTTTGATTTCGAATTGTTTATCCAAGCCTCGCAAGGCTTCATTTTTCAAGTTTTCATCGTTGAGTGCTTCAAGTTGAGCGGTAAGGATTTGAGCAGGAAGCTCGTTATGAACTGTCATAGAAAGTGCTCGGACTCGAAGGGGTTTCACTCGTTCTTTTCGGCTTAAGGCATCGGCAACTACGTTAGCCTTGCCCGGATGGTATTTGATCTCGCAGTCGTAGTCACTAAGTAACTCAACCCAGCGACGTTGCCTCATGTTTAGATCCTTCTGATCGAATATGTGTTGGAGACTTTTGTGATCAGTGAAGATAGTGCTTTTCGTACCGTAGAGATAATGTCTCCAGATTTTCAATGCGAAGACCACAGCACCTAACTCGAGGTCGTGGGTCGTATAGTTTTTCTCGTGGATTTTTAGTTATCGTGAGGCATAGGCAATGACTTTTTCCCGTTGCATCAACACACAACCAAGTCCTTGGTGTGAGGCGTCGCAGTAAACTACGAAATCGTCGGTGCCCTCGGGTAAGGACAAGATCGGTGCACTGCAAAGTTTGTTTTTCAATAGTTGGAAAGCTGACTCTTGTTTATCAGTTCAATCGAACTTCTTATCTTTCTGAGTCAGTGTGGTTAGGGGAACAGCTATTCTTGAAAAGTTTTCGATGAATCGGCGGTAATAACCAGCAAGACCTAAGAATTGTCTCACTTCGGTTGGAGTGGTCGGTGACTCCCAGCCCTTGATTGCTTCAATCTTGGCGGGATCAACATGAATTCCTTGGCTGTCAATCACGTGCCCGAGGAATTGAACGGTTCGAATCCAGAACTCACACTTAGAGAATTTGGCATATAACTCTTCGTGTTTAAGAAGTCCTAGAATGGTTTTCAGATGTTGAGCATGTTCCTGCTCGTTGCGAGAGTAAATCAGGATATCATCGATGAACACAATGACGAATTTGTCAAGATATGGTTTGCACACCCGATTCATAAGGTCCATGAATACGGCCGGTGCGTTGGTCAACCCGAATGGCATCACTTGGAATTCGTAATGCCCATAACGAGTTCGGAAAGCTGTCTTTGGGATATCATTGTCACGGACTCGGAGTTGATGATAACCCGACCGTAGATCAATCTTTGAGTAAACACTCGATCCCTGGAGTTGGTCAAACAGGTCATCGATTCTAGGAAGTGGGTACCGATTCTTTATGGTTAGCTTATTCAGCTCTCGGTAGTCGATACACATGCGGAAAGATCCATCTTTCTTTTTCACGAATAAGACCGGAGCTCCCCAAGGTGAGGAACTTGGTCAAATGAATCCTCTGTCCAGGAGTTCCTGTAGTTGGTTAGACAACTCCTGCATTTCGGATGGTGCTAAACGGTAAGGGGCTCGTGCCACGGGTGCAGCTCCGGGCACAAGTTCGATTTGGAATTCAACTTGTCTAGGTGGCGGAAGTCCGGGCAAGTCTTCAGGAAAGACTTCCGGGAAATCCCGCACGATCGGAACATCCTCAAGTCGCTTCTCCTCCGACTTCTTCTCCGTTACATGTGCGAGGATGGCTTGATACCCTTTTCGTAGATATTTTCTCGTTTTCAGATAGGATACAATATTCAGATTCCGTCTACCGGTCTCCCCTTGTAGGACTAAGGTTCCACCGGAGACAAGAGGTATGCGAACGAGCTTGTCATGACAGATGATTTCAGCTCGGTGCTTGGATAACCAATCCATACCGACAATAATATCGAAGCTGCCGATCTCGACAGGGATTAAATCAATGGGAAACGTTTCGTTCGTGAGGTTAAGTGTACAGTTGGGTATGATGCTATCAGTCTCAATCAGTTTGCCGTTAGCTAATTCTACAATGTATTTAGCATCTAAGGCAGTGGGAGTTATATCAAGTAAAGGGCTAAATTTCTCAGAAATGAAGCTTCTATTGGCACCGGTATCAAATAATACAGAAGCAGTAAGGTCGTTCAGAAGGAACGTACCCGTCACGACATTCGGGTCTTGTCTGGCTTCCCCAGCCTTGATTACGAATGCTCTACCGCGAGCAGGGTTGTTGTTATTTTTCAGCTTTGGGCAATCTTTCTTGAAGTGCCCTGAATTTCCGCACCCAAAGCAGGCCTTTGGTGCGTTGGTGTTGGGGGTAGAAATGTTGGTTCGGCAATCCTTGGCTAGGTGCCCGAACCGTTTGCAGTTGGAGCAAGGGCAAGAACCGTCATGATGGCAGCTGCATTTGGAACAGTAGGGCTTGTTCCCGCTGTACCCTTTCTTTTCCGAAGTCCGCGATGAATAAGCCTTAATGTACTCAGGCTTTTTTTGGAGGTTTGGTTGGATGAGTTGGGGTTACCTTCCCACTTGCGTTTGTTGTTTGCAGATGGGGTTGAAGTTGTGCCACGGCGGACAGAATTTGCCGTTAACTCATGGGCCATACGGATGGCGCTCTGAATAGTACCCGGTTTGGAAGAAGTTACCAGGTCTTGGAGTCTCTCAGGAAGACCATCAGCGAATTTCTCGATCCTCTTATACTCATGATCGACCATGGTTGGGCACAGAAGTGCCAGTTGGTGGAAACGGTTTGTGTATCCGGTGATGTCATCACCCTGCATCTTGTGGTTCCAAAATTCCATTTCCAGCTGTGTCAATTCATCCCTGGGGCAGTACTCGCCCCTCAACATCTCCTTCAACTCCTCCCACGGGAGTTTGTAAGCATTAGCAACACCCACAGTCTGGGCATAGGTGTTCCACCAGGTGAGTGCGGTGTCAGTAAAAGTACTAACGGAGAACTTAACTTTGTCTCCTTCCGCACAGTTGCAGATCAGAAATACGGATTCGACTTTCTCGATCCAGCGTACTAGACCGATAGCTCCCTCAGTACCTGCAAAGTTTAGAGGTTTGCAGTTCTGAAAGTCTTTGTATGAACAGGGTTTAGCAGTAGGGGTTTCAGCGGCATCGCTGTTCCTCGTGGAATTTGGTGGAGTATTCCGAGCCAAGGCTTCAGTAACAGCCTGGGTTATAAGGGAGGTAATCTGGGCATCGGTGTATGGTCTTGTCTTTGGCGGCATGATTCTTCAATGAAAGAAATGAAGATACATGAGATTTTGTAGGAACTTGTAATTGTCACAGATGTACATGTATAAAAGCAGTAATACATAACATCAACATGGAAAAATGACAATTATTATGAGTTGAAATATCAAGGAATATTTGATGGATAATGCGAGTTCAAAAGTTACATCCTACAGAGATATTACAAAAGGTGTCGGGAATTGTTACATCCGACTAGTTTACAGAGTAGTAGTAGTAGTAGTACAAAAGCACCGGGAATTGTTACATCTGGTTGAATTACATAGGCCCTAATAAAGTAGTTAGTTGGTTACAAGATATAGACTGATCTAATCCTGATGTAGATTAATTTGTTCCATCAGCGCGACAAGGCGGTCCACGGTTTATGCTAGTCTGTTGGTTTGCCTGGCGTTGTCTTCAACCAAGGCCAGTCGTTGTGCTAGTGTTCGAGAGTGATCCTCAGTCTCCTGTGAACGCTGTTCACATTCCTCTAGTCGGTTTCGTACAAGTTCATCCGCACCTAATTCGGCGGTCATTGAATCCTGAATTATGCTTACAGAGAGGTTGGTATCCTCTTGTTCTCGTTGGAGTTGGGATATGTGATCAAGTGCTTGGCGAAGCAGGTAGGTCATTCGGAGTTGTTCCCGTTCGAGATGTTCGAGCCTTTGCTCCTGATGGTGAAGTTGGGTAGCCAACACTGGCATCGTGAGATGTGCCGAGTTCTGAGAGTTATGTATAGGATAAGGGCTGTTTCGAGGCGACCTTGTGTTCCTCCTGGCTACTCGTGGGTTCCGTGACCCATGTGAGTGAGAGTGTGACGGATTAGGTGGTGTGTTTGCCATTTCTGTGGCAGAATGTAAGTAAGATGAGGCTAATATATATACATATATCATATCCAGCCTATTGTCTAGCACGTATCAAGTAATGGTCCGGTTCTCTCGTGGTCAGAGTCAACTAACGTATCACCGTTCAACATAATCATTTCAGACCTTACATCATTTTTCCTTAATTGTACATAGTTGATCAGGCTATGTTAAATTAAAGTCGTATGAACCAGTCATGTCTAATAAGAGAATACTGCCTAACGGTCATAGTCTAGGCCCACTAAATGCAACCTAGTTCACTATAACCTCAGGCTCTGATACCAATCTGTAACACCCCCGAAATTCACTGTTTTGCGGAAGCATAGTTTGGGGTGTTACTAATCAAATATCACAGCACAAAGATAAGGTAAACGACATCTATATGCAACGTTTATAAATTAGTTACATTCCATAGATATATTGTTTGAAAACTTAGTGTTTTCGTATACAAAAATGTAGTTTCCCTAGAGTCCGCGCGTGTAGCGGGAGATTCTATTACATAATCAAAATATACAAAAGATAATGCTAAGAATCTCCGTTAATGCAGTTATGTTGAAATCATGCGACTCTAGCTAAAATCCTGGAGTAATCCTACTCCATCCGAGTACCTGAGAAAACATGCTAAAAAGTGTCAACCAAAAAGTTGGTGAATCTCACAGGTTTGTAAGTAATATCAGTTTTGAACACGAGATTTCATCAGTAATGCCCGCAGGCGTAAAATCAGCAATTTCAATCTAGAAATCGTAAACCAGTATGCAATCCCGCAAATGTAAGTAAGTAAGTTTATACCGTTGCCATGAGGCTCATAATCGAAGCTTAACCCGTAAGTAATAAGTTTGCTCCCGTGACATGCTCGTAAATGAGCAAGCATCAGTAACGAATATTTAGTCACCCGTTTCTACGTGTAAATCGGTACGTGGTAGCGCTACTGCCCCGGGCGGGGAGGTTCATTTCCCTAATGGATCCATTAACTAGTGTTCGCGCTTAAGTCCATAACTAACGATATATGATGGAGAGACTTCTGTAAATAGTAAACAACTCATGCAATTCCGTTTGGTATAGTAAGCAGTTTAGTACTTGTGTTCAAGAAAAATCAGTAGCATGTATCTCCCCCAATAAGATAAAACAGTAAAAGTGGGGCCGTAAGACTCACCTGAGTCTTGTAGTAATCAGTTGCAATTAGCAAGTAGTAAGTAAAGCAAGTAGGTTCTCTGAACCCGTAACCTTCAAATGCCTAATCATATGAAGTTATGTAAGTATGCGTCTCACGAGACGTTTCGTTTAGTTGTACACAACTAGTATATCCAGTGTTTGTCCGTATGTTTGTAATTGTTTGTTTGTTGGAAAACATGTTTGGCCCATTGGTGACGGTTTGTAGCAAAATTTCTAAAATGTTGACTTTGCTACAGTAAATGTGCTACAGTGAATTGCTACAGTAAAATTTGACTTTTGGCTACAGTAACTTTGACTTTTCTATAGTGAAAATCCTTTAAAATTTCCAAGTTTTCTGTTTTCTACGACATAAGCTGCGACACAAGGATTTGTATGCGACACAAGGGTTGTGTCGCATGAAGGATGCGACACAAGAGCTCTGCGACACAGTGGTTGTGTCGCAAAAAGCTTGCGATGCTAATTCAATAGCGACAGAAAGGTTGTGTCGTATAAATTACGACATAGTATGCGACATAGAGTGCGACACAATGTTGTGTCGCAAAGGTTACGTCACTAAAGGATTGGTACGACACAAGGTGCGACACAAACGGGTTTATGCGACACAGCATGCGACACAAGGCTTGTGTCGCATGTATGAACACCAGCCCAGAAACTTTCGGGTTTCAAGAATTTCCGACCAAAAACGCAAATCTAACCCATTTTCGAGCTATAAAATCGTGTATTCTTCATGTATTAGGTTATATCTAAGTTGTGTACACATCAAAACATCAAAACATTACACCAAATTGAATAGATCAAAAATTTTAGAAATTTCTTACTTTTGCAAATCGAGCTAAATGGAGGATGAATTGATGAAAACGGTCTTGATATTCTTGCTCCACTCGTGATGGTGATTCCGAATATGTAATTTTCGTGGTCGAGATTTGATCTCGAAAATTTGGTGTGAATTGAGTTGAGAGAGTTTTTGGTTTGTGTGTGTGTTTAGTGATAATGAAAATGAAAGAAAAGAAGTGGGTATGGGGGGTGGGGTTGGCTGATTCATCAAGGAAGGAGGGGGAAAATACTCCCCAAAACACAGTGTTGACTCCGTGTCCTAATTGTTTAATTACTCGTTTTTAATATTTAACCAAATGTTTACATTTTTAAAATGTAACTAGAGTATTTAAATAAAAATACCTTGAAATTAATAATAGAAACATTTGTCGCAGTATCTAAATTACTAACTCGCGTTTATTACGTTTTGTTGCATTATTTAAATGTCGTCGCAATAATATGTAAATAATGTTCGTTCAGTTGCGTATTTTATATAACAAAATACGTTCTTATTATTTAAGTAAATTTCTGTCACCAACGTTCAAATAAACTGTGTCGGACTCCGTCCGGTTAATTCGTACGATTTATCCAAATCGCGTAAGTACACACATATATATATAATCACCTTATATATATATACAAATAGAGCCTGTAATTAGTCCTATTACATACTAATTACAATTAGTTACAAACCATTAGGCATAATTAATTATCTTAATTATGCAGGTGTTACAAAAGATGTTTGTGAAACGGTGAAAGGAAATTTTGACTGAGCAAATAACAAAGTGAGTGAGACGTTAATATCCTTCCTTCCAGCAAAGAAAGTAGCTTCCATGTTATTGTCAGTGGCTCCAGGGAATATCTCTAACAACTTGTCGATCATTGTGACACCCGGTCAAAATAACCCAAAATTTGGTCCCAATTTAAACTTTTAAATCACGTATTATATACGTGTTAACACTTAAGCATTCAAGTATTATATATGGATATATATAAACCGAAACGATTATTTAAATAATCGCGAATACACGAATCTAACAAAACGCATAAACCCAAAATAGAATTTGGTGAAAAACATTTTTAAATCAAGTATTATTATTGAGAATAATAATTACATACTCCGTTTGAAATTTAAATACATTTTAGATACAGAAAACCATCCGTACATTTTAAGTAAAACAAAGTTACAATTTTATACATCCGTAAAAACGTTTTTATAAAATATTTCAATTAAAAACCTATACGATTCTATTTTTAGAAAATTATCATTTTAAAGTATTATACCGCATAACGATCGGGTACGCGAACACGGGTCGGGAAATACCCAACCGACCTCAATTATTTATCACTCACACGCACACATTTGATCACTCTCGGCTTTCACTCTCTCTCGATCTCTATTTCATTTTAACAACAACAACAAAGATCAGTAACATCATCATCATCATCTAGCTTCAAAATCATCATCTTCATCATCGGATCATTCTCATCATCATCCCCACGGTTTCAAATTTTACTACGTAAGAACACTTATCAATACTCGTTAATTTTATGTTTATAATACATTATATAGCATGTATTAGCTTTGTATTAGGTTGTTGTATGCTGAAATAGGATTTAGAACTGGTTTTGGATGTTTTCTGCAAGAACAGACTCGAACCAGACCTCGGAATACGGCGTATTCAAGGGAATACGGCGTATTCCCGCCCAGAAAACATTTTTTTCCCGCGCCTCTTCGGAATACGGCGTATTCAAGGGAATACGGCGTATTCCCCTTCAAAACCACTGAATACGGCGTATTCGGGTGAATACGGCGTATTCCCCACATCTTGAGCCCAATCAGACTGATTAGCCATCGAATACGGCGTATTCAAGGGAATACGGCGTATTCCCTTTTAAACCATTGAATACGGCGTATTCAAACCAATACGGCGGATTCCCCCGTTATATTTCATAATCCAACGGATCAATAAACTAGCCCTGCGAATTCTAGCTAAAACAGAACATGTAAATTTTCGAAAACGTCGACGATTTTACAACATATTTTAGGGTAGCTTCTCGATGAAAATTTTATTATAACATATTGGGCTCAAATTCGCTCGGTCATTCAAAAACAACCCAATGATCAAAGCTAAGTACCTTAGTCTTGTCAGTTTTAGGCCATCCGGAGTCGTTTAGGGGCCGAAAATGGCAGATTACTGTTTTCAGACTCATACCAAATTTTGTAAACTCAAACATAAACATTTAAACAATACATTGGATAATCCTTTTACTCATTAGAATCTCGCGTGTTTAGGACTCTAAGGGATTTCAGAGATTGTCTATTCCACGTCAAATATATTCATTGCTCGGATTGACTCAGGTGAGTCTTACGGCCCCATTTTCACTGTTTAATGTTTTAATAATTGGGGGAGATGCAACACAAATTGTTTTCGTGATCACTGTTATTCGGTTAGTTAATTTAGTATTAACTCAAGTTATATGCATTGTTATTTAATTCGGTTAATCACATTGGTTACATTGTTCAGTTATCATTGTTAGTCATGATTTTCATTGTACGGTATATGCACGAGTGTTTTAATTCGGTAAAAGTCCTCAACAGTGTATGATTCATTAACTTAATAAGGCGCGATTACTAAAGGATAGTACTATCATGGGAGTGACGTCCCCGTCCGGGTTGCTAGCTACAACCAAGATTAAAAACGGGCACTTTAGTAATTGTTATGGGTGTGTCACCAAATCGGGAGGCAAAGATCGGGTTAGGCTTTGAATCATAGCTCAGTGCAATACAAATGTCATTATCGGTAAATCATTGTTCGGAAACCTTAATTGGTTTAATCATTGGTCGGTAGCCCTAATGGGTAAATCATGGTTCGGTACATTGTTATTCATTGATCGGTTTACACTGTTTAAAATTATCGTCGGATAATCATGTTGATCACATCAATGTTTATATTAAAACCTGTGAGATTCACTAGCTTTATAGCTGACCTTTTAGTGTTGTATTCTCAGGTACTCATCAATATTAGGAATGGCCTACAGGATAAGCTACCTATCACGAGTCGCATGCATCCATTTAGACATGAAGATTTTCTTGCATTATATTTTGTATAATGGTTATGTATTAAAATCTTCTGAAATCATTTTGCGAACTCACTACTATGTTTTAAACTTATGACTTAAACTTTGTATTTCTTTTGGAAAACTAATGTAATGTAAGGTGTTTCTAAAACGTCTCATTTAGAGTCGTTTGCTTGTACTTTGGTGTTTTGATATTTGATTAGTCATGCCCCAAAACAGTCGCTTCCGCAAAGCATGAAATTGGGGGTGTGACAATCATATAAGTAGCGGGGTCAACGAAAAATGGAATTTTATCAGAAATGACGAGAGATATAGCGGGATCTTTGCTGATCCAGAACTCAAGCTCATAAATCATAGCCGCAACATGACGATTAATTAGGGTTAGGGAAACCGGTTGATAATCGGCGCAGGCGAATAGGTCCATTAGTAGGTCTATTTCTGATTTAAGCTTTAGTTCTTGCTCTCGATAATGTGTGAAGATACCTTCCTCCTTTTGATTTGGAAGATGGTGGAGAATACCAACCTGTTTCTTTATCCTACGAGCGACTTCTCTTTGTTCAACTGAAAAAGGAAAGTCAGACGTTTTGAGTTGTCTGGCAAATGCCCGACAAACATCTAATCTCCTATCAGGATCAAAAGAGATACCTACGTAGCGGATATTTTCTTCAGGTTTGATTGGTAAAGTCCTATCAACAACACGATAGATGGTGTACTCGGGTTCGGGTACAAGGTTCAAAAAGATAGGTGATTTTGGAGGGTACTTGTAAACTTCTTCGTCCCATGGTGGAAGACGTTCTTCAATGGGTGGAAAACGAAAGGGTTGAAAATGTTCAGAGTTACTCTCGACAAAACCAGATGAGGTAGGGAATTGAAAGAAGTTTTCTAAGGAATATGAAATCTCAGGAGCAGGTATAACCTGATAGCTTGGAAGGCTAGATGCAGAAGTTGAGATCTTCTGATGAGAGTCATGGTTTCCTAAGTCAAGGTCTAAGAATTGCCCTATGGTTCTAGATTCATCGCCTGAATTAGCGGAGATAACTTTGGAAGAGGATAAAGATGAAGAGTAGACTTCAGATTCCAACTCTTGTTCTAAGCAGGCGAAGAACTCAGCGTCATCCATGGCCATCATTTCTTTGGACGTCTTGAGGGCGAGTGGAGAAATGGGGCTAGACGGAAATGAATCATAGAAAGATGTTTTTGTATTTTTCATTTTTAATTAAACTATCTAAATTATTCTAAGGAAATCAAATAACTACCAACTAAGTTTTGGAAAACCTAATTGGAAAGGATCTCCTAAAAGCTATAATATCTAAGGCGGCTTCAAATCGTAACGCTCTACGATCCCCGGCAGCGGCGCCAAAAACTTGTCGTCACCCCTATTGGTCGGTCGGATTTGACTCCGGTCGTTGTTCCAACAGCAACAGAAGCGGCGGACAGTGAGTTTTAAATTTATATGAGCTGGGGCTCAAACTATAAGTACTACCTACCTTGGGAGCAAGCAGTAAGTATAACTCAAGGTCGTTCTTAAATCGGAGCGAATTGAAATGAAGCGGGTCACCAAAGATAATGGTCGCAATTAGGATGGGGGTAGGTAGATAGATCTTGGATTGATTTGGTTTTATAATTATCCTAAATGCAGAAAAGTAAATAACGAGAAATGAAATTAGGGTTTAAGCAGACAGGTAGAGATGTGATTGCTGAAACTTGAATACTAGGGTTTCGGGATGATGTTCATTATAAAATTGATTGGAGATTCACCAAATAAAGAGTAGACATACTTTCGGTGTAAACACTAGGACCCTACGTTCAGGTGAAACCCTAGAAACATATGTCACTGGAATCCTAGGTTATCATGATTCTGATCAGATCAGGCTGTTTTCAAACCCTCCTGAGCCTTTGCTTAACTAAGACAAAGTCACCCTAAATGTTCTAGGGATCAGGCATAAGGCAACAGACCGCAATTGTATTTACTGACCTTTCTTAACACCTAATCGTCTATTTACTTTCATTATAGCAAATACTGATTGTATCCTGTGTATGTTAAACTATTGGTGTGATTAGGGTTTTGCATGTCTAGGTATATGATTGACACTACCCTGTATTGTTTCTATTGAAGCACATACTTAACCATCATAAATATAGACCCTCCTTTACAGTCAGGTGTTCATCCCTAGGAATAATCACGGTGTACAGGGCAATTAGGCATTTCCACAGTGTTCCAAACCCTAGATGTACTGATGGTGTACTGGGCATTTAAGCATTTCCACAGTGTTCCAGATCTTAGGTGTACTAGCGGTGTACAGTGCAATAAGCATTTCCACAGCTTTGATTCCTAGACCACAGTTCTAGAAGGATCACTTCTAGGTAATTCACGATGAAACAATCCATGGCATTTCCTTAGCTTCCACGTATTTGTACTCCACACGAGGTGTTTCCAACGCTATACGAAGTACCGTGCCTTTTTAAAGGAAAGTTCATAGTTTCATACTGTAACTGGAGATAACTGTATATTTATAGTATTAGGGTTGATCAGATCCTATCCTAGGGCAACAGTCACGT
This sequence comes from Helichrysum umbraculigerum, assembly GCA_949592205.1. NCBI lineage: Eukaryota > Viridiplantae > Streptophyta > Magnoliopsida > Asterales > Asteraceae > Helichrysum > Helichrysum umbraculigerum. The sequence continues at coordinate 59,613,413 of CATIUR010000005.1, read as the reverse complement.
GAAAGTCTGGAAAGGGTGATGAGAGACTAGATCTATATTCAGGATAAGCTTAACCAGATACACAGCATAACAATTTCCAATAGTATAAATGAAACATTAATTTAACATCATCCCTACTCCTAATATCTACATTTCAACAATCACAATATTAAACTACTCTATAAACATGGCAATATGCAGAATACAAACTGAAATAACATAAAGCATAAGCATTATAACAGTAAGTAAACTTTAGATATCACCGGGAATACAGCAGCGTAATACTGAGGATTACAAATAGTCTGAACTTGAAAAACTCGTTACAACAAGATTACCAAGCTAAAACTTCCTCTAGACTCGAACCGTAAACTCAACCCTAACCTTTCTCCTCTAACTCCTAAGAGTAGTGCTAGAGAGAGAAAGTTAGAGAGAGAAAGTGAAAGAAAAGAGAGAAATAAGAAAAGTGAGAGAATGAGAAATGTGTGAATGTGTTGAGGTGTGTAAAATGAGGAGGAGTGATCCCCTATTTATAGGCAAAGCTCAAAAATCAGCCGTACAACTCGTGAAACAGCACGTACAAGCAAACGATGCACGATACAGGGTACAGGGGGCCGTATACGGCCTTGGTAGGGCCGTATACGGTGTTAGGTAGGCCGTATATGGTCTCTGTGGGGCCGTATACGGTTCCCAGGGCCGTATACAGTGTTCGTCTGATTTCGTTCGTTGCTTAAAACGCGCGTATCTCCTTCGTTATACTTCCGTTTGACCTGATTCTTTCGCCTGTGGTTTCGTAATTCCGTTACGCTTCTAATGATGCCAACTTCACTAAAATTGGATGTGTATAGCTCAAGCATAGACGAAATGACTTTATAGGGTCTGATACTGCTCAGTCTTCTCCGTTCTTTATCCGATTTGCATGATTCTTGATTTTCCCGTCTCGATTTTACCTGTTTTATCATATGATGAAGTTAGAATGTGATATATATAAGGTAAATGAGGCCGGGTGATTTTGTGCACGTTTATTCGTCCTGATTTGCTTGTTATTTGGACGTTTTAGGTGATTTTTGCAGCAACGCCTATATTTAGACCACTTTAGTGAAGTTTAGTAAATAATGATCATTTTGGAATGTTTTCACTAAAGTTACGTCCAAAAAGTGCGGAATATTGCCCTTAAAAACATGACTATTTGAGTCACATCAGTGCCTCGAAAGGTGCAGCTTTGATGCTGGTGTGACACCCAGTCAAAAAGTCAAATTTTCGCTCCCAATTTAAACTTCAAATAATAGTACTTAGTACGCAGTTATAACAAAGTATTCGAAAATTTTATATATATATATAACACACAATGATTATTTAATAATCACATTAGAAAGAAATCTGAAACCACGCAGAACCCAAGTTACATTTATGTAACTCAAGCAAAATATTTTTATCTAAAAATATTTACGAAATAGTATAAACAAAATTTAAAATTTAAAATTATAAATTTATATTACAATCGGGTACTAAAACACGGGCTTTTAACGCAACAATTGGGGACAACCAACCCCCACCAAAAATGAGGGCCGGCCATCCCTTACACCCCCTCCCCTTCTCATTTTTCTTTTCCTCACTTCATTTTCTTCATCTTCTTCCTCTATTTCTTTCTCTCTTTTTTTCTCTCAAACCAACAAACAACAATAACAACAATAATCAACAACAACAACAACAACAAAATCATCATCATCATTTTCGGAGTTCATCATCATCATAACCGGGCATCATCATCTTCATCTTCATCTTCTTCATCATCAAGTTCACCATCACCATTTTCTTGCTCGATCTCCAAAATCGTAAGGATTTACTCTCTTTTTCTTTGTTATTTCGAGCTAGAGATACTTGAAACAACATGTTATAACATTATATCAACCAAATCTGGCCCAAAAATAGGTTAGATCTTGATTTTGAGTATAAAATCGTCGAACAGCTTGTTATGTCGCACGGGACCAAAAACAGTGCTGCGACATAGCCTATGTCGCAGGTCATGTCGCAGTCAATTTCGCAGTAACTAATTATGTCGCATGGTGCGACGCAAGCCTTTATGTCGCAGCGAATCCGAACGTCGCACATAGCGACACAACACACTATGTCGCATTAAATTGCGGACGTCGCACCTAGCGACACAAGACCCTATGTCGCACCTAGCGTCGCTACTAGTGTCGCTACTAGTGTCACAAAAACACAAAACCTTAAAAACCTATATTTTTCACTAAGTGTCGGGACCAGATTTTCACTAAGCTCGACCCCAGCCAGGGGCTCTGCCCCTTGGACCCCGCCAGGGGTTGCCACCCCTTGGACCCCACTATCAGGGGTGCTGCCCCCGAACTCCCGTACACGATCTGTGAAACCAAGCAACAAATAAACATTTGAACGACTTACTTGGTCAAACTATTTAATCTCGTACTTATATAACATCGCGTGTTTAGGACACCAAGAGGTTACTATTGGCACGGCACGTGTATCTTAGGACCGCTCGCTCCTACAGGTGAGTTCATAGCCCCACTCTTTCAATTGTTTTACTGTTTTCGGGGTGAGACACATGCACAATTACTGTTTTTGAATTATAATAACAAACTTTTATAATTCACAATCATCTATATTACTGTATGTAATACAAATGTGTAATACTTAGGAATTGCATCCATTATGTTATTGTAGAACAATATCGTAGTTTAACCGGGATAGGTTACCACTGTTGAAAACCAACAACCATTACATGACTTGATTAAGTCATCACTACCTATTGAACATATTTTCGCAGGACAATACTATTGCATCCACTAGAACTGGTTAGTTCTACTTTAGCTGAACGACAACTAAACTTCTACAGGATTAGTTTTCCTTTTAGGAACTAAGACTGTCAACACGCCCCAGGGTTACTCGAAGGGACTTGTACTCAAGTGAACATTAACCACGGACCTCAATATACTTGCTAGGCTGAGGCTAGGAGTATACGTAGTATCGTATGTTAGTATAGTTCATTATACTAATACAAAACCAATAGGTGATGATTACTCATACCTAGGCTTATTGTGTTACAACTAATATCTAAGTATTGTAAATACTTTTTTAGATACAATGAATCATTTTCACGTGCTACATGATACTCAGTTAGATGTGTTTGTCGATCTAGATTATACATATATATATATACTCGTACTCTAACTCGAGCACTTGGTGCTACATGCAACTCACATATGTATATTGATATACATACACTTATACAAACACAACTACTCAAGTCGGGCATGTCGTAGTACTGCTGGCTCAATTACTCAAGTCGGGCATGTCGTAGTACTGCCGGCTCAATCACCTACGTTGCTTGCGAGCAATCCTGTACGATGCCACGGTAAAGTGGGCACAAAAAGATGCCACGGTAAAGTGGGCACAAAATGATGCCATGGTATTGCAGTGGGCACAAGTACGATATCGCGGTAAAGCGATATAATCGATGGATGGACGAGCTTATGCTCGTGATCCACACTCACTCACGGATGGGCGAGCTTATGCTCGTGATCCGCATTAGTTAACGGGTCGGTGAGATTTCACGCGAGGTCGTTAACTCAGTATTTGATTAAATACTCAACCATAGTTCTGCGGGACTACAATTACTTGTTGCTGGAGGCAACACACTACATACTTAACCATAGTTCTGCGGGACTACGATTACTTATTGCTGGAGGCAACACACTACATACTCAATCGTAGTTCTACGGGACTACAATCACATGTTGCTGGATGCAACACATTATGCCATGGGGGCATCCTAGTACTTTACTACTAAATAAGTAATATTATTACTTGTTACTATATGACGTGGTCATACAATTACTCGATAGTACTTAGGCATGTAGTGCCTCACGTTTATAGACTTAATTATACCAGATAGGTACCTAGGCATGGAATGCCTCTCTCTTTATGTACTTAGGTACACACCACCATTACCTAGGTATGAGATACCTTATTAGACGTATACACATTAGTGTTACAACTTAAATTCAATACATATCAAAATCGTAGATTTTGAACTACTTTTCAAAGCATACAAGGTTATACTTTATGTTTCAACTAACAATCCTATGAACTCACCAGCTTTATAGCTGACTCATTTTAGTATGTGTTCTCAGGTGCCCAACAGGATTAGGATTGCTACAAGATATGCTAGCTCGAGTCGCATGTTTTCAAACAACTGGATTTCTCAGCATAACTTTTGTATTACAAATTATGTATTGAAATTAATTTTGCGAACTCGCAACTTGTATACATTTTACTTTTGGAAATGTACAACTATTTTCAAACATCTCATTTAGAGTCATTCATTATTTACCTTTGTGCTTGTGATATTTGATTTGGTAACACCCGACCTGACCGCTTCCGCAACCCGAAATTTGAGGGTGTTACAGTTGGTATGATAGCTGTTGTTGTACGAAAACTCGCACAACGGTAGATGATGTTCCCAGTTTACACCGAAGTCAACTACGCAATCTCGTAGCATGTCTTCCAGTGTTTGAATAGTTCGTTCACTTTGGCAGTCGGTTTGAGGGTGGTATGCGGTACTCATATCGAGACGGGTACCCAACGATTTCTGAAGTGATTGCCAAAAGTGAGATGTGAAGCGACTATCCCTATCGGAGATAATCGAGATTGGAACACCGTGTCGAGAAAAGACTTCCTTGATGTAGATTCGTGTAAGGCGTTCCATTTTATCGGTTTCTTTGATCGCCAGGAAGTGAGCAGATTTCATGAGACGATCGACGATCACCCAAATGGTATCGCAACCGTTCGATGACTTGGGTAGTTTGGTTATGAAGTCCATGGCGATTTATTCCCATTTCCATTCAGGAATGCTGGGTTGTTGAAGTAAACCGGAAGGTTTTTGGTATTCGACTTTGACTTTCGAGCAAGTAAGGCATTTGCTGACGTATGTGGCGATTTCGGCTTTCATGTTTGGCCACCAATAAAGTTTCTTGATGCCATGATACATTTTGTCGGATCCTAGGTGAATAGAATATTTGGACTTGTGAGCTTCATCCATCACCAAGTCTCGCAGGTTCCCAAAACTAGGCAACCAGATTCGATTTGAGAAACACCTAACTCCGTTAGGTTTGATTTCGAATTGTTTATCCATACCTCGCAAGTCTTCGTTTCTGATGTTATCGGGTTTGAGAGCTTCGAGTTGAGCAGTGAGAATCTGGATGTTCAGATCGTTGTGAATAGTCATGCTGAGGGCTCGGACTCGAAGTGGTTTTGACCGTTCTTTTCGACTGAGGGCATCGGCAACAACATTTGCCTTCCCTGGATGGTATTTGATTTCGCAATCATAATCGGTGAGTAACTCGACTCATCAACGTTGTCTCATGTTGAGATCCTTTTGATCGAATATGTGTTGGAGACTTTTGTGGTCGGTAAAGATTGTGCACTTAGTGCCATAGAGGTAATGTCTCCAAATTTTGAGAGCAAACATGACAGCTCCAAGTTCGAGGTCGTGAGTTGTGTAGTTCTTTTCGTGGATTTTGAGTTGTCGTGAGGCGTAAGCAATGACCTTGTCTCGTTGCATCAACACGTAACCGAGACCTTGATGGGAAGCATCGCAGTATACCACGAAGTCATCGGTGCCTTCGGGTAGAGATAAGATTGGAGCACTGCAGAGCTTTTGTTTCAGAAGTTGAAATGCTGACTCTTGTTTTTCAGTCCAGTCGAACTTTTTATCTTTTTGAGTCAGTGTCGTGAGTGGTAAGGCTATTTTTGAGAAGTTCTCGATAAATCGTCGATAGGAGCCGGCCAGTCCTAAAAACTGCCGTACTTATGTTGGAGTTGTCGGTGATTGCCAATTTTTGATAGCCTCGATTTTCGAAGGATCTACATGAATTCCCTGACTATCGATGACGTGTCCAAGGAATTGAATACGTGGAAGTGGATATCGGTTCTTGACGGTCAACTTGTTCAACTCTCGGTAGTCGATACACATTCTGAAAGAACCGTATTTCTTTTTCACAAATAAGACCGGAGCTCCCCAAGGTGAAGAACTCGGTATGATGAATCCTCTGTCCAGGAGTTCCTGTAATTGGGTGGACAACTCCTGAAGTTCGGGTGGGGCCAAGCGGTATGGTGCTCGGGCCACGGGTGCAGCACCTGGCACGAGATCGATTGAGAACTCAACCTGTCTTGGTGGTGGTAGACCAGGCAGTTCTTCGGGAAAGACTTCTGGAAAGTCTCGTACGATGGGCACATCCTCAAATCGTTTCTCCACCGACTTTTTCTCCATGATGTGCACGAGTATTGCTGGATAACCTTCTCTCAGAAATTTCTGGGTTTTCAAGCAAGAGATGATGTTCAGTCTCGTCCCACCGGTTTCCCCCTGTATGATCAAAGTTCTACCGGCGGTGAGAGGAATGCGGACGATTTTGTCATAACAGACGATTTCAGCACGGTGCTTGGACAACCAGTCCATACCAATGATAACGTCAAAACTTCCAATTTTGACAGGCATAAGGTCAATTGAGAAGGTTTCGTCGGCTAAGTTTAAAGTGAAATTAGGTATCACACTATTGATTTCTATAAGTTTGTCGTCCGCTAGTTCTACAGTGTACTTAACATCTAGAGCAACAGGGGTGATGTCAAGCAGTGGGTAAAATTCATCTGAAATAAAGCATCTATCGGCACCAGTATCAAATAGTACAGAGGTAGAAAAGTTGTTGAGGAGGAACATACCCGAGACCACATTCGGGTCTTGACGGGCTTCCCTAGAGTTGAGTACGAAGGCTCTACCTCTGGCGTTGTTGTTGTTGCCCTTGTTCTTCAGATTAGGACATTCACTTCTGAAATGTCCAGGGTCCCCATACTCGTAGCAGGATTTGGGTTGTCTGGTGTTGCTGCTGGAGGAGTTGTTGTTGGTTTTGGGGGCTCGACAATCCTTGGTCAGATGTCCGTACCGCCTACAGTTGTTGCAAGGAGTACTACATGAACCGTCATGATGGTAGTTACACTTGGAGCAGTATGGTCTACCCTCAGTGTAGCCACGCTTGGACTCAGAATTGGTGTTGTAAACTTGAATAGCATTGGGTTTCTTGTTTTGGTTGTGGGGGTTTTCGGTTGATTTGCGTTTGCTGTTGTTGTTGGAGGATGGGAGAGGTGCCTCACGGCTGACAATCAGTGCCATGAGTTCGTGTGCTAACCGGATTGCACTCTCAGTAGTGGTTGGTTTTGACGAGGCGACGTTCCCCTGAATACACTCCGGGAGGCCACGGATGTATCTCTTGATGCATTTCTCCTCCGGATCGACCAAACCCGGGCATAACAAGGCGAATTGCTGGAATTTTGTAGTATACCCAGCAATATCAGTTCCCTGCACAGTCATGTGCCAGAACTCTTCCTCCAACCGATGCAGTTCCTCTTCAGGACAGTATTTCTCCCTTAGCTTCTTCTTTAGTTCAGCCCAGGGAAGTTGGTTTGCTATCTCGATACCCACAGAATTGGCGTGGGTGTTCCACCACGTAAGTGCACCTTCCTGAAAGGTGTAAGCAGCGAATTTAACTTTGTTATCCTCAGTACAGTTGAAGAGACTGAAGACAGATTCCATACGTTCCATCCACCGGATCAGGCCAATAGCACCTTCCGTGCCTTTGAAGTATAACGGTTTGCAGCTGAGGAAGTCCTTGTAAGAACAAGGTTTGGTAACCGGGGTGGTATTAACGGTTTGATCGCTAGATTGTTGGGAGTTTCGAGCAGCCAAAGCATCGACCACGGCTCGGGAAACAATAGCATTGATTTCGGCATCACTATAACTTTTCTTCTTGGGCGGCATGATTCTTCAAGAAAGAAACAAAATGTACATAAGAAATTGTACCAGAGTAAAAATTACAACAGGTGCATATATGTAAAAGCGGTAACATACAACATCACAATGTAAAAATCAATAATGTAGAATAATCGAGGGGAATTGTCAATTGATATTACGAGTTCAAAAGATGATAGACAATTCCGAGTTACGAGTTCCAAAAGTTACAGGATTAGATGTTTTACAAAAGTACCGGGAATTGTTACATCCGGTCGAATTACATGGGTCCTACAAAAGCATAGTAGAGTACAGATTCAGCCCTAAGCTAATTCTGACGTAGGTTAAGTTGTAGTAGTAAAGCAGTGAGATGATCAACGGACTCTACGAGTCAGTTAGCCATCCTGAGTGCCTCTTCGGTTTCCCTCAGGCGAGTCTCGCACTGATTCAACCTTGATTGTAGAACAGAGATTTTGTTTCTATTACTAATCACTTGGTTGTGGACGATCTCCATGGTTTGAGTGGTATCTTCCACTTGGCTGCGGAGAATGTCCATGTTGTTAACGGTATTTTCGTGATCCTCGGAGACTTGGTTGATGCGTTCGAGGGATGTGAGTCTCCAATTTTCGTTGGTTTCTTGGAGTTCGATGTCCATGGTGTTAAGCCGTTGCTCGTGACGGTGCAGTCTAGCGGCTAAACTCGGTAGGGTGAATTGCGCTTGATACGGGCCAGCTCGAGGCAACCTGGGGTTCCTCCTAGCTACCCTCGGGTTTTGGGATCCATGAGATTGCGATGAATTGGATGGTGTGTTTGCCATTCTGAGACAAAGCGTTAGAAAAAATGAGGCCTATATCCATATAATGATATATATAATATAGCCTAAGATATTGAGCGGGAACGAGGCCTATCTATGTAACCATATAAGTTTCACATAATAGCCTAGGGTGTCTAACACAGACATGTTTGAGTCCCGGTTCTCTCGAGGTCAGAGTCAACTAGTGTACTCCTGTTCAACATAACCATTTCAGACCTTACATCATCTTTCCTTAATTGTACATAGTTGATCAGGCTATGTTAAATTAAAGTCGTATGCTGTAATTCCTGAACCAGTCATGCCTAATAAGGAAATACTGCCTAACGGTCATAGTCTAGGCCCACTAAATGCAACCTAGTTCACTATAACCTTAGGCTCTTATACCAATCTGTCGCACCCCCAAATTCGGGTTGCGGAAGCGAATCGGGTCGGGGTGCGACTAATACAGTAATCACAGCACAAAGATATATAATGAACGACCACTATATGCATCGTTTTAAACTCGTATTGATTAAACAAAAGTTTACATCAAAAGATTAAGTACATTAGCTCGGTTTGAAATTGAGAGATTTAAATACATAATTAATTTATACAAAATATAATAATGCAGCTAAATCTCTGATGGTTTGCATGCTTACTCGAGCTAAGTATCCTGTTGGGCAGTCCAAACTACTACTGAGTACCTGTGATACAAGCTAAATTGGGTCAGCGAAACGCTGGTGAGCTCACAGGTTTGTATGTCAAAACATATTGAATGAACTGCAAGATTTAATTGAATTTAAGTTGCAATAAAGCAAAATAAAAGTAACTATACAATCATGAGCACATAGTCTGAGCTTAACTTGGGGGTCGGGTCCACTGAAGGAATTCCGATCGAGGTGCCTCCTACGAGTGCCTAATCCACACTCGTCTACATAAATGCTAATGCGTCCGTTTGACCAGTTAGTGCTTGCTAACCCGGACGAGGATTGTCAATCCTATATGGTACCATACACTAACATTCACGCTACTACGTATTACCAAACTATGTTGTGGAGGGCTTTAAATTGATTAGTGAAAACAACTCATGCAGTATTTGATTTTGATTTGTACTTGCGTTCAATTATAAATAAAACGAGCATTGATATCACACCCCTGAGTAAAACAGTAAAAATAGGGGCCATGAGCCTCACCTGAGTCTTGAAGTGTTTATCTAGATAAACTGAAATTGATTAGCCGTGAATTGATGTCCGAAACTTGTAACCTGAGGGTGTCCACGACACGCGATAGTTATTAATATGAGTAGGTAGTTACAAAGACTACCTTTGTAGTTGTTTGTTCAACTAGAATGTCCACATTACTACGATTTGGTTGATTGACTTGTCCAAGTTACTACGACTTGGTTGATTGATATGAGTTTTGAAAACGTGTACGGCCCGTTGGTGATTGTTTGTAATAATAATCTTCAATATTATCATCCAAAGTGTTTTAGAAGTCGTATCGTATAAGTGTTTGAGGTTGTACAAGTTCGACACTTAGGATGCAAATAATTTGTCAACTTTCTGTTTTTGGCGACACTACTAGTTAGGCGACACTAGGTGAGTGTCGCTATAGGCGGCACTTGTTAGGCGACACTAGGTGAGTGTCGCTAGATTCCTGATTTTCAATTGATTGACGACACTTGATTAGTGTCGCTATAGGCGACACTTCTAAATTTTTGGCGTCACTAAGGTAGTGTCGCTAATATATATCTGATTAAGTAATTCAGCGACACTTAAGTAGTATCGCTATAGGGGCGACACTTGGTATAGCGACACTTAGCTAATGTCGCTAGCACTGTTTTTGGCACACTAGCGACACTTACGACTATTCGTCGAAATTTTTGTCGAAAACGAGTTTTCCGGCCACCGTTCGGTCCAAATCTTTTACCCAACCCACATTTGGACATTTTAAGCTTATAGAAACGATAACAAGTCGAAAACAATGAAAATCGGAGTGTTTCGAGATTTGTCGGAAACTTACAAACTTAACGCCGGAGAAATCCGAAAAGATAGAAGTGTAGATCGAGACGAGGTGGTCATTTTTCCTTAAATGAGCTTCGAGATTTGGTGTCGTTTAGTGGTGTTATTTGATGATTTTGGTGATGGTAGTATTTTGTGTTTTTAGAGAGAAAAAGGAAGAGAAAGATGGAGGTGATGATGAAATGGAGGGAAAGGGTGGGATCCCCCACCTTTGTTGGCTGATTCGGGTGGGGCCCACCGCAGTGTGGGTCTCCAAATTTTTATTCCGTGTATTCGCGCTCCGTGCGGTGTTCGTTTTCTCGATTATTTAAACTTTAAATAATTATTTAAAACATTTAATTATACGTTTTAAAATGCGAATAATTACTCGATAATTCTGTTGAAGTATTTTATCAAAATACTTAATACTTGAGTTATAAATCATAACTTTAATTTATTTTGTTTTGTTTGCGTGTTTACATTTTAATCGCGTAAATTTTATTTGTACGATACGATTTTAAATTGAAATATTATCAAAATGATATTTTGGATATAATAGTGTTATTAAATAATATTATATTATTTAATAAAATCGTTCACCAACGTCCGTATTTACTTGAAACGAATTACATCCGTTTTTGATTGCGTATGATTTAATCAAATCGCATAATTATATATATTCAACAATATATATATATATATATTGATACATTAATTAGCCTAACACAGAACTAATTACATGTATTACACTTGATTAGGAACTAATTACTAGTCCTAATTTGACGGGTGTCACAGTTATAAATTGGACCGGTGTTAAAAACTTTAGGAACCGGTTTTTAAATACAAAACCTGTCTCACCCTCGCGCGAAAATTGGAGAGGGGTTTTTCTCTAAAAAACCGGTCTCTATGCGGGTATAGAGACCTGTTTTTTCAAAAAAAAACATGTCTTCGTTATAAGAACGTGTTTATTTTATTAAACCGGTCTCGATGCATTTTTAAAGTACAGATCTTGGCTTTGTCTTCTACCCAGCTTTCAAACACATAATTTCCAAATTCACCAACCACATTATACACACATGTACTCCCAACTTTTTATCCTCTTCAATACTTCCAAGTTCTGACATATTTACTACTCCAAATATTTAATACTCCAATCCAACATTTATCAGTAAGCATATAACATTTGATTTAGGTATGTGTTTAAGTGTTTTGTTATTTATTACTAATCATATAAATATAATGGTTTATCTTCTTCTAAATATAACTTTTTTATGTACTTATGGGTGTATTGTGTGCATATATCTTTGTGTATGTATATATATATATATATCTTAACTCATTTTGTTCTTGAATGTACATATATAGGGTCGTTGTGATTTGGGAAGACTTTATTCCGTATCATATGGAAAATTGCTAGCTAGCTTGATTTGTCGATTGACATACACATAAGGTATATTTTCTAGAACTTTCAACATATTGATATGTAATGTTTTAATATCATGACATCATGTAGTATAGGCTTTAAATTATATGCCTAGTTGTTTATACCCGTCCGAAATTAATCTAATAGAGATTAATTTCGGATTGTCCCCGATTTGGGACTGCTTTTTGAATACTTTGTCTCGTTTAGGATGTGAATGTGTATTAAATGATTGGTGTTTAAGATTAAATCGGCAACGTTTCACCTTTCTCCTACGAGTTTGCGTTTTATGCGCATGCTTGGGAGATAAGGGGAAATGTTGTCGATTTTTTCTAAAACATCAATCAGTTAATACGCATTCACATACGAGATAAAGTATTCAAAAAGTGGGTTAGGTGGCTACCCGCAACAAAATCAATACGTACTCATGTCATGCATGCATATCAATAAATATTTTTTTGGTATATTTTCAGATGGATCGTACTACATGGAAGTATGAGATACCACGTCATAGTCCAGAATATCTTTCTGAGTTATCCAAATTTATGAAAGTTGCCGAGGCTGATCGGGCGAAGAAAGGGAAAGAGAAAGTTTCATGTCCATGTAAAAATTGTCAAAATTTTGATAGTTATGCCGATCTTAGTGTAATTAGCCGACATATGATTGTAAACGGGTTTGTGGATGAGTATGATTGTTGGTCATGGCATGGAGAATTATTGGAAGATAGAAACAAAGTGGGTTCTAACTGTAATGTACCTGACAATGAAAATAATGATTTATACAATAATGACAATCATGATAATTTCGATGGTATGTTCCATGATTTGGCGGGTGGTATTGACGAAAGCAATTATGACAAATTTCAATAAATGTTTATCGACTCGGAAAAACCACTATATACCGGTTGTACCAAGTTTACTAAACTATCCGGTGTGTTGAAATTGATGAATTTAAAAGCGACCAATTTGAAACACCCCAAAATTTATATATATATATATATATATATATATATATATATATATATATATATATATAAGTAACATCCCATACCGCCTTCCGCGGGTTAGGGCCCAATACCGTCTAAGACAGTCTATGGGGGAGGTTAGATGTAGACAGCCTTACCCCTACAAAAGGTAGAGAGGCTGCTTCCATTTCTACCTAAAGGTAGAAAGGACCTCCGGCCTTTTTGCAGGGGATGGGATTCGAACCCCTGACCTCTTGTTCAGAGGCAAGGGACTCAGCCACTAATCCAACCCTGCTGCTTTATATATATATATATATATATATATCATTATTTTCTCAAACAAAGTGAACCATACACAAATGATACAAAATTATACAACTGGGGTTTTCTATGTATAGAGCATGATTATGAAAAGGGATTGACTTACTAAGTACAAAGTAAGTCCCACCAGAAGTCGTCCTCGGATCTCTGTCTCAGGAGGATACCATTTTCTAGTTGTACCTACAACACCATACACAACAATAACAGAGTAAGCGATAACGCTTAGTAAGTAATGGTGATTTCTATTATGATCTCATCTATAATATATGAACTCGTTCTCAATTCATACACAAATGATCCACTCTATTGACGAGATATAAATCTTACTCGAAGGATTTATTTCAACGAATGCCAATCATACACAAGTGACCTGAATAAACAAATAATGATCACGCTCGAGTAATCCCCCACAATATCATTAAATAACAACAATAGTTGATTAGGCTTATGAATCAATTAACACACACATGGTTCACACTCAAGTGACCATATACGATACTATTAAAGAACTCATCTATAATATAAACTCTTGTAACTCTCTTTAAACATGTCCCGCTACTCAATTATAATAATATACACTTAATATGAATCCTCCTGTAAAAGCACGAGTAAAAAGTGTTACCCGAGGGGTTACACGGCGGGTAAATGTTGTGTGTGTCAAACGGATAACTTGAGTACAAGTCTGGACAGAACTTGAAGTTGAACTTATGGAGTACCCGCCGGTACCTGGGTTAGCCGGCGGGTAACCGGTTACCCGGTGCCCTACCCGGCGGGTAAACCCCAAGAAGTGATCAAATCCAATCCTAAGTCCATAATAATACGGATTTCTCCTGACATTTACCCGCCGTGTAACCCCTCGGGTAACACTTTTTACCCGCCGGGTACTCCTGCTTTTACAGCAGCTCAGCTTCCTGCACAACTCCATTAATAATACGGATTTCTCATACGCATAACTTTTTACTCGTTTATAGTTAAGACACGAAACTTGGTGGACACCTCTACTATACTAAAATAAAGGTTTCCCTTTTTTCACCTTTTTCAAATTTATCAAAGATCGCGGATTTGGACGTATGACTAAAAACGTCCATTTTTGGACCATTTTAGGCGACGACCCATATTACAAACTATATGCAATTAGGTTTGGCCATTTTGCCCACAACTCAAGCAGCTCAATCGAAGTGTGGAACATGTGTCATATCAACCATATCACCATTTTAACTCTAAGTACATAAAGTGCCAAATTTCGACCCAATTGGACACTTTTTGACCCGTTACACCATATCACTCTTACGACACTCGATTACTCATTTTGATCACGCTCTAGTTCAATATACATAACAATACATAGGTATTAATCAAAACTCAATATTATTAATATCTCAATTTACGATTACTCAATAACAGAGAATAGTATATACTCCAAGCTACTCAATCTAATATTTGAAACAAAATTCTTTGTCAACATCAGCCACTCATCGATAATATTAATAATTCTCGACAATGTCAATATCTCAAAGTTAATACCAATTCATTAACAACGAATATATCAACAACACTATATTACTCCTTTTAACCTCATCATCTTTGAGCTAGTGCACCAATCCTCTTTGGCACAACTTAGCTAAATCACTCATTTATTGACTCAAATAGTCCAACCTCATGATGTCAAGGCATAATCATTGAGGTTACTCAAGCCTCAATGTCACCCTTGAATTCCACCACTTAATATGAACACGTTGAAACCTCTCAAATGTCTCCATGACGTTACTCGTTATTAATCTCTATAATATTCTCATATATCTCACTACATAAAAGTGTTAATCAACTATGGTATCATACAAGACACGATTATATATCAAGCTCAAGAAATCATTAGATACCTCGTCCGAATGATGATTGTGTTAGCTTTAGCACTTTTTCAATGACTCTTTGAATCACCTAGACACATCATAACAATGAAATGTTAATCACTACTCAAAGTGATTTCTCATTAATAAACAACTCCTCATTTCTTACGGTTTTAAGCATATATCTAATTAGTTTGACTACATGCTAACAACAACAACACAATGTCACCAAATCATCATTATCAACCTTACTAATAATCTCATCAAGAACTCATCGCTTAATAATACTCAAGAATTACAACAATTTAGTGTGTAAATACTCAAGTAAGTTCATCTACATACACTAATCATCTCAAATTACTTATAATCACAAAAATCATCATCTACAAGCCATAAGAACCATCTCATTTCATCACATTCATCAAATTATATAATTGACACCAAAAACTGATCTCTTTCAACATAAATTAACTCATTTAAGTTAATCCATCATCATTTAACTTATTACTACATAGAAATCACTAGTTTTCTTAAAAACCCCACTTAGGGTTCATCTCATGAACTCATCAAAACATCAAATTGAAGGGTGATATGGATAGAGTTTACCTCAAGGATCACGAATATGTACGATTACTCTTCATCTTCAAGAAAACGAGCTTAATTCGATGATTTCTCTCTTTGTTCTTCACCTCCTTCATGCTCTCTATCTCTCTCGTTCTCTCTTTTCTCTCTCTGTCTCTTTCTTTCTCACGTATGAGACAAAAAACAAAGGCCATCCCCCTCAATTATTGAGGTGGTGAGGTTTATTTAAGTGTATCCGACTTGGACCATTGTCCTATTACACACCTCTAGTCTCAGTATTAAAATTTTAAGTCATAAGGCTCGTTTCATTTAAATAAAGATTCCTAACTCAATAAGAATGAAATTACTCACTATTAAATAATATTAATAACTTACCTTTTATAATTTTTAAAAATGCAAACTTACTAAATTTGGGATGTTACACAATTGTTGGAGTGATAAAAGCTTTACAAGCCTATTAAAGTTGTTGCATGAAATGCTACCCGAAGATAACGAGTTGCCTGTATCATTATATCAAGCAAAAAAAATGATGTGTCTAATGGGATTGAAAGTTGAAAGAATACCCGCATGTCCAAATGATTGTATATTGTATAGAAATGAATATAAAGACCTACATGAATGTGTTGTATGTGGTACGTCGAGGTACAAACGGAGACCAGAAAAAGTTAACAGTGATGTGAAGAAGAATGCCCCCTGTTAAAATGTTGTGGTATTTTCCCATTGTACCAAGATTAAAACGATTATTTGCAAACCCCAAAGATGCAAAATTATTGCATTGGCATGTTGAAGAGCGTAAAGTAGATGGAAAATTAAGACATGTGGTTGATTCTCCTCAATGGAGGGATATTGATAATACATTTGAAGAATTTGGAGAAGAGATTAGAAACATACGATTTGGACTTAGTTCAGACGGAATCAATCCATTCGGAAACATGAGCGGTCATCACAACACTTGGCCATCCATGTTGCTAGCCCGGAACTTAAAAGAAGCAGTTGTGACTCAAGGACGCCTGAACTCGAACTCGATTGGTTGGATCAAATAGAGGTAATTATGTGTATGTTTTTTATGTGACTCAAGTATACACTACTGTTTTATTAAAAAGTGTGCTGAATTATTTATATGTTACAAATTTTGTAGGTGCCTACTAAATGCTATTTGTTACTCCCTTACGAGATACAAAAGATCGGTGTTGCTATAGGGATGGTACAACCAATCAGGGCTGATCAAGTAGTACGTGAGCATCATGTGAGCGTGCTAGTAGACACTGTTCGTTCTGAGTACGAAAATTTCCATCTGCCAGTGCCGCTTGGTAACATAGTAAACCTAGTTCAAGCCAAAAGTAGTTTTATTAAATGGCCAAGGAAGGCAATTGAAGTCTACAAGCTACGTTTGAATAAACCATATTAGTTTTTATCTGCTGCTCTTTAAAAAGATGGCATGATATAATTTTATTATGATATTATTTTTTTCATTAGTTTCCTTCTAAATCCTGTAAATTATTTATTGCGCTCTATCGAAGGGGCAACGGTGTCTATGTCTGGAAATGAAGGAACTTCTTCTAAAATGGAAAGAGCTTCGGTATCAGCCAAGAACGGGTCCAAGAGTTCACCTACTGCAAACAAAGAACTTGCAATCAAGAAATTGTGTGATACTTACTATCATAAAGTTCAAAACAGACCGCCTTTTGTGAAACAACTCTATGAGCATTGGATGAAACGTGAGAATCCTAGTCGGGGGGAGAAATTTAAAATTGATAATGCGGTCTTTGGGAAAGAAATGAATATGCCTTATTTTACTATTAGCCCTGGGGAAATTATGAGATTGATGACAAATGGTTGGCTTAATATGTCGATTATCACTTGGTTCTCGATGTAAGTACATAAACGTATTCTTATGAGTATTTATGCTTTGTTACATTATGAATAATATACTTTCGTGTATCTAGGACATTTCATAAACTTTAGAACCGGTTGAAAAAACCAAGATGTGCATTCATAAACCCTTATCTTGTGTCACATAACGTATGTACCGAGTCATCGAAGAATGTCATCAGTTACATCAAGTCATCAACCCAAGACCGTAGTAAATATTATATCATACCTTTTTCTCAAGGGTACATTCTATATGCTACTACAATCTCTGTTATATTACTTTTCTGTTATATTACTTTTATGTTAATTGTGTATACTAACTAAATGGTCTTATTTTATTAGAGGGCATTGGTCCTTATATATCATATGCCTTCGCGACAACCGGGGCTATATTTTGAATTCCAATAGGATGGATAAGATTTCATTGGATAAGATTCTTTTAGGGCTGCCGAACGTCTTTCTTGGGAGCTACCAGTGGTAAATAACTTTAGAGTTAATTACGCCATTCGTCCTTATGGTTGTACGAAAAATGCTGATTTAGTCCTTTAAACTTTTTGATTACGTCGATAGTCCTTACTTTTGAAACTTGTTGCATGGTTGATCCTTTGGTCTAGCGACCGTTAACCAAACCCGTTAAATCAAGTCACGTGACTTGCACATGAGGGTAACATTGTCTTTTACATATTAATTTTATTTTATCAATTAAAATACAAATAATTACTAAAAACATCTACCTACCCCTATCCTCCCCTTCTTTCCCCAGTGTACTATTTTTCTTCTATATCTTCTGTTTCTATAATTCTTTAAACAAAAACCCTATGTATTCTCCACCATCACCACAACCTACCATTATAATTATTTCTCAAAGGACACATACACCCTAGATTTGTACAAAGCCTCTGGTATCCACGTGACACCATTGTTGGTGTGAGACCCACTAGTCACCACCACATCACTACTACTACCGTCACCAAAATCGACACCCATCGCCGTTGTTAGCAACATCGCTAGCATTGTCACAACTGTCACCGGAGACGGGTTCAGAGCTAGATCTGGAAATTAAAAGAGATGGTCGGCGAGAGGTTTGGAGGCCGCAGGTCCGTCGGCGGCCGGTCTGAAGTTGCGATGGTCGGCGGCAGGTCCGTGGCACTTGCGATTTGTCTCCTGATTTGTTTTTTATTTCATGATCTTGGGCTAGGGTTTTGATTCCAATTTTGATGTAAGGTTAGAGCTTTGACGTCAATTTGTTTTTGATTTGGAGTTTCATTGTGTTAAGGCTTCAAAAGGTTTTGTAACTGCAAATGGATTTTCACGTTGATTCATCACAACATCATCATATTGAATTCAAATTTCAAGTTTGTGTTTTTGCGTGTGGTTTGATAACATTGTATATGCATTTGTATTTTAAGTTAGGGTTTCTTTTTACAAAGAAAGAGTGAGAGAGTGAGAGATACAGTACACTAATGGTAAAAAGATGGAAAGAAATAACAGAATTGACTATTTTACTCTCATGTGCAAGTCACATGACTTGATTTAACGGGTTTGATTAACGTCGTTAGACTAAAGGACCAACCATGCAACAAGTTTCAAAAGTAAGGACTATCTAAACTAGCATTTTTCGTACAACCATAAGGACGAACGGCGTAATTAACTCATAACTTTACTATGTATAACATGATTAAGCTTTTGTAACCCTAATAAAACCGACCCTAATAGGTTCAAGAGGGCCCGGGTAAGGTTTGGAATATGTTGACACCTATAGTTATACCTGCTCTGGTTGTTCAGATTTGGGTTTTGGGTAAATTCTAGTTACACGGGTTTATTAGTGTTTGATTATTTTGGTACTCCTAACATATTATACTTGATTTGAGACTTATATTTGTTTAATGTATGTCTACTTGTTATAATTTAGTGCCAACAACAAAAATAGACATGGGAGTGCGGATACTATTTGATGAAATGGATGCATTAGTTCATCCTTTTAAAGCAGCATTAATTCCACGAAAAAGTAAGTAGTTATATATTAATTGCATTTTGTATGTTGCACTAAACTTAGGTATGGTAATTCGTTGGCTGGTCAAACACAGTCCCCATTTCCCAACTGATAAGGGTAGTGATATAATCTATATTTGTTTGTGTTGATGGTTAATATATAGCAAGTCAAATCAAACTTAGTAAACATTGCTGTAAACATTTGATATCTATACTAAAGTGTGATATATGTGCTAGTGCACACCAACTACTTGAGAACTTGCTAGATATCTTAATTGTGATTACCAATTGTAAAATTGATTTATAAGAGATGGATCAATAGAAGAAAGGAAGGTTGGAATGGGAGCCCAAGCCAATCATTTGTTTTATAAAATTGTGATTACCAATTTCTGTTCTTTCAATTATTTCAGTTCAAATTCACACCAACTCATTTACTCATTCACTTATTACTTTTCTGTGTTTGTTTTTTATGTTTTTGGTATAGATTCCCTGGAATACTACAGAATCATTTAGGGCAAAAGAGTTGGATAGCATTGTTGGCGTTTGGATAACTCGTTATATGGCAAAGTCGTGATAGATTGCTTATGTAAGGTCTTAGTGGTACAAGTTAAGGAGATTGGTGAAGTGGGTCATGTTTTTGTGCTAGATTTCATCTTGTCGCACCCCCAAATTCCCTGTTCAGCAGAAGCCGGGTCGGGGCACGACTAGTCACGAAATTACAGCACAAAGGTAAAGTGAACGACTCTATATGAGACGTTTTGAAAATAGTACAAAAGTAGTTACATTGTTATAATCAAAAGTTTACATTAGTTGCGAGTTCGCATAAGGTAATCATGAAGATTATAATACATAACAGTTATTACAAAAGTAATGTAAGAAAATCTTCGTATGAGTATAATGCATGCGACTCGAGCTAGCAAGCAAATCCTGTGGGTCACCCTACTGTTGCTGAGCACCTGAGAATACAAAGCTATAAGGGTCAACCAAAAGGTTGATGAATCTCACAGGTTTAGTAGTAAAACATGATTATGAGCACAAGATTTATTCAGTGATTTGCTACCAAGCAAATAAAATAAACAAAATAAATGTTTCCGAAATTCCATGAGCCCACGGTTCGAAGCCTAACCCGAATTTTGCCTCCCAGAGGTGCCTAATCCGAAACACCTTTATGACAAATATTAAAGCGCCCGTTTGACGTGGTTGTATCTAGCAACCCGGACGGGGGTGTCATTCCCAATCGCACCTTCGCAGTTAACTAACCGTGTGTGATGAGGACTTTTAATGGATTAAAAACAACTCATGTAATTGGATAAAATTTAACCGAATACTTGTGATCATGAAAAACATTTAAGCATTTGTATCTCACCCCGAAGTATAAAAATAGCAAAACAGTAAAAAATGGGGCTGTAAGACTCACATGAGCCTGAGAGCAAACGTTTAAGTCAATAAACGTATATCCGATATGAAATGGACAATCCGAACCTTCAAATGCCCTAAGCATATAAGGTTGTAAGTGAGCGAATGTCTTAGAAAGATCATTCCCGAAATTTGTCCACTCAACTAGTAAATGTTCAATGTCCGTTTGTAATGTTTGAAACCGTTTGAGTTTGTAGTTTGTAAAAGTGTATGGCCCGTTGGTGTCGTTTTGTAATAATAATTCTAAAGTATTATTATCATGTTTGTTTCTTTTGTATACTTATAAAAGTATGTGTTAACCGTTCTTGCATTGGTTTTATATTGTATCGACTAATTATTATCGTTTGGTAACCATTTTGAGTAAATTTCAAAGTGCTGAAAAATGTTGACCGTGGACTGAGAGATCTTGGCTCGCACCGCAAGTCTCATCTCGCACCGCAAGTCTCATCTCGCATCGCAAGTCTCATCTCGCATCGCAAGTCTCATCTCGCAGGTCAAGTCTCATCTCGCATCGCAAGTCTCATCTCGCAGGTCAAAAGTCATCTCGCATCGCAAGTCTCATCTCGCATCGCAAGTCTCAGCTCGCAAAATCGGCTGTTAGTGGTTTCGTTTATGGTAACATGGTCAAACATGCTCGGTTTGACCCAAAACTTTTACACAAGTCTAAAATATGTTTGTAGAGCTTATAAAAATTGTCGTTTCGTTTTGTGGTTAGTCCGAAGTGTCGGTTTTTAAAACGCATCAAAATCAGTCCCTAGTTATATTTCACAGGTTTTTGAGTCTATTTCAAGGTTCGATTTCACCAAGCTATAACCTGAAATAAATTATGAGAAAATTCACACATGTTCATCAATGTCTTAAGTATTTTATGTAATTTTTCCATATTTTTATGGGGTCATTTGGTTAGCTAATTAAAATTGTGAAGTACCAAAGGTCCAGTTTTCGACCAAAACTGAACTTTGTTTGCAAACCGAATTTTCTGTAAAAATCAGTGTATTTTTAGAAGAAGTGTTCTAAACGAAAGTTGTAGAAACACAGATACCAAACTTTTCCAAGTGGTTTCATACGTTTATCTTATGTCTAAGATTTATTATGATTTTTCTACCAAACCAGAAATTCTGGACAAAAAATGTATCTTAATGTTTTGAGCTTAAAAACGTTTTTCATCTTTTAATTTAGTCATTTTATAGTTAAGTGGACACTAGAACATGATAATATATGTATTATAAGTATAATGTTAGAGAAATGGAGTTCTTACAAGGGTTGTACAAACGAGAAGGAAGAAGAGAAGCTAACGTGATCGTTTTCGTACGTTTCTTGAGTTTTCGACGTGGTGGCCGATGGTGGTTTATGGTGGTGGAAGGATGGACTTGTGGTGGTCTTGGGGTGATGTTGGATGACTGAAATTCAGTTTTAGAGAGAGAGAGAGAGTAAAGAGAAGTAGAGAGGAAATGGAGAGAGTGTTGATGATGTGAATGAGGTATGGGTCGAAAGAAAATGGGAGTGGGAATGTAAGGCTATGGGGGTGGTTTGGGTTAGAAATCTGCAGATTTCGTGGGTCCCACCCACAATTGAGTGATTTAATCTTGTTCCCAAAGTTACGTTACGCGTGGTGCTCGTTTACCCGATCGTTTAAACGTTTAATTACTCATATAACGTTTTATACAATACGTTTTGTTATCGATTTAAAACACGGTATTTTTAAATAAAGTTTTACCCAAAATAATATATTCTAAGTTATTAAAATATATTTCGGTTTTTGTTCGGTTTTCGGTTGCGAATCGTGTAACGTTTTTAAACATTATAATCATATGCGTGTAATCGCGATATTTTTACTTGAAGTATTTTATCGAAATACTTAATTATGAGTTATAAAAATATAACTTGGATTTATCTCGTTTGTCGGGCGCGTTTCGCACGTTTTCGTCGCGTTCGGTTATGTTTTAAGCAAAATGTAATACATGTGTTATATTATCAAAATAATATAATGTAATTATTAATGTATTTAGATAATTTCATATTATTTAATAATTGTTTCACCAACGTCCGTATTTTGTGTTATCGGTTATCCGGTCCGAATTTGTACGATTTGAACGAATCGTATACACGTGTGTGTGTGTGTGTGTGTGTGTGTATATATATATACAAATTACCGTACATATTTGTCCTAATGTAAACTAAATACACGTAATTACACAGTGATTAGGTACTAATAACAGTCCTAATTTGACGGTTGTCACACATCTAATATGCTGCTAATATGGTGCTGCTAACTTTTGTTTTGCTAATTTTGTACGCGATATTTACATTGTTTCTCCAGCCCATTACCTCATTACCTTGTAAACATTTGATACAACTTTCGGATAAGTATGTTTTGATTTGGTAATATTATTAAGTATTGGGCTTCTTATATGTGGTGATTTGTGTTGCATACCGGTTAAAGTTGCTATTGTGATTAAGCTATATATCAGGTTATGATCCTAATAGAAACTAGATACTGTGATTTATAGCCAGAATTAAAAAAAATTGCCAGAGAACCGGTTATTTAGAACTAAACAGGTCTCTTTGTAAGAAAAAGAAATCGGTTTATTTAAAAACACCTGCCTTTTTGATACCACCATTGGGATCGGTTTCAAACCGATCTCCAGCATTAAGACCCCTCTAATAGGAAATGGTCCCCAAACCGGTCTCTAAGGCCCTAAAAACCGGTCTTCAAGGCCCAA
Source organism: Helichrysum umbraculigerum (assembly GCA_949592205.1). Lineage (NCBI taxonomy): Eukaryota > Viridiplantae > Streptophyta > Magnoliopsida > Asterales > Asteraceae > Helichrysum > Helichrysum umbraculigerum. Next base: position 59,589,691 of record CATIUR010000005.1, on the reverse strand, counting down.
ATATGTACTAGTGTACGGTGAGAATGATCAGCTATTTACAAATTTCATTTTTTAGAGAATGATTAGCTATATACAAATTTCTTATTTTAGAACCGGATCAGATTGGCAAAAACCAGGCCGAAAGCTTAACTGACTCAAAAGTTCCGAACTGCAAAGCGAACCAGTTTTTTTCCGGTTCAGTACCGGCTCAAAACTGATTCGGTTGTAACCATGTTGAGTCTAGCCCGAGAACCGACTACATGTTGATGGTTGTGATAGCTGATCATATACACATAGAAATTATACTCCGTCTGTCTCAATTTAATAGTGTAGTGCATTCAGTTTTAAAAAAGTATATTGATTACTGTGTCAACAATAAGATTTCATACATACCCATTAAAATACTTTCTATTAGTTGAAATTGAAATTGTAGTGGACAATTAAATTTGAACGAAAGACGTAATTAATACCCACAAAAATTCTAAAATTTGTGCCAAATGTGTTATTAAATAAGATCAATACTTTTATAAGTTAGGTTGCATACAAAATCCATATCGCTGATTATAACTTTAAAAGACTAGAATTAAACCAAACATTAAAATCCTCCAAAAATAATCTAGTTGAAAAATAGAACTTTAATATGATTGTCGGCTTTGCAGCACGCTATTTAGTTGCTACTTTTATGAGTTTATCTTTTCAGTCTTATGCAGTTATGCAACACATGCCTCCAAATTGGGCTAAAATTTTGATTTCTTTTTAATTGAGCCGGGGCAAACAACTAGATTAATTATAATAACCTGAACTTTGTTTTTCAATAATTTTATTTTGAAACTCGGTGTGGCCCACATTGCCTAAATTGTGGGACGGCCACTGGCACTGACGGAGTCTGTTAACTCCTTACGGTTTGGGAGTTATGGTCGAAACGATGACCGGGTAGGGGTTTAGCCGATAATTTGAAAGAAATATGATTTTTTTTTTCTTTTTTGAGTGGAGATTTGACAAGGGTGGTTACAGCTTGCAGGCGTCGATTGAAGATGGCCGACTAGGTCTGAAGATCAGACCGATTTTGATACCATGATAGAATATTGAAACCCTGTAGGTTATTACGCTTTATTGATTACATATTCATAATGAAAAATACCTAATGGACCCAAAGCCCACATTCCGTGTTTGGGCCAACTTAATACGTCCAATAGTTCATTCTACTATAAAGGGTAAATAGCTCAAAAAGGGAACATAAGTGTTTAGAATTACCAATCGAGGGAACATGAACATTGACATAACCTTAAAAGGATACATATTTCAATTTTAGACCGTAAAATGATACATATTTCAAATTTAGGTCGTAAAAGGAATTATATCGGCTAAAAATTAAAATAAAGGAAAAAGTGACCGGATTTTTTTTTTTGTTTAATTTTTTCCTTGTGTGCGTATGACTTGACAATTACATGTAAGTATCATATAAAAAACGTATGTATTTCGGGCATTAATCACTTTGTAAGCAGCATATAAAATTGAAATATGCATCCTTTTATGATTATGTCAATGTTCATGTTCCCTCGATTGATAATTTTAAACACTTATGTTTTCATTTTGAGCTATTTCCCATATTATAAATATTATATAGTTTTAACAAGATTTATTATGATTTGATACCTATCGAGAATTAGGATGAACTCATAAACATATAAACATGACTAATAAAAATAATGTATCATATAAGTACTTTAATTCACATAGGATTATACCTTATACAACATTAAGAGAGGTGGATGACCCTTTTTTTTACCGTTCACATTCAAGATTCTTTGTGGAAAATTTCTCGGATGCTACTCTGATCCCAGTCAACTAAATTGGGTCACAACAGAATTACTAGTACCAGTAGCAAGGTCGCCATAAAATCTTGATGGAAGACTCTGAATGACGTTGGATCGTAAATGTCTTTCCATATTCGCGTTCCTCATCGTAAAATACTGAATAATCTGTTGCCATTATTGTTGTTTGCACCTGATTATTTTTACTTTTCGTTGGAACAAGTTCAGCAAAAAACTTACTCTCACCTTCATAAGAAGTCTCATACTTATTATCCACGGAAAAAGAAATCACATTGTATGCTGAATTCAAGCGTGCACCCTGCCTTACTAATGAGTTAAACGAAACATATCCTACATATGTTGAATGAAAATAAGATGCAGGTGCTTCAATATCAGATTCTAGCCAAATCTCACAATGGGCATCTTTGTCTGTTAGCTCTTGCTTGATACTTATCGTAAAAGATAGAGCGTAGTAGTTGTTCACGTTGCATACTAAGAACCCAGAATAGTCATCGTACCACTTATTTGGAAGAACCAATTTATATTTCTTTCCCCTAACCAACCTTTCTACAAACGTTTTTGGAATGTGATGCTTTGCGGAATGGGTGAAATTGATAAAGTGATCTTCAATAGTGTTCCCCTAAAGCCACCAATATATAATTGGTAAATTAGTTAGTACATATGTTTGCGCATATTGATATAATAAAAGTTTAAATAATAAAAAGGCAGAGCCTAACCTGGAGCACGGAATCTAGTAATATGTCGCCACCAAGCGGACTTAGTCCACTATTCCTCCCAAAAAATGAAACATTCCACAAGCATTTACAGTTTGATACATCTCCAAGTATTTTAAGTGAGTCACACCAATCTGCTCTGAGAGTGGCTATACTTGATGGGAGCCCTGACAATTCTACAAGGCTTTTGCACTCTGACACATCAAGCCATTTGAGCCGTGGAAGTTTCAATATACTAAAATTCAATCTAGAAAACATGTTTATCGATAGATCGAGTTCTTGTAAATTAGGTAAGTCCAAAACATCAGAGTTGATGTTTTCATCTCCCAACTGGCACTGTCTGAAAGTCAACTTCTTTAAGCCACTGCTAATAATCTGTAACCCTGTATGGTTGCTGCCATTGTGAAGTAAAAAAGGTTCTGATTGTTCATCGCCATAAACATTGCCACAACAAGGCAAACAAGTAACAACAAGCTTTGTACGATATTGTTCAAAGGAAGAAATTTTTTTTCCACTCTTGGAAAGTTTCTTGCAGCTTGAAATTATAAGAGTCTCGAGTTTTTCTATCACGTTTGTGGGTGGAAACATCTTAAAACTGTAACAATTTTCAACACTTATGTAAACAAGGCTTTCCAAGCGTCCAATCGATGGATGGATCTCCTCTAATTGCGGACAGTCATTGAGCATGAATTTTTTAAGATTTGGAAGTCCGCCAAAATCTGGTGTCGTGATCAGGTTCTCAAAGAAATGAAGTTTGATCATTCTCAAATTCGGTAGACACTGTTTCAAAGAAGTCCAGACAAGTCAAAGTTTGCCAACATAATCATCAATATGACAAAGTGTTAATGGAAAACAGGGTCCATAACTGCATATACGTACTAGGATTTATAGTTGTAGGAAATATAATATTGAAACAGTTTTCTTAAATTAAATAAGAATTGCACAATACAATAACAATTATATAATCAATTTTTTAAACAAAATTCAAAACTGAAAATAAAAGAATTAATCTTATAATATAATTGAGAATCACCTTTATGATGTCATCAATTTAAAAAATTCAATTAGTCAATTAGGTAACTTTATTTTGGTTAACTTTTAAAATCACCCCCTAATACTTAAAAAATAATAAACATCGTACTTCTAACTGATGAGTTATCTGTTACAGTATTTTATAGTTTATCCTTTTCTCCTCATTCAAGTAAGTTCTATACGTGGTAACTATTTGATGAAAATCATATGGCCCGTGTGTATACGGGGTTACGTCATTCTCATAAATTCTATACGTGGTAACTATTCGATGAATATCATATGGCCCGTGTGTACACGGGTTTATAAACTAGCAAAACGATAAACAAATTGAGTTGTATGTTCTTTTTGGTGTGTGCTCTCAACATGGTGTTGTCTATATCAAAAAAAGGAGGTGATGGCTGCCATTTATAGAACAACCCTTAATGGCAATCGTTAACATTTTTAATGATCATTATCCATCATAACTATAAGCAAGTGAACAACTTCTAACCCAAAGGAGGAAATGGGTCAAAAGTGCCCATATTAGCTGTCTGGGTCAACACCTTTCGTTCAATGTTCCTCTAATCGAGGATCAATATTTGATTCACCTCAAATCTACTTTGGAAATGTAATATACTGTAATGAAAACAAAGCCTTGGCCTGTGACTGTGTAACATGGAAAATACTCACCATATACTATATATATATAGGTCCAAAATTGGTGAAAACTCATTTTTCACCTAATTTTTCCAACAATAGTTTCAACATCTATTTTGCCACCATCTGTTTCTAAGTAAATAATAAGAGTTACGTACCTTACAGCCTTTCCAAAGTCGTCTTTGCAGACCACCTGTCAATATTAGACAAGAAAGGTCCTCTGCTGGAAAATTTGTTGGCAATGAACTCACGTGACGGATTTCCCAGTCAATCCACCGGAGTTTTTTCAAGTTTTCAACAACATGATGGTTATAATGTTGTAACGAATCAAACATATAGGAACCAACTTTTATTGCTTCAATCTTGTCAAGTTCCTGTAATAGAGGAACAAAAAGGAATCAGTGTTTAGTACTAAACTTAAGTACATCATCTATATACATTTCATTGAAAAGCTAGCTGAAGTACCCGTGTTGCACTCAAAGCCCATATTTTTCGAACATCTTCTGACTCCCAAACTCTAGTATAATTTTCAGGATTGTTAAGGTGTTCCCCTCTAACGATGCAGTGTCCCATTTCTTGTACCAGATCATGCATATCAAACCGACCTTCTGAGACAGTTATGAGAGCCTTTTGTATCAACACTTTTACGCCTATAACAGGGTAAAGATTACAAGCATCAAAGATCTCCATAGCAGGATTTTTATATGCTCCCCTGAAAAAACATGCAATATCAAGGAACAGCTTTTTTTCTACCTGTTTAAGTCCATCATAGCTAATTTTTAGCACCTTCATAATACCATCATCGGGGAGTGCTTTCAATCTAGCCAATGCATCGCTCCACTCATTCATATCTTTATCGCATAGAAAAGAACCTAGAACTATAAGCGCTAACGGGAGGCCACGAGCATAAGAAACCACACCGCGTGAAAGCATCTCAAAATCTTCTACTGGTTTATAACCTCGAGGTGCACGCTTGCAAAAGAGCTCAATAGCCTCATCATTATCTAACAAGCTAATATGGTGTATCACATTTACTTTATGAGCATTTAATAAATTCTCATCTCTAGTTGTGATCATTATCCTGCTTCCTTGACCAAACCAATCATGTGATCCAGCTAACGCCTCTAGTTGCTTCCGGTCATCGACATCATCAAGAACAATCAAGACCTTTCTATGGTACAAGTTACTCTTTATCATGCGTTTTCCTTGCTCAACTCTCTCGATACTCACTTTTTTATGATTCAACACTCCATAGATTATTTTTTCTTGCAATTTTTCCAAACCATCCTTACTTGACTTCTCCCGGGTATTTTCTATAAAGCAACAACCATCAAACTTTTCTGAGATGTCATCATAAATTGAAGATGCAAGAGTAGTCTTACCTCCACCCCCAAGCCCCCATATTCCAACCATGAGGACACCACCAGCCGACCCTATTTCTAACTTCGATTTCAAATCTTGCACACGAGTCTCTATTCCAATGAGGTCTTCAACATTAGCACTTGTAATCAATGAATACAACCTATGTGAAATATCTTTAATAATTTCTTTTATCAACTTTGACTCATGCCTGGACATTACATACACAAACATAACTAACATAAGATATCTTACATTGACAAAACAGGCAATACCACAAGCATCTTGTATCTATAGCGCAATTCCAGCAATACTTTTTCATCAATTGTAGAGGTAATACAGTAGTGAATTATATTTATGATTTTTCAGGGTGTACATGTGTATTTTGATCAAAGTTGTGGTTTTTTGTTCTAAGAATTGGTCTAGTGTAGTTCAAATATACAAACATAAAAGCTTAAAAACCGCGAAAAAGAAAATTAGTATTTACCCATTAGCAGTATCCTTAGGTACCCATCCAGAAAGACTACCAGCATCTAAAAGTGCTTTTCTCCAAGATGCAACATTCTTATGGTTCTCCAACTCATATTTCACAAATGCTTCACCATACTTCCCTTTTTGCTTTCGTATATCAGATGGATCAACATGATAAAATACCGGGATCACGATTTGTCCTCTTTCATCCCTGCATTTCAAAATATATTCAAGTTCATCCAAACACCAAGAAGAATTGGCATAGTTTTCCGAGAATATGATGACAGCAATCCGTGATTCTTGGATCGCTTTCAAGAGGGCTGGACCGATAGACTCGCCTCGAGGAAGTGCTTCATCGTCCTTGTAAGTGTTGATTCCTTGTTGGACAAGATTTGTGTACAAATGATCCACAAAGTTCTTGCGAGTGTCTTCGCCTCGAAAACTAAGGAAAACATCATAAGTCCATAACTGAGATGAAGATGCCATTGATTTGAATTAATCAAAACATGATTTTTGTAAATCAAGTTATAATTGAAAGGATTTGTATGTGGTTGGAGTACATGTTTAATGAGATCATGAATTGAGATGTTTTCCCATCACCATCACACTTAAAAACACATATTTTAATAATATATATTGCTGGTAAACTATAGTGTGTTAAGTTGTTACATAGTTGACAATTTATATAATGAACCACCAATTAAAATGAATTATCATGTCACGCATCAATTGTGTATGAGTTATCGTGTGCAGAGTAACAATAAATGAAAGAGATAGGAAGTTTCGTAATTGTGTTTATTTAATATTCACAATTAACATATTATCCACTAGCTTAATTTTTAAAATGCCAAGTATTTTTATTTACAGAAGTTTCGTAGGAGTCTCACTTTTATGTTTCGATGTTTATATCTCCTGGCATCTTGCTAATATTTCAGTGTAATATAAAACTGCTGTTTAGAAAGTTTAGCTATAAATAACTATTTTTCTGTTTTACTCTTTGATAAAGATTAGAGGCAACAGGATATGATAGCTATTACAGTAGTCGTATGACCGTACGTATCCATCTCATAATGCAATTTGTATTGTTTTTTCATGTTACAGAAGCAACTGCATAAACTTTCGCGTCTCTCTGAAATTGCAGTCATGGTAAAATCTTGGTTTATTTAAGTATGAGCTGAGTAATAAAATGAAACGAAGAGAGTATAATATGTTATTTAATGAAATTGTTGTACATGTAAGTCAATTAGTCAAATGATATGTCTCAAAAATCAAAATGCAAACCAAGGGTAACCTACCCTCTGACCACTACAAACATTAAAAAGGTTTTAGATCATATAATCTAGTACAATTTAGGGCGAACTATATGAAAATGTATCAAACTATGACAAAAATCCTATTGTGTGTATCAACTTTTAAAACCTCTATTGTTTTTGTCATTTTCATCTAAAACACTTTTTGATTATGTTGATAAAAATGTTTGATATGCATAACTCAATTGTATAGTACAAATAATAGAAGCTTATACATTACATCCATCCTCTTTTTTCTTTTGGTGACACGAGCACTTCATCTCCAGTTGTTCAAAATCGTTCCCAAATACTTCAAATAAAATGTTAAAAATCCTTGACCTTTGGTGTCTTTGTTAATCCAACCGAAAGCCATAAAATATAAAGTGAGATTCAACTAAGCATTCGTACACATTCATATTTTCCACATATAATACATTTACAGAAACGGTTAGAATATAAAACTAGAAATCAATTTGAGAAAAAAAAAAACTATGAAATTGATGACGGAAAGCATCGTGACGCAACCATGGTGTTTCGATTTCTAGATCTAAAACCATTTATCTTAGAACAGAGATCGAACAAATCATGGTGGTGGTGACGACGCAAACATATACAAAATACAATTAATTTAGTTTATTTTGGTCTTGGCACGAAACCCAATTTTTCAAAAAAAAATCGCCAACTCGCGAACAGGAAATTTCATTTTGGTGACTTTTCTGTAACACGTGGCGAGTTTTGGTGGTTGACGACTTTTGTGTTGACTGGCGACTTTTTGATAACACGTGGCAACAATCCATTGGTTTACAAGAAAATCGTCAGGTCGCCACCGAGTAATTCATTTTTGGCGACTTTTGGGTCTAATTTTGAAAAAAAATTCTAACACGGTACGTTTAATAAGAAGGTATGCGTTGACGGTACATGTTGGTAATTTTCTCTTTATAATTTTATTTTAATTTTAATAAATGTTAGAGTAATAAGAAATTGGAAAGACGAGAGGTATTTGGCGGGTGTAGATTGGAACATGTCGTGGGTAGAATAACGTAAGAGAGTGGGTGTTTGTTTCCTTAAGATTTTTTATTGAACAATTTACAATTGCCAATTGGCATTTTGGATTTTCTTGTGAAATATCTTTTCTTATTTTCACCATTTACTCCCTTGTAGTTTTCAGTCTTTCATATTCGACCCGCTCATGAGCAATATGGTATACATAACCTTCTTAAACTTTTTTAGCCTTCGTGAATCTACAATCATAAGATTGTAACTACTATTATTCATAAAAAAATTTGTATTCATTCTAGTTGTATATAAAAAATACTTGCCTTCTGAAATAAAATTATAGTTACTAAAAATACGAGTAAAGGTTGTTATTGTTTTGTATATGGGTTTTGATAACCAATACCCGCAATGGTTAAGTCAACCATTAATAGAAATATATCATTAATAAACACCAAAGTTTCTATAAACACATCGTAATATTATTCAAAACATGGAAAGCAAGTTATAATCATGGAAGGTTATATTGATTATTAATTATCACAATTTATTTTTAGTATGCTAAAGCAATGCCCTTAGGGCATGCTTTATCAAATTCCTTTGTATATACTACTCATAAATAGATTTCCATATGTGGACACGATCGATCTCACACTATATGTCATAATTTACTTTTCAAATACTGTTAGCACGGTGTAACGGTTTTTTAGAAGTTACAAACAATTAAAGGTTAGGTGGATCGTTTGTCATCATAGATGCGGACTAGTATCAACATTGTCTAACAACGTCATAACTAAGTAAAATTAGCTTCACTCCTGATCGCCGTCAATATATATGACACTTGTAATTCTTCGTTTAGGCTTCTAAACGTCATTATTAGACTCAACAACAGCCCCCTGCCTAGAAACTCCACAAGATGCGTGAGCCCACAATGTCCATGTTTCCGGTAACTTAAATGGATTCATACTCCGTATCAAAGACTGAAAATATATATATGTATATATATATATATATATATATATATATATATATATATATATATATATAATTAAGAAAAATACGATTAACGTTGTTATTGTTTTGTATATACAACTTATAATTGGATTTCTGTACGTGGACAAGATCGATCTCACACTGTAAGTCATAATTTACTTTTCAACCATTGTTAGCACGGTATAACGGTTTTTTAGAGACAATTAAAAGTTAGGCGAATCGTTTGTCATCATAGTTGCCGACTAGTATTAACATTATCTAACAACGTGATAACTAAGTAAAATTAGCCTCACTCTTGATCATCGTCAACATATACGACACTTATCATTCATCGTTTAGGTTTCTGAACGTTATTACTAGACTCAACAAAAGGCCCCCTGCCTCGAAGACTCTACAAGATTCGTGAGCCCAAGATGTCTCAGCTCTTTTCAGTAACTTAAATGGACTTATACTCCGTATCATCTCATCCGTTTTAGAATTTCATTCTAAACTCTGCCTAAAGGCCTCTCCCATTGGTTAGTCACTTGCCCCGTCGGTTTGCAACCGACGCCGGTCACTTAAGTGACACCAATATCACCACCCTTCACTTTGGCACGTCGGTTTACAAAAGTCGGATATCCAACGTTTGGTCAGTTTATTTGTTAAATTAATTTTGTTAAGTGTATAAAACTAAATGTATATTGGTAAATGTGAATCCTACAAAAATGAAGTAACCAGTTGTTAGTCAATTTTTGAAAAAGCTAACGTGATGCTATTATGGCACAAAGTAATCCGTTGGTTTAAGTCTAATAACGGGAGTGGCCTAAAATTACCAACACTTATCATATTGATAGTATCCAAAGGGTGTAAAACTAAAATGCACTAAAGATGTGGGGGAGCACAAAAATACCCCAAAATGGAAATATATTCAGAAAGCCTTCTTTTCGTATCTACTCCGTGGACTTTTTGCAGATCCTCTTAATACAAAACACCAAAAAAACAAAAACACATCGGAAAATTTTCATCGCCGGCGTCCAACTTAACTTCGACCTGAAATGTTTCACAACTTCAATTAATCACACACAAACTCAATCATTACTATTACTATAATTATTACAATTGTTTCATTAAATATGGGTGAAAAAAGGGGAGTATCGTTATCAGTACCGTCAGCACGGCCGTCGATTACACTTCCCGCACGTTCAACTGTCGATAGTTTATTCACCGGCAGCGGTGGTGGTGGTACGGATGCTAGTCCCGGACCGATGACTTTAGTTGCGAACTTCTTCTCGGAGAACGATCCGGAATCCGATTGTCGGTCGTTTTCTCAGCTGTTGTCCGGAGCTGTGTTGTCACCGGCGGAGGTACCTGACCGGAGACCGTCGAGTGGTATGCATTTGTATTCTGATCATAAGGAGTCTGGTGGTGGAAGCGTTGACTTTAAGTTTGGTAATAATGGACGGCCGGTGAGTTTGGCAGTTAGTCAACCGGCGATGTTTACTATACCGCCGGGAATGAGTCCGGCTAGTTTGCTTGATTCTCCTGGTTTTTTTCCTCAAATTCAGGTTACATTTTTCTTTTGCTTTTTTTTTTTTAAATAGTGTTATTATTATTAGTTATTTCTGTTTTAAATGACTACTAATTAATTAAATTTCTATTTATTGAGGAGATAAATTAGTTGTTTGGTAGTATTAATGAGTAGCACATGTGAATATGTGTTGTATTATTATCTATATTTGGAAATTAGCATGATGTAGTACGAATGAGAGCCACTTTTAAAATTGATTTGGTGTGGAAACTGAATTATTTGAATTTGTGATGGGTATTTGGCCACCCACCGGAGCCGCTTCATATTTCAATGGAGCACGACCGAACCCCCACAAGGTCCAACATTGCCGGGCAAATCACCTCCATCACATATACCACAACGTCCGAGCCGAAAATTATTTGAGATTTGTAGTCTCTTCAGATTTACGAATGTTACGAACGCCTTCTTTTGGTTGATAATTTTTTTTTCTTCTAAAAACTTAGTTCGTATATCAACTTCTTTTGTTATCATTTGTGATCAGATCTTTTGGGTGACTCCTCCGTTCGCATTCAATTTTCTGACATCTTTGACATGTATTATAATTGAGACATAAGGGATTCTGTTATCTTTGCAACTGCTAAAAAATATATGTTTTCTGTGCTTGAGTTTGTATTTGATATCAATGTAAAGTTAACATTGTTTATGAAGTATCATATCCATTTTAGCAACTGACTCTTGGAATGTAAATAGGCCTCTCATGGACTGTCCCACCAGCAAGCATTAGCTCAGATTACATCACAGTCTGCACAAGTGCATACTCAATCCCATACCCAAATGCCGCAAATTCATTCTTTTAATTCTAATGTGACCACATACCAACGCCTTCCACCTTCAATCCCAGACCATAATATTACAAAAGAATCTTCTTCTGATAACCGTTACCAATCTTCCTCTATAGCAGTTGATAAGCCTGCTGATGACGGTTACAACTGGAGAAAATACGGGCAGAAACAGGTTAAGGGAAGTGAGTACCCTCGAAGTTATTACAAATGTACTCATCCAAATTGTCCCGTGAAAAAGCAAGTTGAACGGTCTGTTGAGGGTTTAGTAACAGAAATTGTATATAAAGGTCAACACAATCACCAACCACCTCAACCTAAACGTGGAAAGGATGGTAATAGCGTTACCTCAAGCCAATATGAACAAGGATTTGATGGTCAAACTAGTAATTATAGCCATTCGAGAGATGGGAGGTCAATGCATTTGACCATGAAGGATGAATCTAGTCAAGCTACATATGAACATTCAGGGTCGAGTGACAGCGAGGAAGTTGGTAATGATATAACAAGAGGAGATGACAGACATGAAGATGAACCTCAAGCAAAAAGGAGGTATTTTTCATATATTTAACTAATGGAGAGTTTAAAATGTGATGGCGGTTTATGTAGAATGTGAAATGTTTGTTAATTGTTATACTAAGTAATTGTATGTTTGGTGTGTACTGTGTAGGAATACAGAGGTAAGGGGTGCAGACCCAGTTGCATCCCACCGAACAGTTACCGAACCTCGAATCATAGTTCAAACAACTAGTGAAGTTGATCTTCTTGACGATGGTTATAGATGGCGCAAGTATGGACAGAAAGTTGTTAAAGGAAATCCTCATCCAAGGTAATTTTCCTCTTGTTTATTTGGGATGTTATATGGAAGTCAATCTATAACATTTGCTTGCTACCTTGATTGTTATGTTGAATCTTAATACAGTCTAGTGATTTGCAACAAACATCCGGGATATATTAGCTCCAAAGATTTACTTGATCTATTTATTGTTTTATTAAATCATAATATGTATAATAATGTAACTGATTAGCTTCAATAGTCCGTCTTCATATCACATATCTTGAAATTTGAATCAGTACGTAAGCATGATTAAGAACCATTCTCTATCAAAGCAAGTATGATATACTAGTATACTACTACTGAATAATAATACGACACATCTAGCTTTACAAGTTACATGTACATGTTTCAACTATTGATCCTAATTTGTTTTATATGGTCAATTTTTTTATTTTTGTTAAAAGAGAATATTTATTATATTCTGTAGTCAAATTGATGTCGAAGTCGAACTGTCGAACTTAGTATGAGTTAAAACTTCACTTTGCTTATGTTATGTATATAGTACGGATGCACTGATGCACATAAAAACATCATATATTTAGTTATAAGTTAATTCCAGAAACACAGAAAATATCTGTTATATCAGAAAAAATTGAATGGGCCAGGTGTTAACCAATCATAGCTTCCGGGCCTATAGCCCTAAAAATGCCCAACTGTTTTGGATTTTTTAACTTGTTAAAATAGAGACTAAAGCCATCAGATAATTTAGCCTCCAAGTGAACCTCTTTATTGCAACTTAAGATAAATGGTGTACATCTAAATGCAGGAGTTATTACAAGTGCACTAGCCAAGGGTGCAATGTCCGAAAGCATGTTGAAAGAGCTGCAAGCGACCCAAAAGCCGTGATAACCACATATGAAGGGAAACATACGCATGATGTGCCAGCAGCTAAAAACAGCAGCCATAATATGGTCAACTCCACCTCTCAACTTCAGCCACCCAATCATGCATCTACCGGTGTACATTCTCTAACCCGAAGACCAGAATATCCAAACCGTCAACAACCACCACCCACCGGACTTCTACAGTTTAAAGAAGAACAAATAACTTAAATGGAAATTTCTTATTATTTGTTGTTACTGATTCTATTTGGTTTAATTATACTATACAACATACAGAAAAAGTAGAAGTTAGTTTAAAATTCATATCGTATACACTACCCGAAAGAAAGTACCATAAATTGCTGTACATTATACAAAAGCTACTGTGTCCCAGATGGTTAATTGGGCTTGCATTGTTTTGAATCAAGTTTTTTGGTTTTCTGTAACCTTTAAGACCTTTGTATCAATGTTGTGTTGTACCATGAATTGAAAAAGTTATTACATGGAAGGTTCAGTTTTGCTGAATCTAGTATTTGGTTTTTTTTTTTTTTGTGCATCTAAATTGGATATTGGTCTGCATAAAGACCATTGTATGTGATTTTATGATTTAGCATGCAAATGTTATCTTGATTCTCTAGACCGGTCGATATGTCTTTGTTAGACACAAAGATTTGCTCACGCGCTATATAACCACATATATATTAACCGAGACTTAAATTCACAACCTTTTGGCAATGTGGTTACCCTCCATATGTCTAATAAAATGATGAAATGGCAATGTGGTAATAATTCAAAATGAAGGGTAAAAAGGTAATAAAACTAAAGTAGTTTCATACTTTTACTAGACATATATGAAGGATGGCAAAAAAAAGCATGATGGTGAGAGTAAAAAAAACATGGTCATGGTTATAATTAAAAGAGTTATATGGTTGACTAAAGTCACATAATTATGAAACACACCAACCTTCCTCACTACTATTTTATTATCATGATTAAATTAGTTACATTTAGACCCCATCCCTCATTGATATTAGACTACCGGACCCACTACTCCTTTGTGTATGGCCCCATTAAAGAATTTTGCTTAAAATTTATGTGATAGATATTTGTTTCCAATGAATATAAGTGGCTTACTCTAGTCCTTTTTGTTTAAAATGGTAAGCAAGTGATTTAGTTTATAGTTATGTATAATCAATAAAGCTTTATCAGGAGGTTGAACTAATATAGTAGTACTTTTATGATATGGTGTTGCTATCAAGTTAAATCAATTGAACTAGGTTGTCCTTTTATTGAATAAACATATGTGGAACACGGTTACTGAGTGGCGGCTTTAGAAATTTGAGGTGACATGTAGAATCGGGTCTCAATTTTTGTAAAATCGTAACACAAATAAGGAATAGAACAAAGACGTTATTATTCATAGGAAATGTACACTTGGTATAACAAATGGATCTATAACTACGATTACCCCTACATTCAACGTGATTCCACAACTACGGTTAATCACATAATTTATATCAGAAAACCCTCCCATGTTATCATAAAAACGTGCAAGTTCATTTATGATATTGTAAGTTTTACATTTTACCTTCTCTTGATTTAAATGAAAGAGAAGAAGATAATCTCATTAAGTGACAACCACTTTTAAGGTAAATAAGTTAAATTATCAAACATATAATTAGATATAAATGATTTTTTTAGATAAATTTATTATCTTTGTAGTTTTTTTTTTTTTTTTGACGAAAAATAAAAATTGAATTAAAAACATCTCCATCAACATAAGTTGACACAAATTAAAGAGATACAATACAACACTCATTCCTACAAACCCAAGAACTATAACTTAAACCAAGAATATAAATTCTAGAAACCGAAAAGAACTTTTCACAAACAAAAGAAAAATGTAAAAACCTTAAGCACCAACGGACCATCAACAATTCTTTACTTACCAATAGCGCTTCACAAGACTAAACCAGTTGATTTAGGGGTGAGCTTGGTACCATACCGGTACCGAACCGGTTGGTACTGGTTTGTTTTTTGTCCCCAAATCAAATACCGAATACCGTACTACTTGTATCGGTCGGTACCGATTCGGTTCAGGACCGGTGCGGTTCCGGTTCGGTTTAGGTATTTTGATGTGCATGGTACCATACCGGTACCGAACCGGATCGAACCGGTTGGTACCGGGTTTTTTTTCCCAAATCAAATACCGAATACCGTACCATTTGTATCGGTCGGTACCGGTTCGGTTTCGATATTTCGGTGTGCATGGTCATCCCTAAATTGATTTCAACTAAAAGTTATGAAGAAAACCAACACCAAGAAAGACGAGCACCAAAATTTGAATCCATATATCACATGCTTTAGAGAGTGAAGAACCTAACCCGATCGCCATGGCTCATAGTTGACCTCAAATTACTTGATATGAATAGTTAACGTATACATTATATTGTAAATAGTAGTCAACCACTATGCACACATTCAACATAATCTGAACAACTTATTACAAAAAGTCCAAAGGAAAATAGGCATGAAGTGGATAATGCTATTTTCAAGGTTTTTGAATATAGGAGGTTAGGAATCTATATTTTTAGACTCCAATATTTTAAAAAAGTGGGTCATTGGCTTCAATCACATGTATACATGAAACACCAAATAGCAAACCAACAACACTAAAGATAAAAACAACTGCTCCATCAATATATCACAAGGATTCTTCAAATATAAGGCATTATTTGAGTAATTTCAAATGTATAATTTTTAAATTGTATTAAAGTTATGTAATAACTACCGTCTAAAAATGAGCAAAAATACCCGCGGGTGTAAAACAAAAACTATAAGTAAATTGTAACCCCATAAAAACTACTCCGTATATAATTAATAGTAACATGTGATTTATCATCTTTCTTCTTTTCCGATAGATTAAATTACGATTATATTCCTTTATAATAAAGCAAAGTATATCAATAATTGTTTCCTTGGATTTACCTAAATTTCACTACTTTAAAATTACATTAGGCATGTATAAGTAGCAAAATGAATGGGTCGGGTCACGGATCTAGATGGGTTTAGGTCTAAATGGATCCGGGTCTAAATGAGTCATTTAAGAGGATGGGTCTAAACGGGTCCGGGTCAAATGGGTCTCGACTCGGGTCGACCCATCGGGTTTCCACCAAATTTTTTTTTTATTTGAGTGAAAAATGAAATAAATGAAATGAGATGAAAAAAACAAAATTTACCCGATATACCCGTTGGTTAATTGTTATACAATTGGAGGTTATATTAAATACCCATTTAGACCCATCCAAAAAAATGAGAGAAGACCCAACAAATTCATCAATTCATAAATATTAATCAAGTTGACCCATAAATAATCAATGGGTCTACCACCCACGTGTCAACATTTATAGCTATAACTAACACGCGTATTATGAATTGTCATAAACGACTTTCTTGACAAGAAATATGTAATTTAACCATCATAAACAAGATAAAATAATACTAACATTTAACTTATTTTATTCATTTTTCGAGAACATATTAATATACTAAAAGAAAGTATAAGAGCACACGGAGTGGTACCGTTTTTGTCTGCGTTTTTGGTCCAGAACACTGTTGGACAGCGTTCTACCACTCCCCAACAATGTTCTCATCGGTGTTCTGGACGACGTTCACAGGCCACCGTCCTCTGCTAGACGCTGCTTCCTTCAAAGTCTTCCATATTTTATTCTTTTTTTTTTGTTTTATTTAATTTATTTGTGGTTCCTTTTGACTTGTGTAGTTACTTTATATATTAATTTATACTTATAATCATTAAAAAAATAAATTAAACAACTAATAAAAAAACTCCAGAACACTGTTACCACTCCACAAAATCATCACCACAAGATTCTCACTAGGAACACTGTGTTTAAGCCGTCACCACTCCGTATGCTCTAATTAACTAATGAGTAGTTTAACGAGCCCAAAAATTGACAAAACATTCTTATTAAAATAATACTACTCTACTAGTCTACTTCCAAGGAAAAATTAACAAAAATACAAGTAAAACGAGCCAAAAAAGATAGAATATAAAATTACACATTTGACCTTGGGATGGTTTCCCCTTTGGTTTTTGCCCAATACATTCTGACAATTATTCACAGGCTTTTTGGGAAGAAAAGCAAAATTGTCATGGATATGTTATATGTAAAGTTGTATACAGATTCCCCATATGTACCCTACACTACAAAGCTCCACATAAAACAACAAAACATTCTTCTTCCCTAACCAACTCATTTATATAAACTTTATCTTCTCAAAAATACCAAAAATATAATAAAGCTTTTATGTCATATATATAATGAAAGCTTTTATGGTTTGTATTGAGAAGGCACTTAATCAAAATGGAGTAAGTTTAGCTAATGGATTATGCCATTTTCAAATTATAATGATCCATGAATTCTCATATGAGTTAACATTGGGTTTGTTTGGACTTTGTGTATATCTCAACCTCAAACTAATCTATCAACATCATTAAATTAAGACAACAAGAAAGTTATATTCATTAATCATGTCAAAATGACAAACATTGGTTTTGGTTTCCTTTATAGAGCAAAGGGAGTGGTCTGCGTTCTCCATCAACGTTCAACAAGTTGAACGCCGGGACCGGCGTTCACCGCTCCCTGCTGGCGTTCAACTCCGGCGTTCAACCACAGCGTCGGGGTTTGCACGGAGAGGTGACGAGCGTGCAAGGTTTTTTTTTTGTTTTTTTTTTCTTTTCCTTTTTTCTGATTGGTTCTAAAATATTTGTGTGGACCCGTTTGAACTTCGAGTTGAATACTGAACCACTCCCCTCAAATTCGTACCCATGTTATATATCAATATTCAAAAGAACATCGAACTGAACATTGAGCACAACGTCAACCACTCCCTGTGCTCTAAGGTTGCAATTGAATATAGTTGAGATTAAGAGAGATATCTAATTATTGAGCATGTTTGTTTTAACGGAGTGAATATAGTATCACGCCTTTTCCAATGGATACTGTATTCTATTTCTTTGAATAATATAAGGAAATCATACTCAAACATCTATTTCAAATTTGAAAAAAAATAAATAAATTGAAGTATATCTGATTTCCTCTATATTTGGAGCGGAGTTACCAATTTCTCCATATTTGTAGCAAAACACATTCGTTATTTGGAGGAGATGGTTGGAGATAAAAGTTTTTGAAGAAGGCATATTCTCAAAAGATATTAATTATTTATGTATATTTGAAAATGGAGAAATATGCAATGTTTAAATTTTAAGAGGGAAAAATAAACACAAAAAAGTTTAAATAGACAAAACATAGAAAGATGATATAGAAGATAATGAAAGGAGTAAAGAGGTGATAAAGAAAGCATTAAATACAAGTTGTATATAGTGAATCCAAAAGCAGAAATGTACAACTGGCCTTTGC
Organism: Helichrysum umbraculigerum; assembly: GCA_949592205.1. Taxonomy (NCBI): domain Eukaryota; kingdom Viridiplantae; phylum Streptophyta; class Magnoliopsida; order Asterales; family Asteraceae; genus Helichrysum; species Helichrysum umbraculigerum. Next base: position 59,570,945 of record CATIUR010000005.1, on the reverse strand, counting down.
TACTGACCTGTTCTAACACATGATTTGCCCATGAAAAAAGGGGAACAATGCCAACAAAACTGAAAATGAAACAAGGTATGAGGGGTACTATTGTCATTTCACCATCTTGAAAAAGAAAAAAACAGAGTCCCTTATTTACTGTCCTTTTGCACTCTCTTCTCTCTCTCTCACCAAGAATCAAGAAAAGACCCATATATCTCTCTTTACTATGATTGAGTAAATCACACATTTTTTGTAGCAAACTTCATCTTCCAAGAACACCAACATCCCACAAAACAAAGATATGTAGCTAACTCCATGTACCCACTATCCATAATTTGCTACTGATTCTATTTTTAATTTTTTTTTTTTTTCATCTTCGTTCATTAAATCTCTGGTTCTCTGATGAACCATTGATGAAATGAGGGAAATTGAAAGAAAAAGACTTTAACCCAACTCAGAAAATATTAAAATAAACCATAAAGTTCAAATCTTTTTCAAATTACTCACATACCCAGATAAAATTATTTGCTAATCTCAACATTACTGCAAAAATGAGGAAACATGGATGGCAACTTCCCTATCATCCTCTTCAGGTGTGTAAAAAGTACTATTTTTCAAGTTTTCTGAAATTGTACTATTGGATTGCTTAATTCTCATCAATCTTTGCAGGTGGTAGCTGTTTCTGTGTTTTTGGCATTGGGTTTTGGTTTCTATGTGTTTTTTGCTCCTTTTGTTGGTAAAAAGATGTATCAGTATATTGTAATGGGGATCTACACTCCACTTGTAAGTTCTTAATTCTTACTCTTTATTATGTTTGGAAATTTGTTGCTAAATATCAGAGATCTGTGTCTTATTTTGTGCTTGTAAATTGATTTTACTTGTTAAATCCAACTGATTATATGTTATTCTAAATGGGTTCTATCTATATTTGGTCATCACATTATCAGAGATCTATCTCCAAGTATTATGTGTTTGTAATGTGATTTCAATTATAAAGTAAACTGATTGTGAATGATTTTGTTAGATTATATCTGCATTTGGTTTGTATATATGGTGTGCGGGTGCGGATCCAGCAGATCCGGGCGTTTTCAAGTCGAAAAAGTATGTTAAAACTCCGAAAAACAAAATGGGTGGCAGAGTTAAGGAATCTAAACTTGGTGGAGAATCGACATCATCGATACAAGATGCAAATGCCGCAAGTGTTGGTGAGAAACATTCAATCAAGAACTCAAAGAATCAACATTCGAGAACAGAGGATAGTGTGTCTGGAACTGAAAAGGACGTGTCACCGCCGTCTTGCTTGATGGCGGTTTTGGCTCTGGTTCCTTGTGCTGCAATGTGCCATTGCTCGAATTCGAATGAGGAATCTTCTGAACTTCAGACAAGTGAAGATGGCATGTTCTACTGTAGTTTGTGTGAAGTTGAGGTAAAATTTTCAAATATTTTGCTACAGAAGGAATAAAAGAATCATCTCCTGCAATGTTTGGTGTTGAGTAATGAAATACGATTATTGTGTTATAAGGTTGTGCCAATAATCAATTTCTAGTCTTTGGTTTGGGTCAAATAATCAGTGTTACTGAATCATAGTTGGAGTAGTTGCACAAAATTGACTATTTGATTATCTAATTCATTAGGAGTAATTTTGCTTGTAAATCCTCAAATGATCTGAATTTGTCCAACACTAGAAGGCTGATTAGCACATTATCCTTCAACTTATTTGTTATGACGGAGTATCTACTTCAGATTATTCTATATCACGTTATCACTTTCAAAATGCAATGAGAAACACACTTTTAAAGAAAATAGATACATACTGAATTTTATGGTTTTCTACTTAGGGTGTGTTTGGCACACAAGCTTATGGGAGCTTAAGCTTATTTTTTCTATAAGCTTAAGCTTCTAGTCTTGTTTGGTAGACAAAACTTGATGTGCTTATTGAAAAAATAAGCTACTTGAAGTAGCTTATAAAAATAAGCTTCAAGCTTATGAAATGAGAAATTACATAAATACCCCTTAAATCATTATATATCATATACTTTTTGTCCTTTTATGTCAATTTACATCTTTAAGCTCCAGCTAGTTTTACCAAACACTCATAAATAATAATCTTCAACTTCTAACTTAAAATATAAGCTCTAGCTACAAGCTCCAGCTATAAGCATCCAGCTCCAGCTACCAGCTAGTTTTGCCAAACACACCCTTCAAATGTAATATAATGTTTTCAATTCCTAATAAATAACTCATACATAATGATGTTAATTGTGTAACTAACATAACAGGGAAAAGTTGCTCCCTGAAGGTAGTGTACTAGTGCTACATAAGAAAGAAATAAAAAATGTTAGCATCTAATATTCTAATACACATAAATAATTTGTTATTTGCAGGTTTTCAAGTACAGCAAACATTGTAGAGTTTGTGACAAATGTGTCAATCGATTTGATCATCATTGCAGGGTATGTAAGAACTATAATTCTGTTTGACCAGTTATTCGCTTCTTGGAGAAGACATTTGATGCATATTTGTTTTCCATTGTTTCTGCAGTGGCTGAATAACTGTGTAGGCAAGAAGAACTATAGAAAATTCTTTACTCTTATGGTCTCTGCTCTTCTCCTGGTAAGAAAAAGTCTCGATTTTCTCGCTGCATTGATTTCAGTCGTTTAACTTTTACCAAATAGTCAAATATTGAAACGTGCTATTCTTTCTTATTGCAGCTTATACTTCAGTGGTCAACTGGGATTGTGGTGTTGATATGCTGTTTTCTCGATCACAAGAGATTCAGCGTAGACATTGCTACCAAGCTGGGAAGCAGTTTCTCATTGGTGCCTTATGTCATAGTTGTGGTGCGTATTTCACTCTACTTGAACTTTGAAGTCAACCATATTACTTCTGAAATCAAACTGCTATGAGACCTTTTTAACTTTTAAAGGAAAGCAAAAAAAAAATCTGAAGAAATTATGTTTTTTGTATTTAAATGTGATGGATTTACCTAATACGACCAAACTCTAAATGTGACAGGCGGTGTGTACCATTTTGGCTATGATCGCAACTCTACCACTTGTTCAACTTTTCTTCTTCCATATTCTTCTCATAAAGAAGGTAAGTTTCATAGTCTTAATTAATATTTTATGACAGAGATTGATGATCTCTAAAAATCATAGTAAATAAGACCAATATTTGACTTAAAATATTAAATATATATCATGTGACAGGGAATCAGCACGTATGATTATATCATAGCATTAAGAGAGCAAGAACAGCAAGGAATTGGTGGTCAACAAAGTCCTCAAATGTCACCAGCAAGCTCTATCACTGGTTTAAGCAGTGCCAGCTCATTCAATACTTTCCGTCAAGGAGCTTGGTGTACACCCCCTCGTTTGTTTGTTGAAGATCAGGTATTTCCCTATTGCTGACAAAATTACTTAAAATGAAACTATTTCTCTAATCTGAGCTGTTCAAAAGTAAAACTAGTTTATTGATACCATATGAATCTTATTGCAGTATGATGTGGTTCCAACTGACACTGGTTCTGTTAGCTCACTGGGGAAGAAAACAGTAGACGAGCCCATGAAGAAAAAGAACCCGGCACCTGTTAAGATCAGCCCGTGGACGTTAGCCCGTTTGAATGCAGAGGAGGTATCCAAAGCTGCAGCAGAAGCTCGAAAGAAGTCCAAAATCCTGGTGCCTGTTTCAAAAAAAGAAGGCCAACAAATGGGCCCTGGCCCGTATGGGCTCGAAAGAGACAGCAGTCTTGGAAGTAGTGAACGTCGATTATTCTCGAGGCTTGAAAATAACCGAAGACGAGGAAGCAAGAGGATTCGTCTTCCGGAACATTCGCAGCCCATAGAACATCCACCATTAAACCATAATATAAGATCCGATAGGATGACAGGTGGGGATTTGTCAAGTTTAGTTCCGTTACAGCTTGAGGCCCGTAGTGTATTTCGGCCCATGACTTCAACCGGTATCATGGGGTCGTCTCCAGATAGTAGTAGCTTGGACTCACCTGACATTCACCCGGTTAGGATATCTTCTGGAGCCGAAGAGAGTAGGAAACTAACGGGGTTCCCTCTTGCAGGGACCCATGAGAAACCAGGAGTCGTGCCGTTGTCTAGATCGACTAGTGACGGTTATGATGCATCGGGTGGGGAAGATAGTGACCAAGTCCCGTCACGGTTAGTCCAAAGGTCAGGAAACTGGAGCGCACATCTTTTTGGTAGTGAACAAGATGAAAGAAATGCGAGATTCATGAAGGCATCTTCTTCAACATCTACTTATCCAAATGAAAGAAAGATCTAAATTAACGGGTAAAATTGGTTTTTGCTATTTTTTCATTTGTTAGCCCGAGAGTTGCTGGAAAGATGGATTAAACACAGGGTCTTGCAACCTGGTTGTTGGATTATAAACCAGTTGGTTGAAGTTCTGGAATGCGAATGGAACGGAGAAATGACTAAACTGAGAAAATATTTGTTCATGTCAACAAGATTGCAGGCTATTTCTCAAGTGATTAGCCATGATTTTGTGAATATATTTGCTCATACGGCAATGTTTCTAATTGATATGTGAAGCTTAAATTGAATTATGATTTGTTATAGTCCCCGGGAGAAGTGATCTCTTACTGCTTACTTGGACTGAATATCCATATGAAGTTTTAGGTTTACTTTTACTTTTAATGTAAGTCGATGATTGCACTTTGATCCAACATATGGATCATCAGCCTGTGATGACACGATAGCAGCTGCACGAGGGACCTTCTCGGAAGGCAAATTTATGTAGTCGTGACCAAAAATGACATCAAGATGCTCGAACAAATCATCTTAAACAATACAAAACACCCAACCACTGAACATCAACAGAAACGGCCCACATTATCCAAAATACAATTACGATACCCTTCACCAATCAGCACCAAAGCTGAAAGCCCCTATTTTGATTCGGTGATTATGACCACAAACGCCAAAAGACTAGGTCGCTTAGAAATAAATCAAGACTACAATTAACGTTGACCCTACTGTGGTTAACAACCAATTGGGTAATGAGTTGTTCTCGTAACCTGGCTATGTGTAGTTTGTAGAGGCCCTGAGCGAAAACATGATTGATAGATAAAATGAGCCCATATATCGAGTCATAAGATGTTTTTCTTATTCTTTTATTGTGACTCAATCGTCTTTGAAACAACTATAACGTATTTTTCTTGTAATTAACAATCAAATTATATACAATTTGAGACTCCTACAATTCGAAGGTCTTGAGTGGTCGACCACCTCGCCCATTTTCAAGGACGACTCTGGCTACTTATATTGTTGGGGAAAAAGAAACTTAGCATTTCAATGTCATTTATATTTCCGTCTATTGTTGTCCGTAGCTGGAATAAATAGGAGGCTTTATTTCCTTCCCATAGAAATATCATTTCTTATGCAGTTCTGCTATATATGTTGATGGTGAAAACGCAACCAGAGAGAGTGGGTTTTTGAAACATGGTTAGTTGTATGATTCACATGAAATATAGAAGGTTAAATATTCTTGTATCAAATTGTTAGTTGAGCTTCTCTATTTTTATCATTTATTATTATTATTATTATTATTTTTTCCAAGTAAGCTTAGATATAGTATTATCACACTCACCTCTTTGGCAAGATTTAAACTTTGTATCAGCAAATTCTTAATCTGTTTTAACAGTAATCAACAAACCTAATCCAATCAAGTTTCCGGTTTACAGCGCCATCAAATTTTAGAGGAGCTTCATCCTGTTGATTACACTCGGGAGTTCAAACATAATTTTGCTTGAGATGTAACACTTAAAATGCTCACTCAGCATGGTTGTTTCAACTTCAAAGAGTCAATTATCAATTCATAAGAGAATATAAGCCAACCAAATGCCGATGATATAAATTAAGTTTCTTGACACAATACACAATACACATAGCAAGACAGAACCTTTTTATGCTTAAGATTATGAGTACTAGAAGTAGATTCAATACGTCATTACATAAATCTATGCATCAATTACACAAAGCTACACTTATATTACATACATACACCACATTACATAGAGCTACACCATATTAAGCCCAATAAACGTATTATAAAGAGCCTGCTAACCTTGATCATCAAGGTGTGACAACAGTAACAACACGCGGTACTTTCTCATCATCAGCAGGCAAATTATCGTACTCGTAAGCAAACCCTTCACCAACTTCAATTGCCAATTCACCGTGTAACGCTTTACAGTAATTATACAACACAGTATTCGCCGCAGTACTCTGAAGCAACAGCATCATCAAGAAACTCGACCCAAACAATGTAAAAAACACACCCCATCCACTCACCCCATAAGACAACAAAGTACGCGAATACACATACACCAAAAGCCCACCTAGAACCCCATAAAACAACAACAACGACAATGAAACCGATCTCATTCCTTTCACTAGATACGCGCTTCTCATCAAAGGCGAAAATCCCCATTTCGATTCAACAACCACCACCACAGAAGCTAATGACCAATTCACATGATAATATATAACAATTGCGAATAAACCCGCACCTACGAATGCCGAAAACCACATGAAGTAAATCGAATTGTAATCGATTACAAATACAAACCCTAGGGTTTGTAAAAGCATAAGACCTAATCCAATTAACATAAGGTAAGTAAATAACATTAAAAATAGTAAAGTATTAGCTACAATTGCAGTCGCAACGAGCGGGAAGAACGATACGATCAACGATTTGATCGCGGTGACGAGATCGATTGGATTATTGAAGAAACCGTGGTGTGTGCTGTAAGTAATTGTGGCTGTAGCGGTTAGGGCGAGAGTGGAGACGGTTAGGATGTAGATGAGGTGTTTAATTGCGGTCTTTTGGTGGTATTGGGGGTGGTGATCGGCGGTGAAGTGGTGGTGATCGGCGATATGGAGAGTAGGGTTTATGATTAGATATACTGATATCGGGAGAAAAAAGAGTGAGGAAGTGAGGAAGTGTGTGTAGTTTGATCTGATTATTCGTTTTGATTCGGAGAGGACGCCGGTTAAGGTCAGGGTGTGTACTGGTGTTGTTTCCATGGCGGATTACGGTGGCCGAACGGTGGTTTTGTGGATGGAAATGTAATTAAGTCGTGTTGAATACTTGAATGTTGATATTTTTCAAGGTAGGTTTATATATGTGTGTGTTAGAATTTTAATCGAATGAATATCGGCCACGTGGAATGTGGTCCCGTGAAATAACTGGTCCTTGTAATAATTTAATTTTTCTTCTCGTTCTAAATATGGTTTTATTGTTTGAAAGTTTAATACTTAGTAATTTATAAAAGGGTTAATAATGGTTTAATCCTCAAAGTTTTATATTTTTTTCGATTTAACCACTTAAGTTTTTTTCTAATAATTTAATCCACAAAGTTTCAAAATTTCGATAGTTTAAGCTTAAAGTTTGATTATACTTCAAAAATTTGATGGTTTAATCCTTAAAGTTTATCTTTTATAATGATTTTACCATTTTAAGTTTTTCTACTTTATTCATCTAACTTTCAAAAATTTAGTGGTTTAACCCTTTGAAGGGTTAAACCAATAAGTCTATACAAACTTGAAGGATTAAATTATGAGAAAAAAACTTGAGTGATTAAAACGAAAAAAAAAATGAAACTTAAAGGATTAAAACAGTATATTTGAGTTTTAAAACAGTATATTTTATGTTTTTATTACATAAATTAACAATTTTTTATAACTTTGATACACGCATACAATATAAATGATTTTAAAAATTTGAATACATAAAATAGGAAGTTTTATAGTAGGACGCACAACTACGCAGGATGATATTGATAGTGGATATATTAGCCTAATGTGTATAGTCCGGGCTCGGACTATACCCATTAGGCTAATATATCCACTAACAGATATACGTAAAGTTTGATAAACTCACAAACATAAACTCCCAAATAAATAGAATGCAAATCACACGGTAGGGTTGTTGTATGATGTAGTGCTGGTAAATTCTGCCCATTTGCTTCACATTTGGGCAATTCTGGGTATAATGGCATAAAGTTTGGGTTCTTATGGACTGAAGAAATTTTAGGAATGGGCTTAATTGGGTAAAACTCAAATCATGAATGGATTTAAATGTGTGACCATCATGTTATATTTTTTATATTATATAGTTAAAATATATAACTTATTTTAGAAGATATTAAATTTTAGTGAATTAGAACATTTTTTTCTGAAATTTTTAAAGAGCCCGTTATGACCCGAGCCCGTTTAGACCCGCACCCGATTAGACCCGAGCCCGTTTATACCCGCGCCCGTTTTGACCCGTAGCCCATACCCGCCCAACCCGCCCATTTTGCCAGCTCTAGTATGATGCTTTAGTAACTTGGTATAACAGTAAATTACCTACGATATATGGAGTAATATATTTGTTATCAACAACAAAATCGTGCGTGATCATGTATACGATGTATAAGAAAATATTAAGTATATACGCATTTTAAATGTTTTATTAGACAAATTACCCAAAATCAACACAAATGTGGATCAACAAACCGACGCACATCTTGCTCAATCAATCATCTCAAATCGTTTTTCTAAATGGATATCAGCACTAGGAAATTTTGCCTGCCGCAATATGCGAATTATTATAATATACATTTTAAACGCACACGAAACTTTGTTCTAGATCATATATTATTTCTTAAAATTGGATTTAGAGAGAATAATAAGCATAGGTTGATATATGTTATCTAAAGGGTTGTTTTCGAAGATGGACAAGTTGGTCGCCTATCCCAGACCTCCATTTATAGGGGCCTCAAATAATTATATACATATGTATTTTTACATATATAAATAAGGGTTTGGTTCAGAGGGGATGGGGGCTTAAAAGGAGCAGCAAGGGCAGGAAACATCCTGACCCTTCATTCCATTTCAATGGTCAAGATCTCACTAGTCAACAAGGACACTCCTGCAAAAAATTATGGTCTAAGGGATCAAATGTGTAAAAACGTTGATATCATCTCTCTCACACGGTCAGATCGGTCAGTTAGCTGCTAATTTTTCACTCTTTCTACTCCAGAAGCAAGAAAAGAAACCGCCTGAAAACCATCACAAAACACAATAAAAAATCTCAGATCTACCATCACAAACACCGTCTTTCACCGTATCACCGTCGTATATAAAACATCGTATCACCATCGCTCTACAGTATCACCGATTCAAAAATCGCCGACGCTCTTCCGTTACAGTTTTTGTACGAAAAAAAGTCATGTCGAAATCAATTACACCTACATCGTTGGATACTTACGGTTTACAAAAATCACAAAATGAAGCTACTCGTAAGTTTTTTCGATCTTACTTTGTTATTCTTCATTTTATACCTAATTTATTCTTTTTTGTTTGTACTTACATATTATGTTTTTAATTCTACAGCTACTCGCAGAAGCCAAAGAAGAACAAGATTCAAATTCGAAGGAAAAAAAAACGACAAGACGATGAATGCAAATTTGCCTTCTGGAAGGTAGCAATGAAGACAAATCTGTATCTAGAGGTATATTTTTTGCCTTCGGAAGGTAGTTGAATATATTGATTAATATTAGATTCTATGAATAAAATTGGAATACGAGCTGATCGACACTCAATTGATGTTCGATGAGTATGAAATTGTCTTATTGAAGTTAGTTTTAGAGTAAATCAGTTGTAGGTTTTGGATTATTTTGATGATATTTAAGATTTATTTAAAGGAAATTAGGTTACAGACCCTAGACTAATTGGATGTCTTGAGCTGAAAACTGAAAACTATTGATTATGTAATCGATCACACATGTTTACTAATCAGCCTCACTCGCTATTGTACCATATTCTGTTGTTATGTCAAAGCTAAAAGCAGGATTCACAACTGATCATCAGTCTGCACATTTCAGTAACAAAGTTGCCTTGTAGCTTCTAGTAACCGACGCATATCATATTTATTATACTTTTAGTAATGTAATATAGTAAGTGATTCATTATTTATAGTTAACTGAAAGTGAACTGTAGTTTTCATCCATCTGGTTATATCTGATCAAGATATCACAGAAGAAAGTTTTCAAAATGCATATCTGAAATCTTACTTTAATTGCTCATTAGGTTATGCATTTCGATATTATGTAGCGGATTTGATGGTACCTCAATGCAGCCTCTCACTTTTTTTTGTCTTATCTCCATTTCGTGATTCTGTTATAATATTATTGAAGGATGCTTCGTTGTATTTTAACATTGTTTGGATGTGAAATGTGTGTAGGAAGGAAAATAATGTAGGGCTCGATAGGTTACTGGACTGCCAAAAATAGTTTGGAGTTTATAAAAATCATTGATGACATCTACCTTCAATTAGGTGGACCCATACGGAGTTTATAATAATTTTTATAAACTGCATTTTACGACTCTTTAATTATTGAACTGCGCTTTACTGCATGTTGTGTGCTATCTTCTACGATTTTAGTAGTTCTACTGTATGTTGTGAACATTTTGCTTCACTACTACTTGTTTTATTTGTTACTGCATTTTACACCTTGGTTGTTGACACTTACATACTATAAAACTTTTTTGATAGTTCACATCATAGATAAGACAGTGGAAGAAACCTCTACAAAAAAGTCAACCAAACTAAAAAGTGTGAAGTTTGAAGTAGAGAACAAAAGAGCAACAAAAAAAAGAACACAAACAGAAAAGATTGTGTTTGGTAATATAGAAGCGAGACATTCACACATTTGTTGACATCAGTTCTAAAAGCTGCCACAACAAAGCAGATGGAACTTATACGTGAAATAGGATTTGGGTCGTTGATTGGATGGTTCAATTATGAAAAGGTGCCTTTAAAATTGGGCCTTTTCGTTGTGAAAAGCTTTGATCTAGAGACATGCCGGTTAAAATTCCCAGATGGCAGGGCAATCAAAGTAACCAAACATCTGATCCATGATATTATCGGATTGTCTGTAACTGATTATAAGTTAGATTCTTACAACCCTTTGAGAAGAGGATCAGAGGTTATTGAAGAGTTTCGAGAATATTTTAAAGTTACTGGTAAAGAAAGAATCATCGTGAATCATCTTCATGACTGGATGGTTGATTATATTGACGGTGACAGATGGTACAAACTGAGTTTCATTGCGTTTGTAACCACTTTGTTAATTGAGTGTTCAACCAATGGTTATATAAATGAATCGATCATACCTCTTGTTGATTGCAATAATATTGACGTACTTCATGCTGATTGGTGTGGCTACATCTTGGATGCCATTGTGAGGACGACCTCCAATTTTAAACCAAACAACCATTTTGATGGCCCGTTGTTAATCCTTGTGGTAAGAATAAATAAATTATAAATGTTTATAAATTTTTCATTAATTATAAAGTTTTCTAAAGTTTGCAATTCAATGTTTCGTAGCTGATGTATGTCAACAGTACAACTCTTGGGAACGAAGAAGCTGCTAGAATGTATCCAGGAATAAGGAATTGGAATTCTGTTACTTTGAATGCTCGTGAAAATGAAGAGATACACAAAGTGACATGGACCAATAGTATTCTTGTTGTCCTACTGTATTTAAGTTATTCTATTACATTTTGTAACATAAGCTAATGCATTTTAAAATTCTACTGTATTTTAAAATAGTACATCATAAAAAAATGTTCTCCTACTGCATTTAAGTTATTCTACTGCATTTTAAACATAATGTACTGAATCTTAAATTTTCTACTGCATTTTAAATTTCCTACTGAATTTTAAATTCTACTGTATTCTAGTTGTTCTACTGCATCAAAGTTAGTCTACTGCATTTTGTTTCATAATCTACTGCATTTTTTAAAATGATGAAATGTTATCCTAAATTATTCTATTGCATTTTAAACATAATCTACTGCATTTTAAATTTTCTACTGCATTTTAGAAATAATATACTGCATTTTAAATATTCAACTGCATTTTAACTTTACTGTCAGCATAAACTTTGACACTCAGTAAAAAACGTTACAAAATTCAATAGGTGTAGTATTATGTTTAAACTTTAGATAGATAACCAAAAAATACACGCTCTAGTCTCTACTGCTAGCCAAAAAACATACTTCCCGTATAAGATAAAAACAATCAATGGCGTCTCCGGCGGCAGCAAGTTTGTCATGGAATTCATCTGCGTGGCTCAACAACAACCGCGCTTTAACAACAACCACCAACGAACCCAACAAAATTTCCGATAAATCTTCAAGTTTTGTTATTTTTCTCAAAAGAAAACAAGGAAAACACGCAAGGTACAACCCAAAATTACTCACATTTTTATCAAATTCAAGTTTTTTTTTTATTACATGTGTTGTAAATTGCTAATTCTAAATATCACATGATTAACTGCATTATATAGTTCATTAACAAAAATAAAAAACACCACATGACTGCATATACATATAAAAAAACATTTTTATATAAAAGTACTCAATGAAAGCAACATCTCAAAAGCGCATAACAGAAACACCAAAAACAGAAAAATAGAGTATTTCTTATGGTAAAAAAGAAAAAATGCAGTTACTGACATTTAAAATGCAGCTTAAGAATAAAATATAAAAAATGTTTCAAAATCTCAGCTAAGAGTCACTGATTGTGTAATCATTTAATTGCTCATCTAAAAAACAAAAAATGCACTAACTAAAAAAAAGTATATAAAATTCAAATGGTCATCTTCAAAAAATCCTTAACTAAAACTCAATGACATTATTCTCCATTCTCCACATCTCCTGCTGATGTACTATCAGGAGTTGTTTCTTCAGGTATGCTTGTACAACCCCTGCTATTGTGTCCATATTGCTTGCACCTTTGACATTGATTTTTCCTCTTCTTAGCTTTGTCCATTGCCACATTTGCTTTTGATTTACCACTTGGACGTCCTTTAGTTCTAATATCATCCGGATTCTTAATGTTGTGGTTTTCAGGTTTTTTCACACCCAAAAATGAACAAATGGCTTCAGACTTGTCCATAGGTGTTGCTGTCGGGAATTCAGCTCTAGTTTCCTCAAAAATTTCAAGCAATTGTTCTTTGTACTTAGCAAACTTCTCTGGATTATGGACCAACCTGTTTGCAGTTTCCTCCACAATCTGTTGCATCTCTCTTATTCCATCCAGAGTTGTTTTTGGTGGTTGAGATTGTCCCACATCTCCCCCCTTATTATCGGGTATTGCCTCAACAAACCATCGAAAAATCACATATTTTTTAGGGAATGCTTGTAGGTTCTCAAGACGGAAAACATAAAAAATGTGTCGGCACAACAATCCGTATAATTCAAACTTCTTGCAACTGCATTCAGCTGTAACTTCTGAAGGTTTGTAAGCAACCTTCAAAACATGAAAAAATATAAAAAAATGTCAACTAGAAAATCCTGTATTAATAGTTCCAAAAACTACTGCATTTTAATTTAATTTTTGCTGCATTTTACCCAAAATGCATTTTTAAATAAACTTGAATTTCAAGTACACCATACCTTATAAATCCATCCAGTTTCTAGATCTTTGATGTTTCTGATCACTGTATTTTCAAGCTTTTCTTTAGTAACTCCTTGGCAGTGATTGTAGCTAGCAACAAAATCTTCTTGAACATCATAAAAAACTGATCGTGTATACATCATAGCAGCTTGCCTCTCAAGTTGATGATTAGTTTTAAATATAGGGATTGTATACTTCGTGTTGTAGTCATTTAATTGCTGAACATACCTCTGGTGTTCCATGGCAGTATCATAGTGTGTGAGAAATTCCACCAACATTAAATTTCTGCTAGTAAACTTTTTAAAAAAATGATTCTCGCTCTCTGATCATGAAGAAGTCCGCATCAATCCAGCTAAAGGTTCATCTAACAAATACGCTGGTATCCATCTTCTTCTCATATCAAACATCTCCTTCAAACAATCATTATCCTCAAGTCCAAACTGTTCAACTATCAAATTCCATTTTCTTTCAAATCGTTCAGGTGTGATCTTGTCCGTCCAAACAATTCCACATATTAATTCTTTGAAATTTGTGTTTGAACATAACACAGGACCAACCTAAAAAAAAATTAAAAATGACATATAACATTAGATATAAGTAACTGTATTTTAAATCAACATGTGTGCAGCTATAAAAAAAAAGGAACACAGAACATACCTTTGTTGTCATCTTTCTCATAATATGCCACATGCACAATCTGTGCCTTGTTTTTTTAAATGTACTTTTAATTGCAGCAGCCATTGCACTGTCTTGATCAGTTACAACTACTTTCGGGTCTACCTTAAAACATTTTTGGAATGTTTCAAGAAGCCAGGTGTAGTAAACTTCAGTTTCTCTAGTCAAAAGTCCAGAACCAAACGTAACACAACGGTTATGGTTATCTATGCCGGTAAAGGGAACAAATAACATTACATACCTGCAATTAAGAAGGAAAAAAAATATATCAGACACAAAAGTAAATTTCAAAAACACTTTAACAACACTATATGTTAATCTACTGAATGTAGAGTCAAATGTAAAATGTAATACTTTTAAAAAATGCTATCAAGTTATATGTCAGTAGAATGCAGTTTTTTATGTAAAGAAGCAGTAAAATGAAGTAAAATATAGTAATAATCTACAAATTGCAGTAAAATGAATCAAAATGCAGTAATTAGTTAATTAATATGCTGAATGATGTAAAATGTTGCAATAAGTGTCAAAATGCAGTAGAATGAGATAAACTGCAGTATAATGAAATAAAATGCAATAGGATTTAAAATGCAGTAAAATGCAGTAAAAAGAATAAAATGCAGTAAAATGAATAAGATGCAGTAGTCAGTGAAAAATAAGCTGAGTGATGAGTGATGTAAAATGTTGTAGGAAGTGTTAAAATGCAGTACAATGAAATAAAATGATGTATAATGAAATAAAATGCAGAACATTTAAAATGTAATTGAGAAGAATTTTACCTATTAGACTTGAATGTAGAGTCAAACGATACAACATCTCCATATATTTTGTAATTTCGATTAGCTTCTGGATCTGCCCAGAAAACTCCAGCCAATTTACCTTTATCATCTAAAAAATAGTCGACGTAGAAATCCTTGATAAACTGCATTCTTCCAAGAAGTTTTTCAACAGCCATTTGAGCATCTTCCGTCCCCACAAAAACGTTCACATCCCTTCTAAAATTCTTACAATCAACTTTAGTAACTCCCATCTCTTCGAAACCACCATACAATTCTTTCAGAAGCCTAAATCCTTTCACAGGTCCAATATTAAGGGTTGACACTTGAAACAATAACTGCTCTTTCATGTATCCTAAAGTGCTTTTTCTCTTAGCAAACTTCATTTCATCTTTTTCAAGAAGCTGATGGTTGTGTCCCTCAACAAATTTAACCAGTTTGTATTTCCCATTTGGAATCTTACTTAATGAAAATCTAGCATCACAACCAACCCTAAAAGTACTTGTTTTCCTTGGACGTGGTTTCTTTTTCATCACACATTGGTCTGAAGTACCTACAGCTTGTCCATTTGGATCTGGTTTGGCTTTTTTTACATACTTTGAACCTTCTTTATTACATCTGAACAACTTGCTTTTAGGATTTACCAACTTGCTTGGTGTAACATCCTCGAAATGGACCTAGTTGTTTATATATTATTTCTTGATTTAAATATGTATTTAAACGTGTTTGGAAATAATATTGTTTGAAATAGTTGTAATAATTGGAATAGGAGTCGAATATTCCAATGTGATAAGTAAATTATTAATTGTTGTAAATTAATATAGTTGACGGTGCAATAAAATGTTTGGACTCGCAAATGGTTTTCGGGTTCCAGACAATAGATTGAGATGGGGTATTAAATTATACCAGTATATTGAAGGCGGTTTGTGAACCGACTATATATTTAACTTTCCATTTTAGGAAAGTTCATTTAGAAACTTCAAAACTCACAGAAACTCTCAGAAAACCTCCGAATCAAACTAGAAATCAAATCAGGAAGTTGTGATTCTCGTGAAACTTCACCATGGACAGATTATCATCAGTATATTCTTCAATCAGTAAGTGTTCTTGAGTATTTAAGAATTTGATTTCGATTGAAATTTGGGTGAATTGATGATTTGGAAGAATTAGATGTTAGAAACATGTAATAACTGTTATATAGTGTTTATATGAAAGTATTTGTGACATATAACAGTTAGAAAATGAGTTTGGGGTGATTTTTGTTAAAAACCCGTGGGTTAGGGTTTTGCTGTTCGTACAGGGCCTGGACGACGATGGAAGCCGGCGGCTTCATATGGAAGCCAGCGGCTTGGTCTTGTTTGTTGAAACCGGCGGCTTCATGATGAAGCCGGCGGCTTGTGCCCAGTTGGTTGAAGCCGGCGGCTTCTTTGGCAAGCCGGCGGCTTGTGTTGCATTTTAGGAAACCAGTGGATGGTGATAAGAAGCCGGCGGCTTCTAGGAGGAAGCCGGCGGCTTGGAGGGCTGATATAGCTTTTTATTATCTTGTTGATTGTTATGCGACTGGTACTTGTTGTAAAATGGTACTGTGATTGATAATTAATATATGATAAGAGTTATATTGAAATCCATAAAATGTGATTAGGAACTAGTAATTGAAAAGTAAATTATGTTAAGTTCCTAAATGTTAAAGATTGATATAAGTTTAGTATTGATGATCATGATTACTAACTTATATTTGATTTGTTGATTCTCAGATGTGGAGAAGGCTCAGTGATATTAGACTACTGAGTGGAGGCCTGAGGTAGTCGGTGAGTGGATCTGTAACCTCAGTGTGATTTAGTTGTAATGATTTGATTTACAACAAGTAATTATAGTATTACTTTGATAGAATGTAATTGTTGAGATATCTTGCCATGATAGTTTGACTAGTTGCTTACTTGGCTGTTTGAGCTAGTATGTAAGATTCTGAGGTCAACTTGACTTGACAGTTGGACTTGGTTGTTATTGTAGACGACAGGAGATCTTGAAACTTGAAATGTTGGTTTGGAGATCTAGGTCGTGTGTGATTAGCAACTGGTTATCGGTAATTCTGTATAGGCCAATACAGATGATTGATAAGAGTTCCTTGATTACCAAACCGGTATTAGGGTATCTCAGGAGCCACCGATCCTCATGACGATTGATAATGTTTGATTGGTGTAGCTTGACATTGATTGGATGTCGAGTGAATGATTGATTTTCTGTTTATTGTTATTTGATGTAAACAGATTATTATGCTAGGTTGTATTGTTGCTTCTAGTTTCATTCACTTAGCTTTATGCTAACCCCACCACAGTTCTGCCTGCAGGTTGAAATAGAGGGGACATATTGGGCAGGGCAGGAAGTTGTTGGACTGGATGGAATGTTTGACAGGCTTTTACTCTGATGTTAGTTTTATAACTAAAGAGATGTGCTGAATTATATAACACCGAGTTTGTTAAAATGTCATGTATTAGATTTGAAAAAGTTTATTGACATTTTAATTGACATTGATAGTAATGTTTTGAAATATATACGCTTCCGAGTCGCAAATATTATATATAGTGTTTATAATTAACGAGGGGTGTTATAAGTTGGTATCAGAGCAATAGTTTGGGTGAATTGGACATGACAGAATGTTCAATCCTAAACTTTGATTGAGTTGAGTCAAACATTCCAGTGGGTGCGGGTTTAGTTGATTAGTGAATGTGTGAGAAAGTGATTGGTTGAATATGTACTAACTCTTAAAAAGTTGTGAAGTTGTTGTTTGATTGCAGAGACGGAGGAACATGAGTATTAGATTGGTATATTTCATGTTTCCTCAACACTCGTAGGCTTAAGATTGCCAGGTAATCTTCGATAAGCCTATGTTAATTTACATTAACTTAAATTGTTTACTCTGTTATGTTGAGTAAGCTTTGTTGTGAAGTTAATTGAGTCAGACTGATATGATTCCCCAGTTTTGAGTCAACTAATGATTGCTATAGGTTGACATGAGGATAGCAATATTGAATGAGATGTTCATTGTTGTGGTTATTTCTGATTGAATTGTAAATGCAGAAATATGTTTAAGTAGACAGAGAGTTGATTAAGGTTTAACAAGATTGATGTTAGAACCTAAGAGTGTCTTTATTGGTGATACAAAATAATTGATAGTATTATGTTAATGGATTAATCACTAGGTGTGATCTAAATCCTTGTTAAGGAAGGTTGTGTCATTTGAATTGATAATGACTGCTAATTGAGAAAATATGTGTTTATGTGACTATATGATATGTGTCGACTATAGTTAAACACTTGACCTAAACAATGACTGATAGGTTTATAAGAAATAGGGCTTATGATAAAGCTAAATTGATTGGGAAGTGATGGATCTTTCTGGGCAATTGTAAATTAAGAAATGAAATGTTTTATAGTAACAAGATTGAGTAGGCTTGTTATGACAGTGATGCTTGATAGTATAGTATATGTCAAAGTGATAATAGTTAATTAAGATGTGTCCTGAATTTGGAGGAAAATAAGGACATTGATTAGTGTTAAGTATTGAAACTATGATGATGAGTTATCATGTGTTTGAGGTTTCAGATAAGTGATATACTGAGTAATTCAGTTGTTGAAAATTAGAACATTGTGTGTATGTGAGATGACTTGCATATGTAAGGTTGAATATGTAAAGTAGTAAACTGATTTTGAGTATGTATCATCTGTTAGAAATTATTAAATAGATGTTGATTGATTTGAAATCATGAAGTATTTAATATATATAAGATGAGAATAGATCACATTGATAATTATAATGTAGAGTAGCCTGAGAATGGATTGTGAATAACATAATCTTGCAACGCCTGATCACCGTTGTTATATTATGTGGTGTCACATGAACTTGTTGAGGCTACTTGGTATAAAAGAAATGTAATGTGATTTTAGAAATGGAGCATGATGGTATGCTAAGTTGTTTAATAATTATTTTGACAAGAAAACAATCAGTTGATAGGACTGTGACTTTTAGACTGTAAAAGTGACAGTGTAAATGATAGTTGTCATTGATAGAGGTTTTGATGATAAACCTAATTAACAAATTTGATTTTGTTGAATGAGTAATTGTGATTGATTTTGATAGATTACTTGTAGATGAATTTGATAATGTTTAAAGGGGTCACTATTTTGTATTTGGCTTGTATGATGCCAAAGTTGAAATAGGTTGATATTGCCTTGCTTGAGGAATTTCTAGTATTATTGAATGTAATAATTTAAAATATAAGTTTGAAAGTGAACATATAAGATGAAATGGTTTATTGTGAGTTAATATTGATAGTATGTTAACTTTGAAAGTCAAACCATGAATAGTGAGTTGTGTATAAAATTAATTGCTTGTGATTGGTTTGAGATTGGGTCAAACTAGAGAAAAGCAATTAGAGAATTTTATTGATTAATTGATTGAAATTGAAGTTGACATATAGTCAACTGTTTGTGTTGAAATAGTCTAACATAGATTGAAATGTTATGATTGCATGGAATGTGATTAAATTCCTAAATTGGTTTAAGTTTGTGAAACTTGATAACTTACTTAAAGCTAGTATTAAGTAATTGAAATATTGTTAAGTGTAATTGAGTATTCAGTTAGGTAATATTTGATATTTGAACTGAATATGTGTTGAAGAATTATACAGATATGAAGTCATTGTTTGATATGACAATTATAATTTGTTAAGATATGTTAGAATAATTAAATCACATTGATTAGAATTGTGATAAGAAAATCTTATCAGTGTATGAAGCTTGTGATGATAGCTTTGATTGGGTAAGAATGTGAGATAAGAAATAATTAAAAGTTATTTGTTGATAGTATGCAAATAAAGTAAGTGATGAAGTGGTAAATTGAGATTAGATCCAACTAAGGTATGATATGAAAGTATATCTGGAGCTGGATGGTGTTAAAGATTTAGTTGATCTTTGTTTGATAAATTGAGGAAATATGAATTGAATGATTGTTCATATTTTAAGAAATTGTATATGTTAGGAAGTAAGGGAAACCTTGAAATTGATAGGTGATGATTGTATTCACCAAGCTTTTATTGTAAGTTTAAGCTGAAATGTTTAAGTTATATATGAGTTGGTAAGTATATAAGTGAAACATAGAATTGATAATTATTCCATGTCCTGTGGTATGGATATGTGATGACTAGTACTACTGAGAAGGCTTGATAAAGACTTTAACAGTCTGAATGGCCTACTGTATAGGATTAAATGGAATTGATGTGTATGTGTCCATTTAAGAGAGTACCTGAAGTTGTGTAAGTATATATGTGTGATATACATGATAATAAATGGCATGATAAGTTTTAATAGAATGAATTAAAATGTGCCATAAGTTAAGTAGAGGTTAGTTAATTGTGATTAACTTGATGTAGATTTTGTTGGAAATGTGTTGGAAAGTAGCACATTGTGGTATTGTGATACTTGAATGGTAGTATCATAATATTGATTAAGACTGACTTAGTTGCTATATTGATGGGATGTAGTACTAAGTGATTATGTGGTTAAAGTGGTATAATTTTCTAATTGCTTGTGATTAGTAGTTTATGATTGTAAGGTTAAATTGAAATAACTGGTTGCTAAGATAAGATTCTGGATGTCTTACCAGTTTAAGTATTATATATAGGAATTCTAACTGATGGTTAGTTAGAGTTTGAAGACAAATATTAAGTACTGATAGGTGTACTTGAATGTATAATCACTGGTATTGTGATTATTGTTTATGTAATTGTTGTTGTTGAAAATTGATAGGTTGTAATAAAAGGAATTACAAATGGAAATAAGTCAATGTAGAGGTTGGTTGAATGTAGGTAATAGTTGATTTTGGTACTTTTGTTGATCGATGCAAAGTACTTGTTGATTGTGGTTTTACCTACTGAGTTTGACCTCTGCTTTGCTTATTAAGGTGATATGAATCTGAAGTACTTTTAAGTAAAGGATTTCATATGATTGAAATGATATGTGAACATTAAAGATTGTTCAAAAGAGTATAGGTATGAAACTTTTGAATGAAAAGTTAACCTAGATTTGAATTACAGATCTTTGATGGTAGAGATTTAAGATTGTGATCTGTATGTTAGACTGATTGTGGTCGTGAGCTGAATTATATTTCAGTGTTGCTAGGTACATTGTGGTTTAATGACCACTGATGTGATAATGTGATTGCTGTTTTGTTGTTAACAGAGACGAATAGTAAGAATAGGTTAAGGATTTTAGCACATTGCTAATTTCTGGTTGTATAAACCTATTAAGTGATGTTAAGTTTTACTTGTTGATCAAGTGATTATAGGTTTCACTTGTTGAAGTAAGTGGTTGCCTATAAGATATATATGATTGATGATATTGATTAGATGCACTGAATGTGTGCGTACGAAAAGACAGAAGCATGTTCATGGGAACATGTGCATGTGAAAAGAATTCAAACAGTCTAAGTATAGTTGTAAGTTGCTATTGAGGACAAATGTATGTTAAGATATATGTGATTATCTCACATTAGACAGATTGAATGAGAATCTCTTTAAGGGGGGGAGAGTTGTAACATCCTCGAAATGGACCTAGTTGTTTATATATTATTTCTTGATTTAAATATGTATTTAAACGTGTTTGGAAATAATATTGTTTGAAATAGTTGAAATAATTGGAATAGGAGTCGAATATTCCAATGTGATAAGTAAATTATTAATTGTTGTAAATTAATATAGTTGACGATGCAATAAAATGTTTGGACTCGCAAATGGTTTTCGGGTTCCAGACAATAGATTGAGATGGGGTATTAAATTATACCCGTATATTGAAGGCGGTTTGTGAACCGACTATATATTTAACTTTCCATTTTAGGAAAGTTCATTTAGAAACTTCAAAACTCACAGAAACTCTCAGAAAACCTCCGAATCAAACTAGAAATCAAATCAGGAAGTTGTGATTCTCGTGAAACTTCACCATGGACAGATTATCATCAGTATATTCTTCAATCAGTAAGTGTTCTTGAGTATTTAAGAATTTGATTTCGATTGAAATTTGGGTGAATTGATGATTTGGAAGAATTAGATGTTAGAAACATGTAATAACTGTTATATAGTGTTTATATGAAAGTATTTGTGACATATAACAGTTAGAAAATGAGTTTGGGGTGATTTTTGTTAAAAACCCGTGGGTTAGGGTTTTGCTGTTCGTACAGGGCCTGGACGACGATGGAAGCCGGCGGCTTCATATGGAAGTCGGCGGCTTGGTCTTGTTTGTTGAAACCGGCGGCTTCATGATGAAGCCGGCGGCTTGTGCCCAGTTGGTTGAAGCCGGCGGCTTCTTTGGCAAGCCGGCGGCTTGTGTTGCATTTTAGGAAACCAGTGGATGGTGATAAGAAGCCGGCGGCTTCTAGGAGGAAGCCGGCGGCTTGGAGGGCTGATATAGCTTTTTATTATCTTGTTGATTGTTATGCGACTGGTACTTGTTGTAAAATGGTACTGTGATTGATAATTAATATATGATAAGAGTTATATTGAAATCCATAAAATGTGATTAGGAACTAGTAATTGAAAAGTAAATTATGTTAAGTTCCTAAATGTTAAAGATTGATATAAGTTTAGTATTGATGATCATGATTACTAACTTATATTTGATTTGTTGATTCTCAGATGTGGAGAAGGCTCAGTGATATTAGACTACTGAGTGGAGGCCTGAGGTAGTCGGTGAGTGAATCTGTAACCTCAGTGTGATTTAGTTGTAATGATTTGATTTACAACAAGTAATTATAGTATTACTTTGATAGAATGTAATTGTTGAGATATCTTGCCATGATAGTTTGACTAGTTGCTTACTTGGCTGTTTGAGCTAGTATGTAAGATTCTGAGGTCAACTTGACTTGACAGTTGGACTTGGTTGTTATTGTAGACGACAGGAGATCTTGAAACTTGAAATGTTGGTTTGGAGATCTAGGTCGTGTGTGATTAACAACTGGTTATCGGTAATTCTGTATAGGCCAATACAGATGATTGATAAGAGTTCCTTGATTACCAAACCGGTATTAGGGTATCTCAGGAGCCACCGATCCTCATGACGATTGATAATGTTTGATTGGTGTAGCTTGACATTGATTGGATGTCGAGTGAATGATTGATTTTCTGTTTATTGTTATTTGATGTAAACAGATTATTATGCTAGGTTGTACTGTTGCTTATAGTTTCATTCACTTAGCTTTATGCTAACCCCACCACAGTTCTGCCTGCAGGTTGAAATAGAGGGGACATATTGGGCAGGGCAGGAAGTTGTTGGACTGGATGGAATGTTTGACAGGCTTTTACTCTGATGTTAGTTTTATAACTAAAGAGATGTGCTGAATTATATAACACCGAGTTTGTTAAAATGTCATGTATTAGATTTGAAAAAGTTTATTGACATTTTAATTGACATTGATAGTAATGTTTTGAAATATATACGCTTCCGAGTCGCAAATATTATATATAGTGTTTATAATTAATGAGGGGTGTTATACTTGGCCTCCAAGAGGAACTTTTCTTAGCAACAAAACCAGCTTTCTTTGCATATTTCTGGTAACAAAGGAAAGCTTCGTCTATTGTATTGTATACTGTTCCAATTAATGGTTTTTCATCCACAGCAGGATACCAAACTCTTGTCTCACAAGGACTATAGAATAGTCTATCAGCTTTGTCTGAAACAGCTGCATTATACATATTGAAATAACAATCTGTTATTGCAAAAAAATAAATCTATACTAATGCATAAATGATGCTAAAATATCCCAGTTAACTGCATTCTTCCTAACAAATTATACTACATTTTGATATACACTAATGCATTCTAGAATGTGACATTATCGTACTTGTAATCTTTAATCAATCACCATACATAAAAATCAAAAAACATTAGAACTGTATTTTATAAAACCCATGCTGCATTTTAACACAAATTATACCACATCTATATAATCAACTCAGATCTGAGAAAAAATCTAAATTACAGCAACCTACATACAAAAACATATGGATGTATGTATACTTGTGAAACGAAAAAATTAAATATTCGAATTCATACAATGACTCATATACAATCATCTCGATGTATGTATACTCATGAAAAAAAGTATATACAGATACATAAACACATACGAAAAAACACGCATATATACAGATAAATGAGATATAATACTTACTTTTATTAATAGCTTCTACGATAGGTGTGTGTTCTTCGACTGCAACAGCAACTGTAGGAGTTCCATCTACGCGATCGACAGCAGATGAATATGTATATACTTGTGATATTGTGCACCGATTTGATGATTTAAATTACGAAAAAATGCAGAAATCGTACGTATATGACCGTATATATAAGCGATTTTGAGAAAGAATCGTGTTGATCCGAGGGTTTAGTCGAGTATTTAGCTAAACAATCGTATCAATCTAAGATTGTAAATCGGATTTCTTTCCTTATTTCGGGATTTTGTGATTAAATCGTAATTTGTTGAAGACTTTGCGGTCAGATCCAAAAGTTTGGAAAAAGTACACAAATAGTCCCTAGTATGGTACTGTACGGGACAGGAAAGAAACACGTGTGCAGCTCCTATTGGCTCAAATACTGCCTTACCTGCTCCTCTACCCTTCCCTGCGCTTCTGATCCTTTTCTTATAAATAATATGATTATCTATTAACATATATACAAAAGAAAATAGGTTTGATTGTGTCAAGTTGATTGGGTAGTATTAAAATATTGAGAGACTATACATACGACTATGTATCATAATGTAATCTTTTATCGTAAGGCATATCTTTAGTGATTAACCTTTTCGCCCAGTGCCTTCAAAAACTCAAAGACGGACATGCTTGTTAAGGTGGAGTATAGCTTGAGTCGATACAAAAATTGGATTGTTCTAAAGGATACTTTAGTGGAAACGATATAAAATGTAAGGAAAGGGAGGAGACCTAATTTAAAATAGGGTCCTTAACACATGTTACTTCTATATGTGCATGATTACAGTATATTTTTAGATCGAATAGATAAGAATAGAGAATGAGTTAACCTGGTATATAATCTTTCTACTGATCCTTCTATTACATAGGGGAATGATTTATATACCATCAAAAATTCTCCATACACAACTAAACATGTTTTATGGTGTTGTACAGTACAACACTGTAAAGCACAGTTAAAAGTGTACGGAGAATTTTTAGTGGTGTACGAATCATCACCATATTACATATTGTTAGATCAAATAGAGAAAAATAGAACATGATTTAACCTCATACATAATCTTTCTACAAGTCCCCCTGATGCTATAAATTTAAGCCATATGTCATGGACTTCCCCCCTCTCATTGTTAATTTTGTGTCAATTTTATTTGTCAGGATAATAATTAGGATAAAAGTTTAGAGGGATATATCACTACTCATATTTATTTTTTTTTATATATTTTTAAGGGTAAATTACAGAAATCATCCCTATGGTTGTTCATTTTTTCAAGGATCATCATCGAACTTCAATACTAGCAGTGCACATCATCAAACTTGTCAATTTTGTCCCTAGTTCGTCCCTCCACCGTTAAATCTAACATTTGGGTCGTTATTATATGTTAAGTGACCATTTTGCCCTTATCTCTCTTACATTGCTTCATCTGTATCTTCAAAAAATTGAAACCCTAAGTCCCTAACCTACTAACAATCTAACACCATTGCTTCTCATAACATACTTACATCAGATTTATATATAAATATATAAGCATACATTCACATTCATATTCCAAATCTAAATTTGATTCTTTAACTTTCTTATGAAAAGTAAAAAAACCCCATCTCACAAAATAATTTACAACAAATCCAAATCAATGTGCATAAACCCAACAAACCCAGATTTGTAAATTGCAAGCAAAAACAAAATCAAACCGATTACCAAGGTCTGAGAAGAAGAATGGGTCCATGACCGGTGGCCAGTAACCGGCGTCGGAGAAGGAACCGACGACCGGCATTTGGGTTTTTCTAGTTCGAGATACAAGGGTCCATCGAAATTTGCTGCCGTTGTTTCTTTGAATACTTGTGTTAATAAGATTTAGACAACAAAAAGATAAATCCCCGATCATCCTGAATCGAAATATGGGACTGAAAAGGTGTCTTCGCTGGAGATGGTGCAAAACTTTTAGATTTGTTGTTGATAATCGTTGTTAAGTCGTATATGAAAGATTCGTTTGAGAAAACAAAATATAGTTTTAGGAACCCAAATCTTGATTAAGAAACACGAACACAAAAAACGAATAAACAAATGAAAAACTGATGGGAATAAGATCTGAGAGGATTTAAAATTTTATACAAGTAATTAAATACTTAAACGAATATATAAATAAATCAATTGTGGGTTTGATGATATGTTGAAAGTTAGCCAATGATGATATGTAAAAAATTAGGGTTTTATTTGTTACTGGGGTGGATGAAGAAGAAGGGCAAAATGGTCACTTAACATGAATTAACAACTTAAATGTTAGATTTAATGGTAGAGGGATGAACTTGGGATGAAATTCACAACTTCGTTGATGTGCACTGCTATTATTGAAGTTTGATGATGATCCTTGAAAAAATGAACAACCACAGTGATGATTTATGTAATTTACCCTATTTTTAAATAGTGAGGTTGAAGTGAAAGACATTTTTAACCTTCAAAATCTCATGACAACTCGGATTCCCATGCTTTATAGTGAAAGTTACATAAATGCTCTTATAATTTTCATAATAAACTTCCCATTTTCTTTGTCGCACGATAATGGGATCTGAAGAGATCTATTAGATGCTAATGGTTAGGCGGCCCAAGTCTGATTGTGGGCTTAGGGTCCATTAGGGTTTTTGTTAGGTTATGTATTCGTATTTATATTTAATCAACAATGCATTGTAACCTATGAGTTGTTCCAATTTGAGATGAAATTCCCTTAAACCAGGTCATATTTCTTAAATTCTATATACATATCTTCCTATATATTACTCAATTCGCCGTAATTTCAATTCCTACTTAAACTAGGGTTTATAGATTGTTAGCTCGAAATTTTGTAATCAATATGGGTGATACTTTAGAATCAAATCTCGATTTAAATGGTGATTCTTCTAACGATCAATCTTCGGTACCGCCTTCGATTCAATCTCTGGTTAATGGAATAGAAGGTGGAAATGGAGGTTTTGATGGGTTTTATGGTAGGTTTTTACAACCGTTGCGACAAAGAAACGTTATAAACGATGCATCATTAAATAATCACAAATGGGATACTAGTTCATTGGAAAAAGCGATGGGGACTGGTATAGATGGTAACAATAATGATAGCGATGGTGGTGATACTGGGAGTTATTTTGATTGTAATATATGTTTAGATATAGCTCGTGATCCAGTTTTAACTTGTTGTGGTCATTTGTTTTGTTGGAGTTGTTATTATCGAGTTCCATATGATGATCCTATTTCAAAAGAATGTCCTGTTTGTGAAGGAAAAGTCATTGATTCTAATGTGATACCGATTTATGGTAATGGGAATGGCTCGAGTTCACATGTATCAGAATCTGAGTCCATGCTGAGGATACCACCAAGGCCACGGGCAAAGAGAGTCGAGAGTGCGAGACAACGGGGAATTCGTATGGGAAATACTATTGTTCCAGTGGCGGATATACTTAGAAGGATGAGAATGGATCTTGGTATGAGAATTTGATATTACATAATTCATATACATTTTTACATACAATAGCGAGTCCATTTTCACGTATTTGAAAGTGGTTATGTGCATTTTTGGTACTTAATTGGTTTAATATTGTTTTCAGGTTTATAATCGAGGAAAGATTTGGTGAAGATCTCGGGTAGTTAGAAGAAAAGAAAAGAATTTCAAAAAAGTTAATCTTGGAGGCGTGAAGAGCCCTCAATCACTACGTGAAGTCTATCTATAATTATGTCCCTACCTCTCGGTGTGAAGTAGTACTCTTCACAACTAGAGATCCTAGAATATGAAATGGCATTTTTCTTTCATTTAAGGTTTATTTTATCCCATCACTTGGTGACGGCTTGGACGATTTTTGGAGCACTTTTGGAGATATCCTAGATAATTCTATTGCATCCCAATGGTTTTGGAACAATGGATCAAACCCCAATTATTCGGCTCCATCTATCCTCTTCGGTTTGACCTATTAATACTTTTGGGTTTTACTTTGAGTTGTGTTGTTTATGATTGTGCCTTTCATAGGCTGAGTTTTATGTTTATTTAGATTTAGGAACCATCAATTGTGGATGTATCATGTGGATTTGATTTTTAATCATGGGTTGATTTTATGTTTGTTTGAAGAACCATGAGTGATTTCAGTTTCGGTTTCGATTCAATTGATGAGTAGTTATTGCATTAGGTGAAAACATGTGTTTGTCATCTACTTGCTAGCAATCTTTTTATTTAATTATTTTTTTAAAAGCTACTTGTATATCTTTGTATTCCATCAAATAAAACATTTTAAATTGCAATTGATAACTTTTTTATTTTGTGTATCTCACCAAGCTACACCTTGTGTGATTTCAACTCTTATGGCGGTAAGGTTAGCTAATAAATCATAGCATTACTTGACCTAATAATAGGTGATTAGTAATTATTGGTGTCTAGAGACATTCTTGCACTAAAAAAGGTTTATTAGTAACTTAGCTTTTAAGAAAGTGATTGATTTTCTCAATTGCACAAAGTTGGTTAAGTTAGATGCTTAATTCATGGGAAATTAAAAAAAATGCAACTTTTTTTAAGTTAATATATCGTTTTGCCATCTCCAAAAAAAAGTTGACGATATACCACCCCCAATCGCAAAAGCAAATAAATTTTGCGACTGGGTTTCTTGCTTTTTGCGATTGCACCACTAATCGAGTCGGTTGGCCGAGTAGCGGAGAAAAAATAAAAGTTTTGCGTTTGCACCTCGGCCCAGTCGCAAAACGCAAATTTTTTTTGCTTTTTGCGATTTGTGCTTGCACTGCACGATGCTCGACTCTATGTGTCCGTTACCCGTGTCTTGCTCGTTCTCCTCGACGAGTCGCAAATAAATTTTTTTTTTTTGCGATTTGCGCCCGCCCAAAAAGGGGAGCCGAGTGTTATATATATATATATATATATTTTTGTGATTTGCACTCCATTCACCCAACCCGTTTTTCACCTTACACACCGCACCACCACCGCTGTACGACACCATCGGCGGGAATCGCAAATCTATTTGCGATTTCCGATTTACGACTCCCACCTTTCGCGCCGCCACCCACACCACAACCGGGCCACCACCCCCGATCGGAATACAAGCCGCGCCACCACCCCCACACCACATCCGATTCACGACTCTAAGTCATGCGATGGAGGATTCTCAGGTATTAACCCATTTTTGTTTCCTTTTTGTGTATTATATTCGTAAAATTACCACTTGTTTATGGATTTATTACGTTTAAACTCGAAATTTCGTTGTGGCATTTGATCGAACACTTGGTGTGCAATAGTTTTTTTCCGGTTATGGAGGTAATCGGGTGTTATATACGGTGTAAATATGTTTTGGTACGAAAATAGATTGGTTTCTTTGCATATATATGTGTATAGTATGGCAAGTGTTCGTTTTTAAGGTATATAGTTCTAAGTAGTCTCGAATTTTCATTGTGGCATTTCATCGAACACTTGGTGTGCTACTTTTTTGTTTCGATTATCGGCTTTTATTTCTTGACAAAATGTACGTATAAGTGTAAGTATTTGTGTATATATGTTATAGTATAAGTGTAAGTATATATATAAGTATATAATGCACGTATATAAGTATATATATAAGTATTTGTATGTATATAATGTACGTATAATGTATGTATATAATGTACGTTTATAATGTACGTATATAGTGTATGTATAATGTATGTATATAATGTACGTTTATACGTACGTATATAATGTACGTATATAATGTATGTATATAAAATGTACGTATATAATGTATCTAAATAATGTACGTATATAATGTATGTATATAATGTATGTATATAATGTATGTATATAATGTACGTATATATATAATGTACGTATATAATGTATGAAAATAATGTACGTATATAATGTATGTATATAATGTATGTATATAATGTACGTATGTATATAATGTACGTATGTATATAATGTACGTATATAATGTATGTAAATAATGTACGTATATAATGTATGTATATAATGTATGTATATAATGTATGTATATAATGTACGTATGTATATAATGTACGTATATAATGTATGTAAATAATGTACGTATATGTGTGTATTATAGGCATGTAAGTATTTTTAAGGTATATGTGTATATATATGTATAGTCTTTGATTTTCACTTTTATTAACGAAATTTGTTTTGTTAACTGTTCACTTTTCAGGACATTTTCAGTGCACGATTGACTTTGAAAAGTCAATTGACTATTACAAGCCATATGAAGGCGCGTTTAACACAGAATCAAGAAAGGATTTTCAGGGACCATTGCTTTGGCCCTTGGTTGGATGTTAAGGCTTCGAAAAATGACCCGGGTTATGTCCATTATATATTGCAGTATCGTCGAAATGAGCGTCCAGGGCTAAAGCACCCTCGCGCGGAGGCGGATGAGTTATGGTTTAGGGTGCCCTTAATGGATGACCATTTTATACGATTCGGTCGCAGGGAGTTTTGTTTGGTGACAGGTTTACGGTTCGGTCCCAATGAAAACATGGCGGATCATATTCCCAATAATGTTCGCGTTAAGACCCCGACATTTAGAGAGCGTGTATTCCCGGATATTGTGAAACGCAGCGTACGTGTATCAGACCTTGTGGATAAGTTTCACGATAAGGGGTTGTTTAGTGGGCCGAGGAAATTGAGCGATGAGGATTGTGTGCGCCTGTGTGTGCTCATCCTGATATATAAAGGGTTTTTGGGAAAGCAGCCTACGCATAATGTTGAGAATGATCATATGCATTTAGTTGAGGATTTTGATATTTGTGACGGGTACCCGTGGGGATATAATATTTGGCCCAGAACTTACGAGCAGCTGGACAAGGGGTTGGAGACTCGGATGAGTCAAGACGGGATGAGATATACGTTGAGTGGTTTCGGCTGGGCGTGTAAGGTAGCATATTCTTCTGTATTATTGTTTGATTTATTTTTTACTATTGTTATATGCTGATTTACTGTTTGGTTAATGTTTCAAGAGTTGGGTGTGGGAGGCTTTTTATCGTCAGATTGAGAATGTTGCTACAAGGCCAAAGCGAAATGAAATTCCACGTGGGATATACTGGGTGCGTAAGAAGAAGGTCGTCGAATTTAAAGAATTTGAGCAGATTTTGAAGATTGCAGTAAGTTTGAATCTAACATAGTTCATTATTTTTGACGATGTTCATATATATAAAGTTGTTTGCTATGTATATGTATAATTGCCGATCGTTGTACGTCGTTTCATAAAGTTATTGATGAAATTTTGTTCACTTGAAAAGCTAAAATATTAGCTGGTTTATCCACTTTTCAAAAAGGACATTTCCAAATTTTCCGAAATTTATATGGGTATCTGTAAACATACATATACATATATACATAGATACATACATATACATATATATATAGATATACATATATATATATATATATATATATACATATATATATACATATATATATATATACACATGTATATATATATACATGTATATATATATCTATATATGTATGTATATATATATATATATATGTATATATATATCTATATATGTATCTATGTATCTATGTATATATATATATATATATATATATATATATATATATATATATATCTATATATGTATATATATATATCTATATATGTATATATATATATCTATATATGTATATATATATATCTATATATGTATATATATATATCTATATATGTATATATATATATCTATATATGTATCTATGTATATCTATATATATATATATGTATATATATATGTATATATATATCTATATATGTATCTATGTGAGATATATGTATCTATGTATATCTATATGTATCTATGTATATCTATATATATATATGTATATATATATGTGTATATATATATCTATATATGTATCTATGTATATATATATATATGTATATATATATATATATATATATATATATATATATATATCTATATATGTATCTATATATATATATATCTATATATGTATCTATGTATATCTATATATATATATATATGTATATATATATCTATATATTTATCTATGTATATATATATATATATATATATATTTATATATATATATATGTATACATTATATATACATATATGTATATGTATATGTAGGTATATGTATATGTATATGTATATGTGAACGTATTAATGTGATGAACATTTGATGACTTGTTTTATGCAGAAGGATACTACACCGGAGCATCTTCCGAAGATAACTTTGAAGCCGAATAAGTATGAGAAGAAGTGCCAATGGTGGATTGATAGCTGCAAATACTTTGACGAGCAGCTAGTTGCCGAGAGGCCAATGAAGAAGGCACGGAACAGTCAAAAGGAGGATGCCGAGCCATCTGATCCTATCCCATCCCATGACGATGAGGCGACTTATGATTCCTTGGGTACAGGTCACCGTGAGGCCTCTCAGCCGGCATCTCAGCCAGGGACTTATGATTCCTTACGTGACGAAGTGCAGACGATGAAAGAGACCATTTCCACCTTATCCAAGCGAGTTGACGATCAAGAAAAAACTATAAACCGGTTATTGAAGATTGTTGAGACGAATCAGGTAAAAGGTTGATTAATTCTAGCCTTTTGTATATTAAGGTGTTTTTATTTTAACATGGACCACCTTATTTTTTCAGGAAGCTGGTGATGACGGTGATGTTGATGAGGGTTTTGTTGATGACGGTTATTTTTCTGACACCCAGCTTTTTTCTGCGGGAAAGTTTGCGATGGCACATGGGTTGCGCCGGAGTATGCGAGATCGGCGACGTGCTCCGGCTAGACTATCGCCGTATCTTACACCGTCACATCTAAAACGACTTGTGAAGAAACCTTTGAAGGTGCACGAGGAGGAGCATGAGGAACCACCACCAGTTAATTTGGGACTCGATAATGAGATTTGGAAGGACATGTATACAGGGGCAAAGAAATCAAACTTGATATGACTGAACGCTTTAAAATAAGCCTTACATACAACCAAGCATGGAGAGCAAAATGTTACGCTATAGAGTTGTTGAGAGGTACTCCAGCTGAATCGTTTACGAAACTTCCCATTTACCTCCACAACCTAAAGCTATATAACCCGGGGAGCATTACGAATCTCCATACAGACAAAGAGAATAAATTTGTAATGTGTTACATGTCCATAGGTGCAGCTGTAAGTAATGATTGTTGGTTTACATCTTATGTTCGCATACGTACATTCATATATAATTTATGTGTTATTTAATCTGAACTTCCAGGTACGTTCTTTTGTCAACCATACACGCCCAATTATCATCGTCGATGGTGCCCATTTGAAGGGGGGTTACTTGGGCACTAACTTGATTGCCGTGGCGATGGACGGTAATAATGGCATCTTGCCACTAGCCTATGGAATTGGGGCGGGAGAGACGTCCGATGTTTGGACGTGGTTCTTAGGAAACTTACGAGACGCCATTGAATCTGCAGGTGGAATTAGCAACCTGACATTCATCTCTGACAGGGCTCCAGCAATTGCATCCGGCATCTCTGCTGTGTTTCCAGAGGCATTTCATGCCTTGTGTTGTCGTCATCTGTTGATGAACTTGAAAAGCAAATCTTCAAAGGTCAAGCACTTCGAATGGCATTATTGGCAAATGTGTAAGGCGTACCGTAAGTCAGATTTCGATCGCCATTATGATGCCATTTCTAGACATTTACCGGCTTCAGCTAAGGTTCTTACGGACGTGGGGAAAGAAAGATGGTCACGGCATCATTCAACAAGGACACGATATGCTTACCTCACAACTAACAGTGCGGAGTCCATTAACGCCATGACCAAGCATGCAAGGAAACTTCCGGTCACAATGCTATTGGAGTTTTTTCGATCTTCAGTACAACAATGGTATTTCAAACATCGGAATACTGCCGCAGCTGTTACAACACCTGTCACACCATATGTGGAGCACAAAATAGGTAAAAGGGTTAACAAATCGCTGCGCTGGAGGGTTAACCCATCGACAAATATGATATGTGAGGTGGTGGACGGGAAGAAGAATGGGACAGTCAACTTGGAAGCGAGAACATGCACTTGCATGCAATGGCAATTATCCGGTTTACCTTGCGGACACGTATCGGCAGTGACCCGTCACTTTCATATGGACAACGTGTCCGGCTTTGCAGAGAGGTATTTCACCACGGAAACATATCGAGCGGCGTACAGTGAGGCTATAAGTCCACTGCCTCATCCTTCAGAGTGGGCCGATCCCGGTAATCTGCAGATTTGCGTACCGCCGATACTTGTGAAAAGGCAATCTGGTCGCCCACCTGGGCGTGCACGGATTCCTTCTAAAGGAGAGGAGAAAGGAAAATACACAAAGCAATGTAGCCGTTGCAAGGAACATGGTCATAGTCGAGTTAATTGTATGGCTCCATACGATAGAACAGACGAGCCAAGCCGATCAAGAACCACAACAATATCCAAGTCAAGGTCAAAATCAAGATCCAAATCAAGATCGAAAAAAGTGAGTTCTCAAAAATATTCATATAAAAACTAACATATTACATTGTATCATTAATGTCATCCTCAAATATTTACTTGCAGAAAGCGTCCACAAAATCAACGAAAAGCCATATCGAGGACGAAGCTGCAACCACGTCTCAACCGACTCAGAGCTATCCAAGTGTTCATTTGAGTGACCCTTAAATTATTTATAATAGAAAACCTATGTTATGTACTAGTTAACAATGTTATTTATGTTTTTATTGTCATGGTTAATTTGAATCAATGAAATTGCTTGATGTTCAGTTTGACATGTTTGAACAATACTAAAACATCTTCATTACATAATGATTAACGTTACATAACAATTAAATGGAAACTAGATAAACAGCTTATATAAGGACTAACATAATTTGGCAAACATCCAATTGATTGAAACATAGATACGAATTACAAGATTTGACCACTCACTAGTCAAATAAACGTCTTGCACTTGAAGAACCAGTACTAATTTTAGAAATTCGTATTGGCATTGTTTGATCGGAATTTGAGAAATGTGCCAGATCGTTACGTGTAACATACACCTCAATTTCTTTATGTATTTTTGCGTAGTCAGTAATCTGCTTCAGTTGGTCGACATCATCAGTTATCAATTGTAAACCAGTATCTAGGTCTTTACCAACCTCTTTATAGTAACAGAACCACTTCTTTGGAGCCCAATAACCTAGCTCTTCCAAAGCGTAATCCAGAAATTTGGTGGAAAATTCATCGACATCTACGCAGTCAATAAAGGTCAACAAACCTTGCGTGTACATTCTTTTTGCGCCCTGAAAGTGTCCACCGTGATGAAAAGAGATTGAAAACAATTCGGGAACTTCTGCGTATAATTCTTCGGTAAATGATTCTTCATTAATGGATCGGAATTGCCAAAAATGACCTGATTGAACCATTTTAAAAAAATTTATTTTGTATTTTCTGAAAATTCGTGAAAATCTTAACAATGTGTTCCTGCTTACAGTTACACTATTTATAAATGGCAGAATATCACGAAAATCAGAGAAAATCTTATCGATTAATCTTATCCGGATATCTTATCCAACAACTTTAAATCCCGAAAATCACGGAAAAGCTTATCCAAAAATCTTATCCAAAAATCTTATATCCCGAAAATCACGCAAAATCTTATCTAAAAATGAAGTTATCGGAAGGGGAGCACACACACACACACACACACACACACACACACACACACACACACACACACACACACACACACACACTTTTAAATGACCCACTTTAGCATATATATATAATGTGTATATTATTTAACAAACTTTTTAAAAAATATATGCATATGAATGAAAATTTTGTGAATACGATATATAACAATAGTGTAAATAATATTAAAGAAGCCATACCTTTGATTTTGCGGCTCGGTAGTGATTGTCGGGCATCGTGAAATGCAAAAGCAAATCGCAAAAAAAAAAAAAAATTTTGCGACTCCCCGAGGAGAAAGAGCAAATCGAGTCGAGCATCGTGTAGTGCAAGAGCAAATCGCAAAACGCAAAAATAATTTGCGTTTTGCGACTGGGCCGAGGTGCAAACGCAAAACTTCCAGTCGAGCATCGTGCAGTGCAAGCACAAATCGCAAAAAGCAAAAAAAATTTGCGTTTTGCGACTGGGCCGAGGTGCAAACGCAAAACTTTTATTTTTTCCCCGCTACTCGGCCAACCGACTCGATTTGTGGTGCAATCGCAAAAAGCAAGAAACCCAGTCGCAAAATTTATTTGCTTTTGCGATTGGGGGTGGTATATCGTCAACTTTTTTTTGGAGATGGCAAAACGATATATTAACTTTAAAAAAGTGGCATTTTTTTTAATTTCCCTTAATTCATACATGTAAGTTAGAGGTGGCAAAATGAATGGGTCGGGTCGGGTCGGGTCACGGGTCTAGATGGGTTTGGGTCTAAATGGGTCCGGGTCTAGATGGGTCATTTAGAAGGATGGGTCTAAACGGGTCCGGGTCAAATGGGTCTCGGGTCGGGTCGGGTCATCGGGTTCACCAATTTTTTTTTTATTTGAGTGAAAAATGAAAAAAATGAAATGAGGTGAAAAAAAAAAAATTTACCCGCTAGACCCGTCTAAACCCGTTGGTTAATTGTTACATAATTAGAGGTTATATTGAAAAACCCATTTAGACCCATCCAAAAAATGGGGAGGAGACCCAACAAACCCACCCCTCCTAAAAATTAACCAAATTGACCCAAAATTAACCAATGGGTTTAAAATTTCCACCTCTAATGTAAGTTTAGAGGGAATAAATCTAAATGTAAATAGTTCACACCAATATGAGATTATTATTGTCTTTAGCATTTTATTTTCTTATCGTTACAAACATACCACTTGTCTAGATGGCCCAGTGGTAGGGGGCTCTTGGCTTTCTAGAGGTCAGAGGTTCAAATCCTGCCCTGGATAAATATTTAGCATGATATGTACCCACCCCTATAAAACACATGGGCCCCTGGAGGATGGATAAAGGTTCATTCCAACTCCAGACGCCCTCACTGTGCCAGGGGAGTTGCCCGGAGTCATCCTTGTGGGGTGGATAATGACTGGTGCCAAAGGCACACGGGACCAAGATGTTTCTGTCAATTTACACCTTTTTTGCTGGTTACAAACATGTTTGAGTGTGTGTCCTTATATGAAAAATTATAATTCCTTTTACATTGCATTCAATAAGGGTAAATTACAGAAATATTAAACTGTCCTTATTTTTTAGATTGAAAGTAGTTTTTTCTATTAGATTGTCCTTCTTGAATATATAAATTCCTTTTACATTGTCCTTATTTTTTTTTATCGATAAGGGTAATTATTCACATTGACTTCACATGGGTAAATTACAGAAATATTAGTTTGTCCTTATTTTTTTAGCAATAAGGACAATGAAGAAAAGCGGCAAAGTAGTCATTGAACAAGACTCAACGACTTAAATATTAGATTTAACTAAGTAGGGATGAACTGGGACAAAATTAACAAGTTTAGTGACGTGCACTGATATTATTGAAGTTTGATGATAATTCTTGAAAAAATAGACATCCACGGACATGCTTTCTGTAATTTACCCAAAGTTTAATTATTAGTTCATTTCACTACTCAAAGTACACTAACACTATCCATGTGAGAACGATACCCGAATTTACCAAGTCTTTACTACTCCCTCTGTTCCAAAATAATTGTCCACCGACAAAAAACACTCAGTTTAATAAAATCATAATCATTACTGCTTTCTTTTTCTTACTTTTTGCAGAATGACAGTTTTACCCTTAAACAATTAATTACTGCTTTCTTTAAAGTTTGTAATAATTATTTCAAGTAAGGGTAATATGGTAATCACGACCAAAACTTCCTTTCTATTTTTGGAAGTGGACAATTAATTTGGGACGTTCAAAAAAGGAAACGTGTACTATATTTTTGGGACGGATGTAGTACTATTCAATGCTTAATGAATCGACCTACACACATCAAGATTGTTATTGATTAATATTCAAAATGTGAAGTCAATGTGAATAATTCAGGTACAGAAGCGAGTCGTAAAGCTCGACAGTGGTCCAAATACTGCTTCACTTTTGTCCATTTCATTTGCATTGGACAGAATTGTGGATGTTGCAACTTATGTTAGCAATGGGTCTCAACGGGATTATTTAGAAAGAGTTACTTCTCATGGTAAGCGGTTCCTCAAAGAAACGTTGTTGCTATTGTTGTGCACTTGGGTACGGTACCAGCGGATACTACTATTGAGATGCGACTATATCTAACGTGTATAGATTCAGTAGGTGAGCCGGCAATGGAAGTTTGTTGGAGACGATTGAGATGATGTTTCTTGAGTTGAAGTCCTCCTAATTGGTGTGCCTCTATAGTGAATAGTTTTTGAGTCAAGGAAATGTGTAAATAATTTCTCATTTCTCAATAATCAATATACATATCACATACTAAAAATGATTATGTTACATGTTCCTAAATATCAAAAAATACTTATAAACATCGTTCCTGATCTAGAAATAGTGCCCCTAGCTAACTTGAATATTTGCTTCCATCGACCGATTACAATAGGTCAACACACCAAATTATCATTTAGAGAGCTAACAGTCGAGCGACGTATTGAACTATGTACACCGGAACTATGAAACGCTAGTAACATCACACGATAGAAGTTCGTATACAGCATAAGTAGCTTAGTATGATAATTACTTTGTCCCCTGTTTTTGCAACGTTTTTAGATGTATGGTTTATGGGAAACGTTTTACTTCAAATAGAAGATACAATGTGCATACAACCAAATCATATATCAAACTTAAATATGATAGTATCAATTATAAGTAGCTTTAATCAAAAGTAATCAATTTTCATGGCACAAGGAGTAACTAAATGCTATTATCCGAATCATCATCATAAGATATATTGCAAGATTGAATCCTTCATAAATAATAAAGAATAGAAAGTTTGAATGCCTAACATTAATATTACAAATTCAAGATTCTATATATATACATATACCAAAAAATTAAACTTAATTAGATTACATGAAACAATATATACGATATAAGAGCTAACCTTGATCATCAAGCAGTTGCGACAAAAGTGACAACATGAGGAACCTTGTCAAGATAGGAAGGCAAGTTAACGTATTCGTGATTAAACTCCTCATCATTCTCAATTACCAATTCACCATGCAAAGACTTGCAGTAATTATACAACACGGTATTTGCAGCTGTGATCCTAAGCAAACACTTCATCATGAAGAACGAACTAAGCATCGTGAACACAACAAAAAACGTCCAATTACGCACCATCATTTGATAATTATACGAATACAACCACACGAAAGCCGCACCACAAATCCCAAAATATAAAGTTACTAACAACGAAACTAATCTCATCCCTTTAACTAAATAAGCACTCCTCTTCAAAGGCGCAAACCCCCATTTGGACTCAACCACAACCACCACAGAAGCCAATGACCATTTCACATGAAAATACATTAAAATAGCAAATAAAGTCATGAATATGACAATAGAAAACATCATGAAGTAAATTGAGTTGTAATTGATAACAAACAACTCTAGTATCTGTACCAAAACAAATACTATTCCAACGAATAATATAAAGGCTAACGAGATCAAGAACAGAAGAACGTGAGATACGATAGTTGTCCAAACGAGTGGGAAGAAAGAGTATGATAAGGACTTGAAGGCGGCTAAAAAGCTGACTGGCTCACCGAAGAAAGCGTGGTGTGCGCTGTAGGTGATCGTGGCTGTGGCGAAAATAGCGATTGTGTAGACGATTAGGATGTAAATGATATAGGAGATTAAATGTTTATGATGGTTTAAAGGATACTTGTGCAAATTGTCAACGGTGGGGGTGATGAGGAGATAAAAGGAGATAGGTAAGAAGAAAAGGGCTAAGGTGACAAAGTGAGTGTAGTTGGCCAATAAGATTCGTTTCGATTCGGAGAGGACTCCGGTTATGTTCAGGGTGTGAACCGGTGGTGGTGGTGGTGTTGTTGCCATCGTGGCTAGCTGCAGATCACGGTGGTGTAGGTGTAGGTGCTTTTTTTATTAAAAGATTTAATAAAGAGAACAAAATGAGTTTTTTTGTTATATAGTAGTTGTATTGTACGTATGTTTGAGGCTTGTAGCCAATGAATGTGTTACACGTGAATGTTGACTAAATGAAGGAGCTGGTCTATTAGGGCGCCTACGTGATTGCCCAACTGGGTTGGTTGAAATTCTAGAGGTCTTTATAGTCTTTTACCAAATGGGTATTAAATCAGTTTTCGACTTTTCGTTCACATATGGAGAATATTCCGAATAAAATTTTGCGATTCATTTGGGTTTCGAAAAAAAAAAACAAAAAAAAAAAATTGTATTGCTGTTTTATGTGTGGTACCGTTGTGCTAGTTGAGTAGTATATGATATTCTATTCAACATATGTAACACCCCAAAATCCTAAAGTAGTATTGTGACTAGTAAATAAATAATTGTTTTAACTTAATAATATTATAAAAAAAATAAAATAGTTGAAATTTCGGATGGTTTTTAAGTTCCAGACAATAAGTACTAAAGGGGGACAAAATTAACATATATATATATATATATATATATATATATATATATATATATATATATATATATATATAGTTGGGGGATCAAAAAAGAAGGAAATTTTGAGGGAGAAAGGGGAGAAGCATTGTAGGCCAATCATTTAAAATTATGATCAAAGGGTAGTATAGTAAATTATATTTTAATTAATAAAATATATAATTAATTATATTAAATCAATTAAAGTTGACGTTAGTCTTTTCCATAATTGGAGGATACAAGTCGTTTCCATAATTTTATTAAATCAATTAAAATGACGGTTAGTCTTCACAATATGGTAATTACAAGATCTCCATTTTATTCACTTGATCAATTATTGGGATTATACATATCAATTAAGATTAAGATTAAGAATCATCATAGCCGTATTTCATATACTTCGTACATATCAATTTCGTCATAGGGATTATTATATTTGTATGTATGTATTACTTACAAGAGGTTCAATATATTCAATACTCAAGTAACTGGTAATGTTGTACTTTCATTTAATTTGAAGGTCTAATATCATAAAAAGATCGTCACGTTTTTATTCCATCAATTACTTGTTGAACCGATTACACAAACCATTTCAATTTATTGTCCATATTTTCGTATTACCGACCATAGTTTTGAGTAAGATGATAAACTCTAATTCGATGACCCATTGATTCAATATGTATGTGATTTCGATTCACAAATACAAATAAAGAATACTAAACACTCAGCTTCTGAAAGTGCATTAAACACTTCGATTCACAAATAAAGAAGTACGATTCACATATAACATGTATTGATTTACGGATAAAAACATTTCGATTCGCAAATACAAATACTAATTCACAAACAAAGCATTTCGATTCACAAATAACAAATATTGACTTACAAATAAAGAGGTAGATTCACATATAACAAATATTGATTGATTCAATAAAAACACTTTGATAAACAAATACTAATTCACAAATAACGCATTTCGGTTCCCAAAAA